>JAEOAD010000019.1:34670000-35270000 GCA_036365145.1 Orientallactaga sibirica
TATATGCAAATTTGAGGCTCCCCCTACAATATCATGGCCTATACTGCTTTCCTCCCAATGTTTTTGCTTTTTAAATTTTATATTTTCTATTTTTTTGAAATAATTATATTGATTTTCCAAGCCAATGCCCTTATTATAGTTACATAATTATAGTAATGTTATTTTTCTTTATCTAAAGATACTTCGATTTTCTCCTTATATAGGCATGCAATCTGATAACAGTAAAAATTTTGTGTTATTTCCAGGCATTCTTATATTATTTCCAACCATAGAGGAACATCGTTCAATACTTGACTATTAATTTGATTTATGTTATAGTATTTTTATTGGTAACTATCTGATAGAGGAAGAACTCTTTTATTTCTAGTGTACATTAAGTTTTAATTTTTTGAGTTGGTGTCACTATATCAATTTTCCATACCTATTGAGAAACTCATGCATTTTTCCATATTCTGTTAATATAGTCAGTTATTGGCTCATTTTTTTCAACTGATAATCTGACTGCATAGCTTGTGGAACTGGAATAAAGCCAACTGGATTATGATGAATTACCCTTTTCATATATGGCCAGATTTGATCTACATTTTATTTTAAAGCCCCTTGCACCCTTGTTTTTTAAATAGACTGACTTAATATATGATCTGCCTTGGTAAATATTGCTTGCATGTGTGAAGTAAGGAAGCTTGCAGTTCAGGTGTTCTATAAATGTCAATTGCTCAGCTCTTCTTGATTTTATATTGTTTTGTTCTACAAGTTACTGAGACAAGTCTGATAAAAGACCTTCCAGTATAAGTATGGATTTTCATATCTCTCATTTTATATCTGTCAACTTTTGCCTTATGTTTTGGAAACATGTAGTGAGTGGACTCTTGTTAAATGTTTTTGGGTTTAGCTTTGTTTATTTGAGAGAGAAAGAGAAAGAGAGAAAGAATGGGGGTGCCAGGGCCTTCACTTTCTGCAAACGATCTCCAGATGCATGTGCCATCTTGTGCATCTGGCTTATGTGGATCCTGGGGAATCAAACCTGGGTCCTTTGGCTTTGCAAGCAAGTGCCTTAACTGCTAAGCCAACTTTTCAACCCAAATAGACTCTTAAAAAACATTTTTAGGGCTGGAGAGATGGCTTAGCAGTTAAGGCACCTGCCTGCTAAGCCTAAGAACCCAGTTCCAATCTCCAGGTCCCACGTTTAGCCAGATGCAAAGTGACGCAAGGGCGCAATACCACACTTGCCCACAAGGGGGTGCACACACCTGGATTTTGTTTGCAACAGCTGAGAGACTGCTGGCGTGCCATTCTCTATTTGTCTCCCTCTCCCTCTCTCTCTGTCTGTCTCTGTGTGTCTCTCTCCAAAAATAAAAAATAAAATAAAAAACATTTTTATTTATTTATTTTCACACAGAGGTAGATAGACACCACACATGGGGGGGGGAGAGAGAGAGACAGGGAGAGAGAATGGGCATAGTGGAACATCCAGCCACTGCAAATGAACTCCAGATGCATGTGCTATTTTGTGCATCTGGCTTTACATGGTTACTGGGAAATCAAATCAAACCCCAGTCATTAGGCTTTGCAAGCAAGCCTAATGCTGAGCCACCTCTCCAGCCCATAAGGGGGTACTCTTATCTTTAGAAAGTATAAATGTTTCTCCCTTGATTGATACATCTGTCTGTAGAGTCTCCTCCACTGGGCACTGTAATCATGCAGCTGATCCTGAGTCAGCACTTGCAAGTTGTCAGCCGTCTACCTCTACTCAAGTCCAGAGACACGATTCCTTTCACTCAATGAGGTCATTTTCGGTTAGGCTTGTCTGTTTACCCAGGTGGTGCTGGCATCTTCCTGCACTTCTGAGTTTCTACATTGTAGATAATCGTTTTGGATTTTTTTTTGTTTGAAATAATTTCATTTGACTTTATTTCCCAAAGAAGTCTATGTAACTGAGCTCGTTTTTCAGGGTGATTTCATTCCTGTGGTAGTTTGTAGATAATCAGTGTTTTTTTTTTATTTTATTTTTGTTTGAAATAATTTCATTTGACGGTCTTAACGTTTGATGGTTTTCCATTGTAAAGATATGCAAATGCGCAGCAGGAGTTCCTGAAGTGTGCTAAGTTTTGCTCTGTGTGCTGTGGTGGCTGGTTGGCTTTTTCTCTCTTGCCTGGTCCTGTTCTTCCTGCCTTTATAGTTAAGCTTCAATAAATAATATCCTTTCCTCCATAACTGTGCCTGGAGTTCATTCATTCCCATTTGGTTTTTGTGGTTTATATCATGCCATGTCTTAACTCTCTTCACAGCCTTTGGAAGATAAGTCATCTTTATTTTGCTTGTTTTCAAATTCTTTTGTCTTGGTTTTCATATAAGTGCTCTTAAATGGTTTTTCTGCTTGAGGCTTATTTTACATCTTGAGTCTATAGAAAAATGCAGTTGTGATAATAACACCCAACATGAGATCTATGTCTTTAACTTCGCAATGTGATGTTTAACCATAAGCACAATAGCATTGCTCCTCAACGGTGGTTCCACATTTCACGCTCCACCCAGCTTCTGGCAACCACGACTCGCCTCTTCTGTCTGGTTGTTTTGGACGCTTCTTATCAATGAAGTCATGTGATGTTTCTACACGTGGCTGGCTTATCTCACTTAGCAAAATGTTCTCCAGAGTTACACATGTATGCGCCAAAAATATGTCTTTGAGATATAGATTTCTATAATTTTTCAAAAATTTCTAGACTCATACTGAAAGTGCTATTGTGTTTTAGGCAAATGTTATTCCTATTTTAATTACTCTTTCTCTTGGCTTTCTTGGTGGTAGCCATTTTACTTTAAATGCTTGCTTTTTTGGGGGGGGGACAAGTGTGGAGGGTCATGTTTGGCACATGTGTGGTGGTCAGAGGACAATCTTAGCTGTGTCCTCACCCTTCACCTTGACTGGAGCAGGCCCTTTCCTCACTGGGAGCATTTGGTCAGGTTAGCTGGTTTGTAGGCTTCCAGGGCTTCTGTCTCCATCTTCCCTCCTTGCTCTGGCAAGCTGGGATTACAGATGGCATCAACCTTTATATGGCTCTAAGGTCTGAACTCAGTCATTTATGCTTGTGCAGGAAGCACTTTATCCACTGAGCCATCTCTCCAAACCTGTATGTGCGTGCGGGCGTGCGTGTGTGCTTTGTTTTTCTTCCTCTAATTAAGATTTCTCTGCAAACCCTGAGACTCAGGGAAGATGACACGCACCTAATTAGAAATTCCGCTAACTAAAGGTCGGTCGTTAGTCCTGAAATCTGATGTATTTACAGTGTGCCGTTATTTTTAACAATCTTTGTGACGTGTTTATCAGGCCCTCTCTCCTATTACCGTTCCTGGAGAAAATGTCTCCCTGCAGGAACTATGAACAATCCAGAAGCTTCACTCGACCCTTCAGCTCCTCAGCGTTTGCTTTGCTCTTGTCTTCAGAACTTCTCAGCCACTGATTGGGAGGCATCAAGCCCCCCAAGGGGTGAAGCAGAGCCACACAAGGGGGTGTCCCTCAAGACTCCCTTTCTCTCTAGAGACTCAGTTCCATATGCACCATGAACTACTCCAGGGGACTGAGTTACACAAGGTAGTCTCCAAAATGCTATCTTCATATCCATTTCTGATGCCCAAGGGCTCCAGTAGAAGACTGAGCAGGGCTGGAATCCCAGGAGAATGTGATATCCCCACGAGCATTGTGATAACCCCACAGGGAAGTCAGAAACCCTCGTGTGTTCCTCTGGACTTGGTGCCAAAGGCGTACTTCGGAATCCAGGGCCTCTCACGACTGAGCTTCATACAGGTGTCCTACATTCAAGGAACTGAGGAAAAGTCGGATAGAAGTCACCTGCAGCTCAGCTGTTGTTTTAATTCAGGTGAGGTGAACTGGCACAAAAAGAAGTACTGAGTGGAAAAAGTGTCAGAACTTGGAAATATTTGTATAGTTTTCTTTCCTCCTTGATACTTGGGGTTTCTGAACTTCAGGCAGGGCCTCGTCTGTTTAGAAAGCCCCCATGTGGTCACTGGTCACAGCCAGTACATTCACAAACAGGGTTTGAGTAACTAGATGATGTGCAGTTTTGACTATCTGGAAGCTGTCATCATCGCAGGGCTGGGACAGTTTTGGATGAAATAGATAGGGGATGTGTAAGTATGAGACATCGGCAGCCTCCCTTCCATCCCCTAGTCTCATGAGACTTATTTCACTTGTAGTCCATCCAGAGAGGAAATTCTAGGGAAAGTGACACTTTCCCTAGACACCTCACCTAGTCGTTGCAATCAATGTAAGCCACAATGAACTTCACAGCTCGTAAATACTGTCATAGATACTGCTCCCTCTAACACTCTTTGTCTTGTTATCTTGCAACCAGTCAACCTGCTAAACTCATCATTTGTCAATCTTCAATGACTTCTCTTATTGGACCAAGTGGGTCAATTGTCCCAGGTTCAGCCTAATGGGAAGGCCCTTCCTGATGACCCTCTAGGTCATCCTCTGTTGGCTTTTACAAGACAAGACAACCTATCTCAAATGCTGGCTCAGTAATATTCTTTGTCCACCAGTTGGCCATAAGGGGCCACCCACATGATTGAGGTGGAAGCTGAGGGACAGTACTTTGCATACAATGGGTCAGGATCTCACTAAGACTGTCCATCCCAGCTCAAGTAAAATACCAAATTAGATTGTGTAGTGGGTTGATGCTGCATCCTCCTGGCTTTGGTGGGTTCAGTAGAATTCAGTTTGTGATGGACAATTTGGGCTGCACTGGCCCTCAGTGTCCATGAATGCACAGCACCTGTGTTGTCTCTATTAGATTATTTTCTTCTATAGTTGTATAGTTATGTTCTGTGTTAAAGCCGGTATGGCCTTCCTGGGGACTTCTGTGGAGCTTCACTGAGACAGGCAATGAGGTTATCTGGGGTGATGTACTTGAACATCTTGAGTCGTTGGAATTGTCATGTCTGGAACAAGAGATTCAGGGTTTCATTTGGACGTCCTTGAACCCCAAACCCTGTCTACTTTTAACTAAATATCTGAATAAAATAAGACTGAGAAGGATGATTATTAATTTACTGTATTTATTTAGGGAAGTACAGAACCAAGGGAAAGAAAATGAATACACCCACGTGGCCTTAGAGCCCACGTGTTGGGCCTGGAAAAACCATGGAGAGAACAGAAAAGCAAGTGCAAAGAGCTCCTGCCACGTGGAGAGCAGGAGGAGGTGAGAGGCCGTGTGGAAAGTTAAGGGGTTCTCCCCTTGTCTTCGCCCAGTGGTGAGGAGATACTCACCAGAGGCTGGAGATTCAAGAGTTGTCAGGCATCCCACACACACACACACACACACACACACACACACACACACACACACACACACAGAGAGAGAGAGAGAGAGAGAGAGAGAGAGAGAGAGGGAGATTTGCCTTCCCTGGTAAAACATATTTATAACCTTGTGGTGGTGGGTTTCACCTTCTGGCTCAGGTGAACCAGAGAGAGAGAGACCACTGATTAGTCTGGCTAGAGGCTGCCTAAAGAAGAGGCCAGCCATGACACCAAGTTCTGGGGTCTACGCTTTACCAGCCACAATGTCAGGATTCTAGACAAAAGCCTCCCTCTCAGGGAGGGGCTCAAGTATGGAAAAAGAGGTCTAGGGAACCAGGCAAGAGACACGAATTCAGATCATCCTGCCTTTTTAGGAGCTCAGTCACCCTAACTGCCTAGCTGACTCCCTCTCAGTTTGCCCCTAATCATACGGGCCTGACTGGCAAAGTGTGTCCCTGGAGCTTGAGAATGCATTCTCTTTCAAGTGCTACTATTCTTACAATTAAGCCGTGTCCTTGTTCTTCAAATTTTTCATGTTTTTTAATTTTTATTCTGATGGCTATGCAAGAGGTTCACATGCTAACAAGAAGGTCTTCTTTCTTACCCATTTCTCGAGTAGATGGTCAATCACTCAGCTTTACTTTCTCCATAATATTCCCCAGTCACAGCAATCCCAACATTCTCTATTTTATACATTGCAATGACCAGGGTAGTTGCTTTCTAGTGGTATCAGTGCCAAATCTAGTAATTTCCCTGCCACCTCATGTCCTGATTAAGCTACTGATTACCGTGACATGGACTTTATTTCAGTGTGTGTGTGTGTGTGTGTGTGTGTAGTACCTGTTGTGCGTGTGTGTACATGTGGTATATACATGCACGCAGAGACCAGAGTAGGATGTTGGATGCCCTTCTCTATTGTTCTGCCATATTTCCTAGACAAAAAGTCTCTCACTGATCATCCTCGTATTTAGTTAGACAGTTTATCAGAGAGCCGCAAGGATCCTCCTCGCTCCACCCATACTCTGTACTCGGCTATGTGCCCATGTGGCTATTCCCAACAGCTTACATGGGCGCTTGGGATCAAACTGAGGTCCTCATGTTTGCACATCAAGTGTTCTTATGAGTCATCTCCTCAGACCCCCCTTTTTACATGTGTATATGTATGGTGTAGGTACATAGGTATATATGTGTTCATATGGGTGCAGACATATGTATGTGTGCAGGTACTCGTGCACATTTGTGCACATGCATTTGGAGGCCAGACAAACCGTGGATGTTGTAGCAGACAGCTTCAAGTCACGGGGATGAACTTCCAAGCCAGGCACAAGCCATGGGAGGAAGGGATTTATTGAAGCTTACAGATCCAGGGAAAGTTCCATAATAGCAGAAGAAGCTGGCCCGCTTTCCAGATCTAGGGAGAGAGAGCGAGACAGAGAGAGACAGAGAGTGAGCAAAGCAACCACCACCCAAAGCCAGCAAGCACACTTCAGGACCTCAGGCAGAACTCAGGTACTTTGTATATGTTTAGCTGGAAATTCCAAATCTGCCCTCAAACCTTGGATCTGCCCACAGTGATGCCTCCTCCAATCAGGTGGCTGGAGATGTAAGTTACAAACTTGAATAATCTCCTGTATCTATTGGGGGACATCCATTCAAAACACCACAGTTATCCACTGGTTTTTAAAAAATTATTTATGTATTTATTTATGTATTGGCAAGCAGGGAGAGAGAGAGAAATGGGCATGCCATGGCCTGTACCCACTGCAGACGAACTCCAGTTTCATGTGCCAGTGTGCCTCTGGCTTTATATGGATTCTCAGGTACTAGGGAACCAAACTCTGGTTGTTAGGTTTTGAAGACAAGCCCCTTAACCATTGAGCAGTCTCTCCAGACCCATGTCCACCTTTTTTTTTTTTTTTAATGGAAAGAGACATAGAGAGAGAGGGAGAGGAAGACAGATAGAGAATGGGTGCGCCAGCAGCCTCTTGGCCTCTGTGAACAAACTCCAGCTGTGGGTAAGTGTGGCATTGCACCCTTGTGCCCTTGCGTCACTTTGCATCTGGCTAAACGTGGGACCTGGAGATTGGAACTGGCATTCTTAGCCTTAGCAGGCAGGCGCCTTAACCACTAAGCCATCTCTCCAGCTCATGTCCACCTCTTTTTGAGACAACATTTCTCACTGGAGCTCAGCTCTTAAGATAGATCGGCTGGCTAGCAAACCCAAGAGATCCACCTGTCTCTGCCTCTCCAGTGCTGGTGTTACCAAGGCTGGCACTTTACGTGGGTGCTGGAGGTTGAATGTGGGTCCTCAGCACTTTACTGACAGCTATCTCCCCAGTCCTAACACAGACTCTTGAGATGCAGAATTTTGTGCAAGAGACTTCCATGTGTGTCTGTCAGGAATCAGTGCCCGTGGGGACTGGAGGCAACATATGGCAGAAGGAGGAGTTGACCTACAATGCAGCTGCTGAGTGCCTCAGGCCCTCCTTCCTGGTGCTCTGCTGCTGGGAGAGCTCTTGGCTTGAAATGCAAGGGCTGGGGGATGCTGTACCTTTGATCTTTTTTATTTTTATTTATTTGTTTATTTTTAGAAGTTACATTTTTATTTTATTTATTAGAGAGAGAGAGAGAGAGAGAGAGAGAGCTGCAAACAAAGTCCAGAAGCATGCTCCCTGGTGTGCATCTAGCTTACATGGGTACTGGGTAATTGAATCTAGGACCTTTGGCTTCGCAGGCAAGCTCCTTAACCGCTAAATCATCTCTCCAGCCTCTTATTTATTTATTTATTTTATTTTATTTATTTATTTTTTTTGAGACAGGGTCTCACTCTGGTTCAATCTACCCTGAAATTAACTATATAGTCTCAGGGTAGCCTTGAACTCATGGCGATCCCCCTCTCTCTGCCTCCCAAGTGCTGGGATTAAAGGAGTGCGCCACCACCCCTGGCTCCTGATTTATTTTTTTTAAATGTAGCTTAGTTAGCCTGTGGGTTTATTGGGATGTAGGTTTCCCCCTCCCCCAAGGGGCCTAAGTTGAGATGACTCCTTTTAGCCAATGAACCATCTTGGAGAATGGCTCATTTGAAAGCCACAGGTGCTCAACACCTGAGCAGCTGAGACAATGCGACTTCAGAGCCAGAGTGAGGGGCAGTGTGACAGCCACCGCAGGCCTTTGCTGAAGAGTTCTTACTGACTTTTCCCATGCCTGGTCCTTGTCACTTAGTTATTCTTACTGGAACAGTTGATTGAAATAAGCTCGACTGTCAATGTGTGGAGGAAAAGTCTTATCCACCTTTTATTTTGCTTTAGATGAGTCACGTCTTCTTAAAATTGTGCTGCTGGAGAGTTCTTGAATTTAATACAGCCATAGTGAAATCGTCAACCTGACATAACACAATTGACTCTCGTGTTTTCTATTGCTGCCCTTGCAGCACCATCATTGATTTTTGCCAGTGCTCCTAAACAGTCCTCCTTTAAATTCCATGTGCTTTGTTTGATTCTCCCATCCATTCCTGCACGCTGGTCCCTCCTCTGTCTGTGGGCTATGGGGGAGCTTTGCCCATTCATTCTTACTCCTGTTGGGTTGTTAAGTGGGTAACTGTGTTCACAAGAATGACAGGAGAATAGGCAGCACACTCTTTTATTAATATCTAAACTAGTAGTTGTTATCTTTATATACTGTGGTTGGGCTGGAGACCTTGTGTAAATTGGTTTGAACAACTTGACTAAAACTCGCACTCTAAATGAGGCTTTTCAGGCTAGCAAGATGGCTCAGTGGTTAAAGGTACTTACGTGCAAAGCCTGCCAGCCCCAGGGTACAATTCTCCAATACCCATGTAAAGCCAGATGCACAAAGTGGCATAAGCGTCTGGAATGCTTTTGCAGCAGAAAGATGCCCTGGTGCCCCCATCTCCACCCCTCCACTCATAAGTAAATAAAAAATAATTTTTATAAAGTAAATGAGGCTTTCCATGATTTCCCTGTCATCTCTGAGATGAAGTTAATGATGATAATAGTCTTCTACCCTAGTTGCTCCTTTGATAGGTTAGATGCTCAACCATGGAGATGGGAATTATGGGTAGAAATAACTTAGCAAATTGCTTTTAATTTGAATAAAGGAAATAGGGCTGGGGGGAGTCTATCTCAGCTGGTAGAATACTTGCCTAACGTGGACAATCCTTAGGTTTGACCTCCTGGGTTAATGTAAGCCAGGAATGGTGGCACATGTCTGGAGTCTTAGGACTCAACAGGGGGAGGCAGGAGGACCAGGAATTCAAGTTCATCCTTGAAAACATAATGAGTTTGAGGCCATCTTTAAAAAAAATTATTTATGTATTTGCAAGCAGAGATAGAGAAATAGAAGAGAGACAGAGAGAGAGAATGAGAACGCCAGGGCTTCTAGCCACTGCAAATGAACTGCAGATGCATGTGGCCCTTGTACACCTGGCTTACGTGGGTCCTGGGGAATCCAACCTGGGTCCTTTGGCCTCACAGGCAAATGCCTTAACTGCTAAGCCATTTCTCCATCCCCGAGGCCATCTTGAGATACATGAGACCCTGTCTCAAAAAACAGAGACAATAATAAAAACAACAGCAAAAAAAAAAAAAAAAAAAAAATCCACCACAAACGAATCATGAATAAAGAATGTGTATGCACAGCTCTACTCAGAAGGGCCAGAATTCGTGGGACAGAAACCGCACCCCAATTTAACTAGAGTGCGAGCAACACCATAGCCATTGACACCTGCAATGTAACCTCTTCCCTCAAAGAGAACTATGCCAGACATGGACAGGTGAGCAGATGAATGCAGAGGGTGTAATGGGGTGCTAGGGGGTCCAGGAAAGTCCTTGAACACCAAACCCTAAGTTCATTTATAATTTTAATAAAAGCATTGAATAAAAATACTGAGAAGGATAATTATTAAATTATTATATTTATTGAGGGAAGTACAGAGCCAAGGAAAGGCACCCACTTGACTAGAGATCCCACGTGGAAGTCCTGGGAAAACCGTGGAAAGCAAAGAGAAAAAACAAAGTCCAAAGAGCTCCTGGCACGTGGGGAGCTGGAGGGGATAAAGAACTCATGTGGAGAGTAAGATCTAGGGGGGCTCTCTCCCAGGCTCAGCCAGACCAGGCCGAGCCAGAGAAAACCTCACCCACAGCTGGAAGTTCCCAAGTGGCCTGACAGCCAGTCCTTCCCTTGTAAAGGTATTTATAAGCTCACAGTGTGGGCTGTCTTCCTGCTCACGTGAACCAGAGAGACAACTGGTTGGTTAGGGCTGGGGCTGTCTCAGAAAAAGGCTAGCCCTGGTACCAAGTTCTGGGGGCTGAACTTGACCAAGCACAATGTTTAAATCCTAAGAAAGACCTCCCTCCCAGGAGGGGGGTCCTGGTTGTTGGGAAACACATCTAGGGAAGTAGGCAAGAGATAAGCAGTCAGATCATCTTTGGATTCTAGCAAGTGCTACTCTCCGGCCTCTTTTTACTTTCCGGGAACCAGTCACCCTCACTGTACCCCCTCTCAAGGCGAGGCAGCTTCTTTCTCCTTCCCAACCCTGAGTACACATACAGGCCTGTGTCAGTATTTCCTCAGCTTTTCAACTCAATCTCCTCTCAGGAGTCCATTCCTTGACACTGAGAACAAGACGCACTTGGCCACGAGAATTCTAGTGTTACTGGCACAAGACACGTGCGAGAGGGAGAGGAGAGTGGCCGCAAAGATATTTGTAGTAGTACAGAGTTAAAATTTTTGTCACAAAGTGTATTCATTCTCCCTTACAGGCATTTTTTTTCCTCATGCTAAGTTGTTAATTAAAATCCCCATTAGAATTTTTTCCGTTGTGTTTATGCCTGAGGTAAAAAAAAAAAAAAAAATGGATATTTGTTGATTACTTTGCTGTCATCTATTTTATTTTTTGGTTCTTAAAATTTCTGATTTTGTTCCCCCTGCCATGCAGTTTGTCGAGGATTCACATTCTAGTCCTAAGCTCTCAAATGCACTTGGTGACCTCTGATAACCTTGTCAATCAGCTTATGTTAACTTCTGGAGAGAGGTTTAAAATACTTGCTGGTCTTGGGGGAGGGAACCCCGTTAAAAGGAAAACTGTCTTTCTACTACTGTTAGGGGAACCAGAAAGGGACTCTTGAATTAGGATGGATTTTTATTCTGAAGGGTAGCAGCAGAGAAGGAAGTTGAAGTTTTGTGACACGGTTGAGATGAGTCATCAGCTATCTGGGCCCTTTCAGGTTGTATCAGCTAATATATTCTCTTGACCACTTGGTATATTGGATTAGAGTTTTATGTTGCTTAAAATGCTTGTCTCCACTAATATTGCTGGAAGGCAATAGCGCCTGTGTTAGGCAGCTTTCCATCGCTACAACAGAATATCTGAGGAAATCCAACTTTGAGGAGCAGAAATTTTATTATTTCAGAGGTTTGGTTTGCGGAGGTGTTAGCCCATGGTCGTTCGGCTCTGCCAACTTTGTGGCAGCGAGGGAACAGAGAGAGAGTAAGGAGCTAGAATCTCAACAGTTGGCTTTGCAATATCTGAATGGTCTGACTTCTTGCTACCAGGCCTCATTGCCTAAAAGTCCTACCATCTCCAAGCAGCATCTGTGCTAGCTATCAAGCCTTTGGCATGGGACTCTGAAGGAACGTCTAAGATCTAAACCCCAAAGAATTTGGACATATATTTTTGGTCCACTGTGTAGATCACATGTAGTCTTGGTGAATCAAACTCTTTGCCTTTGGGCTTTCTTTACATTAAAGGACATGTGTACTGACCTAATAGCACTTTTAAAAATGCATGTAGAAACAGGAAAAAAATTAATTTAATGACATAGGTTATTTAATGTAATGTCATTCTCAATTATTCAAGTATGCATTCAAAGTATATAATGAATATGAAAGATTAATGTAATATGTTGTAGTTCTAAAAATCTAAGACATGCCTATACTTACAGTACATAATTTAGAAAGTCAAGCAAGTGAATTCATAGTCAAAATTCTGGTTGTTCTCTGTAGGCAAAGCTATGTATTCTGAGATCTTCCTGTGAGAATATGGTTTTATTCTTTTGTTTACAGTTGCAATTACAGTAAGATTTTTATTGTGATTTTTGTTTAACATAGCAAACTAAATAACCAGGTATGAGATAATACTTCTCACTCCCATTATCTTAAACAGTTGATAAATAGTCATTTTTATGATGTAATATCGATTGTTCTGTTAGTTTCTAAGAAAACCTGTAGTTGTAGGTGGCGTTTGTTTTTATCACATCTTCAGCAATGTAAAATTGAAATTAGAACTGTGTTTTTGTTTGTTTGTTTTTGAGGCAGGGTCTCACTCTAGCTCAGACTGACCTGGTATTCACTATGCAGTCTCAGGGTGGCCTTGAACTCATGGTGATCCTCCTACCTCTGCCTCCCAAGTGCTGGGACTTAAGGTGTGCGCCACGACGCCCGGCTGACTTTCTTAAATTCAGTAATAGAAAGTGATGTCTTAACCTAGAGGATGGGAAAGGCAATGACTTTTTTTTGTTTGTTTTTCAAAGTAGGGTCTCGCTCTAGCCCAGGGTAACCTGGAATGAGTCTCAGGGTGGCCTTGAACTCACAGCGATCCACCTACGTTTGTCTCCCAAGTACTGAGATTAAAGGCGTGAGTCACGACACCTGGTGGCAATGACTTTTTTATTAATCATTTGGAATTGTATCTAAAGAATCCACAGTATTCCTAGTTATGTTTAGTAAGATAATCTCATGGCCTTTAAATGCTTTTTAGAGAAATAATTGCTTGATTTGTATATTTTTCATAAGAGAATAGACTTTTCATGCCTAGAAAATAATCCATGAAATTAAGCACATTCTTCATAGTTGTACTTATGCTATTCATGTCAAAAATATATGATTTGGCATGACATTTTATTAAATTTGGAATTCAGCAAACCAAAAAAAAAATCCATTTTATGGCCACATCTATACAAACAAAATCATAAGCTAAATGAAAATCAGAAAGCTTCTTTAAAATGTAATGTGATGTGGAGAGATGTAGTAGAATGTTCTACTTGCCCTGTTAATACTTCAAATATTAGATGAAGGTAAAGGCACAAATAGAAAAAGTAGAGGATAATGTGGTTAGTTTTCACATATGTAAATCAATCAAACAGTTTGCAGTTCTCTATGACCTTTCTCAAGTTAATCAGTCAGGAAACTCTGGCATTACATTTTAGCTTCACAGCAGTATAGGCTTACAAAAAAGCCCATAGCCTTTTCTTTTCTCTTCTTTCCTCATCAGACATCTTTATCCATGTTAACTATGAAATGCACTGACCTAAAGAGAAGTCTAGAGCTGGGGGGCAAAAGTACTTAAAAACAAATGCCAAATAACTGCAATTATTTTTAACACTGAGTTAACACCAGTATCTCCAGTTCACATTACTTTAGATCTGATCATTCAAATTTAAGTTGTTTTTAGGACGCCTTGTGTTTTGTTCAGCTCTCCCACACAAATTAAAATACGATTGGTGTGGTGTTATGAATCAGATGTTCCCCATAAACTCATGTCTTTTGAATGCTGGTGACAGTTTGAAAGGTGGAGCCTAGCTGGAGGAAGTGTATTTCTGGGGGTGACCTGTGGGGTGTAATAGCCAGCTCCCCTTTGTCAGGGCCTGGCTCACTCTCTTGCTGCTGTTTTCCATCTGCTGTGGTTTGCTTTTCCCTGCCGCCATGAAGCTTCTCCTTGAGACAGTAAGATAAAATCAATCCTTTCCATCCATCAGTTGCTTTTGCTTTTGCATGGCAAGTAATTTCTGTGTTCATGGTTATTGTCTATTTTTATCTATTTTATTTGAGAGTGACAGGCAGACAGAGAAAGGGGAGAGAAAGAGAGAGAGAGAGAGAATGGGCACATCAGGGCCTCCAGCCACTGCAAACGAACTCCAGATGCATGCGCCATCATTTGCATCTGGCTTACGTGGGTCCTGGGAAATTGAGCCTCAAACCAGGGTCCTTAGGCATCACAGGCAAGCACTTAACCACTAAGCCATCTCTTCAGGCCCTGGTTATTGTCTTTATCAGCAAAGTCCAATGGCAGAGTTCTTTTTCTACGTTCTTGTCAGAACCTCTTGATCAGTCCCAGTTAGGCTGTTCATTTTCTTCCCTTTGGAAGTGGTTTTCATTTTCACAGGTCTGCCATCACTGTGACCAGGAAGCATCACTATTTTCCATTGTCCTTCGTAAATCATACGTAGTAGCAGATCCCATATCACAGTTTTAAGGGAAATGTTTGATTGTTGACCATTAGCTTCATTTTCTACCCCACTGGTAATGACAAATACTTTTCTTCCTTGGCACATTACCCTGTATTTAACTTTGTCAAATGATTTGCCACAGAAGATCACTGAAGGAAAGTGACAACCACTGCCAGCAGGGTTCTGGTTTGGCTATTAGACGAATCTTGACACAAAGTCACACACAAAACAATTGGATCCTATTATTTCTCAAAATTGTGGACAAGGAACCATTCATTTGTACGTCAGTATTGCTATCTCTGGCACATATATTCTCGTGCCATCAGAGACCCACAATGGGGTCCTCACATGAGAAAAAATATAAAAATTATATTCATAAAAATCAAGGGATATCACTCATATTCATTTGTTTTTGCTCCTATATCTTTAGCCAACATATCCTAGGTCTTAGGTCTTTAATATAACCAAATGTATAATTCCAGGTCTCAACAGTTCATGCCTTAGCACAGAAGGAGATAAGATTTTTTTTTTTTTTAAGAAAAGGAAAATAAGGAGCTGGAGAGATGGCTTAGCAGTTAAGGCGCATGCCTGTGAAGCCTAAGGACCCTAGTTTGATTCTCCAGGTCCCATGTAAGCCAGATACACATGGTGGTGCATACGTCTGGACTGTCTGGAGTTCATTTGCAGTGGCTAGAGGCCCTGGAATGTCCATTCGCATTCTCTTTCTCTCTCTCTCTATCTCTAATAAATAATTTTTTTTTTTTTTTTAAAAGGAACATAAGTGACATGGCAAGTAGGAAGTACAAAGAAAAAACTTATATAGCCGTGAATATTAAAGTTGTGTTGGAAAACTGTGACACTGGAGACAATACACAACACCAAGAATTCAACTCATGTGGAGGTGTAGTGTTTGAGAAGGAGGAAATATGCAAAGGTGTTTTCTCCCTGTGGATATCTGGGGATATGTTTCCAAACTGTGACATTTATTTATCTTAAAAGAAGTATATCTCAAGAAAGTAGGTTCTTGCTTGACAGGTAAAACTGAAGGCTGCTGAGGGACCAGGAATATGTAAGAAGGCCAACTGGGAGGATTATGAGAGAGTCTGTCCTTCCTGGAAGGGATAAAGGGCTCCACAGAAGTTGATGGCACTCGTTCTTTCCAGGCGGTCCCTCTCCTAATGCTTTGGGTTTATCCTTCCCTCAAACCCTCAGCAAATACTTTAAAATTTAAAACCTTAAGTATTCCATGGTGGGTACAGCACATTATTCCCTGGATACCACTTCCACAGATCAGTAATCTGTATGCTTCTGATTTGCTCAATTAAGTCTATGTTCTCTAATATCACCTCATGTAAACCTATTTGCATTTTTTTTTTTTTTTTTTTGGAAAAAAGAGATTTAAATTGAAAATTGCTGCTAGGGTAATTATTTGGGAAACAAAAATATTTCTTAACATCAAACTGATTTCTGAAAGTTTCTATTTGAAACATGTCATTTTCATAAAAAGCTTTAAAAGCTCAGTAAATTAAAACCAAAATAACCCAATACTAAAATAGTGAAAATTATATTTTGTCCCTGTTACTACTTTTAGGAAAGGTGGCCTTTCTCAGCATCAGATTCATCCATGCACTTTTTAAGAATAGAAATACAAAAGACCGTTTCTCAGGTAGCAAATTATACCTCTCAGAAATCAATTACATTTCAGGACAACACTAACACTACACATCTTTTTATTATGAAATAAAACCATAGGATATGGATTGTAATAAAAATGGAATTATTTCACAGACAAGGTCCATAAAAACATCCAATAATTTCAAAATCAAAGAGAAAAACGTACCCAAGTTTTGCCACTGAACAGTATTAGCAGTATTATTTGTTTTTCCCCAGTTCACATTAATTTCCCCTCTGTTTCTGCCATATCACTCACGCCTAGAAAGCTGTGTGGCATTTGCTTATTCCCTGGCCATGGAATTCTGGAATCTTTCTCACATTGTACTACACTAGCTCACTTTACTCTTTTTAACTGATTAATGAGGGAGGAGTGAAGGAAACAATGTTAGAGGAAAATTTCATTAGATATAAATGGCAAGACATTTGTTTGAATGAACATAATATCACAGCTTTGTTTTGATGGGTCTTCGGGGAATGCTTTAACTATTACTGCAAGTACCAGACAAAGCTCTGAGCAGTTTAATGGTACCATCAGAGCGTGGCCTTCTATCTGCTTTTTTTGCTTCAAAGTGTTCTTGGGGAAAATTTCAGTGCCTGAAAATAGGGAAAACAGAATTCTTTCAAGTGTATGTGTTATCAACAAGTATTTCAAATGGGAATTATTTAGGGTAAACCAAACAAAAAGCCTCTCTTTTTCAAAAAGCAAAGCTTAAGTCATTTTAACTTATATTCCTATTTTCAAAAAAGAAAAACTAGATTTCATGAAGCTGTTTCTGATAAGCAAATCTAGATTGAGCAACCAAAAGACTTGTGACTAATTCTTGATCTATTTTTATGTTTGTGTTGACACCAGGAGCTTTTCAATTACTTTTAATTTCCAAAATGTGTGCTGTCTTTACACCCTCATTGATTTCTTTTCAAAGCTTTAAGATATTTAAGAGCAAAATCAAAGGTAAAGAATAATAAGCAGTCATCACTTTTGTCCATGCATTATTGACAGAAGTTAATATTTTATCATAGATTGTTTTAATATTTTCATAAATAATAAATCATAAATTCAGCTGAACTGCCCACAGTTCTGATCTTGGAATACATTCTGTAACTTTTGATTTTCTATTCTTTTTTTCTTTTTTCTGATTTTTCAAGGTAGGGTCTCACTTTAGGCCAGGCTGACCTTGGAATTCACTATACAGTTTCAGGGTAGCCTCAACCTCACTGCAATCCTCCTACCTTGGCCTCACAAATGCTGGGGTTAAAGATGTAGTGAAACTTGTCTACACGTGCAGTCTAGATTGGGGTTTTATGTATTTGTGCTTATGTGTGTCATGTTTCCATGTGCTGTACATGATCGGGTGGGAAGCATATCTTCAAGGTGACAGGATGCTATGTCTAATGAGGCCTTACAGACTGGGGGTTTTCATTGTGTCTTCACGTGTAGTGAGAACTCTTTTGTGTTGGGTCCTTAATCCCATTTATGAAAGCTCCACTTCTATGACATAATCAACTCTCATGGGTACCACTTCAGAATACTAGCATATTGATGGTAAGAATTCAATGCATGAGTTTTGGGAGACACTGCATATCTCTTTTATTTTTATATAATTTTCTATACTTTTCTTTACAAAAGCCTTATTCACAGAATCTGCTCAGTTTAAGCCTTCTGCTTGTCACAGCAGCTGTTCCCTGCCCGCCCCAGGAAGACTTGCAAGGCCTGTGCATGCATAGCAGAGCACCTGGCTAAGATGGAGCTGGAACACACGTCTGGAGGAGGGCTGTACCTCCTATCCTGTGCACTGCTTGCAGATTGCAGCTCCATCAGACACTCAGCCATTGATTGTGTTCCTCAGCTCAAGAATTACCTCATTTCTTTTGTTGGCTACAATGTCATCAAGTGGAATGAAGAGGCTGCCCTGTCATTTTGATAAGGCCCATTCCATGCATACCTCTTGTCCAGTTCTTGGAAAGACATGTTTTTTCCAGTGTTTGCCTAGGGTTACTGCTGCTAGTCAGTAGTAGGACAAGACTGGGACTCACTGACCTCTCAGGACCCACCAACACACATATATCTCTTGTTTCCTTCCTTTTGCTAGTATGACTCATGTTTCCAGAAGCCTGGTAGCCAAAATTATTATGAACAGATTTTCCTGTCTTCCTTTAAACATTACCCATCGTTTCTAAAGCTTTTCCAGTAAGTTTGAAGTTTTTAAATTCCAGTTTATGCTATATTTCTCATGCAAAGTGGTTCTATTATTTATTTATTTATTTATTTATTTATGTGTGTGTGTGCATGTTCTCATGTGTGTGGTGCATGTGTGAGCACACACATGTAGGGGTCAGTGGTTGATTTTCGTGTCTTCCTCAGTTGCTCCCAACCGGATCTTACTGAGGCAGGATCTCTCCCTTCAACTCAGAGCTCACAGATTCAGCTAATCAGGCTAGCCAGTATTATAATTTGAATGTGAAATGTCCCACTTGGGCTCATGTGTTTGAACACGTGGTTCCCAGCTGGTGGCGCCATTTGGGAAGTGGAGCGTTGTTGGAGGAAGTGGATCATTGGGATCATCTTGAAGGTTTTGTCACTCTGTCCTACTTCCTGTGTGTTCTCCCCTCCTGATTCTGGAGTCTGTGTGACTCCCAAGCCTGTAAGCCATTCTAACTCCAATTTGTTTTAAGCTGTGTTTTACCATTTATCTTATCTGATTACGAAAGTAATATTTATTCATTAAAATTTAAATTGCAAAAGATTATGAAAGTGAAAAAGGAAGAAAAAGTAAAATTAATATCATGTCTATTTCCATTTTCTGGAGCTAGCATTTTAAGTACATATTTTTCATTTTATTAACCTACTCAATACCTGTTTTATGTGTACCATTTGTCAATATTATCCTAGGACCTGTGTATCTAAAAGTTCCCAAGTAATTCAATTTTAAATGTATATGTAACTTTTTGTGTTTAAATATAATGTATTTATTTCTTTCTTCAAGTGGAACAAACTGTATGGCATCCTGTTGGAAGTGTGCAAGGTAATTTATAGGTTGTGATAAGGCATGCTTGTTTTTTCCAGTGGTTATGGTCTCTTAAGTGGATTGACATTTTCACATATATTTGCCTATATTAGATTTTAAAAGCTAATCATTGCAGAACATGCTTTTACTTTGTCATTTATTTTGAAAACTCCTGAGTGCATTCAATATATTTCCACAATGAATGCTACTTTTCGTTTTCTATCTCCACAGTTTTTAAAGCTGTTGCTCTAATATACCACAGGAAACAGCACTCCACTGGTGAGCTGATTATGCCTTTCCTGTATCACCAGTACATCCAATCTCAGTCTAGTGTTCTGCAAAAACGTACAGATTCCTTACACATAGCTATTTTCCTTGCTGTAGTACATTTGGCATTTAAGCATGTCATCTTATTGATTTGACTAAGCATCTTAGGGAAAATCTTACCGATGAATGTGAGGAGTTCAGTGTATAATGAAGCTTGTTTCATTGTATTTGAATTACGATTTTAAATAACCAAGAATACAGGACACACAAATTCTTTGAGCAATTATATGTTTTGTTTATTTATGAGGAAGAGAGATAGGAGAGAGAGAGAGAAAGAATGAGCATGCCAGGGCCTCTTGACATTGCAAACAAACCAAACACATGTGCCACTTTGTGCATTTGGGTTTACATGGGAAATGGGGAATCAAACCAGGGTCGGCAGGCTTTGAAAGTAAATACCTTTAACTACTGAGCCATCTCTCCAGCCTCAGAAATTAATTCATTAAAATCACTTGAACAGAGGTTAACTGCTTAGATCTCCAATGAGGAAACATCTTTCCTATAGAGGCAGAATATTTGGGTTACAATGACAACTTGGTTTCGAGAACCTAGTTTTCAAGTACTGTGTTCTTATCTCCTTAAACTATGAAGTCAGGTAACATGGCCATATGTCCTTAGTTTGTCCTAAAGTGATTTGTATGGAGCCCATGATGCCTCCTCATAGCGTGTAGGCGTGTTCACATTTTCTTTCACGGATTGCATGCGTGGATACACAAAACACTTTATAGCTTTTTCTATATTAGTACTCATTTGCTTACCAGAGAAATTTTTAATTGTTCCAAGAAAAAAAAAAACCTGGTGATAATCTCACAGTTTCTTTCTATGCTCTGATTTTATGGAGGAAAAGGCAGGAAGAAGAAATCAAAAGACAGTGAAATTCTCTGTGATCTGAATCTGCAGACTTTTTGCTTCCATCAGAAGCAGCCCCAATTCTTCATCATTAGCCTTCCTGGATGGAAAGAGTAGCCAGCCAAGAGAGTTATGGCCAGTGAGAAGCATGAGTATGAACATGGTTGCAGGCTCCTCCACCCTCCTGACCATCTTCCTTCTGTCCTGAAAGGAATGTGAGCGCTACAGCTGCAGTAATGATTAGCTGTCACAGACTCGCTGAACCATTCCCAGCAATATCTTAACATTCTCTTCCTTTTTTCTTTTAGAAACATAAAACCCTGCTAGAAAAAAAAAAAAAAAGACCTTTATAGTACAGATGATGGGTTCCTAAGGCCAATG
Organism: Orientallactaga sibirica; assembly: GCA_036365145.1. Taxonomy (NCBI): domain Eukaryota; kingdom Metazoa; phylum Chordata; class Mammalia; order Rodentia; family Dipodidae; genus Orientallactaga; species Orientallactaga sibirica. The sequence goes on from JAEOAD010000019.1 coordinate 34,690,799, forward strand.
AACTGAGCAGGTTAGTTTGTTCTAAGGGAGAGAGGAATACATGGCCCATGGAAGCTATTCCACCATAGAGCCGTGGAGTAACACATATACTCTCTTGGTTTCATCCCGCTGATGGACACCCTGCAGAGATAGCAGGTTAGGACAGGAGAGCAGACGAATAGTCTCATGGGTGTAACAGTCATAGAAATCCTATCTTTTCAGCAAAATAACTGAGAGACTTGATTAGGGAGCTGGTTGTCCTTAATTTCTGTGACTCTGATCCCAAGATACCTCTGGCACAGATGAGTAGGTAATATATTGGTCTATTTATAGAAAAACATTAGACTGTTGCCCTAACTGTGAGATAAAACTTTCCCTGGGACTTCCAAATAAAACTTTGTTTGAAATTAGGACATAGGTTTATCCCTCCACTTTTTTTTTTATTTATTAAACAAATAGATTTTGAATGCTATATTAGCTTACCTTCACATTCTAGTAGAAATACCTTACTTCAGCATCAGCTCCTTCATTACAAAGACTAAGTATAGTGATGGTCTCCTGTCTTTGCTCACAATGTTGTGATCATTAAAAGCAGGAGTGTGCATAGGCATGGTTTGGAAGTACAAGATCATACAGGATACTCTCTGATGAGGGTGATTCTACCAGCACCCCCAGACCCTGACTCATGTCAATGTTCAAAGGAGGTAATTTATGCATGTGTGCATGGGGACAGGCAGGACTATGTCAAAGTCCTCAGTACAGTTCTCAGAAGGCTGACCAGAGACACAGAGGCTCCCAAGACCTCATCACTAAAGTAGACCTAAAATGAACCCAACATGGCTCTGGGAAATTCACAGAAGAAGGGGTGGAAAGATTGTTAGAACCACAGCTTGGGACATTATGCACACAGACATTGCCTCTTCCCCATAACTGATTGCTGCCACCACAATGCATGACCCTCATTCCCCAATGAGGAGGGTCCTTTGGGGGGGGACAGTGAGGAGGCTAATGATGGTACCAACATGACTGTATACAGACTATGTACATAACTGATAAAAAAATTGGTAAATGCTGCAAATTATAAAATGTAGCAAATAAAACATTTATAAACTTTAAAAAAGAATAACAAAGGACATTGGGAAGCTTTTACTATATGTGTACTTTCAATACCAGCAGGTTCATAAACATGATATGTATGTTTGTGTATGTTAATGTGAAAAACCCCCTCTAGATCAAAACATTCCCTTATGGAGAGAAACTCACGGAAATCACAAGAAAGTTACAAGGACTCACAGGAAAGTCACAAGACTCATAAGACCCATTTCTGTGGTTGCAAAGGCAGGAAATAATTGTTGGGTGAGAGAAGAGTGTTTGGTGGAACTGCCTACAAGTTGTGCAGGTAACAATACCAAGGATGCAGCTTGTGGGAGGCCTCACCTGTGCTGGTATGCTTTTCAGTGGTGTAGCTGCCCAAGTCACCCATGACCTGAGCCATACTCCTGGATGCAATCCCAATATATACTATTGGTTCACTGAGCTCAGCTTGAATAGGATCATCTCTCTTCTGTTGTCAGTGTCCCATCGGGACGTGTAAACATCTTTCATGTCTGTCCAGATAGTCTCCCAGTGCGGCAGGTTTTATTTTTAGAGAAGCGTTAGCTTTGAGCATTTCCAGTATATCTCATGTCCCTGCACATGTGTAGTCTCCCCTTCAATGACACATGCTACTGTAGCTAACAGCTTCAAGTTTGCTGAGATGAACTTCCAGACCAGGCACAGTTATGGAGGAAGAGATATTTATTGAAGCTTACAGATCCAGGGGAAGTTCCATAAAGGCAGGAAAAGCAGCCTGCTTTCACAGGGCCAAACAGAGAGAGAGAAAGCCAACCAGCCACCACAGCACACAGAGCAAAACTACAGCCAAAAGGTCACACAGCACACTTCAGGAACTCCTGCTAGGCACATTTGCATATCTTTACAATGGAATCTCAAACCCACCACCAACACCTTAAGACCGGGCCCCCAGTTACCTTGCCTCTAGGAAGGTGATTGTAGATGCAAACTATAAAGTAATAAAACATTGAATATATTGGGGGACATATATTCAAACTACCACATTCTGCCCCTGGCCCCCAATATATTTAGCTCCTGGCTCCCAATAGATTTATAACTATCACACATTGTAAATTGTACTCAGTCCAATTTCAAAGGTTCTCACAGTCTTGATCAACTTAAGATAGTGAGTCCTGTAAAATCAAACAAATTAAATACTTTCAACATGTAAAGGCACAGAGTAAACATTTTTAACTGGTATAAGGCATAGCAAGGAGAGACTAGAACAATGCAAACTCAACCACCATCAGCAGTCATCAAACTTCTGCAGTTCAAGTTCAAAATAACCAGAGACTGACAGTCTCCAGGTTTTCCAATTTCGCCCCTCCAGCTGGGCAGAATCGCCAGGGAAAACTTTCATCCCAGGCCAACACTGCACTACATGGGAGCCCTTTTGCACATTCCTGGTACATCCAAAACATCTCCATGCAAACCACGGTCCATCTTCCAAAGGCTCTTTCAGCCTATTCCTGAGGGTCTTCATGCCCTGCCTCATGACGCATCTCAGCAGCGGCTCCTGGAACTGTGTGCTACTCATGACCACTCCATGCATTTTTCATGCTTCCAAAACAAATACCAGGTGTGCAGGACACTGCCATATTCTTAATCCAGGGACAAAATAAACCATAGCCTTGAAAAGCAGGTTCCTTTTCCAGTCAGCTCTTTCCAAGAGTTTGCATTTCTAACAGTCTTTCCTCAGGCATCCTCTCCATTGTTTTAATGTAAATCAAGTCAGGCCACCTTCCTTCCACCTTCCTTAAGATTGCTAATGTGTCGACAATAGCAGCTAAACCAGTTTCAATACCTCTACTTTTAACTTGCTTCAGGTTTTCCAATTTAAAATCTTAAAATCTCAGTCCAATATCTTTAGCCAAGCACATCAGTCCATTACAAATTTAAGTTTGATCAAACACTCTGGGCCTGGATAGCGGAACGTAGCCATCCCTTATGCCAGTAGCCCAGTTCCAACAAAGTCCTCTGCCATCTTTCCTTCCCCTTAGAAAGCTCAAAAGCCAAGCTTCGAAGTTCAATACTGTCTGCACTTAGCATTCTCAAACTCTCATCAGAATAGTCCATAAACCTTGGCTTACCACTCCAGAAGCCATCTTCAGTTGCAAGCACCAAGTCCATGCCCATTCCTCCAAAACAAAGGTTGCAAAAGACGAACATCCACGTGGTAAGATTCATCTCACCCCACACTCTTCAGTACCACTTTACTGTAGCCGACAGCTTCAGGTTCGCTGAGATGAACTTCCAGACCAGGCACAGTTATGGAGGAAGGGATATTATTTATTGAAGCTTACAGATCCAGGGGAAGTTCCATAAAGGCAGCAAAAGCAGCCTGCTTTCACAGGGCCAAACAGAGAGAGAGAGAAAACCAACCAGCCACCACAGCACACAGAGCAAAACTACAGCCAAAAGGTCACACAGCACACTTACAGGAACTCCTCCTAGGCACATTTGCATATCTTTACAATGGAATCTCAAACCCACCATTAACACCTTAAGACCATCCCCCAGTGACATTGCCTCTAGGAAGGTGATTGTAGATGCAAACTATAAAGTAATACAACATTGAATATATTGTGGGACATATATTCAAACTACCACACATGCCAATCACTCAAAGCTCATGGTGTGATCGGGGATCATGCATGTAGTGTTCTTTCAATGGGCTTAGTCAGATTTATAGTTCTATGTGTCTCTCATTATGTCACATGGGGTTTTCACTGCACTAAAAATCCTTTTGTCTCTATCTCTTTATACCCCTCATTTATATTATTTTATGCTGTCTTCTATCACATAAAATGAGTTATCTCTATTTTGATTGCTAAACAGCATTATGACACTCACTCATTATGATATGGAACTCAAAAGCAAAGAATTATCAAACTAGTCCCCTTCCAAATAATTATATGATGTTAAGTTTGATATTATTTTAGAAATAACATTGTAATGCAAACTGTCTTAGCCACTGAGTGTTTTATATTTTGACAAATTTACCATATGTAATAAGGATTTTTGTCTGTTTATTATTAGTCAATGCTAGCACACCCCACATGCATGGGCCACCATATGCATCAGGATCACTTGGGTGCTGGGGAATCAAACCTAAGTCCTTAGGCTTCTCAAGAAAGCACCCTTAACCACTAAACCATCTCTCGAGCCCAGGACTTTTGTTGATTGTTACTAATCTATTTAGTACTGCAAATGTAATTCAATGTATGTGTTATGGGTTGGATCTTAAATACCCTCCAGTGTCTCATATGTTAAAGGCTAGGTTACCAGGCTAGGAGGTGGTCGAACCTTTAAGAGGTGGGGTCTAGCAGAAGGATATTAGGTCATTGGGCACATGTACTTGAAAGGCATCTTGGGACCCTTTTGTTGCTTGCTGCCCAGCTGCCAAAAGGAGAACCGGATTTCTCTGCATCCATGTTGTTTCTGCCTTTCCTTAGGCACTTCAGCAATGGAGCCAGCTGACCACGGACTGAAACCTCTGTACCCATGAGCCTAAATGAACATTCCTCCTTCAAGTTGACTTTTTCAGGTATCCCCGGATCCCATAATGGTATATCTGAAAGTTAATTCATTGTAAAAATCACTTTTAAAAAGAGGAGAGATCGTATTACTTATGTGTTATTTCTAGATAGTAGTGGTGAAATATTGAAATTCAATGTTTTGGGTAATGCCAATTTCATTGGAAAATAATGTCCTCCTCTTTCTATCATAGCAGGAATAGCTTATGATTAGTGAAACTTGTCACTAATATAAAATTATTATAGCAAACATATTTTATATAATACATTTATTATAGCTAATATATTTCAAAGCTGAAGTATAGCCATAGGAAATATTAATATTTTTCTTTTGTAAATATATTTTTAATTTAGACCTTATGATTATTAGAATATTGTTTGACTTGCAAAGCTTTCTAAATACAAGGTGTTTTTATTAAACTGAGAAAAGTCTATAAATTTTATATTTATAAAAACACAATGAAGCTCTTATTTTTTAATTTTCTCCCTGTCTTGTTATCAGATCCTCAACAGTATATAAACACATAAGTGTTCCAGCATTCAATACATATTTTTTTAAGTTTTTTTTTAAAGTTTTTTTCAATGCACATTTGAAATAGAAACTATCTCAGAATATGCAGACTGTATCAGGATCCCAGGTTCGGGGTAAAATCACTGCCTTTTGGAGTTTTTCATGGTGTGACATGAATCATGATTTTCCCTTTAAACTACTCATGGTTTGTGAATTTAAGGAATTCCTGAGGGAGACCACCTGTGTGTGTTCGACTCTTGAAAGTTAAACTATAGCTGGTTCTGTAGACAATTTTCAACACATCTCAACTATGTTACCTAGATACGTACATTTATGGATTCTGAGTGGAGAACGGGTGTTGACAGTTATTAAAAAAAAAAAAAACTCTCAGATGATTCTATTGTGAAGTCAATACACATGATTAGATGAAGGAAAATCTCCACAGTTTATTTTCCAAGTCAACCATCTTCTTGAAGGGAAGTTTGGATGATCTTTTCAGGTCATTATTTTCTGTATAGTTGGTATACTTGTTATATTCTGTTGTTTCCTGAACTCTTTTAAGTCAAGTGTTTACATTATTTTGTTTGATCCTTACCAAAATATTACTTTATGCCTATAATAACTGAGGATTAGAAAAATTACATACTTGGTCAAGTAATTTAGTAATTCACAGGATGAGGCAAATAGTTCTGTCCAGCCTGGACATCCATACTATAGCTCACATTTCTTATTTTCTGTCATGTTTGCTTTTAACACACTAAAAGGAGGCAAATCAGGTGTTTTGTGCAGTGGAATAATTCTGGAACTCAAACAGGCAGTTCTCAGGTAGTTCATCCATATGGATTTAAAAACCTATTGATGCAAGAAAGTGACTAAGGCTTATTGTTTCAGGGTGATATAGGAAGAGCTGGTTGTACCTATATAGTTTTATATTTTTCCACGCCACTCTCTCATCCCTTGTCCAGTCCTCTTGGTGTGGCACTGGAGACAGTAGTTATGAAAGTGTTGGAAGCTCATTAAAGCAGTATCTTAAGACAGAACATCTCACAGCTTCAAGGAGACCTAGAGGTCATCTCAGGTCAATTTTTTCACATTGCAGAGAAATATAATGAAGCCCATGGAGGTTAAAGGAGTTGCATGGGTTACAGAGCTCTGGAGTGCTGACCTGACCCAAGCCTGTGCACTGTCGAAGCCCCTTATCACCACGACCGCAGTTGCCTTGGTGCAGCAGGAAAGAGCGTGATCCCTGAGCCTGACATCATTAAAGCCCTAAGTCACTGGACGTTTGCACAGAAGGAGCTGTGTGCTGGATCACAGTGGATTGGTCTTGGGGGATTCTAAGCTGTGAATTTCTTCTACTTGTTAGGAGAGGGTAACAAGTCTCTGAACAAGTGCCTTACAAGGATGGTCTTTTTGTTCTGGGGTGATATTTTATAAGGACTTAGTGTAAGTGCATAGCTATTTCATTACACTCCACCTTTTAGCATATTTTACATACTGTCTTTTTTTATATAGGCATTGATTATTACAGACTTCAATTTTAATAATACTTTTGCTAAAGTCCATAGGTTTTGGTATGTTGTGTCTATAGTTTCATTTATCTCCCAAATTCCATTGATTTCCTCCTTAATTTCTTTCTTGATCCATTGGATGTTCAGGAGTAAGCTTCCAGATGTCTATGTATTTACATAGTTTCCTGTGTGTTTCTTGTTATTGATTTCCAGCTTTGTCGGATCATGGTAGGAAAAGATAATATGATTTCAGTTTTTATAAATATTTTTATGATCCATCCATCATGTGTTACATTGTGAAGAACATTCCATAATTCTGTGTGATATGCTTTTCCACCATTCTGTGTGATGTGGATAGGAATGGATGTTCTGATATGGGATGGACAATTCTGAAAATGTCTGGTAGGACCAATTGGTCTGGGATATAGTTTAGCTTCATTGTTTATTAATTTTGTCTTGATGATCTGTCCATTATTGTTGCAAATTGTTATTAAATTGGCATCTCTCTCTCTAGGCCTATTACTTTTGGCTGATTCTTGTTGTTTGGGAGAAGGGATATTGGATACATATATTGGGTATTGCACACACACATGTATTTGATTTTGATGGAATAATACTGTATTATTATATAATGACATTCTTTGTGTATTTTCACTGCTTGTAGTTTAAAATCTATCCTATGATACAAGTATATCTACTTCTTTTTTGGATTCAGACTGCATAGAATAAGTTATTTCATCTCTTCCCTCTCTTCACTTTTAGTCTATGCATCTCCATAGAGAGGAAGGGAAATTTTTGTAAGCAACATGTAGTTGGGTCATTTTTTTCTAATCAGTTACTCTGTCTTTTAACTAAAGCATTGAATCCACTTATATCCAAAGGCATTATGGAGAGTTAAAGTCTGACTATATCATCTTCTTACTTATTTAGCTTTTTTCTAATTCTTCCTTTCTTCTCATATAGTTTTTGTGGTCAACCTGTTTTTCTCTAGCAATCTGTGTTGATCGATTTCTTAATATTTTTGATCTAATCTATTTCCCTCCTTGGTGTTGGGGCAGTGGAGATGCAAACAACCATTTTCTTGCTGATTTCTTCCATGTGTTATTTCTTACTGTTACGATAAATCAGGGTCTTTGGTTCACTTTCTTTTTTATTTTCTCTTCAAAGTTTGGTGCTTGATTAGCTGCTAAAATTGATGAGGCTTCTCCTGGGAGACGTTCATTTCTGGAGGGTCCTCCTTAGCTCTCCTCTTGTCCACCTTCCAATTATTAGTATTTTTTTTTCATTAAACAAAAACTTGGAAGTAGATTCATTGTTTTGTGAAGTCCTAACCACATAGCATTGCTCTTTAAGATCACATAGTTTGGTTCAAGCCTACTTCCAGCTAGATCATCTCTTTCCTTGCATAAAACCTATGATCAAACCAAAGAGGCATTCTTTCCATTGCTGACCATACTTATATTTCTCACACTTCATTTATGTCCTAAGACTGTTCCCAGTTGAATGTTCATTCCCTTACCAGATGGCCCCCACCCCTTTAAGCCTTATTCGTCCTTTAAAATCCACATCAGAAGCCAATGACTGCACAGCCCCTAGCTGGAAGTGGTTACTCTGAAATCTAGTATTTCAGTGGAAAATCTAGTGCCTCTATATGACAGGATTGGATGGACTTATCTGTATTACCTCATACCCAAATGGCTGGAGTATCTAGTGCCTGGGGAGATACTTCAGACAAGGGTATGAAAATCTGATGTTCTCTCTGGTTTTGATCCTGAGAGGTTGATTTCCTATTATAAATCTGCTAAGCCAGTATTTTATCCTCATGGGTAGCTTTGCTTGGAGGAAGAATTTCTTGAGAGCTAACTATAATTAAATCAATTAATCACTTCTCTCTACAGCAGAGTTAGACTATTTCTAAAATTCCACGTAATTTTTAATTTAATGAAACAATTTAAACTGAATATAATTTTCTGTACAAATTTTATAAGGAAGATTCAACTCTTCCTTTAGCACAATATTGGAGACTGAAATTTTCTATATGGTCACTTCTCTATTGTGCCTCTTTCCAATGAATAAAGCAAAGCATTAGTTTCATGGTGTAAAATCTTTTTGTTTTGAGAAATTTTTGTCATTTCCTGTAATTTTTTTGTTGTTGTTGTTTTTGTTTTTCGAGGTAGGCTTTCACTCTGGCCCAGGCTGACCTGGAATTAACTATGTAGTCTCAGGGTGGCCTTGAACTCACGGCGATCCTCCTACCTCTGCCTCCCAATTAAAGGCGTGTGCCACCACGCCCGGCATTTCCTGTAATTTTTAGTAATCAATAAATAAGAAATTCATAACTTTAACACAGTTTTATTTTGCAGTGAATTTTTCTACTGAAAAGAGTAATTGTACCTTGCATGTCAGGTCAACACTTATTATTTAATGTCTGACACACAGAACGAAGAGGCTCTGTCATTCAAAGACACAGGTTCAGGGGAAGTTTGGGGACTGTTGCATTTACCTTCTTGCTGGGACAAAACATTCAAACAAAAGCAGTTTATGGGTTTTTATTGAATTGATAAGGGTTTATTTTGGCTGACTGTTATGAGAGGAAGCTTCATTATGGCAGAAAAAGCACTAACAAGACAGCCTGGGAAGGGAATGATCTGAGTGAGCTAGTTAGGCCAGGGGGGCTGGGGCTGTAACACCTCAAGTTGTGCCCTGAACAACACACCTCCTCCAACAATCCTTCACCTCCTAGAATCCCAACAGCTTGGGGATTAAGTATGAGGCTTAGTCACAAACTCATGAGACTATGGGGGACAGTTCACCTTCAAACAACCGGATGAAATTGTTCTGCTTTGGTAGATAAGTGGCAAGTATTTTAATGCAAATTCTACAGGAATTACCAACCAAGGAAAATACCCTTTCTCAGTATTAATAGTTCCTTCACTCACTGATGCATCTTGATTTCCGAGTCATCCCTGCCTCAGGAGACTCTTGCTGATTTTCCAATTCAAGCTGTGACATCCCAGCCTTCTCTTCAACCTCTTCCTGCCATGCTTTGTCAGTACTGAGATTCACTGGCATTTTGTGTGGTCTTATTTTTATTGTATGTTTCTCTTTCAATCCTACTCTTCACTCTCATCCTTGCCAGCTCTATACCAAATATACTTATCCACCCTGCTGGGGTTTTTGTTGTTGTTGTTTTCACATATTCGTGGAAATATATCTTCACAACATTTGTACTCTAATTTTGGTTGCATGGTTTTGACATTACTGTAATGTACTTGGTTCACAGTTCCTGTTTTCTGTTCATGGAAGATATACTGCAGTAGTTAAAGTACATGGGCTGTTGCTTGATATTTTCTTTAGTATTTATAACAATTTTTAGCTTGAGCAATTCCTTTAATCTCTGTGGTTCAGTTTCTTCATATGGGCCTGGGGAACGACTACATGGTACATAGGGTTTTTTTTTTTTTTTTTGAGAGAGACAGAGAGAGACGGAGAGAGAGGGAGAGGAAGACAGATAGAGATGGGCGTGCCAGCAGTGTCTTAGCTGCTGTGAACGAAATCCAGATGCGTGCGCCCCATTGTGGTCAAGTGCGGCATTGCATCACTTTTGCATCTGGCTGAACGTGGGATCTGGAGATTGGAACAGCGTTCTTAGGCTTAGGAGGCAGGCGCCTTAACTGCTCAGCCATCTCTCCAGCCCAGGGTTTTTTTTTTTTTTTTTTAATAAAGAGAAAATAAATTATTGAAACATAGAGTTGTGAGAATAGCCTGTGTCACTTTAGAAGTGCTACGTAGGAATTAATGATTATGATGTTTGTTTCTATGCACTGCGCTTTTAAGATCAAACTGTGGTACTGTTAAAACACAGGTCATTCCTTGTTTGGAACGTTGCCTAGTATTCTCCAATATGCACCTACTGCGCTTGTCTGAGGCTTTAATCATGAACACCTGGATGGTTGTCAAATATGTGCTTCTTCAAACCATGCTGTTGAGCACGTGCTCTTAGGTATAAGGTTTTCTTTCTCATAGTATGGGATCTTTAACCTCCTTGAATTTCATTTGAATGAGTGTAACTGTAGCTCCATGGACATGTTTAATTTCCACCGCTTGTTATCTCCACATCCTCATGTAAGATAGACATCGTATAATATCACTCTCCTTGACTTTCCACCATTTCTGAGTCTTCCAGGACATTGTACATGTTCCTGTGCTATGATAGTACTCTCATACTTTCTGGTATCGCTGTTGTCTTCATTACCTCTTCCAAGCCCATGCAGGGAGCTTTCTAGCCCTGCATCATACTCAGCTGCTCAAGGGACTCTTCCAACTGCTGAGCCTCTATTGCCAATTGTGAGAGGAGTCCTTTCCTGCCGTGGCTCTATGGCCAATCAGGAGAGCCCTTTCCTGTTCCGGAGATTGTAGTGCTTCCGGAGAAGAAGTCACGTGATCATGCCCCAGTTCTGCGTTTCCTTGCTGCCTGGGTGCATTCACTGTTCTTCCAACCTCCATAACATTTGCACATCTGGATTCCATCATTTCTTCTGATAGTTGATGTCATGGAAGTGTGACCTATGTTAAGTTCTCTGGGCCCCTGGATGCTCAAAAACCCATGGGATTTCCTGTGTTTGAATATGAACAGTGACCAGATTCCCATCTAATTTCCCCTCTGCTTAAGAGAGGGGTGAGTACATGCACCCGTTTCTGTCTGTGTATGTCTGTGTTCTTGGTAAGGGTTTTTTGTTTTGTTTTGTTTTGTTTTGTTTTGTTTTGTTTTTTTGAAGCAAGGTCTCTCACTAGCTCAGGTTGGCCTTGAACTCCAGATAATCCTCCTACCTTAGCACCAGGCTTTGTGGTGAAGGTTGGCCTGGAAAACAGTTCCTTAGTTTCCCTTTTAACATCTCAGACGCAGATACTCCTTTACTGTTGATTTAGATATGCCAGATGGTTTTGCATAGCACAGAGATGACCGAAAAAATTGAAGCAAGTAATTTCAAAGACATTGTGGTGAAAAACATTGGGCAAACAATATCAGGTGGTGTGAAAGATAAAGGAAACAGGTGGCGTGCCAACTAACTGAAGTTCAAACAACACACTGTTTGGATACATAATTTTTCAGAATCTTTTCAGTCCCTTATTAAAAATCTGCCTATAGGACATAGTTTTCCCGTGTGCGACATATGCCCGCAGAGGTCTCCAGGTCTTTGTAAAGATATAGTTTAAACTTAGCCTCGAGCCTCCAACCCTGGCAACCTTTCCACATTTGGGGCCATTTCCTATTGCTTTAGTTGTGTCTTTATTCCTTCCTCACAGTTCCTTGTCACGTTCCTCTCCCTTTGATTCTTGAAGCTAAATTAATTTGGATTAAGTATTTAGTGGGAAGACAACCAACATTCACTTTGTAATATATCTATATCATCTATTCCTACCTATCAATCATCTATCACCTATAAATTATATAGCTATATCTATCATCTATCTATCATCTATCTGTCTATGTATGTATGTATGTATGTATGTATGTATGTATGTATGTATCTATCTATCTATCATCTATCTATCTATCTATCTATCTATCTATCTATCTATCTATCTATCTATCTTCCAAGGACATACAGAGGGTTTCTTTCTACTCTGTACCTGGTTTGTGCTAATAACATAATCATTATGCCACTGTCAATACCAAGAAATTAACAGTGGTTAGAAAACTATTAGCTAAACTGCAGACTTTATTTACATTTCAGCACTTTTCTAGTAATGTCCTTCTTGATTCCAGGATATAGCCTGGGACCCCCACAGTGCATTGAGTTGTCATGGCTTCATAGCCTCCTTGATCTGGGACAATTGCTCAGTCTTTCTTTCTTCCTTTTTTATTTATTTATTTATTTATTTATTTATTTATTTATTTATTTTTGTCTCTCAAGGTGTTGGCTTTGGAAGATGATAGTTCTTCTGTATAGGACATCCCTCAGTTTTCAGCTCTCTGTTGCTGCCTCACTAATTGGTTAAGATTCTGCATTTTCAGCAGGGTTGTCACAGCAGACATGTCCTCTCAGAGCAGCTATGCACGATGGCTTTGTGTCTTATCACAGATGAAATTCACCTTCAGTGGGAGCCAATGTGGCATCCATTACAAAACTACTGTGTTTCTTTTTTGGTTAATATATACCTTGGAGGTCACAGTTTGAGAAATTCCTGTTAAACTTTCACTTATTAATTTTAGTATCTGCCAATATATCTTAGCTACAAAATTATCACTGTGGTATGCTTAGGGTCATTTCTGTTTCTGGCATTCTTTCTATATTTAGCAGTTGGAATTCTCCTGTCTCATGTTTATTGATATGTCTTTTATTGTATGGGCTGTAATCCTCCTTATTTATTTTAGATATTTATATTGGCTATAGTTGTTCCAGTTCTGGTCATGGTACCCTTGAGGTCTCTGTTCATGCTACAGACTTCACTTCAGAGCTCAGCAAATGGATTCTTCTTCCAAAGATGATAAACATTCATGAATCCCTTCTCCAGTGGATTTTCAGGCTTGGCCCTGGACTGTGACTCGTATCCAGCATAAAGGCTGATAGAAGGTTGGGTCAGGGGAGGGCAAAGCCACCCCTCTCAGGCCAGAGTTCTAGAAAGGAAGCTTCGCTTGGGTCAGAGTAGGCAGAGGCTCGCTATCCTTTTCTCAGACCAACACTAATTATGAGAGCTGTGGAATCTTTGGATACATCATGATTACAACGACATCTCGGAGTTTTTGCTAGATTATTTTTTATCTTAGATGATTCTATTTTCACGTCTTTGATTATGATCCTTCCCATCTTAGCCGAGCACAGCTGACTCACTCAGCCATCCTGGCCCCACTGTGACCTTACTCTCGCCGGTTTCTCTCTACTCAGTGCTTTGACACCTGGTCATGACCCCACTTTCGCCTGTCTGTCCTCTGTGTAGTCTGTACTCATCAAACAGCTTAGCCTGGGCCCTGGCTATGACTCCGAAGTTGTGGGCATCCCTTATTTAACTCTTCACTCCAGCAAAGCCGTCCCACCAGGTCATTTCTGTCCACCTTGTTTGTCCCTTGGTAACTGTTTTGTCTCCTTCATTCATAGGTGAGAGTCTGGACATTTGATCTTTTCTATGAGTGTGCGTGTGGTAGTGTGAATGGATGGCTCCAAATAAAGTCAGGATTTTATTAATGTTTGTAATTTAGATCTACAGCCACCTGGCTGGAGGAGGTGTGACTGTTGGTGGATCCTAGGGTCCAGCCCCCAGGGGTGGGGATGGATTTGGAATTCCAATCTAAAGATATGCAAAGTGGGGGCTGGAAAGAAGGCTTAGTGGTTAAAGTGCCTGCCAGGGAAGCCTAACAATGCCATTTGATTCTCCAGGTTCCACATTTAGCCCGACACAAAAGTGATGCAAGCATGCAATGCCACTCCTGCCCACAAGGGGGCACACAGGCCTGGAGTTCATTCACAGTGGCTGAGAGGCTGCTGGTGCATCCATTCTCTTTCTGTCTCTCTCTGTCTCTTTGTGTAACTCTCTCTCTCTCAAAAATAAAAGGATATGCAAAGTGCTGGCATTTAGCTTGGAGTTCCTGAAGTGTGTTTGCATATGGTGCTGGAATGGCTTTTGGGTTTTGGCTTATGGCTTATATTCTTTCTACTTGAACCAGTAAAAGCTGGCCAGCTTCTTCTGCCATTATGGAACTTCCTCTCTATCGTCAATAAATGCCTTTTTTCATAATTGTGCCTGGTGTGGAAGTTCATCCCAACAACATGAGGTTGTACTGTGACTTTTTTTTTTTGTTTGTTTGTTTTGTTTTTTATTTTAAATATTTTATTTTTATTTATTTGAGATAGATAGAGAGAGAGAGAGACAGAAATAGGCAGGAAGAGAGAGAGAGAATGGGTGGGCCAGGGCCTCAAGCCACTGCAAATGAACTCCAGATGTGTGCACCCCCTGGTGCATCTGGCTTACGTGGGTCCTGGGGAGTTGAACCTGAGTCCTTTGGCTTTGCAGGCAAATGCCTTAACTGCTATGCCATCTCTCCAGCCCGATGTGTTTGTTTTAGTTCTCGGGAAGAAAAGAGATCCCTGCTTAGTCATTACAAAGGGAGTTCTACCTATGGTTTTCTATGCTTGGATTTCCATGGAAATCTCCATCGATTTCCATGGATAAGAGGCTAAGGAGCAGAACCAGTGGATTAAAGTGCTTGCCATGCATGCATGAGGGCCAGAGTTTGGATGCACAGGACCCATGTAAAACGCTGGACATGGCAGCAAGTACCTATAGTTCCAGTGCTGGGAGATAGAGACAAGGAGATCCTTAGGGTCTGATGGGCAGCCAATCTAGCTGTAGGTTCAGTGAGGGACACTGTATCAAAACAATTAGGTGGAGACTGACTGAGGAAGACACCTGCTTTTGAGCTCTGGCCTACACACACATATATCCATGCATACCCATACTCACATGTACACCCATATACATGTGAGCATGCACCTACACTCATGCACACTTACACATGTGAATAATACCAAGACAACACCCTGAAGCCTGACCACAGGGAAAAGATGACACAGTATTTTCACAATGTCATCCATAGCTGTTAAACTGTGACAGTACTCAAGAGCTGCCCCTCACAGTACTTATTTTCATATGGTTTTATTAACTCACACTAGCTACATTACAGTCTCTCAATACACAGCTTTGTTCTTCAGGGTAACATTAAGGACTTGTTGGTCTAAAGTAT
The DNA here is from genome assembly GCA_036365145.1 of Orientallactaga sibirica. NCBI lineage: Eukaryota > Metazoa > Chordata > Mammalia > Rodentia > Dipodidae > Orientallactaga > Orientallactaga sibirica. The sequence goes on from JAEOAD010000019.1 coordinate 34,706,192, forward strand.
TTTTCCCTAATGAACCTTAGATTTTTCCACTTATCTGAACCTCTAGAAATTTCCTCAAGTATATATATTTTTATTTTTTAAATTATTTTATTTATTTTTGGAGAGAGACACAGAGAGAGACAGACAGAGAGGGAGAAGGAGACAGAGAATGGGCGCACCAGCAGTCTCAGCTGCTGTGAACAAAATCCAGATGCATGTGCCCCCCTGTGGGCAAGTGCAGCATTGTGCCCTTGCATCACTTTGCATCTGGCTAAACGTGGGACCTGGAGATTGGAACCGGGTTCTTAGGCTTAGCAGGCAGGCGCCTTAACCGCTAAGCCATCTCTCCAGCCCAAAATATAGTTTTTTAATTCACTCATTTTACTCTGCACTACACACTTTTTCACTTAGTCTAAACTTGTTGGAGCTATTCTTGGCTATTAAGAATTTAGTGAGGAGCTGGAGAGATGGCTTAACAGTTAAGCACTTGCCTGTGAAGCCTAAGGACCCTGGTTCGAGGCTCAATTCCCCAGTACCCATGTAAGCCAGATGCACAAGGTGACACATGCATCTGGAGTTCATTTGCAACAGCTAGAGGCCCTGGTGCACCTATTCTCTCTCTCTCTCTGCCTCTTTCTCTCTGTGTCTGTCACTCTCAAATAAATAAAAAATAAACAAAAAATTAGAAAAAAAGAATTTAGTGAGAAGCCTTTAAAGAAAATTAACTTGACTTTCTCCTCATCTTCTATACAGGCCCAGGCCGAGGGCATGGAGGCAGTCCAAGAGAAGGAAATTCATGAGGAGATTGAATTCAGCTTTGGGGGGATTTTTTTTTTTTTTTTTTTTTTTTTTTTACTGCTATCACTCCTCAAGCTTTATTAGACTTCTGATCAATTTCTAATTAAAAAAATGCATGAATCCTCATATGACAAGGGGAAGAGGTGATCTCCACGTACGGGGTGGAATGTCTTATCTCTGCAGTTCCCACTTGGTTATAACAAATCAAATTTCAAAACACTCAATAGTAATTTTGCTCTACTCTTTAATTTTTTTTTTTTTTTTTACTGGACTTAATCTCTCCCAGGTATGAAAAATCCCAAAAGTTCTTTTTGAGGTTTTATTTTACTCATTGAGATAATTTTGGGAAAAGAAGAGTGCTTCAGCTCATTTGGTGAAAAGATGACTAATGTTAATTTCATTTCAAATTCTATAAATATAATTTTGTATTATTCACTTGAGATGGATTTATTACTTTCAGGTTTCTGCTCTTGTATAGCATCATAATTAATCTCATATTTCTCAGATACACCAGTAAAGAACATATAACTGTGATACAGTATTACTCTGAATGAAAAGAGTTTATTTTGCGTGAAATACTAAACATAAATTTGTTTAATGAAATGCCTTTGGAAGACAGAAAAGGAGGGAGAAGAGGGAATGGTTTGTTAAGAAATAATAATAGGATCAAGTTACTATCAATGAACAGTTAACAGAAATGCTACTTTTTCAGATAACAAATGTCTTTGTTTTATATAATTAAGTCATTTTTCCCAAATCAGATATACATAAATCAACTCCATCTTTGTTTTGTGTTCCCTCATTAGTATATAAATTATATTCATGTGTAATTCATTCACAGAAGTAATGGACTGGAAGGGGTCTTAAAAAGGACTTCTCCAACTCATTGTCTTACACATGAGAAAAGGGAAGCATGAGTCAGAAGCTTCTCCATAGGGTCTGATGCCAATTTTGATTGATATTTTGATTGAATTAGGAATCAAGCAAGAACCTTGCCTCTTTACTGGGTCGGTGAGGGAAGAACTAAGAAAGGGAAAGAGCCACCTCCCAGGGGGTATTCTTTCTTGTGGTGGTCTGTCTATACAGGGAAGGTTTCTCTTTGCTGGTGAGTGCATCTACCCTGTTGCTGCCATCCTTTGCTCATACTGGAACCCAGCTTCTTTAGCCTTCCACTGTGGACTGAGCCAGCATTTCTCCACGGATCTCCAAGGCCAGGTTGGGATTGCTAAGGAATCCATTGCTGGGGACTAAGCGGCTACCAGTTTTTCAGCTTCTCTAGCCTGCAGGCAGATGGCTATTGTTGGACTGTTCAGTCTGTATTGAATAAACCACTCCAAATAATTCCTTGTGTTATAATGTATATTTAATAAATGTTAAATATTTTATTTTTATTATGTTTATATATATTATATTTTCTTTGTCATATATATATGTATATTCGTTGTATTGATTCCGCTACTCCCAAGTGCTCTACCTAATAATGTGTCTTCAGATGCTTTTCCACCTTGCTATTCTCCTAAATAGCATTTTGCTTAATTCAAATAGTATCATATTTCCTCACCTGACTTTCCTGACACCCACCCTGATTTTAAGCCCATGTTTGGCATGAAGAAAGTGGAAACACCTGCCAGCTAATGAGCACACTTTTCTCCAACACTTTCTTTCACATATCAGGTCATAGCGTCAGAATCACCCATGCTGTTATCAATCATTTCCTCCCTTCCTCCTGGAATGAGATTCTGAGAACTGGACGATGGTCAGCTGATTTCTGCTGAGCACTTCTCACCATGCCCTTGACTTCCTTTACAGCCTGTGTTTGAACTTGGGCTTTCCATTTATTGTTCAAGGAAAGGAGTGATAGGAAGTGTGGTGGTGCAGATGGGAATGCGTTGGCTAGTGAGGCATGTTACTGATGACTGCTCTTCCTCTCATAAAGTTATTCAAAGGAGGATATAACAGATTTAGAGGAGGCAGGTTTGATGAATGTGGATGAGGAGATGATTGTGCCCTGTTTGGAAAGACGACTGGTCTACAAGTTCAGTTGGAGCTTTAACTTTCAGTTTGTCAAGTGGTGTGCAGTGGTGGAAAGGAACAAGTCAGTTGAGCTTCCTGGGGCCAGTTTTCTAAATCTGAAATAAGAGAACTTGGATGAGATGAGGACTTTGCCCACTCAGAAATCTTCAAGGACAATGAAGTTACAACAGGGATTATGACATGCTTACATATGGAATAATGGAAAGAATGTGGGTATGTTACGAAATGTATATCTTGGTTAAGACATGGGAAAATGAACAAATTAACCAAAAGGAAAGAGAGAAAGAAAGTAAAAATAGGATGAAGAAAAAGAGAAAAAAATATTTGTATTGCGGAGAGGAAACTAAACACTCTCTGTAGACAATCCCCCCCCCTCCCCCGAGGTCTGCCACTGCTCTTCCTGGATTCTACGATCTCTACAATCCTCCGCAGTGATTGTTGGAAAAAAAAAAAAAAAAATACAAAGATGAAAAATTGGGAATGCTAGAGTCAAGTTAACACCAACTTTTATAGCCCAATATTATGATTGTCAATGGACCCATTAACAAGAAAATGATACCAACTATAAAAATTCTAAATTGCTGTATCAAGCCCCCATGTTCCTTCTTTGAAAGCTGTGGTTACCTGGTGCATCAGAACCCTGACTATAAATTAGGAAACTCATTTTACTTCTTCCATCTGCAGAGACTGGGGCTTGAAGAATGTGCATGCAGGAGGATTTGACAATTCCAATTCAGTTGCACAGTGTTTTACCATTCTAACCAGAAGTGAAATGCTGCTCCCTGCTAATATAATCAGAATAACACTCTGAGTTTACAGATTAGCTCTGTGTAGCTACTGCAACCAGAGTGATTCAAGCCAGTTTTCACTCAACCATCTGAAACCTCCAGGAGCAGGTAAAATCAGCAGCCATTCCATTGCAGTAGTTGGTGAAGGGGTAGGTGTGTCACCTACACGTGCAGTAGATTATTAAGTTCCTCCCACAGAGTTGTGCTTTATAAGAAAGTACAGGACTGGATCATTGCATCATGGCATGATTATTCTTTAGCTTTTATGAACATAGCCTCTAAATTAAGATAAAAATTCTTTGAGGCATTAAAGAAATTAACAGTTATTGAGACCATTTTTTTTTTTTTTTTTTTTTTTTTTTGGTTTTTCGACGTAGGGTTTCACTCTAGCCCAGGCTGACCTGGAATTAACTCTTAGTTTCAGGGTAGCCTTGAACTCATGGTGATCCTCCTAGCTCTGCGTCCCGAGTGCTGGGATTAAAGGCATGCACCACCACGACTGGCTTGATACCATAATTTATATATCCACAATTTTATTCTGTCCCTCATTGCATTCTAAAACACCATTTCCATTTTATAGAGGAAGAAAGGAGGCTTCATGAGTATAAATACCAAGCTACCTCCTTGTGGGATGCTCAGGACTTACCTAAAGTCTTTTCTCCTTCCATTGCGTGCTTCCTCTGGCTTCTCATAGGAAGAGGTATTTATTATAATTTGCTCAGTGTTGAGGGTCACCGTGATGATTAATATTTGCTGCCAACTTAATAAGACTTAGAGTCACTTAGGAGAGAAATCTCTGAGAATTTCTGTGAGGAAGTTTCTAGATTAGGTTAATCAGGGTGAGAGGACCCACTGACAGTGAGTGGCAACATTATTTGGGGAGAGAGGGGGTGGGGGAGAAAGAGAGAGAGGAGAGAGAGAGAGAGAGAAAGAATCTGAATATAAAGGAGTGGTTGTAAGGTTTGAGAAGACTGATTATTTCAGAGTTTTGGGGAGTGCATGGTACCACACCACAGCACAGGTCTGAAAGAAAACAAGATTTTTTTTTTTTCTCCTCAGATGAGATGCAGAGCATCAAGGCCAGGAAGATCTACATATAAATTCTGAGGCTGAAGGAAGATCCCATAATGGTGGTGTTGTTTGGTGGTTGTATTTCTTTGTGCAGTACGGAATACAGATAAGCCTTGCTTAATGACTTATCTTCCTCACAGACATTCAGATCCATGAGGGTGGGAAACATATGTTGAACATTGCATCCCCAGCATCTGGCAGTATGGGTGGAAATTAAGGCTCCCCCAAACAATTATGGAAAGACAGAATTAAACGTGGAGCACACTCTAACAGCAGTGTCAGAATGCTCTAGGCTCAAATTGTTCCTAACTACACCACACTGACTCAATAATTAGATGTTAATTCTTTAGGCTATAGTAAAGATTAAATAATTGGGTGTATATCAGTATGTTGTACATGGGAAAATAGAGTCAAAAGTAGTACCACATTATTTTAACATAATTTTTTATGTAAATATGGAGAACACATGCATTCAAGAGTGGTTTTTCAATATATGATTCCTAAGTATTAAATTTTCCTCCACTACAAGAGTGCATTATTAGAATATAATTTTTTTGCATCCTAAGGTACATTGGACATTTGCAGATTTTTTCTTATCCTACTTGAAATTGAATAAGCACCCAAAGTTTTAAAAGGAGGTTATCCAATGATGAGAGATTTAAAAACTTTCCTAAATGTTATCTAGTGCCAGGGGATAGCTAATTTCACAGTAAACAGAATTAATATACAGCAGGTTTCTGAGAAGGTAGAGAAAGAACAGAAATCAATAGAGCGAAGTTTAATCAAGACAAATGGAAAGCAACTCACCAGGGAAAGATCAAATCTGAAGGAAAAAAGTATAAGCCAGAAAATTGTAGGCCAGGAATCATTAATGTGTATGTGTGTTGATTGGGGGGGGGGTCAGGTGATTGACAGCAGTGATTTTTTTTGTGTGTGTGTGGAGAAAGGAATTTATTGAAGCTTACATATAGAGGAGAAGTTCCGTAATGGCAGAAGAAGCTGTACTGCTTTCACAAGTCCATGTAGGGAGAAATAAATACCACCACCATCACCATGAGCAAGCACACTCCGGGAATTCATATCCATTCCCAAACACACCTGAGGATTGGACACTAGGATCCACCCACAGTGACACCTCCTCTAGCCCAGTCAATTGGAGATCTAAATTACAAGCTATTTTAAAATATATTATTATTAGTTATGGACCTACTTCATGTGGAAACAACACATGATGATACCATCCTTTCCCTCATCCCTGCCCCTTTTCTGAAGTGACCCTCCTCATTGAGGAAACAGGTTATCCCTATGGGGATTGTGGGTTGTGCATTGTGGGAGCAACAGTCCGTTATTAGAGAGAGGCAATGCACCTGTGACAGCAGTAAACTTGATTAGTTAAAATAAAATGCTAGTATGAAAGAGGGGGCATGTAATATAGGAAAAATATTAACTGGATATATGACCTAGAGAATAATATCTTTAGTTTTCTTATCAGATGGTAGGGTCTATAGATAAATACAATATTTAAGTACTCAGTGGTCTTCAGTTTGTGATCTTTGATATAAATAGTTGTAAGATTTGAAAGAAAAGATACAAAACAAGTATAAAAAGCAGATTAGTTCGCTGGGATTTTATATGCCTATCACATCACATGGATGGCTTGTTCGTTTCCAACATGGCACCTCTCATCCCTGCTCCATGCTTAACTGATTCTTCTCCCTCTGGCTAGACTCGTCTTCTTCCCATCTCTGGTTACAGAAATTTCACTTCACCATGTAGACCAACCAGAACTGGTATCCCCCTGGTAAAGACTTTCTTGTGAATATTTATGTCTCCAATATTCCCTGGTGACTAATGTGGATGTTCTTTTCTGAAGAAGTAGGTTGAGGAAAGTACTAGAAGTGAGTAAAGTGCAGACATCTGGGGTTGACTTGAGAAAATCTGCTGGGAGTGGATAACCTGAAAAGATGAAATGCTATCCTTAGGATGTACCGTGTACATTGGATCTGAGACAGTATGATATGTTCTACCAACAATAGAAGGAAGGTGTGAATTTAGGTACTGAAGTGGGTAGAAGAGCATCTTCTCTGTGTGAAAGATGGAGACTGAGGTGGAGGAAGAGCGTCTTCTCTTGCCACCATTTCCAATGATAGAGTCATTGCACTGCTCACCTCTGTAACTCTCACCTCTTTATTGCTATAGCCCCTGTCCTATGTGGGAGTACTCCTACCACTGTGTTCCATAAACAAAAAGAAAGGGTCTTCCCATTGGCAAAGCAGTTGATTCTGATGCACAGGTGCAGGTGGTGAGGCTCCTGGCTGGTGCAGGCAGGGAGGATGCATAGGGCCCAGGTCATCTCTGGGCTCTTCTTGGTGCTCTGTTTATCTCAGTGTAATACTGAATTATGGAATGATCACGTTCTGTAGCTGTAGTCAGATATGCGTATGACAGCCAAGGGTCCATCCCCCCAGAAGTTAAGGTTTGGGTTAGAACAGGAGATAGGCACTCGAGCCCTGGGGCATTACAGCTATGGGTGAGGGACACACAGGGGTTCTTCATCCCACTGATTCCAAGTGCCTACCTCCACCTATTAATGGCAATGTTAATTTCATTGGCTATTAGAAAATAAATGCCTTACAAATTTTATCTTCTCGTTGTTTCTCTTCAAAAGTTATCTTATTGTTTCACTTTACAAGTTTGATTTTATTCTATATGATTTTTCTGCAAAGGTTTCCAGAAACCCCTATAAGAGATGTCAAACAGCTTTCTCCTAATTCATGACATGGAAGTCTGCTCTTTCTCTAAGACTTGGGGAAGAATATTCTTTTTTCCGTATCCTGAACTTTCTGATTCCAGAATACTTATATTTAAATGGTAAGTTCTTTACTTCCTTCTGGTAGCTGTCATCAACCAACATATCCTTGGCCCCTAACATTTGTTTATTTGGCAAGTGGTTAAAGTTCCTTTTTCTGATTTTAGAAGTTTGGCAGATTCAGCTCAGACTTAAATTCTCTCTATAACAACTCCACAATTTTCTGGAACTATATTAACTCTAAGTATCAGAAATTCTCTGAGCATTTTAAAGTGAATGAAAAACAGTGCTTCATGAAAAGATGCAGAAGTATATCTTGGCACCAGAGGGGTGACAGGCTAGATTGGCTGAGGCGGTGTGTCACTGGGGCTTAAGGCCTTTGTTTTGTTCTTCATGAATTATTTCCTGTTTTCTCTTCCTACTTCTCCGCCTGCTTCTCCTCCCTGTCCTCTTTTCTTCTGGCTTTCCTTTTCCCATCTTCTTTTATGAACAAACTACTCTATTTTATATATTTTTCTTCTATTCCAGCTGCTACAACCTGAGACATGGCTTTAACTAGCTTTCAGAAACTGATTGATCTGAAAACTGAAATCATATTTTCAAGTCAATACTGGATTTAGCCAGGCAAAGATTGGGCCCACTGATTTAGCTGCCCCCCCCCCCCCCACTATCTCCATGGCCCAGTCAGCTGTGTTCCATGACATGTTACCATGGGATGGAATGATCATTATTGTGTAAATTAGTGGGGATAAAAGGTGTATCTCAGGCAGGCATAGGCCATATGGTGGTGGAACAGAACAAGTGAGGAGCATTTCGGTAGTTAGGAGATGGCTGGGTGGGTGGTCTATTAGTTTGTTTGATCTTATCAAGGGTGGGTTCTTTCTCCCAAGAGGCTCTTTAATACAGACACAACATTATCTTGGAAGCTCAGGTCTCCCTGAAACCTGCTGATAAGGCAGGGTTACACTTTTGCCACTCCCTTCTACCACTTCATGGAAATCAGAGCTTCAGATTGTCAGCCTGCCCAATGCTGATCTCCACTGCCTACAATGTGGACTTCCTATCTGATATAGGGGACTTATTACTGGATGGTTAAGGTATGTGTTCAGCCACCTCCGAGAGGGCCACCTGTCCAATTCTGCTGGTTTTGTGGATGTGAGGTGCTGCAACCCTGGTCGCATCACTCTTACTTCTTGTTTGCAATAAGGGAAGTTTTCACCTCCTCCTCATCTTCCATTGGATCATATTTTTGAAAGTAGAAGTGAAGCCAACATTGGAATCTTTAGCCCCAGGTCACTTCAAGCAGGATATTGATTATGTTATAACTTATTGACAAAAATATTTCATTTTATTTTGAAAATAGTTTTTTTTTTTTAACCATTTCTCTTCTTCCATTTCCTCTTCCTTTTCCTGCCCCTCCTTCTTCACTAAGGGAGCCACATATCAGTTCATGCATAAAAAACAATGAAGTAATGAGCTTAATAGAAACTATGATTATATGGCCCATGGAGTTTTTTTCCCTCCTCTAATTTACATGCCATTGTGATACTTAGTCAGCTGAGAAAGACTACTTGTTTTCCTATTAGCTTAATTTATGTTTATTTCTTATTTAATTCCCAAATAACAGAGTACTTGTAGGTATTATAATTTGAAATAAAACAGGTTCAGTAATTAAATAAACTATGAATTATAAAATTAACAGAGTATCCATAATGTGTTTAAATGAATATTTTGATTTAAAATAAGTTTATAAAAATATATAAATTCAGAAAATCAGCATGGGAATAACAAAAAATAGTTTCAAACAAACAATTTTTCCCCATCTGAATACTATTTGTGAAAACTTAGCAGGACATGAAGGAAATATTATTTAATAAAGAATTAGAGGGGCTGGAGAGATGGCTTAGCGGTTAAGGCGCCTGCCTCCTAAGCTTAAGAACCGGGTTCCAATCTCCAGGTCCCACGTTTAGCCAGATGCAGTGACACAAGGGTGCAATGCTGCACTCGACCACAAAGGGGCGCACGCATCTGGATTTCGTTCACAGCAGCTGAGAGACTGCTGGCGCACCCATCTCTATCTGTCTTCCTCTCCCTCTCTCTCTCTGTCTCTCTCTGTGTCTCTCTCCAAAAACATAAAAAATAAAAAGAGTTAGAAAGAGTGGGGGAGACAGTGAGCTAAATAAATCAGAGATGATTTTAAAATATGAATGACATATCCTCAAGAGTATGTTGTAGAAGATATTAGTAAAGTCCACCAAGACATTTCTGAGGTACTTTGTGCATTTCAAGGGCTGCTGATCCCTGGGCAATGATGCTGCATGATAAGAAGAGTCAATATTTGGGTGACATGAGATTAAACAATAGATTGCTTGAATTGGTCTTGCTCATTTGGCTCACAGGATACTACACCCTGAAATGGGAAGCAGATATTAATATTCATTTTGAGTTTTGAAATGCCAGATTAGGCTATGAATCCCCAAATACTGTAATTCAAATCTGGAAACACAATGGCTGACATTTCAGAGGTCAGGAAGAAGCAGAATCTTTGCCAACCAGAAAGGGTTAGTTTCAGCATCTCAGGGTCAATGAACTGTGTGTCTCGTCACCTGATAATGACAAGAAGAAATCTGAAATAGGGAAAAGGGATTAGTAACAAAGGAGGAATGGTGTCAAGTATCCATAGTGAGATGGTATATTTGACATGTCATATGGAATGTAAGACAAGCAATTTGTAAAACATCTTAGTGTGTGTGGGTGTGTGGGTGTGTGAGTGCACACGTGCGTGTGTGTGTAGGTGTTTGTGTGTGTAGATGTTTGTGTGTGGGTGCCATGGCATGTGTGTGGAGGTCAGAGGAACACCTCAGCTGTCAGTCCTCACCTCTCACCTTGATTGAGGCAGAGTCCCTCAAACAGGGTTGTTGCTTCATTGGCCACTTTAGCTGGCCCACAGGCTTTCAATTCTCCTGTCCCCACTTTCCATCTCACCCTCCCACACTGGAATTATACAGACACTTTATGGTATCTGGCTTTTCGCTGGGTGCTAGAGATCTGAACTCCAGAACTCATGTTTGCAGGCAGGTGTTTGGTCTTCCAGTTCCAACAGAAGCACATTAATAAAATAAATTCCTATGAAAACACTTTTGGGAACCACTGAAACTCAGGTATTTATTCCAATAAATGCCTTCTTTGTCATCTTTTTGAAGTAATGATGGTTGGATCTTGGGCCTTACACATGCTAGCCAAGCATCCTAAGTGGTTACCTATATTCCTTCTGCCCTTTTTGAATGTCTTAAGATTGAGATGGATTCATTAAATAACCAAAGCTGGTCTTGACCTGGTTCTGCAGCCCACTTAGAACTTGACCTTGCTATCCCCCTTTCTCACCTTCTGGGTAGTAACTGGGATTACAGATCTGTATAAACAGACCTTGCTGCTTCTCTCCTCTTCTATCCTGGAAGCGTGCACGACTGGACTGAGTTTTATGTTAATATTCTCTTGCTCTTCCTTATAATTTTATTATATACAAATATATCCATAAGCAGTGTATTATTGAGTTTTTAAATTTTTGAATCTTGAAAATGATATATATAACTTTTTGAAATTTGTTTCTCTTACTGATCAACTTAAATATTCATGTTTTGTATATGGTCCTTGAATTTCACTATTGTGTACGGTTTTCAATTTAAATATTCATGTTTTCTGTATGGTCCATGCATTTCACTACTATGTAGGATTTTCATTTAAATATTTGTGTTTTGTATATGGTCCATGCATTTCACTATTGTGTAGGATTTTCATTTAAATATTTGTGTTTTGTATATGGTCCATGCATTTCACTATTGTGTAGGATTTTGCATTATGAAAATGTCATAAATTTGCCTGTTACCCTGTTGATGGGTGGTGAGATTTATTTTGTGCCCTCATGTGTGTGGTATGTGCACATATGTTTGTATAGATGCATATAACGTGTGCACATACATGCATGAGTGTGAGAACACAGGCTGTCTTCCTCTATCTCTCAAGGCAGAGTTCCTCCCCAGAGCTTCTTTTTCAGTCCGACTGGCTCACAAGCAAGCACCAGCCACTCTCTGGTCTCTGTTCCCCACAGGATTGGGGTTACAGGAATATGTAGCCATCCCCAGCTGTTTAGGAAGGTCCTAGGGAATTGATCTTGGGTTGAATCAAGCCCTCTTAAGCCCTCATGCTTGTACAGAAAGGGTTCTTACCCACTGAACCATCTCCTGTGCTCCTGAGATTGTTTCTTAATATTTAGAAGTGTGAAGAAAGTGCTCCCGAATGTTCCCAAATGCATCTACTGGGGTGTGTGTGGAAAAGTGATCCTGAAGCAGCCCCGCTGATTCTCTGGCGATGGAAACAGTCTTTCTCTCCTGTCTGACATTCTGGCATTGCAGCCAACATGTGCCCAGGCCTATGTGCACCTGCAGTGTGGCGACTATGACTGAGAAAATGATTTTATGTTTAACTTATTTGTAATCAGCTCATGAGTAGACAATAACATGTATATATCACATTGTATATGTTTATGTATATATATATGATATATGAACTGAAAGACACCAAATTCCGGGTACAAGTGAGCTGTCTTCTGTAGGCAGTAAATGTGAGGCTCCATGGTGAATTACAAGTCACTCATATAGCTCAAGGACAAAACAGGAAAAAATTTCCGACAATAGCTTTCAGAGTGAGTACAGTCACTTGAGGGAGAGAGTGGACAAGGCGACCATGACTACAGTGTGTCACCACTACCCTGATTGGGATCAGCCTCCCCGTTGGGCTGAGTGGGGTTTACAAGGCATGCAGGATGCTCACTCGTTTGGCCCATGGTACATATGAAAAATAATCAACCTCTGTACAGTCTCTAAATCCAGTTTCTATAAAGACCCGTAAAAGTCCACAAAAGACCAGTGAACAAGGCAGCTTGTTGGAAATCTCTCTCTTCCTTGAGATACTCCCGCTTTTTTGAGAATTTTCTTATTTTTCCTTAGGAAATCTACTTTCACTTGTTCCCCACTTGTCAGCACTTCTTCATTCCTCTTCAGGATGTGACAATGAACTCTGAGAACTCGCACTCAAGCTTCCTGGGTTTAGAAAGATTCCTCTTTATCATCAGGTTTGCTCATTACTATGGTGTGTATTTTAACTTTAATTAGAATGTATCACTGGCTTCTGCTTTAGACAGTGTTTTTGGAGGGTTCATTATTAAGAATGGACTTACTGAGGCACTTGAATCATGAATGAACGAATTTATGATGTAATTCTTAATTATTTATTTTATGTGCACTAATTTAAATACCACTATACTTGGTTCTTGGGGCTCTGTTTTATTGCCAATATTCTATATTATCATATTATCTATATTCTAATTATCAATTTATTGTTAGTTTGATGACATGTTTATTTATGTATATACCTTTTTCTCTTCCTAGTGTAAAACTGAGAAAGGACGTTTTTTGCCTTTCTTGTTTTTGTACAAATCTGTGCATGATAGATAGAAACATAATACTTTTTCATATGTATGTGGTGTATGTGTGTGTGCGTGTGTACATGTGTGTGTGTGCATGTGTGTGCACCTATGTATGTAGGTCAGAAGTTGATGTTTGGTGTCTTACTCAAAAGCTCTACACCTTATTCTTTGAGATGTTATGGTCTCTAGCTGAGTGCAGAGCTCAATGATTCTGCTTGACTAGCAAGCGAGCAAATCCTGTGAATCATGCTGTCTCTGCCTTGTCAGTGCTGGGATTACAGGCACATACTGCCACACGTGGCATTTTATGTGAGATCCGGGAATCTGAATTCAAGTCCTTATGCTCACACAACAAGGACTTTTCCCATTGACAATTACACCTTTGCAGCCTCCAAGAAACATAGCAATACTTTAAGTACATGTTTGTGTACTTTCGAGGTGAAAAAATGTCATTTGTAAAGTGGCACTATCGAAAAGTACTTTTACTGGCCTCACCTACTTCCACCTGAAGTGCCCTTTTCTCTGGTGAGGTAATTGTCTTGTGTACTGCCACAGCTTGATGTCTATGGTATTTTGAAGGAAGAACAACCACAACAAAAATCTACGTGGTGTCTTGCCTCTGGGATGGCTACACAGAAGGGGTCACCACCATTAGCAATCAAAGTGATTGGCAAACTGAGATGATGGATGAAAACAAACCCTGAGGGGCATTCTCCTCTTACCTTATACAAGGGTAAGATCACATACAGGACTCCACTTCTTTTGCTGAATCTTTCTGCATTTGAAAAGGGCGTGGGGGATTATCCGACAGCAGGTTTAGTTTGACTTTAAGCAATGACATTTGAAACTTGGATGACAGGATGATGTCATTTAGTGTTAGCTTAAGAAATAAACACTTTAATTAAACATCATTGTAGCCGGGCATGGTGGCTCATGCCTTTAATCCCAGCACTTGGGAGGTAGAGGTAGGAAGATTGCCAGGAGTGTGAGGCCACCCTGAGAATACAGAGTGAATTCCAGGTCTAGACTGAGACCCTACCTCGAAAACCAAAATATATAAATAAATAAATCATTGAAAGTACATTTTTTGGTGAAATTAAGATAGAATGGGGACTGGAGTGAAAAAAAAAATAAACACGCTGAAAGGAGGAACATAGTTGCTACACAAATTTGGGAAGAAAGATTATATTTACATAAAGAAAGCAGTAACATATTGGAGGGCATAATTGTTCACCTAACCCACAGTGTGAATGAGATTAATTTAAGCATACACACACACACACACACACACACACACACTACCACCACCACCAACACCACCACCACCATCAACAATAACAACATCTACATAAGATGATCATAACTTTTCCTGGTGTTGCTAATGAATATTAGAAAATTAAAGTTAAGAAAGCAAAAGCAATGAAAAAATCTTAAAAAGGTGTCTACTTAGCAACCCTCTTTCTCCCATTGTAAAACATCATTTCTTAAAAAAAAACAAATTAATTGAGTGAAAATAATTGAAAATTATTTCATTCTGTAAAATAGGACAAAATGCATACTTGTTTGAGTGACACAGGCTACTTAATATATTTACTAGAAGAATGTCAGTGAGCAGATCATGAATGGCTGCTAATATCAGAATATTATTATATCTTTAATATTTTATTTATTTATTTATTTATTTATTTATTTATTTATTTAAGAGAGAGGGGAAGAGAGAATGAGCATGCCAGGGCCTTCAGCTGCTGCAAACAAACTCCAGATGCATTTGCCACCATGTGCACCTGTCTTATGTGGGTCCTGGGGAATTGAAACTGGGTCCTTTGGCTTTGCAGGCAAGTGCCTTAACTGCTAAGCCGTCTCTCCAGCCCCCAGATTATATTTTTGAAGGATAAATTCAATAAGATTTATAACATTAATTTATAATTAATTGTTAAATATTTTGTAATTATTTCTCCTTATAATTGTTATACACTTGCATCCTATTGGTCCCAGATCATAAGGAGACAGCCTGTGACTTGGATCTTAGCTTGCTAATACCAATGTGATCTTGGGTGAGCTAGGAGGTGTGGCTTTAACCAGAGATTTTGATTGGATAGTCTTTGTTGACTGAGGGACGGAATTACTTTCTATTCCTACGATACTGAAGTTCTCATTGTGAATGGATTTTGGATTTTGGTGAATGCTTTTCTCCATAGATTAAGGTGATATTTATTTGGTTGGTTACTATAATATGCCCTATTCATTTCTCAGGTACAATTTATGTCTTACACAATCTATTCATTAACAATGTAAAATTTAGATGGCTTACTTACAATATGTTTACCACATTTATTTTTTGTTCACAGACTTGCATTACATGTACCATAAAACAATTTCAGATCATTTTTTGTCATCCCCAAAGCTACCCTCACAATTTCCACTTTCCCACACACACCCTCACCTAAACCATGAGCAATCAGTATACCCTGTGACTTGATGTCTTTGCTTATCTAGCGTGTTTCATGTAAGGGGAATCTCATGGTCCATTGCCAAGTTTCCTCCACGTTATGGCATGTACTAGTGTGTCCTTTCTGGTTATTGTGGAGCCAACTTCCATTGCATGGGTTGCTACATTTTGGCTCTCTTCAGTTAATACGTTGATACGTTTGGATATAAAGTGGATTTGCATTCCTAGAGTGAATATTATTTGGTTAAGATACATTATTCTTCATGTGTCATTGGATTTAATTTACAGTGTCTTTTCTTCCTAAGATGAATTTCTGTATCTGTGTCATGAGAGATATTAGGCTTTCATTTTGTAATGCTTTTGCATAATTTTGGTTTTAGGATAATGCTGATTCACACAGTAAGTGGAGGAAGTATCCTTCTTCTTTAATTTTATAGAAGAGTGCATGCAAAACTTGTCATGTCTTTTCCTAAATAAAGAGTATAATTTACCAATGAAATTATATGAATCTGAATTTTTACTTATGGAAAAGCTTTTAACAATTTATTCATTTAAATTAGTTATTGAAAACATCCATAAGTATAGACAATATACTATGTTCATAATCCTCTCCCCCCTCCCAAATTGAAAGTTAGGGGACATTTCATTAAAGAGAAGATCTCATATTAAACTTGGGATATTCCTGATGGTAAAGCATGTGCCTGATATTGTCACATTTGAATTTCTATACTTCTTTTGAGGCAAGCCCAACAGACTGGCCATTTTTTATGAGAGAGAGTGAGACTGATAGAGGGAGAGAGCAAGAAGGAGACAGTTGGTGCACCAGAGCCTCCAGCCACTGTTCTTGAACTCCAGACACGTGTGCCACGTTGTGCGCATGTGCGAACCTTGGGTATGTGTCACCTGGTGCATCTGGCTTATGTGGGGTCTAGGGAGTCGAACATGGGTACTTTGCCTTCTCAGGAAAGCACCTTAACCACTAAGCCATCTCTCAAACCCAAATTTTTATACTTTTTATAATTTATTTAAATATAAGCTTCAGGTTCACCAAGCAGTCTTAGAATATCTCTATGGAATATTTGCATGGAAAATACATTGAGCACAGGAGTTTCCTCTGGAATCTTTTTATTTTAACCTCATAGATCAGGAAGTTGTATTGTTTCTTGAACTAGTTTTGAGAGCTTAGTTAATGTAATTGCTGCCATTGTGCTAATCAACACCCCAAACTGGAAAGACAGAACTATAGCAAATTAAAAAAGGCATTCCATCCTTTGAGGCCACAGGGGAGCTAGGAAGGAACTTTCCTTAGCTTACTCAATTTTTTCCCTTAATTATTATGATGGCTATTACAATTTTTGGCCCATTAGAATTTCTCGACCTGCAATATGAAATGTAATTCTGAGTGAAAATGACTTGGCTGTGTTCAGTTGCTATGAAGGAAAGGGACAATAGATGTGAAAGTTTTGAAAGTAAGTACCCCACAGATAAAAATTCAAATTCTTCTTGAACTTCTGCTCTGCTTCAGGCATCAGTACATGAAAAGACACAGTGCACCGGAGAAGGAAATCAATATCAGCCTGTGAAAGCCCAAGTGAAAACGTCTTGAATGAAGTCAGGCATTCAGTAGAAAGTTCAGAGCTATGGCTGGCTAATTGTCCAGTGAAAGCAAAAGCGCATTGCTGACCTTCCTTAGATCACAGACTATTAGAAGAGTTTTGGAAAAGTGAAGAAAAAGGGAAGGTTCAAAATGACAGTAAACAGAATTGTCCAGAAAAAAAAAAAAATCCAACATATAAATATGTTAGGATCTAGTATCTGTTTTCAATATGGTAAGTACTATGATAAATTACTTTTGCCATCTTAAAATAATATGTACTATATAATGTCATAAGAGACAGAATTATCAAAATGCACAGTGTATGTGCATATATTAAGAGACTTCAGCTTAGTTCTTTGATTGAATTTGTAAATGGACTTTATAATTCTGCTTATATCGTGTGCCTTAAAGTAGATGCTTAATATTTCCTCATATTTTTATTGCTTATATATTTTTAAATGTTTTATGATTTTTGGTTTGGGGAGATGGCACAGTCAGTAAAGTGCTTGCTGTTCAAGAGAGAGGACCTAAATTTAGAATTCCCAAACCTATGTGAATGACAACTGTGGTGGTGTGCATCTGTAGCCCCAGAACTCAGGAGGTGGAGGTAGGAGGATTCCAGTTTGCGTTTTTATGCCTTTTTACCTATTATCATCCATAAAATATCCTCCAAGTAAACTAAGTTTTATTAGTATGATAACTTTTTGAAGAAAAGAAAATCTACCTTTTCTGAATGTGTGTCGCTGAACCTTCTCATAGGAACATGGTCTAGTGTAAGTTGGCACAATGAGTCTGAGAAAATGTACAAAGGCTGGAGACACACACAGCCTAGGACCAGCAATCAATCACATGCTTTATTTTCAGGAGTTGCATAACACACACAAATATGCATTAATGTATATATGTGTGTATGTGCATTACAATAGTCATTGCTATGATTTTTTGCAGTTAACCTTAAGAACACATGAATTTCTATAAATAGAGCATGAGTAGTATATATTGGTTTTTAAAAATTAAATTAATAGATTTAATTTTTTTCTTTGTCTCTTACTGGGCTTTGGCAAAGTTCTATGTGCCCCCTTTTTCTCGATGTTGTTGTCTTGTTTGTTTTGAGATTCTCATTGTATAACCCAGGCTGTACTCACACTCATGGTAATTCTCCTGCCTAGCTTCCTGAGCTAGGATTACAGGTGTAAACCACCACACACGCTGCCTTTGCCTTCTTGTTTTGGGGTTCCTGCTGCTTTCCCTGTTTGTGTCATCAGCTCTTGCACCTCCTGGAAACCAAGCACAGGGTCTCAGTCACAAAGCAGAGACAGGTAATTGCAGAGAGCAAAGGTGTGCCCTCCCTGGCTCCCTGCATGTCTGCTCAGAGACATCGCCTTGTTGCCCCTGTGGAGAGTTTTGCAGAACAGTTTGAACTCACAGGGATCTTGTATCCTCTAGTTTGTCATGACCTGAACAGCCACAGTTTTTGCTTGATTTTCCATTCTTCTTTCTAGACATTTCCTCTGCCAAGAATCATCACATCATCAGCCTTCTCAATTCCCAGGATGTTCAGGCAGCCTTTGATCTGTGAGGAAGGGTGGGTTGTCATCTTGGCTTGGACTGATTTCTAGAATGTTCTGCATGCTTCACTGTGCTGAGGCAATAACCTTTGTGCTGCTCTGCCTGACAGTGTGCAGCCCAAGGTCTGGTCACTACCTGGGGTCCAGGTGAAGTTGGTGCCCTTTACATGGGGCTCCTACCCCCAGTGTCCCAAACATGGCTGCTATCCTTGTCATCTATTGCCTGGATGTGTGCATGAATGTAAGCCATGATGTTTCAGGTATTACCCACATTGTTATATTCTCTTTGACGTGACCTTAAAGCAAATAAACCATATATATCTCACTAAGCATAAAAGAATGTGCTGTTTGGGCTGGAGAGATGGCTTAGCGGTTAAGGTGCCTGCCTGCTAAGCCTAAGAACCCAGTTCCAATCTCCAGGTCCTACGTTTAGCCAGATGAAAAGTGATGCAAGGCGCAATGCCACACTTGCCCACAAGGGGGCTCATGCATCTGGATTTCATTAACAGTAGCTGAGAGACTGCTGGCACGCCCATCTCTGTCTCCCTCTCCCTCTCTGTCTGTCTCTCTCTGTGTCTCTCTCTCAAGAATAAATAAAATAATAATAATAAAAAAACAATGTGCTGTGATATAATTTCTATGTAAATTGGATAAAAGTATAATGCCAATAAAATCGTGAGTACGACTACAGAGGGTCAGTGTGTGGTGTGTTCTTTGTTTTTATGGGTGGGTTGTAGATGCAACTACTTTATTATGTATACTCCATTAGGAATCAAATATTTTATAACTACGAAAAGTCACTTGTAGGCTATTATGTTATGGTGCTTATTATACCTCAGTGTTCCATACCACAAACCATTTAATCATGTTTAAATTTTGGATATACCTTCCCTCTTTTCCTTATGAAAATCTTTGCATTTGTAGCTTTGACTCGCTATGCAATGATTTCTTGTAGGAGAATTCTTGAAGGCAGATGCTGGGCCCTTTGATCTCAGGAACGCCAAATCCCATTCTCCCATTTCACTCACTGAGTTTAATTATTTGATTTCCCTGTACTCTTTTGTCAAGTTTTTTTTTTTTTTTTTTTTTAACTGATCTGCGCTGATGTGAGCTATCTTGCTCAATTCTACCTCAGGGTTTCTGATTCTGTGAATGTTGACTGGGCTCATTATTTAAACTTTTTGTCTAAAAAATTTAATAGTAAAATGATTAGTAAGCCAGCATTGAGTGCTAATCGTGCCAGTTTCTTTATCAAGTAAACACATTTCAACAATGATTATTCTTATGACTTGCTGTATCTGAAAGGGGTGTGGCCCTCTGGCCTATGAGAATGGACCCTTGCATTGAAAATATCTGCCAGTGGAGGCTGTCTTCATGGTCATAGGATGTTAGTCATGATGGAGAAATCAACACAATGAAAGGTAATGCAGAGGAAGCTGTCTTTTGAGAGCGATTTGTTTGTACATGAGCTGTCACCAATTTGTGCTGTGTTTTTGGGCAGGTCATCTGAGTTTCTATTGTGTTCAAAGTAGGATTATTAGTAAACATTAATCCAAATAAAACAAAAAGATGAATATTTTAAAATTTGATCTAAGGAAACATTTTCCAAAGTGAATTTGGCTTGGCAAAAAAAAAAAAAAAAAAAAAAGAAAAGAAAAAAAAGAAAAAAGAGTTTATGGGCATGTTAACATGGGAAAACCTAGGGTAAACCCTATTTATTTTTAAGTCTTTCCCCACTGTAGAACTCCTCAGATGATTTCAATTGTGAGTATATTTTTGGCATCTGTAAATCAGGAGGTGATTTGAAACTACTTTTAACTTGTCTAATCCTCATGTTTTTAGAAATATTTTTATTTATTTATTAGAGAAAGAGAAACAGAGAAAGAAGAAGATAGAAAATGGGCATGCCAGGGCCTCTAGCCACTGCAAACGAACTCCAGATGCATGTGCCACCTTGTGCATCTGGCTTATATGGGTCCTGGGGAATCGAATCTGGGTCCTTTGGCTTTGGAGGCAAGTACTTTAGTGCTAAGCCCTCATTTTTATAAAATAATGTTTTAGTGGACTTTAGTAGTAAAGCAAATCTTGTAGTTACCTTTGTGTTCCTGAGACAAAACACCCCACCAGAAACAGCTGATGGGAGTAAAGGGTTTATTTTGACTTCCAGTTGCCAGGGGAAGCTTTGTAATGACAAGGAAAAGATTAGAGAGCAGAGACCAGGCATCACAATCTATTAAAATGGTAGAAAAAAGCCACAAGAGAATGGGCTGAGCTCTGCAAGGGGGAGCCAGCTGCAGCATCTCCAAAGCCTGTGTCCAGTAACACACCTCCCCCATCAAGGATCCAACTCTCAAATTGCCATCAGCTGGGGACAGGTCATTCAAAACACTTGAGTTTATTTATGGAGGGCATCTGATTCAAACCACCACTGAACACATTAAAAAAATACTGTTGTAACATTTAAAGTTAATATTAAGGCAACAAATTTTTAGAATGTTTTAGAGAGTCAGTTATGGTTTCTGCTCTGATCATGTTAACATTAAAGATACAAATTAAAGGGTGTAAGGAGAGTTAAAGGGCATCAGAGCAGGACTACAGACAGCAAGAGTAAACAGACCATGTGGCAGCTTGAATTTATGTCCCCCAATAAGTTCAGGAGTTTTATTATAGCTTGTAACTTGGATTTCCAGCTACCTGTGGGAGGAGGTGTCACTGTGGGTGGATGCTGGGGTCCAGACCTAAGATACTTCTGGGAATGGATCTGGAATTCCAGCCTTAGGTTTGCAGAGATCATTCTGAGCCCTGCCTGGGTTCCCTACTCTGTGACTGCTGGTTTTTGATTTTGCTTTTGGTGGTGGGTTTCCCCTTTTTCACCATTATGGAATTTCCCCTGGATCTGTAAGCCAGAAATTAATCCTGTTCCTCCCACAAAATATATATCTGGCTTGGAGGTTCATCCCAGCAATGTGAAGCTGACTATAACAATCCCCCAAAATGTTTTGGAAGAAAATGTTTATCAAATAAGCAGAGACTTGGAAAACTTCAGACGTTTTCATTTTCAGCACAGATATACTACATTTTCTTGTCCCATTGTTGTCCCACCTGTTAGCAATCAGCCTGAGAGTAAAACGCCATAAGTAGACTTTAAGTGCAGTGATGGAACAGTGCTTTTAATGACGGGAAATGGGGCAGATGTGACAGAAAACAGGCATGTTGAGAATGGGGTAAGAGAAGAAGAAATAGGCAGGTACTCCTTATTTCTAAGTTTTGATATATTTTCTCAACACAGTGACACATTCCGGAGAAATAATGATCTCTTGATGATTTATTAATTCAGGGCATTCACTTTAAATACAGCAGGAGACTATGGATTATTTCTGGTATCTTCTAATTGTCTGGTGCGTCTGATATTATTCTATTGATTGCACTTTCCCATTGTGTCTCCCAAAGGCAGAGAAGGGCAAACAGCAATCATGAAATATGAATGAGATGCCTCATTAACCTTTGGGCTTTTGAGTACTTGGAAACATCTAATCTATGTCATTGGCAAGAAAGCTCCGGAACACCGCAGGGGTGCAAGGGAGAGAGGAAGGACCGTCCTTTGTGCTGGTAAACTGGATGCCAAGGGCTGGCAAAGTGCCTCTTCCCACAAAACATGCCCCTGCATTTGCTGAGAGAGTCTGAAAATTTGAACAAATACAAATCTAAGGTGCAATTACTGCTGGAACCCAAGGCGAGTTCTGTTTCCACAGATTCTAACTCATCTCCAGGGTCTATTTCAGTCAAGTGCATTATAACAGGTGCCCAGGTGACTCCAGTCCAGGTGACTTGCGGACCACACTTTGAAGAACATCTTATTGGTCCTGTAAACAAAGAAGTGTCAAATTGAGAAAACATACAATTTTTGTGGCTTTGATAAGAACATGTGGGACTGTCTTTATATATTTTATGATTGGACTACATTTCCTTTCAAAATATGTAATTTTTCTTTTTGGATTAAGGCTGTTAGTTTCAATTCACCAAAAACTCCTTTGTCCACAAAGAAATTACCATGTAATCTTTTTAGGGTGTATCTGTCCAGATATTAGAGTTGCCTTGTAGATATGTAGTCATGATTATGTGAACATTTTAGACTATAATGAAAATCTCAAGAGTTCAGTGTTTTCAAGTGGTAGTAGGATGGGGCATGGCTCGGGAAGCTGACTACATGGCACCACAGCAAACAACAAGCAGTGCTGCTTTGATTGCTGGAGAGGAATAGGGTTCATTAGCAGAACAAGATGGAAACCCAGGCTCCAAGAAGGCAGGTGGAAGTGCTTCAAGGAACAACAAAGAAGAATTAGTTTCAATTGAGGCCACTCAGCTGGTTTCCTCAGAATCTACCCATAGGGAAATGGTAAGTTAGGTGACTCAATGTCTCTGCTTTATTTTTCTTTTTCTCAATAAGCCCCCTCTCTCTACAATCTGCCATTTTATCGATCTCATTTCATTTAATTTCTGGCCTAGAACAGTCTCTTTCCAACTACTTTTTGTACTCTGCCCCATGCTTGAGAAAAATCTGTCCTCGACTTCGTCTTTTTATTTTCAGTTGAGAATCTCAAAGAAAAATTTTGTGCAGTTGTTAAGCACAAGGTGTAAGACAGCTGAACATGCTGGAAAAGGAAATCAAGTCAGGCATTTTGCGATATTAGATGTCTGATCATAACAATGAAAATATCACCAGCATTAAAAGTGTCTTGAAAATGCTCACATTTTCACAGTTCCTAAAATGGCCTCCTTCTACCCACTTATTTTCCAGGTACAAAACTATTCTGTGCCACTTCCTTGATGGAGTATGTTGGATTTGATAAACTATATTAATCTTTATTTTTTCCATTTTATTCAGTTTTGAGGATATTTGTTTGGTTATTCTCATATGCATACACACTTTTATGTGTTTTAATTTTATTATTGATTTATTTATTTGAGAGAGAGTGAGAGAAAAAAAGAAAGAGAGAAACACACACAGAGAGAGAGAGAGAGAGAGAGAGAGAGAGAGAGAGAGAGAAAGAGAGAATGGGCTTGCTAGGGCCTCCAGGCACTGCAAATGAGCTCCAGATGCATGTGCCACCTTGTGCATCTGGTTTTACATGGGTACAGGGGAATTGAACTCTGGTCCTTAGGCTTTGCAGGCAAGCACCTTAACCACTAAACTACCTCTCAAGACCATTTTTCTGTGTTTTAATATGTTACGTGGAAGTAGAAATAGATTTTCTTGCAAGTGTTGATAGGTTTTGCTTTTTTTAAGAACCTTGGCTCTGCAAGAACAAACCTCTCTAGTTACAAAGCCACATTACTTGAATTTTTCTGAACAACAGAGCATGAGAAGTCCTCTGTCTACTCTCCTTTGATCCTCAGAGTCTGGGTCAGAAACGTGATGGTGACGTGGGTAGTCAGTGTCAGTGTTGGCAGTGGAACCTGTCAGAATGTGACTTGATATCTTGTTGCTCATGTATGACTTGGTCGTGTCAACAGAGATTTTGCTAATGAGACACCTAATGGTTCGATTATACATTTGCTATTCCACTGCTGTGTGTTGGTCCACGCTAAGCATCTCCAATACCGAAACACAAACACAGGTACGTTCTGTTCTCACGTTGTTTCCAATAAGAGTTAAATGCTGATTTTTGAGATTAAAAACGATCTGTGGAGCTATGGAGTCAACAGAGTGCTTATTTCCCACCCAAGCATGAGGACCTGAGATGATCCCCTGTGCTCATGTAAAAACAAATCCAGACATGGGGGCATTTGCCTGTAACTTTGGCACTGAGGAAGCAGAGACAAGGGGGATCCCAGGAGCTCACTGGCCAGGCAGCCTAGCTTAATGGGTGAGCTCCAGGCCAGTCATAAATCCTGTTTCATAAAAAGGTGGATGGATTTTCTGAGTATGACACTCAAGCCTGTCCTCTATACACATCGGCACACATGAACACATGCCTCGCACATGTATGCCCATACATATGTGGTCATGTACATATACATGCATGTATACCAAACACATATAGGAAAATAAAGTGCTATACATTTGTACACATTTGTTCTCCCTCAGCACTCCTAGGGGCCAATGGTGAAAGTTGGCATTCATATAAATTTATTATAGAACCCGGGACCCAAAGGCAGCTGTGGATATAAAATGTTCATTTCACTTAATAGTCTCCTTTTAAACAATTATTTTGTAAAGTAATTAATAATGCACTTTGTTCTAGAAATCTAAAATACTCTAGGCATTCTTTTTCTTTTCTCCTGCCAATTTACTGTTCACTGGTCAGAATTTGGAGGAAGATTTCAAACACAATTCAAGTGTTCAGTTAACCAGTGCTTGCCTAACTGAGATAATGCTCAGCGTTAAAAACACATGTCTGTGGAGCTTCTATTATAGATACAGAGTTACATAAAAGTCAATAACGACATAATAAATAATAAATAAGCAAGGCAGTTTCCAGTTCTGATGACTGCTGTGAAGTGCCTGAGGTGATAGGGCAGGTGAAGCAGACAGAGAGAGAGAATCATAGTAGATTGTGTGATAAGGGGAGCATCTCTGACAGTTGACGTGGCAGGTGAGATGTAGAGGATCATGAGGGACCCACCAAGGAAAGACCTGGTAAGGCTGCACCAGGAATTTCATGGTGAAGGTGATTGTGTGGAATGTGGTGAGGGCAGAGATAAAGGCAGAAAGGACATACAAAACTTTATAAGGCTACTCAAATAAAATTAGGTTTTAAAAGTCACAGAAGCTATTGGAAAAGTTTGATTTTGAAAGACTCTGTGGTATGTCATGCTGTGGATTTTTGCGGTCCCCACAGCAGTCATGAAACAGCAGTGTTACCATCCCTCAAAGTCTCTCATGGTGTGCTTCAAGCTGACTTACCCTTTTTCTCCTGACAACTTCCAGTCTGCATCTGGAAGATTGCCCCATTGATCTCTCTCCACTCGTCTTTGCTCGTTCTGCTCTCCTATCACTATCACACTGGCATTATTTTGAGGCCTGGTACATTACAATGATCATTGCACATGTTCACTAAATAGTTCTTAAACATTACACTATACTAGCTCCATGTCTGTGATTCTCATTATTCAGTGAGATATGTCATTGAATATTTTTATATTATATCCTATGCAAATAAATGGCTTCTTCCAATTATTATTCAGTCTACCCTCTTGTGGTATTTTGAATGTGAATGCATGTCCCCCATAGCCTCAGATATTTCAAAGATAATTTTTTTTGTGATAGAGGCAGATTGAGGGGGGTGTGAATCGGTGTGCACCAGGGCCTCTAGCTGCTATAAAGGAACTCCAGATGCTTGTATCACTTGTACAACTGGCTTTATGTGGGTAGTGGGGAATCAAACATGAGTCCTTTATTTATTAAGGGTTAACTTTCTGCTTAAATCTCCTGCAGCCTGCTGGAGGAGATGTGTCGCTGGGGGGAGATGGATTCTAGCCCAAATGTATGGAGAGATCGTGAGATCTGGGTTTTTGTTTGCTGCTTTTGGTGTTTGCTTGCTGTAACTTTTCTCTCTGCTTGGCTCTATGGAAGTATGCAGCTTCTTTCACCACTGGTGGAGCTTTCTCTGGACTTGTAAGCTGAAATAAATCCCTTCCTCCCATCAACTCTGTCTGTTTGAAAGTTTGTTCCAGCGATATGGAGCTGTCTACCCCTCAAACCGTACACCACACCTCATACTGTTGCATGACTGTCCAGTAGGAATGGTTAAGGATTAGAGAAGGTATGAGGACCCAAGAGGTACAAGATGGATTGTTGCATAAAATGCAAAATATCAGTTTGAATTTGAATTTCAGATAAAATATTTTCATAGTAAAATAGTGTCTGATATTGATTGTAAAAATCACAATTTCTAGGCAACCTAGAGAAGAATGTACAAATATTATACAATATCACTATCCTATAGTATTTTATAGTTATTAAATTTTTCATTTTGGATCTTTCTTGAGACTATCAAGAAATATAAATATTCGACTGCTATTCACTGGATGCTTATTTGTTTTATAAAATCTTTTGAGCCATTAATCCTCAGTGTGATGTCATATGGAGATGGGTCCTGTGGGAAGTGATTAGTTCATGAGGATAGTGCTTCAGGATGGGATCAGTGTTTAGCTTTCCCTCCCCAGGTTTCTGCCTTGGGAAGCCAGAAAGAGGACGAGGGCCTTACCCAGGAATCAAGGTGGTTGGATCTTGATATTGGCCTTCCTTCTCCTAATTATGGAAATTTCTATTAAGCCACTCAGTCTATGGCATGTTTGCTATAGCATTTTGAATGAAGATATTAATTAGAATAATTTATGATTGTGTGTGTGTGTGAGAGAGAGAGAGAGAGAGAGAGAGAGAAGAGAGAGAGAGAGAGAGGAGATGGCAAGACTGTGGGTGTGCGTATGGAGTTTGAGGACAACCTCAGGTGTCAGCCCTTACCTTCATTTTGTTTGAGGCAGGATCTCTTGTTTAACACTGTAAATGCTAGGCTAGTTGGCCTGTGATTTTCTGTGTTCTTGCTCCAGGAGGGCTTGGGTTATTGACTTATGCTGCTATATTCAACTTTAGGTTCTGGGCATCTAAATTCATACAGGTGTTTGCACAGTAAGCACTATTATCGACTATGCTACTAATATATTGAGTAGGATATTTAAAATAACTTGTTCTATAAAACCTTCTACATTTTAGAGCATTTTACTCCTTTCATATCATAAAAGAGGTTATATTTAAAATATAACTATCTGCAATTTGATTGATTTTTTTGTAATTATTTTATGAGAGAGAGAGAGAAGAGAGAGAAGAATTGGTGCACCAGGGCCTCCATCCACTGTAATCAAACTCCAGATGCATGTGCCATTTTGTATGTGTGTGCAACATTGCATACTTCTGTCACTCATGTGTCTGACTTACATGGGACCTGGAGAGTTGAACATGGGTCCTTAGGCTTGGCAGGCAAGCTCCTGAACTGCTAAGCCATCTCTCCTGCCTGATTGACTATTTTAAAATTTAACTTGACAAGTTAAGTTATATGTATTAATTGTCTCTAACATGATGTCTTGAAGTATATGTATATTTGGATTGATTAGCTCAAAATAATAGTTATGCTTTTAAGATAAGAACACTATATCTACCCTATTATCATTTCTCAAAGAGAAAATATGTTAACTATGTCTATGTGTTATACAATATAATGATATATGCTATAAAATAACTTATATGTGGAATCTAAAAAAATGTTTATTCACAGAAATAGAAAGCAGAATGGTAGTTACCAGGGGCTTAGGATAGTTTGAGTGAGGTTTAGGGTAGGTAGGTTGGGGTTGGGTTATGGATGAGTATGTGGGAATGTCAATGAAGAAAATTTCCATTGGATAGGAGGAAGAAGTTCAAGTTTGTACATGTTCTGAAGATTTATTCAAAAATATTATGTATTGTTGCAGTAATTATTGTTTTACATTTTTATCAAATCAAACTTTGGGGAATTAAAATGTTTTTGCTTGAATTACCTTTCCTGCATTCTTCTTAGCATTTTTTGAGGATATCTATTCTGTTTACATTTTGATTATTTACTAAATATCTACATGAGGCATTGCCTATTATTTCTTGAGAAATTTTCTCAAGTTGTTGTTTTTATGGCTAAATGTTAAATATTTTTAGATTATTTCTTCTAAATTCTTTCTTCAAAGATAAGAAAATTATCTTTGAAAAAATTATATAAATATTAAATTTATCTTCTAGCATGGAAAATTTTAATTTCCACATTTAACCATCAAGTTTATCAAGTTTTCCAGAATTTTAGTGTGAACTCCTTTCTCAATGCCATTTTTTTCAATTGCAAAAAAAAAAAATCTTTCCTTAGAATTAAAACAATAATAATGGAAGGAAGAGGACTTTTTTGACATAAGTAAGGCAAGATGACATGAATGAGCTATAGTTACAAAGAAATAGGCAGACATTGTTGATGGCAACTTGTCATAACTATTGACAGGCTTATTAAGTGGGAATAAGTAAAATCCAGGGGATGTTTGTTTATAATGGGATCACATTAAAAATTCTATGCATAAAAAGATAATTCAGTGGTCCTGTGGAGAGATCTCAAGAGCAACCTACTCCACACTGAGAGTTAAACATAATTTCCTGATTCAATTAGCATGACTCCCTAAACGAGGGGAGGGTAGTGTAGATGGCAGTCATCATTAGGAAAGTTAATCATTTTTAAGGTTATTTCGGGATTTTAGAAAAAAGGTAAAATGATGGCGTATAGAAAAAGTGTCACTTGTGAATAGGAGCCATTCATTTTTGGCACTATAGAGCAAGTATACAGTTGTCATTGAGTACTGTGGGTGATGGTGTCCTGCAACCTTGTGGACATCAAAGCCCATAGGTTCGTGATTCCCAGGTAAAATGGAATAGTATTTGCATATGATTTACAAAAATCATCCTACAAACTTTTTTAGATTTATATTAGGAATCTTCAGAATACTTAAGACATGTAATACAATATAAATGCTATACTGTATTGTGTAGGAAATGATGCCAAACAAGTCTGGACATGTTGAGTTCAAATGCATCCATCCTAGGCCTACTTGTATACAGGAACATTGTAATGTTTAAAATGGTTTTGATGGGAAGTTGTTTGAATCTATGTGGGCAGAACCTGCTCCCTTCCTTTTCTCACTTCACACACTCGGTGTTAAGAACTCAGTGCACAGCAGTGTTTGAATGAAGTAGATACATTTGAAGACATATAAATGCCACATTCAGTCTTTGCCTTCAAAGATCTCATAGATTAGTTAGGAACACACAAGTGAATGGAGACTGCTAATATATTAGGCAGGAAAGTATAGGAAAAGAGCTGAGTAATTCTGGGGCACTGTGTGGCCTGGGCAGTCAGTACATACCTTTCCTCACAACGCATTTAAGCAAGCTGTTGACAACCTGGCACCTCACCTGCACTGCTGCTCATCCACCCTCTCTTAACAGTGAATATGTTTCTGCTCTTCTAGCAACCATGATTTGTGATCAGTTCCTATTCAAATATGCTCTCAGATATATCTGAGATTGAAACTGCAGGGGCCACCCAGACTGGCTTGATTTGGGTTGCATGTGCAGTAAGGCAAGATATGTCCTCTAATTGAACTTTTAGGGAAGAAACCCTATTTACCATCTTATGCATATCTACAAGCAGATGGACATATGATGAAAATCAGATGCATCATGGGAGGGAACATGTATAGTAGAGGAAATTTTATATAACCCAAACCTGTCAATAAAACCAGAGGACCACCCAAACTGTACCTCTCACAAGTGGTCCATCCTACCCTCAAGATTCCACACAGAGAAGCCCCAGATTACTTCCTGGGGTTCTTGAATACTCTCCAGATGAATGGCTCACTGCCCTCCTGGCAGTCTATTTCAAACCTTTACTACCACTTTGTTCTCAACTGTTTCTTGCTGCTTTACTTTGGTATGCGTCTGTCTTTAATTCTTTGAGTAAGAGGCCAAGAAATGCCCAGATAGAGCTCACGGGAGATACAAAAAGACCACAGCTAGGTAGAGGCTGGTGGGCCAAGAACAATGTGGGAGGAGGTTTTCTTAAGGACGCACCAATGTTGTAAAATTTATTACTCTTTGAATATACTAAACACTCTCGAATAGTAAAGTATAAATGGATGTTATGGCATTCAAACTTCAAAATAAATTTTGTATTATAATACAGAACTGATGATACATTTTCAGGCTAGCTGAATAAATAGTCCATAATTACTTCCATGTTCATAGATAGACTCTTGACCAAATTACAGCTATTGAAAGACAGTGAATTTTGATAGTAAATTCCCCATAGAAAATATGACTATAAGAGTTCATTCAATAATTGCCTTATGACTCCACATAATAATAAATTGCTGAAATGTTAAAACTGCAAAACCCTTTCATTTTGTATATCAAAATCAGTTGATGAAAATTACCAAACTATTTAATATTTAAATATTAAAATCAGTTGATAATATAGTTAATACATATGGTAATTGAGCCTTGAAGAATACTTATCATTAGCCTTCTATATAATTTTTGTAGATAAAATCAAGACAATTATCTTAAGGGCAAGATAATTTCAAATGATATGATCTAAATCAAGTAGGATGTATAATTAAATCTCTGGTATATTATATTGGACTTTATGTCACCTTAAAAAGTTGTTTACAAACCTTAATAAGAAGGTAAAGTCTCTGGATATGAAATGATAATTAACTCAAAGATCTAAATATGTGTCTCATTAGCATTCAATTGTATACTTGTTCATTTGAGAATCCTTTGAATGTGCACAGGGTGGTAAACACTGTACTAGATTTAGTAAATTACTAATAATTCTTTCATAGTGCCCCACTGATGCAAGATAAAAATAACAATGTATTAATTTGTGCCTTTTCCCAAGAAAGGGAGGTGTGCTGAAGATAAGGACTACGGGTCAAGTGGCCATCAAGACCTCTGAAATCAAGGCTATATTTGAGTTCATTGACTTGTCCTTTAAAATATTGTTTTTTCTTTTACTCAAGTCAAAATACCTTGGAAAAGGATTTTTAAAATTATAGAAGTCTTAATTCTGTCCATACTTTGAAGTGAAGAGTTACATTTTGTTCAGGGAGGCTCATGAAGTATTCATTCAACCCCCCTTCCCCCATTCAGTACACTTCCCTTCTCCACATCTGTTCATTTGTTCAACAGAGGATGTAAAATAGAATTATTTTTAGTTTACAAGATATTTTCCTCCCCGAAGACTTTTTTCAAACCTCTCAGTTCTCTTTGGTGAGCAAAGATCACAGCTTTTCTTTGTCTCCATTATTGATGGAGTGCAGAGTCCCTGAGTCCATCCTACTCAAAGGTTCTCTTTCTGTGGTAAGGCACGCTTTCCTCAGAGGTCATCGGAATCATGTTAGAGACGATAAAGTATGTGCTACTGGGATGCAGTAAGGAGATTTATTTGGCTCTCCAATATTGATTCTCTACCCCCAATTCTTCCTAGAATTTGCCCTTATAGTTACTTTATTTTACTGTATAACAAGTAGTTGTATCTCATGCATTATTGATTCAACAGTACCAAGAAACAAAAAACGACTTATAAATTAGGAGGTGAACACATGTGTTTGTGATGGCAAAGCTCACTGTCCCCTCAAGTCATATGAGTCATCACTCTCCTATTTCCTTGTCTAGAAGAGAACAAATATACGAAAGTCAGGCTGGAGAGATGGCTCAGAGGTTGAGGTGCTTGTTTGTAAAGCCTATCAGCCTGGGTTTGATTCCCAAGTACCCACATAAAGCCAGATGCACAAAGTGGCACATGCATCTGGAACTTGTTTGCAGTGGCTAGTGGCCCTGGCACACCCATTCTCTCTCTCTCTGCTTGCAAATAAATAAATAAATAGATATTTTTAAAACAGTTAACCCATGAATAAAGACAAAGGAAAAAGGAGAGTTAGTTTTATTTTCTTTTAACAAAAATGATAGTTGGCTTTTTTTAAATAGTTGCCTTTTGAGAAGCATAAAATAACACAAATCACATTCTTTTCTTTGCCTGGGCAGTCCAAAGCTCCACTGGGGTTGCTGCAGTCAGGTTCACATTGCTGGCAGAACTCACCCAACCAAGAGCAGCTTTTGTGAAAAAAAGGGTTTATTTTGGCTTACAGACTCAAGGGGAAGGTCCATAATAGCAGGGGGAAATTATGGCATGAGCAGAGGTTGGACATCACCCCCTGGCCAACATACGGTGGACAATAGCAGCAGGAGAGTGTCAAACACTGACATGGGGACACTGGCTATAACACCCATAAGCCCACCCCCAACAATACACTGCCTCCAGGAGGTGTTAATTCCCAAATCTCCATCAGCTGGGAACCTAGCATTCAGAACACCTAAGTTTATGGGGGACCCCTGAATCAAACCACCACAGGGGTCATCTAGAAATTTCCTATAAATAAAATCATGTAAGTGAACTTTGTGTCTGCTCTTATGGATTTTAGACATTCTTTTAAGATTCATACACGTTATAGCATGTATCAGTATGTTACTCCTCTTCGTGGTTAAATAATGTCTCATTATATTGGATTATAGATAATTTTTAAAAAATTGAAAGGGTTTGACGACATAATACCATTTCTAAGGTGAGTTATATTGGCGATATTTCTGAACTGTGTATTTTCTTCTTAGAGTTGAAGGGGAAAATATTGGCTGGAGATTTTCTGAGTCAGAAGATATGTGATGCAGAGCATACTGGGGAGGGGAAACAGGAATTAATTGTGGATAGATAGGAAAATATTTAACTCTATGAGAAGGAGAGCGGCATTATGAGAGGGAAGGGGAAGGTAGGAGAGTGAAGTGTGTATAGCTAGCTAGCCTTCATTTATTTATTGTACAGGAAGCATGACTGTTTGCTGAAGACGCAGAGGGAGAGGCAAGTCACTTTGGAACAATTAACAGGAGGAAATTTGAAGAGGCCAACTGAGGTCAGAATACCAATACTTATTGTTAATTTTGCCTTACTTGGAATTTTTAAAATATTTTATTTATTCATTCATTTTTTTGAGAGAGAGAGAGAGAGAATGAGGAGAGAGAGAGAGAATGGGCACGCCAGGGCCTTGAGCCACTGCAGAGGAACTCCAGATGCTTGCGCCACCTTGTGCATCTGGCTTATGTGGGTCCTGGGGAATCAAACCTGGGTCCTTAGGCTTTGTAGGCAAGTGCCTTAACCCTCCAGCCCCCTTGTTTGGAATTTAAAAGAAATATATTTAACTTATTTATTTGAGAAAGAATGAAAGAGAGAGGAAGAGGGAAAGAGAGAGAGAAAAAGAGAGAGAGAGAGAGAGAGAACCAGGGTCTCTAGCCAGTGCAAATGAACAAACTCCAGATGCATGGATACCTGTCTTCACCAGCAAGTGCCCCAAATGCTAAGCCATCGCTCCAGGCCCTTGTTTGGAATTTTTATCTAGGAAAGCTTGGCATCTGAGTATTGGAAACAGAAAAGGAGTAGGACGGGGGTGATTGCATTTTTGCTTAGTTTCTTTATTTTTTTGTATTGTGGCAGAACTTGGTTATAGAATTTGAGATTATTTTTAAAAAGCATGTAACAGTGAGGAGATGCTGACTGGGAAAGAAAAACAAAACAGGAGGAAATTAATAAGCTGGTCTGTCAGTGACCTGGAAGGGTATGTAGAGTAGAAGAAAGGGAGCTAGGGAGCTGGAACTCTGAGGAACTGTGACCATTTCAGGGCAGTTTTGAGCGATGGCAAGGTCAATTGTGTAGCCGTGGGGAAGGGTGACCGAGGCAGAGTGCAAATGAAGTTAGTTCTGTTGTGAAAAATTGCAATGCTGGGTATTAGTTTGAGCCATCCAAGTGAAGCTTGAACTTGGCAGTGTAGATTAAAGTGCTGAACCGCTATCAAAGGCATCGTCCCTCCATAGGTTCAGGTCATGCCCTTTCTTGTTTTCAGAACACTGAACTGGTCATTAGGAAACCCAGCTCTTGGTGAGCACGTATCACTTCTATGAGCTTCAGACTCCACTTTTAAATGTGGGTGTTGAGCCATATGATTTATGGGGTCATCGTGGTCTAAGTGTTTAAATTCTTTATGCTTAAATGTTCTTCAGTCTCAATCTGGTCTTTAATTTCTTGGTGCTTCTATAATGAGTTTTAACAGAACCTTTGGTTTGATTTATGCCTTCCTAAGTCTTATTATATTTTCTCTCTGAGTATTCCATGACATTGTAATGTGGTAACTTGCTCAGGAGAGCAACTCAAGAGATAAGAAGTTGAGGAGGAGAAGGGCGAAAAGAAGATGGGGAAAAACCACATTTGATTATTTACGTATTCAGCACTCTATATATGCACTCTCATTGCTGTATGAAAATAAACTTTGGTGTTCTATTATCATCATCGTATAGATTAAGAAATTTAGGTTTAGAAATGAAGTAACATGGCTTTTATAAAAAATATCAAGGGCTGGAGAGATGGCTTAGTGGTTAAGGTGTTTGCCTGCAATGCAAAAGGATCCTGGTTCCATTCTCCAGGACCTATGTAAGCCAGATGCACAAGGGGGTGCATGCATCTGGAGTTCGTTTGCAGTGGCTGGAGGCCCTGGCGTGCCTATTCTCTCTCTCTCTGTGCCTTTTTTTCTCTCACTCTCAAATATATATCTACACATACATATATATATATATATATGTGTGTATGTATGTATGTATGTATGTATGTATGTATGTATGTATGTATGTATGTATAAAGTGACAAATGCCACATTCAAATCCTGGTTTGCTTAAATATCAAGGTCATTTTAAAAGTGACTGTGACCTGGCGTGGTGGCACACACCTTTAATCCCAGCCCTCGGGAGGCAGAGGTAGGAGGACTGCCGTGAGTTTGAGGCTACCCTGAGACTACAGAGTGAGTTCTAGGTCAGCCTGGGCTAGAGGGAGACCCTACCTCAAAAAAACAAAAAAAAAAACAAACAAAAAAAAACAAGAACAACAAAAAAAAGTGACTGTGCTAGAGTAGCTCAATATGGGCAAAGGTGTTTTTATTTTTTATATGGGCATGGATGTATAATGTCTTGCCCTGCATCCTCCAGGCATTCCACATAACTTGGTGATTTGTAACCCAAATTTGTTAAGGTGTTGATAAAATAGAACAATACATTTGCATTCTTTGAATGTTGCTTTCCAAAGGATTTAATGAAAGAGAATTTTTGTGTTTTAAATGAAAATCCCAGACAGCCACTCTGCAGTACAGACTGTCATCCTGTGGTAAAAGGAAGTTGCTGATAAGGCGTGATATGTACTTTGAAGGAATTTCCAATCTGTTTGGGCTAAAGTTTAGTGAAACAAGTAGAAGAATATACTACCAAACATCGGAAACAATTTTATGATATTTAACATGTTGTCCATTTCCTTGAGACTTTTCTTCATCCACCCATGCTGTGTGCCTGCTGTCTTAGCTATTATTGGTCGGTTCTGGGATCCACGTGGATCTAGCTGACTTCCATACAGGGCGCCCTCACTGAACTAGGAATGCTGCCGAGTCCCCTGCCTGTGTCTAAAGCTGTCAAGACAAACAGTAGAGCCACATGAGGTCCTGCAGCACAGCTATGGAAACAATGGTCAAACTGGTTCACAAAAAGAGAAAATGAAATGCAACAAGTAAGAAGCCAGGAGGAAAGAGGCAGAAGAAGACTCACTTTACAGTCTCTGCTCCTCCTTGAAGACATTTGTGTACCTGCTCCTCTTACAGGACACCTTTACAGCTTGGTGAGCTCGTGTCTACTCTGTGACCAGAGTCTTAAGTGCCTCCAATAACAAGAGCCTTCCGGATTCAGACACAGCAAAATGGGGCGCTGCTCTGCATTTATCACGAGGAGGGCTTGGGAGACAGCTTAGGGGTTCACTGATGTTAACTGAATTTTTAAATCACCTATAGTGTTTATCAGTTGGGAAGATTTAGAGGTTTGGAAGAGAATTATAAACACAGTTGGAAAGAAAACCGAGGACCGGAAGTTGAGGAAATGTGGCTGCCCTGAACCCTTCCATATGCTAACCCTGGATATTGTTAGCCTGAATTATGATTGTAATATTATACTTCTGCACATTGAGGCATATCACGAAAGAAATGACTTTACATGGGAACAAAGCTCCGGCCATTCCTTATCTGAAAGCACTAGCCCTGAAGCTGCACGATGCATGCTATTTAAGTAAAATATGCAGACATAGTGAGTCAAGGGCGTTTCCTTACGCACTCCCTCTTCGTTGAGCTCTGAAACATACTGTCCTTCTTGAGTACCCATACATCAAAACGTCTGGTTAAGAGTAAAATAATTCCACTGTTGTCAGCGCTATTAGATGTTGAGGTCCATGGCTTCAACTACGTAGTGATGGTGAACTTCCTTTCCTGCCTTATTGTCTGGTTTCCTTTCATCATCTGCTAAAAGCGTTGTTCCCAGGAGGGAAGGCGTCACACAACTTTCAAAAGTCAACAATAATCAAACTCCCATCATGTCCGAACCATTGCCTAACAGCTTCCAGAATAGCATTCCAAAATAACTTTTATTCCCATATTCTCCATAATCCATATCTGGCTCAATGAACAACATGAACTTGACTGTTTTTTTTTTTTTCCAAGATCACCATAATTTTTTTTTCTTATGAGCACGAGGAATGGAAATATATGAAGTCAAAAGCACAGAATTATAAAATCCTGGAGTTTGATGTGACAGATGCACTTCTTTACTGCTGTGTACTCACTCATGATTCAAGGTGAACCTTTGGGATACAGACAACGACTATACATACATATATATATGTAATACATACATACATACATATATATATATATTATATATATATATATATACATATATATATATATATTACTGACTTTGTGCTGTGAAAGGCAGTCTACAGAGAAAAGGGCTCTTCTCTTAGGAATCTGAATATGTTGTTCCATCTGATGATTCATTGGTTGGATCCAGCACCAGACTCTCTTTTGTGATAACTTCAGGATAAGGTATGGAGTCCCAGGGTCAAGGTTGAGCAGAAGAAAACCTTAAGAGAGAAGAAAAAAATGAGAACAACTGGAGTGAATTAAACCTTTAGGAATCACAGGTGCAATTGTATGAACGGAGGAAATACATATACATTCTCCCTGTTCCGTGTGCTTCAGCAAAGGCATTGCCTCTTCTCGTCATGTCCTTCACTGGAAGTCCTTGAAGATGATTGGAATGAAAAATGGATTACACCTGTTTTTGTCATTATGCAACCTCATTCCTCTGGGTTGTACCCCTGAAGTGTACTCCTTTAAAGTTATTTACTGATGTCTCTTAAGTGCATTAAGATTTTGCTTAACTACCCCTCACTAAAAGACTCCATTTTGGAGTTTTCACAGGGTTTATGAACTTATTGCAGACCAGTGGATTTAGATTCTGGATCAACATTGGTAAATTTCTCTTCAAATATGCAGTAGCAATCAAAATTATTATTATTTTTTTTTGTTTTTTTTTCATTTTTCGGTTTTTCAAGGTAGGGTCTCACTCTAGCCCAAGCTGATCTGGAATTCACTATGTAATCTCAGGGTGGCCTTGAACTCATGGCGATCCTCCTACCTTTGCCTCCCTAATGCTGGGATTAAAGGCATGCGCCACCACACCTGGATCCAAATTAAATTTAACCTAAATAGTTTAACCTAACTTGAATTAAGAGTGCCTAGAAGAATTTCTTCCTTTTTAAAAAAATATTTTATTTACTTATTTATTTGAAATATCAAATGAGAGAAAGAGGCAGAGAAGGAGAGAGTGAGGTAGAGACAACAAAAAGGAGAGAGAGAGAGAGCGCCTCTAGCCAGCAAATGAACTCCTGATGCATGCTACCACTTGTGCATCTCGTTTTACATGGGTACCAGAGAATTGAACCTGGCTCCTTAGGCTTTGTAGGCAAGTGCCTTTGTAGATGCACACCCTTAATCCCCACACTCAGGAGGCATGTGCCATTTTGTGCATTTGGCTTTATGTGGGTACTGGAGAATCAAACCAAGGTCTTTGCAAGCAAGTGCCTTATCTGCTAAGCCATCTCTCCAGCCATTTTATTGACATTTTTAAAGCTATGAAATATCAAATTGTAAAGTTTTCTAATCATATAGTAATTTTAATTTGCATTTTTAGAGTAATGAATTTTAATGTTTCTCTATTTTTTTTTTTTTTGAGGTAGGGTCTCACTTTAGCTCAGGCTGACCTGGTATTCACTATGTAGTCTCAGGATGGCCTCGAACTCTCGGCGATCCTCCTACATCTGCCTCCCGAGTGCTGGGATTAAAGGCATGCACCACCACGCCCAGCTGTTTCTCTAATCTTTTAAAAGACCTTTCTGGTTTTCTTTGTGTTTGCTTCACATTCTACTTTTTAAGTGGATCTTTTATCTGTTACATTGTTAGAAATATTTTTCCTTTGGTTTTGACTTTAACTTGTGGATAGGTACTCTCATAAAATTTACTGCAATTAATATAATCAGATGTTAATGTCGCTGGATAAAAATAACTATGCAATTATTTAGATTTTAATTATACTGGAAATAGTTTGTCCAACTTGAAAATCTAAAGAAAATTGTGGCAAACCTAGAGAATGTTTTGGCATGAATTTAACAAGACTGATCAGTATTCACATATAAACATCTATATGTTGTACTGAAGGGTATATATAGAAATATCTGAACCAAGCCATGTGAAATGATTCATGAAAATTATTGAGAACTCCAAGGTAAATATTGATAAAGTACTAATTACATTTTTTTTACAATTCAAATAAAGAAGCATCAGAGAATGGCCTCTCAATTATGAAATAGAGTGATAGACATTAATTCCACCTGTCACCTGCAATGTCACTTGGTTAACAGTGTGGCAGTGGCACAGGACGAGAAGCATCTCAGCAGAAGAGAACAACACCCCAAATGCATCTAGAACACACCAGAAGGTAGGACTTCTCTTCTGTTATGAAAGAGGGGTATTATTTAACAAGTGGTGAAAAGGATGTGTGAAGGGTATATTGTTTGTAGTTGGAGGTTGTCAGGTAAAAACCAGTTAAATTAGAAAAATTCACCTTTGATCCAGCAGTCACATTTCTGGGATTTTTTTTTTTATTACAGAAATTGAAGCAGCAATATATAAGGATGTTATCTGGCAATATTTGCACCGTGATTTCTGTAATGAAAAATGCTGAAACCCGCCTGTTATTAACAATTCATGTGGAAGTGTTTAGAAAGTTGACACACTCATGGTTTGTAGATCTGAGAATCCACTGGAACAAGCTGTTTTTCATTTTTGTCTCCCTTCCCTTCCCTATCTTCTTTTTAGCACATAAGAACATTTTTATTGGATGATTTTTAGATCACAATAATATCATCAACACTTTAATGTGGTAGTTTGTGGCTATCATAAAATGAGTGTGGATACTCAACACATACTAAAGCAGAAATCCAGAGGCTCCTAAGAGCTTATTACTGAAGTAGACTTAAAAGACACCCACCAAGACTCAGGGACTTTTGCAGAAGAGGGGGGTGGAAAGATTGTAAGAGCCACAGGTTGGGATGATATGCCCAGAGGCACTGCCTCACCCCAATAACTGTCTACTGCTCTCACAATGTATAACCCATAACCCCATGAGGAATACCAGCAACCCCACTGAGGAGGGGCCCCTGTGGAATGGAGGCAGGGACAAGTGAAAAGATAACACATGATATATCCACATGCAGTATACTCTTAATAAAAAAAGTGAGTGTGGTCTGTATTTATTCACTTGAAGGGAGGCTATGACATGTTTTAGGAAAGAACAACTAATAGAGACAAAGTGGAAAGGAAGGTACTGAGAATGCTATTTCTATAGAGCGAAAATCATATAAGCAGAAATAACATTTTTTGTTACTTTGCAAGGAGAGAGGGGGAGAGATGGAGAGGTAGAGAGAGAGAGAGCATCTCTTGCTGCTGCAAATGAACTCTAGATTCATGTACCACCGTATGCATCTGACTTTACCTGGGTATTGAGGAATCAAACCCAGGTCATGAGGCTTGCAGGCCAGCACCTTTAACCGCCGAGTCATCTCCCAGATCTGCAAAAATATCTCTTGTAATTTACACAATTAGAACTCATAGAACACCCACTTCAAATTAACATGCATTCAAAAAATAAAACACATATATAAAATATCTTTCTTTTTTGGTGTTTCAAAGTAGGGTCTCTTTCTAGCTCAGGCTGTAGTCTCAAGGGTGGCCTCGAACTCATGATGCTTCCCAAGTGCTGGGATTAAAGGCATGCACCACCATGACTGGCTATATAAAATATCTTATGTATCAAAACACACTAGAAACAATTCAAATGAAAAATATACAGCATATTTTTTAAAAAATTATGATTTACTTTTATTTATTTATTCAAGACAGGGAGAGAGGGAGGGAGAGAATGGGTGTTCCAGAGCCTCCAGCCACTGCTAACGAACTCCAGATGCATGCTCCACCATGTGCATCTGGATTATGTGGGACCTGGAGAATTGAACCTGGGTCCTTAGGCTTCGCAGGCAAGTACCTTAACTGCTAAGCCATCTCTCCAGCCCTAAAATATTTTTTGTAATACAACTGATTCTTATCTTCTTTAATTTCCAGACATTTGAATTTCTATTTACTTCAACAGTTTTGGAGACACTTGCCTCTGGCATTTTAATCAACTGTTTGTCTTTTCTTTCATTATGACTTTTGAATTATTATTTTCTATTCCTTATGCCAACTTTTTAACTTGTCCTATTTATTTTATGCAATATTATTCCAGTCAGGAACTTCAAAGAAATTCTCACAGGAGTCAAATGAAGTACGTTTTGTAATTTATTTGGCTAAATTAAAACATTACATGATTGTACCTCTAAAGTTAGATGAGATTTTTCTTATATAATTTTTATAGAGATGGCATACATATTGAAAACAATATTAACAGTTTTAAAACGTCAATGAAAATCAGTTGGATTAGCCTTCATCTATTTAATCCATAAATGTCCTTGTTGAAGAATTATTATACTGATAACAATTATATTAATACAATTATTATACGTGAGTGGTAGAATTAAGGGTATTCTTTTTTTTTTTTTTTTTTTTTTTGAGGCAAGCCCAACACATTGGCCTTTTAGATGTAAGAGAGAGAGAGAGAGAGAGAGAGAGAGAGAGAATTCTCACACCAGGTCCTCCAGCCATTGTAATCAAACTCCAGACACCTGTGCCATCTTGTGTGCATGTGCCACCTTCTGCACTTGCGTCACCTTGTGTGCCTGGCTTACGTGGGATCTGAAGAGCCAAACATGGGTCCTTAGGCTTCATAGGCAAGTGCCTTAGCCACTAAACCATCTCTCCAGCTTTTGATTCAATAATTGACACTGTCAAAATTTTGATAATGAGTATTCCTCATCTCCAAGTTAAGATTAGTATGTGAGAGTGGAATTAAGAGCTGCTATCTGGAGCATCTGTGGTAGAGGAAAAGAAGGCTTGGCAGAGAGAGAAGATGAGCTGTCAGAGGAAGGCTGCAGCAGGTTCTCAGGATGACCTTTGAAAAAGCTGAGTGATGGTGATTGGTCTTCTCATGGAGCCAGATTCTTGTCATCTCATTAGTTCCTGATGATATAATGATATCACACCATTCTATAGAATGCCCAGAGGAGGGGTCAACAACTTGTAGCTGATGGACTCAGCCAGCCTTTGTGTGTGTGTGTGTGTGTGTGTGTGTGCATGTACACCACACACACACATAAGCAGTGCTTGGAGCTGGTTCTAGGGTATCACATATGTTAGGTGAATGCTCTTTCACTTATTACTTGTTTTATGCAAATAAAGTTTTACTACAAGACAATTATGCCTCTATTTTGTGTTTTGAGGAATTGCCTGGGGCTGTTTTCATGCATTCATTCAGCAATAACATAGTCAGGTACTTGTAACAGAAACCATAGGACTTATAATGTCCAAAAGACTTATTTATCACTTTCATGGAGGAAATTTGACAGACTGTGCTCCAGCTGTTCTTCAGGCTACCTGATGGAGGAGAAGAGACTGGACTGAGTACAGTAACATCTCTACTTACTCCTGAGAATTTGCTGTAGAAATTTCCATTGTGCAAATATCGGGAGTAATAACATTACTATTTTTACTGACTATGACTATTCTTTCTATGGTCTCCATGCTTTACTTTTAGTTAAGTGTTTGACCTGACTGACAATCTAACTCTCTTGACTGAGGTGTGATGAAACTACTAGCCACCTCCACATTTCATGGGCTATGCTGTCTAGTCCAGGGTGCCATGGTCTATTTGACAATTTCACCATTTCCATCACAATGTATCTATTGTACATGGTGTGCTCAGAGCCTCCTCTCACAGATTATCCACTTATATGGCCCTCCACACACACAGATTTGAAACATTCAAAATTTACAGCCCCACCTGTGACTGATTTCCAATAATAAATTTGTAATCTCCATGGGGTGATCTTCGTCTCTCCTGTATGATATGGGAGACAGGGAGACTGATTTATTTGAGTGTTTATATAGCTTGAATTTTGGTGCTCCTTTAATGTTTTACAGTAGCATTTGAAAAGCAATGGGCTGTCTTCTGCCCCTAAAAATGTTTTTTTCTTCTCCCTTAGGGGTCTGTCTCCATATATCATACTCAGCTATTAGAAATGGGATCTCTCTCTCTCCTTCCCTCCCTTCCTCCTTTTCTTCCTTCTTTCCTTCCTTTCAAATGGAAATTTGCATCAAATCATTATTTATTTTCTCCACTGTTATAATTGCTCTATAATTCCTCCAATCTGACTCTTGGTATACAAAATCCTAGCTATTTAAAAGCTATTTTCTTTTCTTAAGGTCTGTCTGGTGGGAATATAATCTATCTCTGCAATCAAAAGATTCCAAATAAACCCTATGCTGTAATCTCACATCACCCAGCGTATTAGTCCTTATCTTAATTTAAATAATGGATAAGCTACCTCAGAGGAAGTCCAAGTATGGAGAAGGAAAATACATATGTCACAATTCAATACACTAGCATGTATCCAAAGATATTCATATATTTTTGACCCATTAGTACATTTGTGAAATAATAACTTAGGCTGATTATGGAGGACCACAACTGTAATCCCAGAGTGAGGCAAGAAGAAGCTCCCTCTCAGCTGCCTGGGCTTCATAAATTGACCTCCTATCAAATTTAATATGTGAACAAATGTAGAAGGGAAAGATTGTATCATGGAAATTTTCCAAGTTGATAGATATAAATATCTTTATTTATTAATATGAATGTATAAATTATCTATGAACTTGAATAAATAAATACTTAATTTATTTATTAATAAGAATAAAATAAAAATGTGAAAATCTGTTTATGAATATCCAGTTTATTGATAAATTATCTCTTATTGCCATTGCTATGTTGTATTTTTACTTTCCATTATAATTTTTATAGTACAAGAAAGCAATATACCTGTTTCAGTTTTTTTGTCTTTCCCATCTAACAGCTTGACCACTATGTTTTTTTTGGGGGGTGCAGTTGAGGTAGGGTCTCACAGTAGCTAGCTCAGGCTGACCTGGAATTCACTATGTAGTCTCAGGGTGGCCTCAAACTCATGGCAATCCTTCTACCTCTGCCTTCCAAGTGCTGGGATTAAAGGCGTGTGCCACCACACTCGGCAAGCACTATAGTTTTGATATTTCACTGTATATTCTTTTTAAAAATTTTTATCTATTTGTAGGCAGAGAGAGAAAGACAACAAAAGAGAGAATTGGCATGCCAGGGCCTCTAGCAGCTGCAAACGAACTCCAGATGCATGCACCACTCTGCATCTAGGCTTTACATGGGCACTGGGGAATCGAACTCAGACCATTAGGCTTTGCAAACAAGCACCTTAACCACTGAGAAATCTTTCCAGCCTTTACTTTATATTCTTAAAGTTCAGCCACACTCATACATATTGAGACCTCAGTATATCTATGTTTTACTAATCAATTAATTAATGCCTTACTCTCATATCTCTAGTAAACTCTTCTGAGAATGTTTAATTGCACACTTCATGAGAACAGCAGAAAAGGGTATAGATGAAGAAGGAGAGAGGAAAGGATGAAGTAAAAGATGAG
This sequence comes from Orientallactaga sibirica, assembly GCA_036365145.1. NCBI lineage: Eukaryota > Metazoa > Chordata > Mammalia > Rodentia > Dipodidae > Orientallactaga > Orientallactaga sibirica. Next base: position 34,750,477 of record JAEOAD010000019.1, read on the forward strand.
GAGGAAAGTAGGGAATAGAGTGTAAGAGGGAGAGAGAGAAAGAGAGAGGGAGAGATTCAGTGAATCAAGGATATTGAATGAGAATATATTTTATGACAGTTGATATATTTTTTTTTGAGAGAGACAGAGAGAGAGAGAGAGAGAGAGAGAGAGAGAGAGAGAGAGAGAGACAGTAGGCACACCAGCAGCCTCTCAGCCCCTGTGAACGAACGCCAGATGCATGCGCCCCCTTCTGGGCAAGCGCGGCATTGAATGCTTGCATCACTTTTGCATCTGGTTAAACACTGGACTTAGAGAATTGATCAGGCATTCCGCATTCTTAGATTTGGCAGGCAGGCGCCTTAACCGTTAAGCCATCTCTCTAGCCCTGATATATTGGTTTTAAAATTTAACTTTGTATCAAAATCTGGTTGGGATAAAATTATATATATAAGTAATTTTTGTTACAATGTGTATGGAAAACTTTATACAAGGGTGAAGATGAAAAGTTTTGAACAGTTTAATGAATACACATATGACTCAGTTGTGTATCTGTATCAAGTGGAAGTAAAAGAACGCCAGGCTAGTCTCAGGATTGGAAAGTTCTCTCTATAGCTTGTAAAGTCAAAGTCAGAAGGGGTCGTCACATTGACAGAGCTGAGTTTAACAGCAATGACATAATTTAAGGACTTGCTGGAGAGGTGGCTTAGTGGTTAAGGTGCTTGCCTACAAAGCCTGGGGTCAATTTCCCAGTACCCATGTAAACCCAATTGCACAAGGTGGTGCAAGCATCTGGAGTTTATTTGCAGTGGCTGAAGGCCCTGGTGTGGCTATTCTCTATGTGCCTCTTTCTCTCTCTCTCTCTGTCAAGTAAAAAATAAAAATAAAATTTAAAAAGAAAGGCCCTGGTGATTCACACAAACATCCATGTAAGAACTTCCCACTGCTGCCTGACAACCACGCTTGTCAGGGACTCCCTTTAGGTTACTGAAATAACTATTGCTTTTTTTGTTTGTTTGTTTGTTTGTTTGCTTTGCTCTTTTGAGACAGGGTCTCACTCTAGTCCAGGCTGACCTGCAATTCACTATTTAGTCTCTGGGTGGCCTCAAACTCACGGTGATCCTCCCACCTCTGTATCCTGAGTGCTGGGATTAAAGGCATGAGCTACCACACCTGGCTAATTGATAGAGAATGGGAGACAGGTAGCCAGGTAGCTTTTTTGTTTGTTTGTTTGTTTGTTTGTTTGTTTGTTTGTTTGTTTGTTTGTTTGTTTTTAGGTAATGATCTAAAGACAGAGGCTCAAGGAGATGCCACCTTGCCTACCCAGACAGGGCTAGAACCTACATGCATGCCAGTCTGATCCAGGATGGCTGCGAGGAGCACTCCTCAGCAGTAGTTTCCTGCTTCTTCAAGTTCTTCTGGGCTGGGCACATCTGTGGGCTGATGTCTCCCAAGTTAACCTCGTGAGCCCACTAACCAACCTTGTCTCTTGCTTGCACACTGGAGTCTGATGATGAGGCTCATCCTGATTGGATGTTTGATCCATAAACAGTGCTGGCATGTTCGTAAAACTTTCTCTCGCCTGGCTCCTGATTCTCTCTTGGCCTCTTTTGGTAAGCTCTCCCCTTTCCCAGCAAGGGTTTCTCTTTGTCTGGGAGCTCTCCTGCCTTGTTTTGGGCATTTTCCTGCTTTCTACACGTGTGATCTCTCTTTAAGTTCTGAGCCCCTTATTCTCTTAATCTTCTTTGACTACAGACTATGTGGGGGGATCTTTTGGCTTGAACTCTTCTGCTTTACTTTCCATGAGTATAAGGTTATTCTCCAGAGGTTTCTTCCCAGGAAGTCTCTCTATGTGAGGGAGAATTATCTCCATCTCGACCCTCTTACTTTCCAGCCTGGCTGGAAAGAAGGAGAACGTCTTTAGTTTCTTGCTTCCTAGCGAACTTAACTCTCTTTTAACTTAATTCTCTTTAAAATAAACCTTGCAATTCATCATTTACCCTTCTCTGAGTGCACCTTTTCAATTCTTTGTTAACTTGGACAACTACCCAAAGTTAGATTCCATGGGCCTGGGAACTCGTGCATCTTTATGAAATCTAATCCATCCCTGGATCCAAACTCCTGCAACAGAATGTTGTGCATAACAGTAAGACCCTTTCAACAAGAGGTATAGAAATCATAACTGTGGAGAATTTAGGGCTAAAAAGAATTACAAATCCATGGAAATATTGAACACTATTAGATTCAGTAGCTCTAAGGGAAGAGCACGGGGCACAGTGACTTAACAACAACACTGCCTAAGGTACTAACTGTGGCGGTTTGAATCCCATGCGCCCACAAAAGGCATATGTTGTGAATGTTGGGTCTCGAGTTAATGGCAATTTGGGAGGTGGATCCTTGTGTGAGGAGCTATGTCTTTGGGGTGGACCTTGAGGTTCATTAGCCCCTCGTTTACCATTGTTAGTTAGCTCATTCTCATGCTGACATTTTCCACCTTCTGTGGCAGGAAGGTGGTGTCCAGCCTCTGTTCATGCCATGCGTTCCTCTGCATCATGAAGCTTGCCCTCAGTATTTGTGGTGGTTTGAATGGATGTCCCCCAATAGATTCAGGAATTTATTAAAGCGTGTGACTTGGATCTCCAGCCACCTGGCTGGAGGAGGTGGCACTGGGGGTGGAACATAAGCTCCAGCCCTAAAGTGTGTTTGGGGAATGCCAGCCTAAAGATATGCAAAGCGCTTGAGCTTTGCCTGCAGTGTCTAAGTATGCTTGCTTATGGTGTTGGTGGCTTTTCTCTTGGCTGGGACTTATGAAATGGGGGCCAATTTCTTCCGCTCTTATGAAACTTCCCCTTTATAGGTAAGCTTCAATAAATCCCTTCCTCCCATAACTTATGCCTGGTTTGGAATTTCATCCCAGCACCCGAGGCTGTCTATTTCAATACAGTAAGCCAAAATTAAAAAAAAAAATAAATCCTCCCATCAGCTGCTTTTGATTTGGGTACTTCATGCCAGCAATGAGAAGGTTACTGCAACAGAAAATTTTTGCCAATGGAGGGAGGCTATTGCTGCTAAAAACCTTACCGTTTGGCTTTGTTCATTTGGAACTGATTTGTGTGAGGAACGGGCAAAGATTTTGAAAATGCGTGCTAAGAGATGCCCTGCAGTGTTCTAAGCAGCATTTGATGGACCATTCTGGCCAGAGCTGAGTGATCTAAATGGAGAAAGAACTATGGAATGCTCAGGCTTGGCTTATGATGGGAAGAAAGCTTTGTCTGGACTCGGCTAGAAGCAGTTTGTGTGGGAGACTTGCTGCATTCTGCCCATATCCTGAGAACTTGAACAGGGCTGGGTTTCTAAGAAATGGGCTGGTGTGAGAAGATGGACAGGGCACACAAAGTAACGAAAGCACAGGGTGAAGACTACAGCCTGCTTCAGCTGCAGTTGTTTGAGAAATCACCACCACCACTGAGACTGGCCAAGGTCTTCTGCACTGGGACAGCAGGAAGTAGGAAGCCTCCACACCCAAGGAGCCTTCCTGCTCTTCAACGTCAGCTTTACTCTCCTTGGAGTAAAAACACATTTGGTGGCCTACCTGGTACTATGGGTGTATGACATATGCGGGAAGGAGGGGCGCGTTGGATTTGTAATGTGGCTTTTTGGAAATGGCTTCTGGTGATATGAGGCAGAGCTGTTGGAGGCCTTTGTGGGAAGTCCATGAAGCCATGGCAATGGACTGTGTATTGCAGCAGTGACCACAGCATGTTTGGACATGCCAGGACTATGGGATGGCTGTCAAGGACAGATGCGGGCTTGGGATGCACTGTTTCCTGGGAATTGGACCCCAGAGACGTCACTGGTTCCAGATGTTGGACTTAGAGCTACAAGATTTGATGCTTGCTCTCTTTTTTTTTTTTTAGATCTTGCATTGATTTAATCTTTCCTTGCTATACTCAATGCTATCTTTTGCAGTCCAAATGTTTACTCTGTGCTACCATGCACATTTTGGTTTTATAGACTCACAGTTAAGGGATCTTGGAATATGGACAGGTGTGAATAATATTGAGGTTGACTAAGAAAAACAACTTTGAGGACTTTTCACGTTGGACTAATTGCGTATCATTTTGCATCATGTGCTTATGAGGGCCAGGGGTGGGATGTAGTGCTTTGAGTCAGGTGTTCCCCATTAACTCATGTGTTCTGAATGCTTGGTCTTTAGCTGGTGACAAGGAGATGGAGCCTTGCTTGAGAAGGAGGAGGTATGTTTCTGGGGTGGACCTTGAAGTGTATTAGCCCCCAGCTTGCCAGTGTTAGTCAGCTCCCTCTCTTGGTGCTGTTGTCCACCTGTTGTGGAAAGGAGGTGATGTCCATCTTCTGCTCCTGCCATCCTGGAATTTCCTCAAGATGGCAAACCACAATAAAAACCTTTCCTTGAGTCAGCTGCCTTTTGTGGGGGTGCTTTTTCCAAGCAATGAGAAGGTAACTGCAAAGTTGACCATGTAGATATTCAAGGGCTTGGAGTGCAGACAGAAGCAATCCAAAGGAGTAGAAGTGAATGCTGATTGCTCAAAAGTCCTCAGCTGTAGCTTGGTCATTTCTCTTACACCCCGTGCCTGCATTCCACAGGTCTTTGGGACACCGCTGCCGAGAGGTTATACCAACTGAAATTTCCTTTTATAAACTTTGCATTTTAAACATTCATTAAACATCTTTGTATATAATACCTGCTTGATAAATATTTTATTTTAAAAAAGTTGTCAAAGTGTATCTGTGTATGCCTTTTACTTACATTAATGTTAGTGCTATAGATGATTATTTAATGGCATCTTGATGTGAGTAATCAAATATTGTGAAGTCTGGACAACAGAATATAGACAGTCTTGTTCCAGCCACTCATTTTGTATGTGAAGAAATTTAGCCCTTGGATGGGAAGTAAATTGTAGCAGGTGGCAGAGATGGGACTAGCACTGAAGTGTTTTGATTATAAATCACATGAACTCTACATCAGAAGTTGGCTCGCTCGTTGTCTAATTTCTTTCTGCTTTAACCACATCCTTCTGTCATTTTCAAAGCATTATTCAGCCTCACAGTCAAGAGCTCTCAATACTGGCTTAAGTTATTAATTCCTTTACTGATTTTAGGTTCAATTGATGGCATCATAGTCCATTTTTAACTCTATTTATTTCCCATTCTTTCCAGACAAGAAGCACAACTGAAATTATTCAGTGTCCCTTTTCTTAACATGATACCATATCTGAGTGTCATGTAGTCAACAATCTCCCTAAGAAATATGCTCATTTAAGTGGTACTGATTTCATCTCAATGCACTGAAGTCGTTGTCACTCTGTAAAATATCTTGTGAACTGGGAATCTCTCTTTTTCAAAAGGTCAACAACCTTTGGGGTTTAGTGAATCAATACCATCTTCTCAGGGATGAACTCATGCTGCCTATTCCTGACAGCAGATGGACACATTTATAAAAGCAATAGAAGAGGGTTTGGGGGGGGAGGGAGAATGGTGACACATTTTAAATCTCATGGACAATCAGATACTGACTTGCTACACTTGAGCTGATAAAGAGATGAAATGTCAGCTGGAGAATTTGGAGAGGAGAGGGCTTGAGGCTGGCAGGAACGGGCAGTGGTCCATCTTCCCTCCTAGCAATATGAGGTTCTAAGAATGTACGTTTGGACTTGTGTGGCTCTGGTAAATACTAATGCCAGCAACAAACTAAACAACATTGATGAGATATTTATTCCTTTAGAGTTCAATTTTGTTTTTACACAATCAAGCCACTTGTTTTCTCCAAGTCTACTCTCTGCGTACCCCACCTCTTTTAAGAAGAGAATGAGCCCAGATTTATCTCACAGAAACAAGAGGTGGGATGAGATGCATAAACAGAGTTCAACTCTGATTCTGGTTTGAACTTCTTCCTGTTTCTCAGCATCACACAAAACATGGCATGATAAGATTTGTTAATTATCCATGTTCTGCTTGGTGAAAAATGCCATTTCTTCCTCAAACAACCTGCATTTTAGAAATTTATTTTTTTCTTTAGAGATGAAATTTCTGCTTTTTTTTAATAAAAAAGTTATGGACCAATTAATTGTGCAATTGGGATTTTTTATGTTTTCTCTGAGATACACCAGAGGTCTTTTTGCTTCTCTGGGTTTAAGATGAGGTACAGTAAAAATAAAATCTTAGTTCCCTGAAGTGAGGAATATATAGTCAAAATTATACAGGATAATTAATGCTAAAAGAAGCCAATAGATTTAAACAAACACAGCTTTCTTTTCTCAAGTCCATGGACAGTCTGAAGAGTGGAGCATGATTTACAGATAGGTATTTGTGGCTGTTCCTTCAGGTAACTTCCAAGTAGGCTGCCTTCAGTGCAAGTTAGAGGGATTTCCATCTTCTCCCCTGCACAGTCCACTTCTTCCCTATCTATGGACACGGTGTTGGAATGTCTTCTAGACAGGTCACTGGAGTTCTCTGATCTCACCAGTGCATCATTCCCTGGACTTTGCCATTTATTTGTCTTTGAACAGCAAGAATAGAAACACACACACACACACACACACACACACACACACACGCCTGAGTAATGATACCTTAAGGGCAAACATCCTGTTCAGGTTTATGAGTCTCCTTTACTTTTGCCTGGCCCTGACCCATGAGTTTCTAGGTTTGTAGAAGCCCAAGCTGGATTGTGCTATGGTAGAGGGGGGAGGTAGGCAAAGGTAAGACAGAGTAGAGGAGCTACAAGGGGAATCCAGTGGAGGTGTCTAGGCATGGTTGCTTCAGGCCAAAGCTTGCAAGGTCACTGCCGTCTGCTCTGTCTGTGTCTTGAATATCTTTGCTGGGTGCTATTGCTCCAGTGCCCCCACATGTATATTCAGCACACAGAAAAGTAGGAGAGCCCACTCCTCCTGTGATGTCTCACCTAAGCCAGCCCAAGGCTCAGCTTGGATCTCACAGCGATTCTATTATTCACCAGGGGGGCAGCATTGAAGAGTGCTTATCTTGTTGAGACCAGAAATAGAATAATTGGTTTAGAGAGAAAACAGTGAAATGATTCGGAGAAAACTCTGGCCTTGAGGTTTCATGACTTTATGGCTTTTTGTTTTTTCCTGCAATCCTATCCTCTCATGGATGTAATGAGGTAATCTTGGGGCTATATTTCCACAAAAAAAAAAAAAAAAATTCAGAATGTGAATTTAGCGTAGGAAAACATGGAAGACTTTTCATATAAGTACTGAGCCACTGATGCTCCCATGAAAGACATTTCATAGTGAGATCCTGAACACAGCCTTAGAAACAATTTATTGTGAGATGGCGAATATAGCGTAGGAGAACATGACAAGATTTTATAGTGAGATGGTGAATGTAGCATGGGAGAACATGGCCGAGATTTTATAGTGAGATGGTGAATGTAGCATGGGAGAACATGGCCGAGATTTTATAGTGAGATGGTGAATGTAGCATGGGAGAACATGGCCGAGATTTTATAGTGAGATGGTGAATGTAGCATGGGAGAACATGGCCGAGATTTTATAGTGAGATGGGGTGAGCACAACATAGGAGAACATGGCTGAGATTTTATAGTGAGATGGTGAATGTAGCATGAGAACATGGGAGAACATATAGTGAGATTTTATAGTGAGATGGTGAATGTAGCATGGGAGAACATGGCCAAGATTTTATAGTGAGATGGCGAATGTAGAATGGGAGAACATGGCAGAGATTTTATAGCGAGATGGTGAATGTAGCATGGGAGAACATGGCCGAGATTTTATAGTGAGATGGTGAATATAGCATGGGAGAACATGGCTGAGATTTCATAGTGAGATGGTGAATGTAGCATGGGAGAACATGGCAGAGATTTTATAGCGAGATGGTGAATGTAGCATGGGAGAACATGGCAGAGATTTTATAACGAGATGGTGAATGTAGCATGGGAGAACATGGCTGAGATTTTATAGCAAGATGGTGAATGTAGCATGGGAGAACATGGCCGAGATTTTATAGCGAGATGGTGAATGTAGCATGGGAGAACATGGCTGAGATTTTATAGCGAGATGGTGAATGTAGCATGGGAGAACATGGCTGAGATTTTATAGCGAGATGGTGAATGTAGCATGGGAGAACATGGCCGAGATTTTATAGTGAGATGGTGAATGTAGCATGGGAGAACATGGCCGAGATTTTATAGCGAGATGGTGAATGTAGCATGGAAGAACATGGCAGAGATTTTATAACGAGATGGTGAATGTAGCATGGGAGAACATGGCTGAGATTTTATAGCAAGATGGTGAATGTAGCATGGGAGAATATGGCCGAGATTTTATAGCGAGATGGTGAATGTAGCATGGGAGAACATGGCTGAGATTTTATAGTGAGATGGCGAATGTAGCATGGGAGAACATGGCTGAGATTTTATAGCGAGATGGTGAATGTGGCATGGGAGAACATGGCCGAGATTTTATAGTGAGATGGTGAATGTAGCATGGGAGAACATGGCCGAGATTTTATAGTGAGATGGCGAATGTAGCATGGGAGAACATGGAGATGGGGTGAGAGATTTTATAGTGAGATGGATTTTATAGTGAGATGGGGAGAACATGGGAGAACAGATTTTATAGTGAGATGGCGAATGTAGCATGGGAGAACATGGCTGAGATTTTATAGCGAGATGGTGAATGTAGCATGGGAGAACATGGCCGAGATTTTATAGTGAGATGGTGAATGTAGCATGGGAGAACATGGCCGAGATTTTATAGTGAGATGGGGTGAGCACAACATAGGAGAACATGGCTGAGATTTTATAGTGAGATGGGGTGAGCACAACATGGGAGAACATGATCGAGATTTTATAGTGAGATGGTGAATGTAGCATGGGAGAACATGGCCGAGATTTTATAGTGAGATGGTGAATGTAGCATGGGAGAACATGGCCGAGATTTTATAGTGAGATGGTGAATGTAGCATGGGAGAACATGGCCGAGATTTTATAGTGAGATGGTGAATGTAGCATGGGAGAACATGGCCGAGATTTTATAGTGAGATGGTGAATGTAGCATGGGAGAACATGGCGGAGATTTTATAGCGAGATGGTGAATGTAGCATGGGAGAACATGATCGAGATTTTATAGTGAGATGGGGTGAGCACAACATGGGAGAACATGGCCGAGATTTTATAGTGAGATGGGGTGAGCACAACATGGGAGAACATGGCCGAGATTTTATAGTGAGATGGTGAATGTAGCATGGGAGAACATGGCCGATATTTTATAGCAAGATGGTGAATGTAGCATGGGAGAACATGGCCAAGATTTTATAGTGAGATGGTGAGCACAACATGGGAGAACAAGAGAGACATTTTGTTCTTTGGTTAGAATTGTGTACTCAACAAAAGACCTTAATCATAGATGATATGTGCCTGACAATGAGGAAGAAAACATTTTTTTAAAGAAGACGATGAAGAGAAGCTTATATATGCAAAGAAATATAATGAAAAATTAGTATCTTCTACTAAAACACCACAAAGGGGCCAGCAAGCCTTGCAAATCTACCCAGGATTCTGTTCATTTACCCATTATTTTCTCTCTAGACTATATTTCAACATCAAATATGAATGGTGAGGTGAAACAGATAATTAAAAACTTACATAATCAGTATGTCAGGGAAAATGTATTCTTATGCAGTCTAGGATTCAAATACTTTAAAATTTGTTTTGAAGATACATTCCACTATTATTTTCTTGTACTTTTGGCATGATGAGCTACTAAATCGTTTTTCCCTTTACATCTGATTTTGTGGATTCTTCTGAGAGTCAACTACAAGTAGTATGATTACTATGAAGAAGTTAGTTTTCAGTTTTGAATTCATCCATTATAGAGAACAGTCAATTTTCATGTTGGGGAATGCCCTGAGTTATTAATTAAATAGATGATTGATGGAGTTCAAGGTTAAAATTAAAGACTAGTAGGATACAATAAAACTGTAATACATATCAACTTGTTATTCATTAAAACTTGATTTGGAGGAATATTCCACCTTGTTTTCTGGCAATGCAGGTTTGAGCAGCAGCATAATTGTAATGATTGATAGGTTCATCATTAAAACTTCAGAATTACTTTTCTTCATGTAATGGAGCTCCCAACATTCTTTATAAAATGTTATTGTTCTGAACAGCAGCTGCCACCATTTTAGCAGTCACTAGCCCAAAACAATAAAAAAAAAGAAAACAATCTTTCAAGAAGTAATAAGAGTAGATGACATATAATAAAGACAAAAAAAGCAAAATTCTAAGATGCTATAATATTGGCCATAGATATTCAAAGTTAAAAGTATAAAAACACTCCTACATAATTTCAGCAGGAAGAAAAGAAACCTCAAAACAGGCAAATTTTTAGAAATTAGAACCCACTGAACTCACTCAAATGCCATGCAGAGAGTATGGCATGTAAATTCTTAAAGGCATAACTTGACTGTACCATGGTAAGGACATGATGCAGATGATGAAAAGTCTCTATGCTTTTCCTAGCATTTTTATTCCCCCCCCCCACTGGTCTGAACGTTGGTTTCTGCCATGGTGTTCCTTCATCTAATGAAGTGTGGGACCATTTCAGTTTTGATAGCTAGCAGAAACTACGTACTCAGGGAAGAGAAGGGCTATTTCAAAAGATTGTGGACCTACAATGCAGAAATACTTGGAATATCAGACATTAAATTTTAGAAAGATTAAAATGAACAGGAACAATAAAGTCAGTCTAACTTTACGATTTAGAATTCAAGAAGCGTTTGAAGAAGTGTCCTAAGTAATGTGAGTACAAGGACACTTCTGCTGAGCTGTTTTGGTAACAAAATTTAATGGGGAGGCCAAGGCTTCCTTTGGAAATTCCTTTCAAAGGAAAACAATCACCAAAAATGAATCATATTTTTTTACGTTTCATATTTAAATGTTTGCATTCCAATAAAACATTAAATTTCAATAAATAGCATGAATAACGCATAAATAAGATAAACTGGCTTTCTTCAAAATGTGCAATTTATAGTTGACGTTAGAAAATGATCTCTAGGTTCCGCGTATCTCCTCAGGTTGTTGGGGGAGGGTCTTCCTGTCCACCAAGAACCATCCTTAAAGGTGGGTGGAGGAAGTCTATAAGCCCATGCAAACAACAGTCTGGGAGGCTCCCCAGACCTTTTAAGATTAATCCCCCGTAATGAGGCGGGGGTCTTGAGTCTTTTCCCTCCCACAGCGTGTATGGCCACCAGAACCAGCATGGTCTTCCAGGTAGAATCGCTGCAGCAGCACTGGGAAGGGCGTTTGGGGAGCTGGGATGGGACAGGCCCAGGTCTTGCCTAGATAATAATACAGGAGGACAGGGTGCAGTGAGGAGTACCCCTCACCTGGAGCCTTCAAGAACTAAGGATGTAAAATGTTCTTTCTCATAGATGACTCCCCAAGGGAGCCCCTATCATCCTTGGCCCACAAAATAGCTGACGAATATTGATTGAGTGCCAACTAAGTGCCAAGCGCTGTGTAGCTGTGAAAGGTGGCCAGCTTACCCCCAGCAAGGAAACGGGTTTAGGGATGGAGCACCACCCTTCCAACCACTGTCATTTCTTACTTAAGAACTTGTCACCACTAATAAAGCTGATTTGGAGTGTTAAAAAGAAAAAGGAAAAGGAAATAATCTCTAGATCCACCACCTGGTGGCAGTATAGCCCAACCGCATACTTCCGTGAGTGGGGGGAGGAGCGTGCGGTGGGAGGAGCCGCTCTTTGCAAGGCGGAACCTAGCAAACACCCAGGTTCAGACTGAAGTCAAAACAGTCCACGACTGTCCAGTTGCTTCTATCCGTGACGATACAAAGAATGGAGGCATGTACTTTGTGAAGAAAAGAATTTTGGGACTGTTTTGGACTCAATTCATTTTCCACGTTTTAAATTCTAACATGTTGGTGAGCCTGTGTTAATTGCATAAATGGCATAATTAATTATCTACCGGACATTAAAGAAGTAAAAGCAGAGGTCTTTCACATAATATTTTCCCATGTGTTTGTGGCAGCAGTCCAAAACACAAGTGTGATTGCCATGAGCCCTGGTCATGTAGAAGGGCTCTGAAGCGGGAGCTCCAGTCACAATTGGAAACAGAGAAACCATATTGCAAACCGTATTGACTAAGTGAACACGGCATGCACGATGCGGAAGACCTCTATTCTGCTGGGCTTTCCTGGCTCCTACTGGAGTAGCGAGTGTTTGTTCCTGATTAAAGGAGAGTGGAAGGATTTTCTCCAGAGAATCTGACCTATCCAAAGGGAAGGGGAAGGTCCTAATGGTATTGGCGTGTCTGGCTACAAGATGAACTGTCCCAGGCAGCTTATCCTAAACGAAATGAACCATCAACAAGCTTCACCTACTCACTTTGTGTCCACGCTTCAGCTTCCCACCGTAAATAATAAGAGTCAGGCTGGAGAGATGGCTTAGAGCTTGAGGCACTTGCCTGTGAAGCCGAAGGACCCAGGTTCGATTCCCAATAGCCATGTATGCCAGATGCACAAGTTGGTACATGTGTCTGGAATTTGTTTGCAATTGCTACAGGCTCTGGAATGTCCATTCTTTCCCTCCCTCCCTCACTGTCTCCCTTCCCCCTCCCTCTTTCTGTCTCTCTCTGTCAAAAAAAAAAAAAAAAAAAAAAGAATTAAAAAAATAGTAAGACTCACCTGAGAGTGAGGGACTGGAGAGGGGAGGCTCTTCCATGAGAAATAAAGACTAAACAGATAAGCAGAGATTTGAGAAATAGCAACACAAAAAACCAGAGACCTATGAGAAGACGTTCTAATCATGAAACAAGCGCAGGTACCAAGTGACAAAGCTTCAGAAGCAGAGCACTTCTTGAAATGAGCGATTTGATACACACATGCACATATTCATGCACACACAACCCACCAGAAAGCGTTGGGAATAAAATGAAATAAAATTCCCAGAAAGCATAGCTAAGAAAAAGGAATAGAAAGTAGGAGAAATGCAGAGGACCAGAAAACCCACCAGCATATACATTGCCTGCTGAGCATCAAAAGTTCCTAAATGAGAAAAGCTTCAGAAACTGAGATATGGGGGGATGGTTATTTCCAAAGTAAGAAAAGAATTTCCCTCAAGCCGATACAAATAAGTTATACAAAATGGGTTCACTGAGGCAAAATTTGGTCCTCATGAAGGCAAATTATTAAGACATATCAGAACAGTGGCAATAAAGAAGTTATCTTAAATCTTTCATGAACTTCATCACTGAGTGAAATAGCCATGAGCCACTGTGGTAAGTGGTTACTTGACATGTAGCTCATCCACTCTGACACACATTATCAACACAAGAACACATTCTATTTTGAAGACTCACATTTTAAAAAGCTTTATTAAATGGTCTATATCTACTGCTTATTTAAAAAGTCATATTATGGGCCTGGAGAAGTTGCTTAGTGGTTAGGGTACTTGCCTGCAAAACCAAAGGACCCAGGTTCTATTCCCCAGGACCCACATAAGCCAGATGCACAAGGCGGAGCATGTGTCTGGAATTTGTTTGCAGTGGCTGAAGGCCCTAGCCTGCCCATTCTCTCTCTCTCTCTCTCAAATAAATAAATAAAATAAAGGATCCCCTAAAATTTTTTAAAATATTAAAATTAATTTTATTCTTTTTGTCACCTTTTGAAAGGATCCCCTAAAATTTTTAAATGGCAGTTATACTGTCCTGGAGGAGTAAAAAGTCATCGAGAATCAGAATCAGGAATCATAGGTTCTCTATGGCACTGGAATCAAGAACACACAATTGTGAAGGAAAAGTATTTTTAATCTATAATTCTATACTCAATCCAATTTCAATCAAGAATAACAAAAAAATACTATGCTGTTCTTTGTTGTATAAACACTCAAAATTACTTCCAGTGAGTCCTGCCTTACTGGATAGTATTTTCTGTCAAAATAGAGAAATATTCCAAGATGAGGAAGACATGGAATTAAAAAAAAAATAGTCACAGCAGAGGAGAGAAGAGGGGAGTGTGCAGAAAGGGCCCAAGGCTAGCAGACCGTCAGCCTACATGAACCCACTCATAGGCACCATGAAACATCTCTTTTTAGAAGCCAGAATTCACACTCTGCCCTATCATGTGCTTTTCTCAAGGGAAATAGTGGATTGATGGGAAGTTTGGGATTGAATTAATACCAATCACATAGAAAATTATTTACAATATTAATTCTGGCACAAAATGTTGTAAAGCAAAGGAAAACAGTCATAGTTTTCTTTATCATTCAATTGAGATTATATTGTAATATGATCCTGTAAATGTAAACATGGAGGGTGGGTCTCCTAAATTATAATGTCACTCTGCAGGGAGGAGAGGCAGAGGAAGAAGAGGCAAGTATGGAGGGGTAGGGGAAAATGGAACTGTTTTTCCTTTTCCTTGACTATCTTCATTCCTCTCCTCTCATTCTCTCCTTACCCTCCCCTTTCTATTGCTTGCTTGCTTTCTTTCTTTCTTTCTTTCTTTCTTTCTTTCTTTCTTTCTTTCTTTCTTTCTTTTCTCTTCTTGTCTTTCTTTTTTCTCTCTTCCTTTTTTCTATTATCTATCTATCTATCTATCATCTATCTATCTACCATCTGTCAACCAATCATCTATTTCTATTTATCTTCCATTGCCATGTAGCTTTAGCTATGTACTACAAGTTGGCCTTGAACTTGTGGTGGTGTCAATGTGGAAATCCTCTCCACTATACGGTATGAAAATAGATTGGAGTTCAACACTGGCGGCACAAAGAAGAGATGAGCAAGGGCACTTTCATTAGAACCTGCACAGTGACAGATCATTGAAGCAGCCTTTCAGAAAAATCTCTTGTCCTCAGAAAAGCATCCAGTTCTCCTTTCGGGGGAGCATCTGCATCGTGATGATTCAATTTTGGTGTCACTCTTTCTTGATTGGAGGACATAGCAGGCAGGTAAACTGGTTGGTTTCTGGGTGTATTGTTCTTTGAGCATTTCCAGATGATATTGGAATGGGAAGGAAACTTCCATTTTTTTTCCTGCCCTTGAAATTAGCACCCAGGTCTTTTAGTCTCTCAACTCTGGGGCTCTGACTAGTAGGACCCAGGGCTCTGAGACTTTCAGCCTTGAACTGAGGACCCCACCATGAGCATTCCTGCTTCAGAGGCATTTGGATTTAGAAGGACCCATGATACTAATTTCAGTCCCCATATCACTGCCAGCCCATCATTGTACCTCTTGGCCTCAATGGTGTGAGCCCGTCCCTCCAGCCCCTCACATATCTCCATAAGCGCAGGCAGGGCAGTGTCAGTTCTGTCATTATGAAGAAACCAAGAACACCTCAAGCATTGCCTAATGTAAAATGTTTTGTGTTCGTCTTTAGATTGTTTATAGCATTCTAATTTGGAATTATGGTATTAAAGATTTATGATTTGTTCTTTGAACTGTTGTTCTCTAAACTCTGGAAATGTTATTGATAAAAAGAGATCAATTTCAGACAAAATTTTCAACTGAATGAGTTGAGTTTGAAGATGAGAGACACAGACTAAGGAAGACACAGACAGATAGCAATAAACTGACTGAGCTGTGAGGAGAGAAACACAGAGATGCAGAGTGGAAGGGAAGAGAGGAGCGGGGCTCACTGCTGGGCTCCAGGCATAAATGACTTATGAGTCATGAAGACCCAAGTCTCCTCCACATTTTGTGTCCTCATTCCTTATGTTGTGTTTTGTTCTTAGAGACTTTGGTTTGTTAGCAGCAACTATTTATAAACACAGAGCTGATAGTAGTTGGGAAAAGGTTGTGTGGTAGAGGGAAGTTGTCCTGGTTACGCCATGTAAACAAACAAGGAAAAAAGTGGGCTTCTTGGGACTGCACTAGGCAATTAGTTGTTTTTAGTTCATTTATGACATGTGTTGAAGAGAATTAACCAAAATACAAATATACAGTTTGTCTATAAAAATAAAAATTAGGATGTTAGTCTCAAACAGACTTTTTTTTTCTGTTGTTGTTGTTGTTGTTAGTGTTAAAGCAGATAACTGAGAAAAAGACTATGTAACCATGGTATCAGGGCATTTCTGTGTAGCAGAAGTAGAAAGCAAACATACTTCCAGAAAATTATTTCGTATGCTGAGTTTTATACTGCTTTTCATCTTATAGGCTTTATTTCCTAACAAAGTTTTAATATCCATGCACCTGCTGCTCATTAGCTCTGGGCTTTTCTCTCCTTAATCCACGCTTCTTTGCCATTGTAACATTCCCTCCTCCTCTGTGAAATGGTAATCAGTCCCCTTAAGTGCCCCTAGTGGAAACTTATTATCATAGTTATTTATACTTTGCTATAAAGGAGATTAACAACTATGGTCTCAGCTCTATAGTCTAAGGCATACATTTTTTTCTTATTTTATTTTTACTTTTTAAATTATTTTTTTATAAAGGTTATAGTCTTATATCCCCTCTTTCTCAGACCCACTTTCCCTGAAGCCACTTCTCCTCAGTGGGCTTACTGGTATTCACTGTAGGCTAATTAAGATCTCAGTCTCAGGGGGCTATGCTTCACGAAATTTCTACCCACCCTGTGGCTCTTGCAATCTTTCTGCCCCCACAGTGTTTCCTGAGCCTTGGTGAGTCTATTGGCAGTCTGATTTGGAGCTGAGTTCTCTGTATCCTCTGGGTTTCTGCTTTGATATGTTCTGACTAACCACTGTGTCTGTCACCACTTCCCTGGAACTGGTTGTCAAGCCAGCACTGGAAGCAATATTCATAACTGCTTCCTTCGCAACTTTCTTCTGGACCCAGGTAGTTGTGGTTTGGTGGCATGTCCTGGAAGGCACTCAGGTGTCTTGACTTGCCTTTCTGATGTATCAGTCTTGGATCTCCTTGTTATTCTCTGCTATCTGTAAAATAAAACAGAATCTCTGACCGAGAGTGAGAGCAGCTTTGATTTAGGGGGATATGCATAGTGATTTGAGAGACTTCTTGATGTGCATGCCCCCTCTACTTATCTAGAGTACTGGGGGTTTCTCTCTGGGGTGTAAGAGATTGGTTCCCAGTTCCAGATATGTGTTCTTTCCCACTGAGAAGGCCTCATATCCAATCAAAGGGCAGTTGGTTACCTGCATGGGCTGTGTACCACTGTTGCACAGATGTGTACTTCTTGCTGGGCGGGTTGGTTGTATAGCTGACAGCATCCCTCATTATTTACGCTGTTGGTGATCTTTATTCTCCAGAGCACTGGGTTTCCTCTCAGTTCCAATGTGGTCTCTTAGTGACCTGTGAGAGCAGCCTGCAGTGTCTTCAGCAACAGGGTCTTACCTTTTAGGTCTTGTGAGTAACCAAATGCTTTGGCACGTTCAGTGTGGAGGAGGGATAACTCAATTCTGGTCCTGAGATTCACTAGCCAGTGATTTAGGATTAAGCAGGCATTCATTTTCTTTTATTTTTTAAAGTTTATTTATTTATTTATTTATTTATTTATTTATTTATTTAAGAGCTACAGACAGACAGAGTGAGAAAGAGGCAGAGAGAGAGAGAGAGAGATTGAGAGAGAATGAGCACATCAGGGCCTCCAGCCACCACAAACAAACTTCAAATGCATGTCACCCTGTGCATCTGGCTTACATGAGTATTGAGCCTTGAACTGGGGTCCTTAGGCTTCACAAGCAAGTGCTTAACCACAAAGCCATCTCTCCAGCCCCAGGCATACATTTTCTAAGTAAAGTAGTTGTCTCTGTTACAAAATGTGTACTCACTGATGAGCAGTGCAACAGCAGAAACTTCAGAAGGCTGAATGTCTACCTACTCACTGCACCTGAATCTATGTCTTGGAGACAGCTGATTTTGTAGGCTTGTATGGATCTTTGCTGAGAAAAAGAAAGAAGAAAATGTATGAAACTAGAATCTATGTATATTCAATATATATGTAATATATGTGTATATCATATCCATGTATCTAATAAAAAGCTGACCTTTACTGGGCTGGAGAGATGGCTTAGCAGTTAAGGCACTTGCCTGCAAAGCCAAAGGACTCAGTTTCAATTTCCCCAGGACCCATGTAAGCCAAATGCACAAGGTGCTGCATGGGTCTGGAGTTCATTTGCAATGGCTGGAGGCCATGGTGCTCCCATTCTCTATCTCCCTCTTTCTCTGTCTCTCAAATAAATAAATGAATAAATAAAAATAGTTTCTTGAAAAGCTGACCTCTGTGTGCCTAGCACCCGAGATGGCTTGCACAGACTTTGCCCTGATGAGATTTGGATTCTTGGATCTTAGTGATCCAGCACGGTGGTCACAACACAGGATTAGATGGACTCTCATTTTGTAGGTACCATATTTTGAGTGGCATGTTTCATCCAGCCTGTAACTCTCTCTCGACCATGGCTGAATCCACTCTCAAGCGTGTGACTTGTCTGAGATGTCTCAGCAGGGGATGGTGCTGGTTTTGCGGGGAGGTACCCTGCTGTGCTGATAGTGTCTGGGAAGGCCGATATTTTCTTGAACATAAAGGAAGTGAGCTTGCTACCTTTAGAAAAAATCATCATCAAGATTAGTAGTCAAGAACAAAATTGAAACAATTAAGCCACAATTAAAATTCTCAAAAATATTTCGCTGCCACTTTGAGCTGGATGGCTTCTCACCATTGCAGGATCATCCTGAGGAGGTGAGTGATGTGCTGAGAAGTGTGACATATATATGATGAAGTATCCCAGCCTTGGAAGCTATGATCAAATTAAGCATGGTGGCAAAGGTCCAAAGTACCAGCTGGATAAGTGGACTTTAAGGTCACTAAGTATTAGTAAATTCACTGATATGATCAGCATCTTTTCATTACTACTGATTTTTATAAAGCTCCTCCTGTGGCCTAGGTCTAATGGAGCACACCTGTAATCCTAGGTCTGGAGCACACCTGTAATCTGGGAAGCTGAGTCAGTAGGATCATGAGTCAAGGCCAGTGTGCAGCAGAGTTTAAGGCCAGCCTGAGACCTGTGGTGACATTCTGGCTCAAAATAATAAATAAATGAATAAAAAGATAAATAAATGTAAAAGAAAAGCTCTTAGTTTTCAAATTTAAGAGTATCTAAGAAAAAGCATCCAGTTATCTATTTTTTTTTTAAAAAATATTTTATTTTACTGTTTGGTTTTTGAGGTAGCGTCTCCCTCTAGCCCAGGCTGACCTAGAATTCACTATGTAGTCCAAGAATGGCCTTGAACTCACAGAAATCCTCCTACTTCTGCCTCCCAAGTGCTGGGATTAAAGGCAAGTCCAGTTATCTAAAAGGGTACTAAATATCTCTGCCTTTTTCAACATCATGTCTCCAGGAGATAGGACTTTTTGAAATTACTTTGACTAAAACAATTTATTATAACAGATTTAACTGAGACAATGACAGGTTTCTGTCAGGGACCACCAATGCAGATCCTTTCCCTTAACAGCTCTTCATAGGTCAGGGGTCGGTAAAAATCCTAAATTCTACTTCTCTATTGGAAGAGTAAAAGATGACAGAATAGGTCTTTTCTTTCTTTTTTATTTTAATTTTTTTTAGAGAGATCAAGAGCAAGAAAGAGTGAGAAAGAAAGAAAGACACAGAGAGAGGAGAGAATTGGTATGCTAGAGCCTCAGCAACTGAAATCAAACTCCAGATGCTTGTAACACCTAGTACGCATGTGTGAACTTGTGCTTGCCTCACCTTTGTGCTTCTGGCTTACATGAGATCTAGAGAAAGATTGAACATGGGTCCTTAGGCTTCACAAGCAAGTGCCTTAACCACTAAGCCATCTCTCCAGCCCCAGACCTGAGCTATAGTGACACCTTCTTGGGCTAGGACTTCATTTATCCATTGGCTTCCTGATGTTTCTGCCTTAGCTGGACAGTGTGTTGGCCTTTGGTACCCAGATGTCAGCAATAGTCCTAAAGTGTTAGGATGGATGAATATATATATATATATATATATATATATATATATATATATATATATTCCTTAAACAAACATTGCCTTCCCGTTGATTAATGGGATCTGAGTCTCTAAACTGGCTTAGAAGAGGAATCACAGGTGAAAGGTGACAACTTCCCAATCTGGCAACTGGTATGCACTCTGCTAAGTATTTCTCTTTAATTCTTAAGCAAGGCAAGTAATCGGTTCCCGTCTTTTTCGTCCCTAGGAGTATCATGGTCTATCAGCTTTGATGGATAGATCATTTGGGTTTAAGATATTCTCTTTACTGCTCCAGACCTGCTGCCCAGTCATCTCATGTATCTTAACTTTCCAGGTAGGAACTTCTGCCTGGTCCTTGGCATTCCAGACACAATTCACATTACTACTAAATATCCCCGTTCCTTGACAAGCTACAGAAGACAATCACCATCCATCCTCTCAATATGTTCAAGCCTCTTTACCTGTAAATTCATTGTTATGTTAGCAGAGGGCTTGTCCCTGGGCCCTCCTGGGGCAATATTTAGATGGCTAGTTCTCCAATATTGGGTAATAAATCCATTCTAGCATTCTCACACTCTGAGCTATTCGTCAGGACTTTGCTAATGCAATCCTAGCATTGCTGCCACACTTTGTGTAGGCCCATAATATGTCCAAGCTTCACAGATCCCCAAAACATATTAAGGCTGGCACTTACCATCTTTGTTAAAATATTAGCTTTTAAATCATGGCAGAGCCTTCTTAAGCGAAAACAGTATTACCTATCCAGATCTGGTCCTTTCTGGAGCTCCATTATCAAGATCCACAATCACTCCTCTTTGTTCTTTTCTACACAGACAAATGTATCCATCTCTTCTAATCTTGGAAGGCATCTCCTTTTACTTCAACAGCAAGTGTTGTATTTCCCTAACCAACTGCACTGTGAGTCAACCCTAATTAATAGTATGCAAGGAACAGAATTTCACATGGGTGGCTCTGGAGTACACCCCACTTGAAGTAACACATCTGCCTTGGTAATGTGTTTTAGAGTGCCCAGACATGTGACCAGACATGTGAAATTTCTTTTCTATTCATGGGAAGGGGCTTACTTCTTTTACTCTGAAGAGCTCATGGGGGTTGAAGAACCTCAGGTTCCCTGGTGATCCCTGGCAGGTCATGTCAGGAGCCCAGCACTGGCCTGCCAGATGTTAAGCCAAAGCATTCAACCTCCCTTGTAGCCCTGTCACTTTTACGATTATGTCCTGGCCATGATTTTTAGCCTTGTCTTTCCCAAGACTCCAGAGGATAAAAGTTTCTTTTAACACTGACAAGGAAGTTTCCTGACCTACACAAATGTCTTGGGTTGAAGGCAGATTAGCTTTGAGCCTGTCAATTTCCTATCCAAGGCTCCTAAAGAAGTCGACAAAAATAGCTCACACCACAGTCCTTAAACATTACCTTTACCTCACATCGTTTACTGCAAGTCACTGCATTAACCTTCCACACGTGTTTCATCCCACCTGTGAGAATCTGAGTGTGTGTTGCTGTCTACAGAGTGCTAGGGCTTCTCACCACCCAGATTCCTTCCATATGACTGCTTCCGGAATTCCATCCTGAGGGTTTGCTCTCCAGGACCAAGTTTTTTTTATATAAAAAAAGATCATTTATTTATTTATTTATTTGAGAGGGAAAATGAGGGAGAGAGAGCGCCAGGGCCTCCAGCCACTGCAAACAAACTCCAGATGTATGCACCCCCTTGTGCATCTAGCTTATGTGGCTCCTAGAGAGTCGAACCAGGATCCTTTGGCTTTTCAGGCAAAAACGCCTTAATGGCTAAGCCATCTCTGCAGCCCCCCAGGACCAACATTTTATAATAGTTTTCTTTGTGACTCACTAGAGACTATAAACCCAAACAGGAGTTTGCATGTGGTAGAAAACTTGTATGGAGGTGTTTTCAGTTAACACGGGTGAGAGAGAGACTGGGCAGCCTGAGACAGCTGGTACAGAGTACATTTTCACCTGTGTTCCTACTATGTGCGATTGGAGATAGATCATTCTAGGATCTTCTTTGGGGTTATGCATAATAAGCTTTGCAAAACTACAGTTGAGGACGAACATGCAGATTCAGTTTACCACAGCTTCCATGGAATTGGACTTGGCCCACTTCTGGGATCATCCACTCATTGAGATGCCACAATCTTAAGTGCCTCCCTAGTCTGTGAAGCAAGGTCATTGCAGAAGTTCTAGGTGAGAGTGGAATGAGGATGGAATGCATTTGATATAAGGTGTTACCAGGTTACCTTGCTAAGAGCAGACAAAGCTGTGGGGTGAAGGCCACATACATGAGTAGAGGTGGACAGGGCACAGCGGGAGTCCATCCCATCATCTTAACCTGACTGATGGAAACTTTTCTCTACTCTGAGCTTCTGATGCCGTGGCCATCGTCTGGGCATTGCATCCCTCATTAACTGCATCACTCTGAAATACTGAGTGAGCTCCAACTTCCTAATTCTGATGGTTTCCGAATATTTTTAGCCCATGTTTCATAATACCTCTTAATAATAAAAATGAATATATGCAAGCTGGCATCAGGAGCTCTTTGGGAAACATTTTTAGAGTTTTTCTATGTCATTATATACAAAGCTATAATTTAGTGAGCATGACTTCATTCACTTGGCACACTTTTATTTGGAGCCTAAGATTGGCCAGGCTCTATGTCAGACCCATGAGAGTGCACTGACAAATGCAGTGGAAAGTTTACAGCACTGATCATATGGCAAAGAATATAGGCATGAAGACAAAGCTGCTCTGAACAGTGTGAAAAGTTCTGTTATACATACATGCTGACATGTGTGGGATTAGAGAGGAAGGAGTAGACTACATCCATCATGAAGGTGTTACAATGAAGATAGATTTTTGAGGTGGATATTGGAATATGAATTGAGCCTGGATGGATGGGAAGGATATTGGCCAAAGCCCAGAATCATAATATATTATAGCATTTTGGTAATATGAGACCAGGGTAGCCTGTTTAGGGTACTGGTGGTCAGAGTGGAAGTAGGAAACTGAAAACAAATATGGAAATAAAAGTCAGAAATTGGTGGCACCAGATCTTATGTAGCACATGAGAGAATTATTATTTTTTTTTTTCTGGTCAGAAAACATGTTTTAACTTTAGCTTTTTGAGAGAGGGGAACCTAAAGGAGCAGAGAGTTGGTATAGGAATTGAGTAAAGATTATAATAACCTGAGAAAATAGCATCAAGAATTGTGGCAAAGGGAATTGGGAAGAGACAGTGATGGATGGAATTCTGAGGTCAGCATGAAACACAAACAATACAATTTGTGTAATTCAATGCTGAAGGAGAAAAGAAGGAAGAGCTAAAATATCTTTTTGGCAATTAGGAGGTGAGACCACTGACAGAAAGCTGTCAAAGACAGCCATGTTTGTATGTCAGGACAAAATGAGGCCATTTTGAGAATGCTGAGACACATGTGGGGTAGTCATATGATGCCTACGAAGGGAATGTGCCAGCTTCCAGAGAGCTCCCCGGCACCTGGGGTTTCAGTAACTGGTTTTATGATGAAGATCATTCAAGGAAAAAAAAAAAAAAAGACTTGATGCATTCAAAATGGTGTATAGTATCTCATACTTACCAAATATCCAAAACTCAACTTATTTTTATAGGAAATTCTCTATTTTCCCACTATTCTTTAAAAAAATATTTATTTATTTGACACACAGAGAGAGAGAGTGAGAGAATGGTGAACCAGGGCCTCTAGCCATTGCAAATGAACTCCAGGTGCATGCGCCCCCTTGTGCATCTGGCTAACATGGGTCCTGGAGAACTGAACCTGGGTCCTTTGGTTTTGCAGGCAAATGCTTTAAACACTAAGCCATCCCTCCAGCCCCCCACTATTCTTTATATTTTGAAAATTTTGTACATTTTGTTCATTTATTCAAGCAGGATATATTTCTATGTGCCAAGGGTGGCTTTGTGGTGCTAGACTACAGAAGTGAAAAAAACTAAGTCTTTGCTCTTATTTGACAAAAAAGGTTAAATATTACCAGCTAAAATTGTTTGGACATTACTCACAGAGGCATTGCTTCTCCCCCATAAGTGATGGCTACCCCCACAATACACCACCCACAATCCCCATGGGGATAGCTGGCATCCCCAATGAGGAGGCTCTCTTTGGGGGCACAGGGATGAGGGTAAGGATGGTACCAACATGTGTTATTTACATATTGAGTATGTCCATAACTAGTAAGAAAGAAAGAAAGAGGAAAGAAAGAAAGAGAAAGAAAGAAAGAAAGAAAGAAAGAAAGAAGGAAAGAAAGAAAGAGAAAGAAAGAAAGAAAGAAGGAAAGAAAGAGGAAAGAAAGAAAGAGAAAGAAGAAAGAAAGAAAGAAAGAAAGAAAGAAAGAAAGAAAGAAAGAAAGAAAGAAACAGGAAAGAAAGAAAGAGAGAGAGAGAAAGAGGAAGGAAGGAAGGAAGGAAGGAAGGAAGGAAGGAAGGAAGGAAGGAAGGAAGGAAGAAAGAAAGGACAGCTAATGTAGGCATGAGTCATAAAGGAGAAGTTTAGTTAAGCTAGGGTGCTAAGGGTTGGTGGGGGGGCATCTCTTATGAGGTGAAGCTGAGCAGAGCCCTGGAGAAAGTGAAGAGGGATTTTTGGGGTTCTGGGGCTCTTGCTATTATGTTACTGCTGCTGCTACCACAGGCCACCATAAGCTTAATGTCATAAAATGGCAACATTAGTCTTACAGTCATGGAATTAAGTAGAAAGTGTTTCTCACAGGGCTAAGTGTCATAGAGCTGGCTCATGTTCCTTGGCTCGAACTCAGAGTCAACGGCAATAATGACAATTTCAAATCGCACTCCTTTGCTGTCTCTCTCTGCTTCCATAATACTCTTCTCTAACTGGGACCCTCTTGCCTCATTCTATAAGAGCCCTGGTGATTACATGGGGCTCACTTGAGTGACACATGATCACCTCCCTATCTCAATATCCTTAAGTGACATCAGCAATGGCCTTTCTAAGTTTTGTGAGATTAAGGTATTTAGTATGTTGTATATGATAAAATGGATTCCACACTGTGAGAGAATATTGTATAATCTTCAAGATAAGAGCATGAATTTGGAGACATCGCAAATAAATATAACACACAGAGGTGGACAAGGATTTGGGTAGGATATTATGGTGTACAGAAAATTATTAAAAATCAGGCAGTCAGGGAGGTCTTTAGGCAGCCACCCTGTGCTACAAAGATTTACAGTGTCATTGAGGCAGCAGCTGTAGAGATAAAATTCTACATTTCCACGGGTTAGGTCTAGGGGGCTGAAAACCCAGTTAAACGCAGGTAGTTTTTGTCTACACAGAGTAAAGAAGATTATTATGGTGTCAGCTTTCCTTGTTCCTCATCTCACACAGTGACAGCAATTCAGGGACCACGGAACACGTGGTGCAGGTGGAGTACGTAAGCCTCTGGCTGTGAGTTAGTTGCTTCATGGATTCACTCAGGGGCCTGGGGCTGTATGGTGAGGGCAAGTGGAGCATCCCGTGTAAAAGAAAACTGGGGCAATGGCCAGAAACAGCCCTGTGGTTGGCTCCTGAATGATGGATCCAAGACTGAACATCACTTTGGCTCCAGGAGGAGCGCTCTTTTGAGGACTCAGAGGAAGGGTCTTGCCTGACCTTTGAGGACTGTACGGAAACAAGCGAGGACCTTAGGACCATGTGGCAGAATTACTGTACGTGTAGCGGACAGAATCACAGTTTTCACAGGGATGTCAACGTGGGCTTGCAGAGCCCACAAACAGATTAGCTGACAGGAATAGAATTTGGGGACTTGGGCTGGAGAAATGGCTTAGCCGTTAAGGCACCTGCCTCCTAAGCTTAAGAACGCTGGTTCCAATCATCAGCAGTTCCAATCTCCAGGTCCCACATTTAGCCAGATGCAAAGTGACGCAAGGGGCGCAATGCTGCACTTGACCACGAGGGGATGCATGCATCTGGATTTCCTTCACAGCAGCTGAGAGGCTGCTGGCACGCCCATCTCTGTCTGTCTTGCTCTCCTCTCTCTCTCTGTCTCTCTCTCTGTGTCTCCAAAAAAAAAAAAAAAAAAAAGTATTTGGGGGACTTATGAAATAGGCAATTTTGACTGAATGTTTTAGGAAACAAATAATAAATGTGACAAAATGTTGATCAGTGCATTTGAATAAAGGCCACATATGCATTGCGTATAACATTATTACAAACTTAAGTTTGACATTATTGCCAAATAAAACTTAAAAATATATATGAAGTAACTTCCTATGTTTTCATCCCACTGAGTCCTTAACAGAACCTACCAGCTTCAGCATGCTGGGCTGTTGCTAACCTTTTCAGCCACTGTCTGGCTTTATTCTCTCCTTTCTGCTTGTGGCCCAGCAGCACTGTCATTCCTCAGAGCCTTCAAGATCATGTCTCCGCCTGGTACACTATTTTCCCTTTCTTGTTTGACAGTTGTGATGCCAGAAAAGATAAAACAGAAAAGAATACAACAAAACTCTTTCAACCATTACTGTACCATGGAAAACAAAAATTAATAATACATTAAAAGACTAAATAAAACTTTAAGAGCATTTTTAAAAATTTAAATTGCTGACTTAGGAGTAAACATCTAACAAAGGAAGCAGATGTGCTCCCAGTTAAAGACACGCATCTTTTGATATATAATGTTTGTTGGGAAAGCTGAGTTTAATGATAAGAAAAGAGCTCTGGCTTCACACGAATGTGGAGAGATTTCTATAGCCTCGTTTACAAGAGAATGCCAAGTCACACCCAAGAAGAACAGAGTGGCTTTTCCCTCTCTGCCTCTGTCTTTTTCCTATCTATAGCTCTATGTAGTGTACATGTGTGTGTACATGTTCTTACGTGTGCAGTACATACAAACGCATGTGCACTGTGTGTGCGTGCGTGCGTGTGCAGGCATGCTTGAGTGTTACATACAGCATTTTCCACAGCCACACACATTTTGGTTCCATCACAAGGGTCAAGAGCCCATCTGCTTGGGTACTCTTCCCAACATTGCACATTCCAGATTGGGTAATAATGCTTCATTTCGGGCTTACCCTAATTCACTGAGCAAATCCTATTGACTGACAGCATTCTGCCTAGAGCAAAATCTTGCTTTGTTCTATGTCCAATGTCCTATGCACTGTGAAGGGAGAAAACTATATTTAAAGAAAGACATGTCCATATGGAATACCAGATAAGAAGATAGGTAAAAATTACCAAACAAATATCAAGATATTAAAAATGTGTTTCTTGGCTAATTTTCTTCTGAAAATGCACTTGAGGTGCTTTGAATCAGTCGAGATCTACATTAACTCCTTCACGGTGATGACACCGCCGCCCTCTGCTCCTCCATGACTCTTTGGTCCTGCAATGAGAGATTTCTTCAGATTTGCTTGTTCCATCCCCCTTTGCATTAATAACAGAGAGGCAGCTGTCTGTCTTCCTTCTTAAGACCGGAGCGTAAACAGTGTTTGTCCCTTATTCACATGTTAAAAGTACTGCTGTGTCTTTTCTGGACATCTCTGGCATTGTGACCTAAGGTGTTCTCTCAGGTCTGGTCATCATGACTTAGGAAGCATCCGTGTTGATGGAGGCAGTGCCTTTGCCTTTTTGACACTGTTAGAGCTATACCTGGGGACATCCTTCAAGCTCTAAAAGAAGTTTCATTTTCTTTCCATCTCAGGTCTCAGAACAATTAACTAAGCAATTGGATCCAGGCTCATTCTCATGGTATGTAAAGAGTCTCTGGAGGATAGTACAGTTGCTACAGGAAACAGAGAACACAGGAAAGTTTTATTTTCCACACAAACGAGAAGGAAATTCTGAGGAGACATAATGAAGGAGTCAGGGATGTGCATATTGTTTACTGAAAAAAATACTTTTAAAAAAGTTTATTTGAGACAGAGAGAGACAGAGAGAGAAACAGAGAGAATGGGCACACCTGGGCCTCCATCTGCTGCAAGTGAACTCCAGATGCATGTGCCACCTATGCATCTGGCTTACTTGGGTCCTGGGGAAATCAAACCTGGGTCCTTTGGCTTTGCAGGCAAGCGCCTTAACTGCTATGCCATCCCTCCAGCTCCCAAAATACTTTTTTTGGTTTTTCGAGGTAGGGTCTCACTCTGGTCCAGGCTGGCCTGAAATTAACTATGTAGTCTCAGGGTGGCCTCAAACTCATGGCAATCCTCCTACCTCTGCCTTCTGAGTGCTGGGGTTAAAAGCGTGTGCCACCACGCCCGGCCTGAAAAATACTTTTAAGTGAGAGTTGTGTAGTGAAATATAATTTAATAAGTAAAAATAGGAGATAATGGGGAAGCCTTGTAATTTACAAATAATAAAGACTACTATGTAAAAAGTATAAAGGTTATTGTTAATAATTTATAAAGATTAAAAATAATATAGAATTTATGTCCAATTTTGGCTATTGTGCACCTAAGTAACTTTTGTAAAATACATACTTTACAGTAATTGATTTGAATTTCTTAATCACAAAAGGAAACAAAAAACAGTTTAAAAACCTTGACATTCCTTTGATTTCTTTGTTAATTCACTGAAGTGAACTAATTGTGGTTACTTTCTTTTTCTAGTTGGGTTTAGACTGAAGCTAGGTGGATAATCTTTTATTTTCTTTATCATTTTATTTATTTTTGGAGAAAGACACAGAGAGAGAGGGAGAGGGAGAGGGAGGCAGATAGAGATGGGCACGCCAGCAGTCTCTCAGCTGCTGTGAACAAAATCCAGATGCGTGCGCCCTCTTGTGGTCAAGTGCGGCATTGCGCCCTTGCGTCACTTTGCATCTGGCTAAACGTGGGACCTGGAGATTGGAACCCAGTTCTTAGGCTTAGCAGGCAGGTGCCTTAACCGCTAAGCCATCTCTCCAGCCCTCTTTTATTTTCTTAAATCAAGTATCTGTAGGAAACTCTTCTAGAAACCATGAGCTTTTCTCCTAGCTTCTCCATTCTTTTAATAAGGAATTATCATCCCTTATCAGAATAATTATCACTACTCTGTATGTGATCCTCAAAGTGCTTGGTGTGACAATGAACAAATAAGGGGAGGAGTCATGTGACAGGATGATTTGTAAAAACATAAAGGCTCATTTCTTCCTAGAAACAGATGAAAGTGTAACATTACAGGCTACAGTAATTTGCTAAATGAAAATGATAATTATTCTAACTTTAAACACATCCAAAGAACAAAATTTATTGCTAATTGTAGAAATTGACATTGACTGCAATTAGAAACTGGGAAATAAAATGTTTATTCCTGAAGGTAACCAAGCTTATCTGAAACATAAAATACACTTAAATGTTTCTTAAAGTAGCCAGTTAAAAATTAAAAATAAAATACCTAGATACATCTCAACTTTTACTCAAGCACTTTTTTAAATCACTTCTGAAATATTATATTCTGGGACTAATGAGATGGCTGAGTGTGTTAGAGTGCTTGCTGTGTAAGCATGAAGACTCATGCTTGATCTCCAGCACCCATGGAGAAGCTGAGAGTGACTGTGCATGTCTGTAACTCCAGTATCTCAGGAGAAAAGACATAGAAGTCATGCTGGGTCTCAGGGGTCAGCCAGTCTAATGGAGAAATGGTGAGCTCAAGGCTCAGTAAGTGACCCTGTCTCAAGAAAATAAAGCAGAGTCCCACAGAGGAGAACATTGACACCCTTTCCTGGCCTCTGCATGGACTTGTGCATCTGCACACACATGCTTATCTGTCATGAATGCCCACACTCACAAATAATAAATAGTGTTTTGTTTAATTTAGCAAAATATTAGGAGCTACATTTTGATGCAAAAATATTGCATTTGAGAAGAGCCTTATACATTTTTAAAAATTCAAATATTATATTTAGATATTGGTAAAACTTTTCTAAAGATGAATTCAGGGACTTGGGGGCATAGCTCAGTAGTAAAACGCTTGCCTCACATGCATGAGGCCTTGAGTTTGATCCCCTTCACTATAAAATGAATAAAAAAATAAAATTAATAGATGTTGATTAAAAATTTAATGGCTAGAGAGATAGCTTAGCAGTGAAAGTGCTTGCCTCTGGATCCTAAAGACCAAGGTTTGATTCTCCAGTACACATGTACGCCAGATACAGAAGGTGATATGTATGTTTGGAGTTTTTATTTATTTAATTTTATTATTTTATTTTTATTTATTTGAGAGTGACAGACAGAGAGAGAAAGAGGCAGGAGGGAGAGAGAGAGAGAGAGAGGGAGAGAATGGGTGCACCAGGGTTTCCAGCCACTGCAAAGGAACTCCAGATGCATGCATCCGCTTGTGTAGCTTGCTTACGTGGGCACTGGGGAATCGAGCCTTGAACTGTACTCCTTAGGCTTCACAGGCAAGTGCTTAACTGCTAAGCCATCTCTCCAGCCCTGACTGTAGTTTTTTTTTTTTTTTTTTTTTTTGTAGTGGCTAGAGGCTCTTTTGTGCCCATTCTCTCTCCATCTGTCTTTTTCTCTCAGATAAATAAATAAATAAATATAAATAAATAAATAAAATATTTTTAAAATATGTATTTAAAAAAATCTAATTTAGGGAGTTCTCTAGAGCAGAATTCTTCTTCTACTTCATGAAAATTCAACTACTTTGTGCTCATAAGGCAGCTATGTGGTAAAGAGCTTGTCTAATACATGCAATGCCCTGGGTTGTATCACTAGCACCTCAACAGACAGACAGACACACAGACACCTCTACCTGCAAATCACCTATTTGGCCAAACCTTCACATTCACTGTTCCTTACAAAATGGACTTGACATTGGATTCTACATATGGTTCTTCACATTACTGGGTTCTCTGAGCCACGGGACTGTTTAACTATATACTGAAAGACAAAGTGGAATGGGATTTGCAATTACAAGTTTCTTTGTATTTGTGGAATGTTTTCACACAAATTCATTGGAGAAATCTAGTCAATAGGAGGAAGTAGTTCAAGGTCTGGAGTGTGTGTCTCATACTCATGATAAACCTTGGTTGACCTTTTATTCCTTGATATCTCTGTTTTTCATGGACACAACGCTTTCTCTGTGGGGTCGTTGGGAGACTAGAGGTATACAGCACAGTGGCTCCATTGCCTTATCACTCTCTAGGCTTTCTAGAGAAAACGAACTCTGCTGAGACAGATTCAAACTGCGTGCAAAAACCTTTCCTAAAGATTGTTTGGTTTTAAACTGCATTTAATGCTGAAGTGAAGAACATTCCATGTGCATGGAAATCACTGCCATGATGAAACCTTTTGAAGCTTAAAAGAGTGACTGCCTGCCTTCTAGAACTACACCATATGAAGGTAATTGAGCCAAATGGCGGTTTTATCCCCAAGTGAAATTACTTCCACTGCAGAGTGTAAGGTATCCGAAGATTTATCTGACATTTTTTGATACATCAGCACTGACATGGATATTGAATGACACGTTGGGCATCAGGGAAGGATCATTTCTCTTTAGAATACTCTATATTTGTTAATTAAATGATCATTGCTGGATGCATCCTCTTCATGAATATAAATTACTAGCCCAGCCAAGGGCTCAGAGTGGTATGCCATTTTTATTAAGAATGATTTTCAAGGGTGTGATGAACCCATTTCATATCGCCACTTGACACCTTTCGGGATGGCTTTATGCAGCAGACAGCCTTGTCCTAAGTAACTGTGTTATACTCAGGACATAGCTCAGTAAACATAGCAGCTCTTAGCCTCACTCGAGGAAGGAATTTTTTTCTTCATTAGACAAATATTGCCACTAGAATTCTGCACACCCACACTCTTTGGTAATGGATTATAATTATCTGTGTGCCTTTCAGTGCTCCATTGGCAATGGCTGACCTGCTTATGTTTTTAAATTTGATTATCATTGATTTTTAATTTCAGCTTGGCATGATTATTCCAACTTAGTGAGATTTCCAAATATGAGTGCCAGGGTAAAGAATCCTTGCTGGAATGCAATCTACGTGGTTTGATCCCCATAATGGCCAACGACTTCATATCTGTAGCCTCAGTACTCAGGAGCCTGAAGCTGGGCGACCCTGAGTTCAAGCCCCACCTGTGAGACTTTATCAAAAAACTTTAAATAAGAAATATTCATTTAAAAAGTTCATAAGGATATAATATTTACAATAAGTGAAATACATAATTCCATATCAATGTTTGTGAGGTGTTTGTATCAGCAATTTAATAGAAGCATTTCTAAATGTTTTCATATTTTGGACTCTTTTTATTTTTACCACTACTGATAAGTTGGGAGAATGTGAAAAACATAGTTTCCCAAGTGGAAAGTTACGGAAACCTATTTAAAGTAAAAAATTACACACAAATGTGATCAACCCAAAAGTTATTTCTATGTGAGACAATGTATTAAATCCAACACATAAATACTGAAAGTGTAAGAAATTCATATTATATATATATATATATATATATATATATATATATATATATATATATATATATATATATAGTATATATAATATTTTGTATATTTACTTAATGAGAACTTATAAATGACATTAAATTTCCATTATGGGTATTTTTCTCATTTATTATGCACAGGAACTTGGTTTGTATTTATTGAGAAATAAGTTATATTCTTTATTCAATATTAATAAATAAATGTACTCCCAAGGAAAGATCACTTTTTCTAGTTTATGTAAAAGCACCAAATGTGTTACTGCCAAATTCTTCTAATGTTTCCCCATTAAAAATAATGCTCAGGTGAGTTCTGGCTTCTCTCGGGTTCCTAGTTACTGAGGCAAAGATGCAAATGTAAACCTTTGGTAGGTGTCCTTACCCAGGGACACCCCCATTTCTCACTGATGACAATGAATGGGGAGAGGAGGGCCTCCAAAAGGCCCGACCTATTTGAGAGGTGGTACCCCAGGGAAAATGCACACGGTCTGGAGTATGTTCCTGGGTCCTTTCCCTAGCTCTCAAGTATTTAGAAGTCCCAGCCAAGCCTTCTCTTTCTGCTCTCTCCCCTAGATGAGTTCTCAGTACTGCTCTGGGCTCATTGCTGTGGAGGTCAGACTTTCGGGGTCACCTGAAGCCTTTAACCAACCTCTAACTCTCAGAAGAAAGGTTGTTTCAACCCTGAATTATGAGTGAGGTGTTAACTCTAAAATGATCTTGGGAAACTGGCCAAGCCAGAGGGCCTGGGCCACCTAAATGTAATCAAGTTACAATTAAAGGACACAGTACACTACTTAAAATAATAATAATAATAATGCTCATCACAAGACTTTGAAAATTATCTTTATGTGGTCAAGGGAGTTTTCGTCTGTACTACTTTGATAATTAAAAATAAATAATTGGATTTCATATATTTTTTCCACAGCTACTAATTCTTTATAATATGAATTAATCATATGATGCTTTCTTTTGAGAATCTTCAGAATAACCTTTACTTTCATATTATATATTTAGTTTTTGCATTCTTAATTTATTTTGCTAATATTCTGGTAGGAATTTTTTTATCAGGCTCAAGGTTGACTGACATTTTTTTATAATTTATTTTTATGTTATTCTAATTTTACATTCATAATGGTGACCTGGCCAGAATCTGGAAGAGGGTCAGTCCCCAGACAGTTAGCTAGTCTAGTGCCAGAGGGTGCTACACGAGCAACTGGGGGAAAATGGCCAACATCGGTCCAAACAACTTGACTGACTTCTATTATTCCCTTTTCATGCCATTTCTGTTTCATTACTTCAGACCCTCTGATTGACTCTGTGCTTCTTTAAAGACTGATTAAAGTCAGCTGTGACAACATCACAGCTTTGATATTTTCTTTGGGATGAGATTTATTTTTAAAAAGCAAATTAGCTCAATTAATTCATCTGTTGTAAACTATTTGGAGTATTTTATCACTGTAGCATGACTTTTTCTTGAGGAGACTAATTCTATTCACCCAGATGGAGAAAAATTACAGATCCAAGAAAGGATTCTGTCCAAAAACAGATTAGTGAGCCAGTGGGTTTACTGGGGTTACTTACTTACAGAAGCATTGATTGGTGTGAGCTTGCTTAAGTGAACTTGGGGGGGGGGTTAATGATGGGGATATGGGTGAAGGGTTACTTACAGGGGCATGGATGAGGGTTACAGGAGTGTGGCTGAGGGGTTACTTAGGGAGCTTGGGTGAGGGTCACTTACCAGAGAGTGCATGACTCTGGGTGGCTGCATCACAGAGAAACCCACCCCAGCATCCGTGAGGACTCACGAAAGCTATGTGCCTCAAATACTCAAGATACAATGGGAAGCCGCCATACCAAAGTCTCCTCCCCCCTGGGAACTGTTTGGTCTTTTTTATGACCTCAGAGCATGACAGGCCTCCTGAGCCTTGTGAATTCCTGAGCCTCCTGATCCTTGAGGCAGAGTTAATCAGTTTCACGAGGTTCTCATGTTGGGGACCCCCTGCTGCTTCCATTGAAAATGGCACTGATCATGTCCATCCAGAAGACATAGCCATACAGCACTCATCATGAGTCCTTATATTTTGTAGCTTTCTGACATTTGTTTAATTGGTATAATTTTATTTTTTTATAGATGTATTGGCCTTGAAATGAAAATAATCTCTTCTTGTCCATATAGCTGGCTCTCAATAAAGTCCACATATTTCATGTACAGCTTATGAATGTTGACATGTACACCTGTGAAACGATCACCACAATTAACAAAGGAAAGATCCTTTTTGCTTCCCTAAGAGCCCTTATACCCTCAGATGATTAGCTTGTCAGTGCCAGAAAAATGTCTCTTGGAATTTTGATTAACATTACCTAGAATTGATAGATTAATTCAAGGAGAATTATGATCTTAAGAACATGGAATCTTTCTGGCCCGTAAATATAATTCTCATTGGCATAAACCTTCTTTGTGTTTGCAGTGTTTTATTTTATTTTATTTATTTATTTATTTATTTATTTATTTATTTATTTATTTTTGGTTTTTCAAGGTAGTGTCTTGCTGTAGTCCAGACTGACCTGGAATTCACTATGCAGTCTCAGGATGGCCTCGAACTCACTGCTATTGTCCTACCTCTGCCTCTGGAATTCAGGGATCAGAGGCAGGCACCATCACACTCAGAATATTTTATCATTTTTGTATAAAAATCTGAAAATACTTTGCCATATTTAATGATAAATATTAAAAGTTTGTGATGTAATTATTATAAAGTATTTTATTATTTATTATTTTTTATTTTTTAATTTAATATATATTTTTTATTTATATTATTCTAATTTTACATTCATAGTATTGGTTCCATTGTCCTCCTCCCTCTCCTCCCACTTTCAAAGGGACCCTCATCAATGGGGAATGTGGGTCATGCATTGTGAGGTTAGTCAAGAGTTCTGGGGGGTATGCCCCAGTTCTGTGCATAAAGCCCCAACTTGTGACTCTAACAATCTTTCTGCCCCCTCTTCCGCAAGTTTCCCTGAGCCACATTGGGGTCATTTTAGTTCTGCTTCAGTGGTGAGGTTTTGGGAAAAAGTTGAGTTTTTGAATTTTGTTTCTAAAATATCAGAAAACTTTTGTTTTTGGATAAATTTAGTACCGTTAATTCACATAGAAATTTTATTCCTTTTCTGCTATCTTCTCTACATACAGCTATATCTTTGACAAATATCAAGAATTTTATTCTTTACTATTTACTTATTAATTTAGGTAGTTTTTGGAGACAGAATCTCACCATATACCCCTGGATGTAGAAAGGGAACATAGTGGAAATCTGCTTGAAGACTAGGCAGACCTTACACTTGTGATGAACTTCCTGCCTCTGCCTTCTGTGTGCTGTGCTTGTAGGCTTGAACCACCATATATAGCTTGGGCCATTATTATTATTTTTATTTCATCGTAACATTCACCAAAACCTCCACTACCGTGAAAAAATTTGATTTGCCAAAATTAACATATTTACCTCATTCCCATATTTCTGAGTCTGTTAAAATATTGATATGCATTTCTTCTTTATTCTGTGGGTATGGTGAATCCTATTGGTAACTCTGTGAATGTGCCATCAACTTTTGCATTCTTTTTTTTTGTTTAATTATTTTTAAAATTATTTTATTTATTTTTGGAGAGAGACAGACAGAGAAGGAGAGGGAGACAGATAGAGATGGGTGCGCCAGCAGTCTCTTAGCTGCTGTGAACGAAATCCAGACGTGTGCGCCCCCTTGTGGTCAAGTGCGGCATTGTGCCCTTGCATCACTTTGCATCTGGCTAAACATGGGACCTGGAGATTGGAACCGGGTTCTTAGGTTTAGCAGGCAGGTGCCTTAACTGCTAAGCCATCTCTCCAGCCCAACTTTTGCATTCTTTTATAAATTCAACTTACACCTAGTTTACTAACTACTATATAATCTATTGGATTTAATTTACAACATTTTAAAAGGGTTTCTGCATTATTTTTGTGAGGAATATCATCTTCACTTTTTCAGAATATGTATGTGTATGGTGTGTTTATATATTCAATATGTGTAGATTCATGTGTGCATGCAAGTGTGGATACATGAGTGCTGGGGATCTGAACTCGGGTCTTTGCTTGAATGGCACTTTACTCACTGACTGAGCCATTTTCTTGGTTCCTACCTAATTAATTTTGAGGCCTGCTTATGGTAAAATATAAGCATAAAATTCAATAAAATTCCATTAGTACTTGTTGCTGTCAGGTTTGCATTGCTGGCAGAAATCACCCGATCAAGAGCAGCTTGTGTGGAAAAAACATAAGGGTTATTTTGGCTTAAAGACTGGAGAGGAAGCTCCATGATGGCAGGGGAAAATGATGGCATGAGCAGAGGGTGGACCTCACCTTCAATATCAGATGGAACACAGCAATAGAAGACTGTGCCAAACACTATAATACTCATAAGCCCACCCCCAACAATACACTGCCTCCAGGAGGCATTAATTCCCAAATCTCCATCATCTGGGAACCCAGCATTCAGAACACCCAATTTTATGGAGGACACCTGAATCAAACCACCACAGTACTATTCCTTAAGGAATAAAAAAAAATATGTCATTTAAAATATATTTTTGTACTCTAAAATTCATATTAAAGGGATAACAAAGGTAGAATTACCCCACTGGGGTGGGGGAAGCTTTACTCTGAAGCCATGAGTGGTTGCAAGTGAATTTCAGCGCCAGAAATGGGTGAACTCCCCAGAGTGAGCTGTTGGTCATAGAGGCCATTGAGGCCCCCAAACCATTGCAAGCCATTGCGAAAATACTTGGTTACTCACCAAAATGGTAAGGTCCTATTTCTGAAGATACTGTAGGCTGTGGTCACAAGACACTAAGAAATTAAACTGGAACTGAAGCCCTATCCCCATGGAATAGCTTCCATAGTGCTTGAAGGTATTATGTGAGCTGCTGGGGTAGAAAAATCATTTACAGTCTGAACAAACAGTGGATCCTCCAAGCTATAAAACCAACCCACCAGGCAAGATGTATGCCTAGTGCAATAGTGGCTCATGAGTTATGGAGGCAACCCACTGCTTTCTGATTGGATAGGTCACTGGAGGGAATTCACACATGATACTGAGAACTGAGTCAAAAACCTGTAAGGGCATAGACCCCAAAGGGAAGCCTCCACTGTCCCCTGGCTACAGACAAATGATATTCCCACCAAAAAGTATGTGTGTTTAAGCCATTTGATTGTTGCTGCTCTCACTTTTGATAAAAAGAACATTTTGTAGATGGTGGTGAATATCCGGGGATTCCCAAGGCTCATCAAAATGACAAGAACAAGAGAAAGGCAAGGGCTTAGGACCAGACTAGTCATTTCTATAACACACACCAGGGCTCAGGGGACATTGCAGAGGTAGTTGCAGAAAGAATATGAGCGTTGCTCTCATTGCTCTCACTGTTAGCCAGAGAACCATCTCTATGAAGATGGTGGTAGGCACTGCAGAGACTCAAAACTCATCAAAGCAGAAAATGAGAGGCTGTGTAGAGCTCAATGCTAGTGGAGATCTTGTTACATGCTCTTCAAGGCTTAAGGAATAGGTGGGAGAGGATGGAAGGAATGTAAGAGCCCCAGGGTGCATCTGTGTATTTTGGGGCTTTATCCTCATGACCTTAACTGACTGGTACATTTATGACCCACAGTGGTTTCTGATACCCCCACAAAACCAGTGCAGTTCTGAGGCCATCAACATTTTGACATGGAGGAGGACAAAAGCAAGAAGACAACAAAACACAGGAAGGTTTACCTCGAAAGAGGATGATCCTCAGAGAAAGTGGAGTGAAGGGCAGGGGAACTGACAACAACAAAGAACAAAGGGACAAGTTGGGAACATGCCCAAATTACTGTATTTTCAGATATTAAAATTATCAATAAAATTCATATGAGCATTTTCATTTGCAGCGGTTATTTAGAAGTATTCTTTGAAATATCCAAAGATACGTCTTATTTTTTGAATATTAGTTTTAGTATAAATGTGTTGGTGTAATATGACTGGCTTCTTTAAAGCTTGCTTTATGATCTATTACATATACATTATTATAAAGGTAGTGGAATTTTGTTAGTATAATATTAAGTATCCAGGTAAAGGAATACCCAGTTGGTCTGGATAGTCATGAATTTAAAATGAAATATGGGGTCCAGCTACTTCATTGTAATCGTTTTCCAGGTTTTATTATTAGACTCCCTAAGGAAAGGATGCTATTTTTTGATTTTTTTTAAAATAAATAAATAAAGTGAGTTAAAGAAATATAAACAAAATCTGAGTGTCTACAAGAGAAATCAGTATGTTAATGGATGTTTAGACATGGCGTCTCAACTGAATGGGAGGGAAATGAGGTGAGATGGCAGGAACAGGTGGTCACAGAGTGCTAAGAGTGGGAAAAGCAATTTTGGAAACACAAGGAGTGTTGATCAAGGGTTTGCTATTCACACTGGGGTTCCAGAAAGGAAGAACTCACATGACTGTGGCTTCCTCTGGGAGTAGTTGACTTGGAGAAAAACTCTGGAGGTGAGGTGATCAGTAACTAAGAGGAGAGAAAAGGGACAGGCCACGTGCAGTGTTGAGCTGAGGCAAGGGGATATTACACTGATGCGATTTGCTTATTTTACTTCTTTCTTTTTGATATATTTCAGATGGAATCTTTCTCTGGAACTCACTGCTTAGCCCAGGCTGATTTTGAACTTGATGCTCTCCTGCTATTGCCTCCTGAGTTCTGGGATGGCAGGCGTTCACTGCCATGCGGGTTGATATTCTCTATTCAGGTTTGTTCAAAGAGCAGCATAAAGTGAATGTGTCAGAACAGGAATTCTAAGACGTATCCCAACAAGATCCTCATGTTTACCTCAATCATGCTCTAGTAAGCATGTCATGGGGCCCCTGAAATCACTGTACCCAGTGTTCTGGGCTCCCTGCCAGATCCAGCTTGGTTTAAACAAGCAGGTTAGCTTTGGCACTCAGGGGACAGAGTATCCTGGACCATATGTGCACTCAGCAAAACATCTTACTTTAGCAGATGTGAAATACCTAAAGCTTGAATGCTTGTGGCAGTCACAGTGTCAAACAGCAGGCAGGCAAAAGCCACCAAGAATCTAAAGTCCACAAACCTGTACAACCGTACATATATCTCAACATTAACATGTATTCATATAGGGAAGCAGGGAAATGTGTTTTCCCCTCATTTTTCTCTGAAGGATAAGGAAATTGGCCCAGATGTTTGCATTCATCTCTTAAGTGAATGGAAGATATGGATATATTTTCAGAAATATTCAATTTTTTCTGAAATAATTAATACATTTTTACCAGAGAAAATTGGTCGAGCTTCCATTAAAAATTCAGTCTCTGCAGTAGAAGTTACAGATTTAACATTGTCAGAATTTTAGACAAATTGTAAATCTTTGTGTGGGATTTGTACGTACTATTTCCAGTTGGAGGTTGTTGTAGACAGCTTCATGTTGCTGGGATGACCTTCCAAACCCGGCACAGTTTATGGGATGAACGGGATTGATTTCAGCTTAAAGATGAAGGAGAAGTTCCATCATGGTGGAAGAAGCTGGCTCCCACTCATAAATCAAGGCAGAGAGACACCAGCAGCCAGCATCATAATCAAGCTCAAATGAGCAACGAAATAGCAGGGACCCTTAGCAAGCAGCAGGGACCCAGGTAGAAGACAGACTTCTCTTTATGTCTTTAGGCTGGAACTCAGATTTGTCCCCAGTAACACCTTAGGGCTGGACCAAAAAAGCCACCCACAATGACATATCTTCTAGCCAGGCAGCTAGAAATCTGTTTCAA
This sequence comes from Orientallactaga sibirica, assembly GCA_036365145.1. Lineage (NCBI taxonomy): Eukaryota > Metazoa > Chordata > Mammalia > Rodentia > Dipodidae > Orientallactaga > Orientallactaga sibirica. Next base: position 34,790,714 of record JAEOAD010000019.1, read on the forward strand.
TATATACATATATATGTGTGTGTGTGTGTGTGTGTGTGTGAGAGAGAGAGAGAGAGAGAGAGAGAGAGAGAGAGAGAGAGAGTGTCATACCAGGGCCTTCAGCCATTGAAGCAAACTCCAGACACATGCATCAACTTGTGCGTGGTATTCCTGGGAAATCAAACCTGGGTCCTTAGACTTTACAAGCAAGTGCCTTAACTGCTAAGCCATCTCTCCAGCCCAAGTTTCAAGCTTTAATGAATCATCTGTGTCTATTGGGTGACATACATTTAAACTACCACAGAAACCCTTTTCTTTTCTCCTCCCTCCATTATTGGTTATTTCATTATGATTTTTACCATCATTCCCCCCCCTTGCCCCACTCCACTGAAGGCCATCCTTCGTGGGACTGCTGGTATTCATCATGTAGTTATAGGATATGAATGTGAGAGCAGCAGTCTGTCATTGTGGGGCGGGCTATGTCTCTGGATATTCCTTCCCTCCTTCCCACCCTCCCACCCGGTGGCTCTTACATTCTTTCCGCCCCTCTTCCACAACCTTCCTGAGTCTTGATGAGTATGATTTAAGTCTGCTTTAGAGGTGAGTTCTCAGCAGCTTCTTTATTTCTGCTTTGGTGCATTTTGAGTATCCTCAGTGTGTGTCTGCATCGCTGTGGCCCAGCACCCCTGTTCATCTTGTCAGTTCCTCTGGGGTTTCACCTGGGCCCTGGCTGCTGTGAGGGGTGCTTCAGCTATCTATTCTTGTCTTGTTGGTAGATTATGCTTGTCCTTGGTTTTCACTACTTTCTGACAAAGAAGAACAGATTCTTCAACAGAGAGTGAGACCAGGCTATGTTAAGGGGATCAGCATTATTAATTTGGAGAGATTTTGATGGGTGCAGCCTCACTTATGGTCAGAGGCTGATGGGAGCTTCTCCTTGGCGTCCATTATCTCGGTCTCTACAGGGTTCTGACTTGGTTCCTGGTTCCAGTTATGGGTTCCTTTCCACTGAGCAGATCTCATAGCCAATCAAGGATCCATTGGTTACTGACCTAGGCTTTGTACCACCATTGCCCAGGTGTGTACATCTTGTTAGGTTGGTTGTTTTCATATAGCAGTGTCCCCTGCTTGCTCGTGACATTATTCTCCCAGCAGCTCATGAAGCACTTTTCAGCACTCTATGGGCAGACCATCTTGGAAGTGGCTTCCTTTCACATTCAGCTGGGTCTCTCGATGTTCTGCACTAGCAGCATGCAGTGTCTTCAGCAATAGGGTCTCACCTTTGACCTCAGATAGATAATCAAGTGTTCTGACAGAAGCCTGTCTTGTTTGGGGTCATTTTTCTAATCTCAAACTCATCATCTTCCTGCCTCCTGAGTGCTACTGAGGTTTCATGTCTGTGCCACTAGACTTCCTTCTCGTTCCCATTTGTTTTCTAACAGGACAGAACCAAACAGAAGGATATAAAAGCAACAACAACAAGAATTGTGTGAAAATTGACTGAATCACTCATGATAGAAATATATATATTTTGGACACTGTAGCATGAAAACATGTATAAGGTCACATTATGTAGCAAAATATACAGGGCTGTATCTAAGCTCTGAATGTGTGAAAATGTTATTTTTTTAAATTTACAGTGAAGTCATATATAATAATTGACTGCTATGTTTATGATCCAAGTGTCTGAAAAACTACACTGTTCCCACTATCTCAGCACATGGAATTAAATGCACAGGATGGGTTCAATGTAAACAAGAATTACAGATAGTCTCATAAGGGAATCATTATGTTCATCACAGATAATTGTACAAAAAATGGAAGTGTATGAATTCTACACAAGTGTCTGTGGTGGGCAAGTCTATGGATTGAATGGAAATGCTCTCCTACGAATTTAATAAAGCTCTGATAATTCTTATCAGGTTATTAGTCCATCTTCTGACATTTATTCTATACAGTGAACAAAAGCACAAAATGCTGATGGTCTAAGGATCTTTCATTTGTCAGACTAAACGACTTCCATGGATTTGCTTAATGGATTTTATTGTTTATGTAAATATGAAGGAGTCTAATGCATTACGAACAAAGGAAATTTACTTTCTACTTTGGAGGGTAACTTGGCAAAACTGAAGGAAAATTAACAATAAAAGATAAGGACTTAATTAGCTGCAAGATGATAGTGAAATTAGAGCATGATTTTGAACAATTTAATTGACAAGACTGACGTTTCTGCTGGAGCTGGGATGGATCAGAAGAAGGAAGGTGAGATGAGCCAGCCATGGGAAGGGTAGAGAAGTGTTCTAGATTGAAGTAGCCCATTGAAATCTTGCGACCTATGAGAAGAAAAGGTAAGGGGCCTGTAGGCTGGGATGCAGTGAGTGCGGGGCACTGACATGGGGCAGGTTATTCACTCTCCCCTCTCTGCGCGCTATCGTGAGCAGGCCGTATTCTGTGCTGAGGCCACCATTCACTGTTTGCCTTCCTATCAAATGCTTTCTTTTATATTTTTCTCCCAAATTCTGATTTTACTGGCGGCAATGATATCACTAAACAATGAAGGAATGAGCAAAGCTCTGTGCAGTATAGAGCCTTCTTGCAGCTAGGAGAGCCCTGTGACAGATGCTGATTTTGTAACACACGGGTGTTAGGTAAGTGAGTGGAGCTTGCAGGGAAATTTCATGTATATATAAACGGTACACCTATGCCTTTAGACCTTTTGCTCTTGCCGTGAATAGCTTTGATGTCCAAACTAAGGCTAAATAATCTCACAGAGGCACTCCTATTATCCCTGAACTGCTGAGCCAGCATGCACATCCCCTGAACTTTGGACTATCCATGATGTAAGAAAAATGCAACATATATTTTAAAGGAAGGTTGAGTCAGATTTTCCTTTGCTTGTACATTAATGTGTTTCTGATTCACACAGTGGCATATGCAGTGGGTAAATGCTGTCAGTTCAAAGGAACACACTGAGTACATTAAAAAGGGGTGGATGCTTGACAATGCAGCATCTACCGAAACAGAGAGAGAGAGAGAGAGAGAGAGAGAGAGAGAGAGAGAGACGGAACTAAGTAGCAGACAGTTTTCTTTATTCAGGAAGAGAATAAATTAAAAGAATAATGAGCAGATACCCCTGACACTCTAGGTCTCTCAGGCTGAGTTGTGAAATGAGAGGGCTGTGACTAGCTGAACTCCAAAGGTCCCCTTCGATCTCAGAGCCCAGGCTTCTCACACCAGCTCTATTCTTTTCCTCCCTGGAAGGTGTACAAACAGAGGGCCATTGATTCATGGATGTGAGGAGGAGAGTGGATGTGGACTAAGTTCTCTCCATAAAATCAATGAGGGCCTAGCAGAAGACTCCGGGAGAGCCAGTGGTGTCAGCTTGAGGTTGTGGTACGTGAATTATTCATGGAGAGGTCTGGGTAGTCTGGTTTTCCTATATAAAGATCAAAAGTAGAGAGATGAGCCACATAGAGGACTTTCTGACATACTTGCATGTGAAAAAAATTAAGTTCAGCAAGGAAGCACATATCTACAATAAATGAATTAAAATATCGATATTTCTTGGTAGTATCTAAAGTTTTATAAAAGCAGTCCTTTGAGAATTTCTACGTTAAGCTCTTTTCAAGTTTTTTTTTTCTTTTACTTGAACACACACACACACACACACATGAATAAAAGCTTTTGTGGTCCATATATCTAGTAAAAATATTAACTCCATAAATATTTTTCATTCTGCTGGATGACTTTTCATGAGCACAAATTCTTAACATTCATATAATTTGTTTCATAAACTTTTGCTTAATAGTATTTTCAGTTAGGAATTGGCTATCATTTTGTGATGAAGATATGTTGTTGTCTACATGCATTTCTCCTTTTGTAATATAATCTATAATGATCTTTAATGTATCTGGAAATGATTACTGCATGTGGAAATTTTCCTCTTTTGAGGTTTCTAAGATCTTACTTTGCTTCTCTGTTTCACTTGAATGGATGTGAAAAGATATTGGCCTTGACTGACAGGGAATACACCCACGTTGTCATAGCATCCAACCTCCTCCCTTCCCCGGGAATTTTTGTCTGTCTCTCCTCTTCTGAAGTTCTAGCATCAAAGGACCATCAAACATTCATCAAATAAATACTTGTACCTTCTATCGTCTCAATCCTTGACATGCAAGAGATTACATGAAATAAACTATGAGCTACACGCTAACAAGTACAAGCTGGGTACAATGACCATGTAGTGATTTAAGAACAAGCGTTTATAAATATGCCTTAAGCTGTAGGATGAGGATGTTCAGTTTATCTCAATTTTACTACTTTTCTTCATAAATTGAGTGATTACTTACTGACAAGTGCCTTTTTGCCTGCTTTGTTTCTGAAACAGATGTGGTGATGTGGTCTAGAACTCAAGATCCTCTTGTCTCAGCCTCTCCCCTGAGTGTTGGGATTTTAGTTGTGTGCCACCATGCTTGGTCAAAATAATGCTTTAAAAATTTTATCTTAGCATAAAATATTTTGAGACCTTTACTTTGATATTTAAGGTACAGCGTGGAAAGAAGACCACTCTCACAGCCCTGAGCATTGGATGAATTTGTTCTAAAATGCATGCATCAACAAACGAACCGATGGCTTCCTAGGCATAATTCAGAAAGGAGACAGGCGGCATGCAGTTCAGAGCTTAGCACTGGTTCTCTATGAGTCTGCCATCCGTACTTAGGAGACTCTCACTCTTGGCTAGGCATTAAACACATCTTTCAGCCCCCTGCCATCACCCTGTCTCTTTGCATGTCTTTCCCATGTACAGCTATCTGATAGCATCTTGCTTGACTGATACAACTGTTCTCAATTTTCTGTGTGCCTTTTGCAGGAGTTTTTTAAAAAAATCTTTATTCATTTATTTATGAGACAGAGAGACAGAGAGGGAGAGGGGAGAGAGAGAGAGAGAGAGAGAATGGGTGTGCCAGGGCCTGTAGCCACTACAAATGAATGAACTCGAGATGCATGTGCCACCTTGTGCATCTGGCTTGTGTGGGTTCTGGGGAATCAAATCTGGGACCTTAGGCTTCACAGGCAAGTGCCTTAACCAGTAAGCCATCTCTCCAGCCCTTTTGCAGGTGTTTTGAAGAGAAACTATTCCTGTATGATTCAAAATCATGACATATTTATTTGTTTAAATGATTTAAAATATTTTTTTATTTTGATATTTTGCAAACAACTGCCTTCTACATTGGAACCATCTCCCTATCCTATTTTGATGTTGATGCTTTTCTTGGGAGATTTGGTCTTACGTAACCCAGACTGGCCCTTTAACTTGCTGGCTGAATGCAGGCTGGTCGTGAACTTCTGATCCTTTTTCCTGATCCTCCTCCCAAGTGCTGAGGTGATAGACATGCCTCCACATCTGGCTTATTTTGCTTCCTAACGAATTATGTATTCGCTTTCACCTTGTGTTTCTGAGCTTTCTCTTCCTGTGTGTAAAAGGTAACCTGACACCCCTTTTTGCACAAATCCAGATATTTTGGATGACTGTACATGAAACATTGGGGCTATTCTTCTCAGAAGAATTAATTCACACAAACTGTGGACCAGGCCATGATCTGAAATGACAATGAATCAGGATTACTAGATGAATTGAGTATTGATCTCAATGACTGCTTATCAATATCCAATCCAAATTATGAATAGAACCATGATATAATATGAAGAATTAGCTTTCTACAAACTTTCTAAAAACATATTTCAGTTAACTCCTGTCCTGAAGACACCATGATGGATCTGCCATGAGCTTGTGAAGCCATGATAAGCAGGCATTTCAGGGAGTGTCGGACCCTGACTATGCCACGGGCATCATCATTTTTTAAATTTTCTAATTGTGCAGCAGGAGATGCGTTTGTGACATGAAATACTCTCCTTCAGCAGCACAAAGAACTTCTCACATTTCAAAGATTTGTGGGTGCATATATTTTAAACAGGCAATCGTACACCTTTAACGTTATCTTCTTCTCCCTGCCGTAAATATCAGACTCTATAATTAAAGAAAGGCACAGAACTGGAGTACAAAATAGATGGTTTGTCTCCCAAAAGTACAACTTTGAAAAAAAAAAAATCCTTGTAAAGCAACGGGAATGTGCTCTGTGATTAGGTGCTCTGGGGCAGTTACACAGCAAGCATGATGGGGATTACAAATTTGCCAGCTCTGCAGGAAGGAAGTGCCTATTAACAGAAACCAGCTGTTCGGAAAAAATGCTCTGCCCAGAGTAGAGGGAGGATGTCTTAATTTAGCTCTGGGCAACATTTATTACTGCTGCTTTTTTTTTTTTTTTTTAGAAACCATCAAATCTATTCAATTAATTACATTCCTGTGAATCTATGCAACACAAAGGAAATATTAAGAATAGCTCATCCTAGTGGCTGGAGAGATGGCTTATTGCTTAAAAAGCTTGCCTGAAAAGCCTGAGGACCCAAGTTCAATTCCCCAGTACCCATATAAGTCAGATGCATAAGGTGACACATGCTTGTTTGTTTGGAGTGTCTGGAGGTTCTGGTGTGCCCATTCTCTCTCTTTATCTGCCTCCCTCCACCACACTCTCTCTCCCTCTCTCAAATAAATAACAATTTTTAATAAAAAAGTATAGCTCATTTCCAGCAAACCAACCCCTATGGTTAACAACTTGATGTGATGATGGTATCTGTAAGCTGGCAAACGTGCTGGTTTTCATCCAGGCCCATGTATACAAGGAAGCGATTTCATCAAGGTGATAGGACACATTTGTGCTTTCCTGTTAGAGTCACCAAGTGGCTGGAGAAGTCGCTGGGCCTCCTTCCTCTGTGAGCATATGGGAGAGAAGAGAGCTGCCCTGAGGATGAAAGATACTCAATCTCTACTGTCTTCATTCTGTAAGTTCTTTGTATATATGTGTGGTATCTTCCCAAGTTTGAGTAAAATAATATGGTGACTCCTGGGTTACAGAAATATTCAATTCAAAAATGAAAAGTGAAAAAAGATGAAAAAATGCTAATTGGAACACAGAGGTCCCCAAGCACAATGTTATGATTTGTATTACTGAAATGCTTGTATTTCCAGTGTTCTGTTACTATATTTTATTTATTATTATAATAAGATGTTTAATTGGGTGCTTTTAAGAGCCAGAATAATTCATTTATTTATTATTTATTTCTCTCTCTCTCTGTGTGTATGTGTGTGTGTGTGTGTGTGTGTGTGTGTGTGTGTGTGTGTGTATAGGCATGCCATGGTCTCTTGCCACTGCAAAAGAATGCTCACTTGTCCAACTTTATGTGGGTGGTTGTTGAAATGAACCCTGCCTGGCAGGTTTGGCAAGCAAGTGACTTTAATTGTTGAACCATCTCCCTATTCATAGAAAGCATTTTTTTGCAGAGGGAGGGAGGGAGGGAAGGAGGAAGGGAGAGAAAGAGAGAGAGAGAGAGAGAGAGAGAGAGAGAGAGAGAGAATGAATTGGCACACCAGGGCCTCAGCCACTGCAATTGAACTCCAGAAGCTTGCATCACATAGTGGGCATGTGTGACCTGTGCTTGCCTCTCCTTTGTGCGTCTTGCTTATGTGGGATCTGGAGAGTCAAGCATGGGTCCTTAGGCTTTGTAGGCACCTTAACTGCTAAGCCATCTCTCTAGCCAGCATTTTTATATAACATTGCATAAGACAGATTTTCTCTTGTTGCTCAGCTGAGGCAACAACCAGTGACTTACAAATCTTAGTGGCAAGTACAGGAGACACATACAGCATCACAGAAATCCAGATTCACGAAGGCACTGTGAGGGACTCAGACCTGGGTATGGGCTGGTTCTCTGGCATAGTGATGAGTCATTGAAGTAATGCATTGAAATAGTGGTGGATGAAAGAGATGAAGGCATTTGAGGCCCAGGAACTGGATGCACACAGACTTTTGAACAACCCATTGGTGTGTGTGTGTGTGTGGGCGGGTCCTTCCAAAGTGTTAGAGAGGAATGTAGTCAGAAATGATGCTCAATGCTAGTCAAAAGAGTCTTTGTGAGCAATACCAAGAAGTTTGAACTTAAAAGCTATTTAAAAACCATGGAGGAGAGCTAGGGATCTAGTTCACTGGGGAAAGCACCTGCCCTGTAAGTATTGAGGACCTGTGGTCTATACTTAGTACCCAGGTCAAATGACAGCCGTGGATGAAGTCCTAACGTTGTCTCTGGCCTCCACATGCATGCCATACATGTGAACACAGACATACACACACATACATGTAAAAACATCTCTTAAAGGATTTTAGGTAAAGGAATGACAACAGCGAGGAGACTTTGAAGATTTTAATGCCTATGCAACACAAAGGAAATATTAAGAATAGCTCATCCTACTTTTTTTTTTTTTATTTTTTTTTTTATCATACTTTTTTATACTTTTTTATATGTTGCCCATTCAAGATCTCCATCCCCTGTGGCTTAGCTCACAGGTAAAGTTTTTCCCTGAAGAGATGGTGTGAAGTATCAGAACAGTGGATACTTTCTGGGGAAGTGAATGAGGTTAGTAACTTTTGAAAACAGCTGAATGGGTACATGGATACAATCACCACTGTGGGTAGTCAGCCCTTCTCTCCAGATTTAATATAGAAGTTGCAACATTGCCATCTGATCTCAACTTACTCTTTGGGTCTTATTAGTATTGTATCGTACTTGAGTCAGCTCAGTCATTGTTTATTTTTATTTTTATTTTTATTTTTATTTTTATTTTATTTTATTTTTTTGAGAGAGACACAGAGAGAGACAGAGAGAGAGAGGGAGAGAAAGACAGATAGAGATGGGCACGCCAGCAGTGTCTTCAGCTGCTGCGAACGAAATCCAGATGCCTGCGCCCCCTTGTGGTCAAGTGCGGCATTGCGCGCTTGCGTCACTTTGCATCTGACTAAACGTGGGACCTGGAGATTGGAACCGCTGGAGATTGGAACCAGTGTTCTTAGGCTTAGGAGGCAGGCGCCTTAGCCGCTAAGCCATCTTTCCAGCCCAGTCATTGGTTTTTACATGTTGTGAGTTTGACTTATGAGAACAAAGTTTACTGATATTCTCTTGGGGACATGTTACATGTTCTCGGTAAGTTTCAGATACTAAAGGTAATTATAAACCCTCATCAACACCCTTAACTCTCTTGTCCCTTAAGCAGTTTCCCCATATCATGTCTCTTAGCACTTGTAATTGATTGGACTTTTCATTGCAATGTAGTAATTCAGGAAGTATGTGATTTCAGTTACTGTCTCATTGATGGGACAGAACAGCTGACCAGAAGGAGCTTATGGGGAGAAAGAGTTTATTTCAGGTTTACAGTTTCCAGTGGAACCTTCATCATGACTGAGGAAGCTGTCTCACTTCACCATACATCCATAGTAAGGAGAGAACAGCCAGAGCTCAAGGTGGCTCTGAACACACAGCAGGCGTGACTCAACATCCAGCCCCTTGGTGACACACCTCCTCCAGCAGGGCTCAGCCTACTGAAGACTAAGTAGGAAGCTTAATCAAAAATACCTGAGGTAAGCTGGGTGTGGTAGCACACTCCTTTAATCCCAGCACTTGGGAGGCAGAAGTAGGAGGATTGCTATGAGTTTGAGGCCACCCTGAGACTATGTAGTGAACTTCAGGTCAACCTGTGCTAGAGCAAGACCCTACCTTGAAAAACAAAACAAAACAAAACAAAATAATAAAAAATTAAAAAATAATAATTACTATTTCTGGTCATCAGAAAACTCTCCATTAATTCAGTTGCCTTTGCTCTATTCCAGAGCAGGAACCTGGCCAACCTGACCCTGAGATGGGGCCATTACATTCAAACCAGCATGTATCATTTTATTAAATCACTCAAAAGGCTTCATATTATCCTTTTCACATGAGTGCACACCAAATCACTATTTTAACTAAAGAAGCATTTCCCTTTAATTTCATTTTATCAGTCAGACAATCCATCAATCATCATTATATTTTGCTATCCACAGCATAACACTGCATTCTCATATTAGTTTCATCATTTTTTATATTAACTGATAACTTTGCAATTTCAAGGAGAAAACTTACTTTGTTTTCCCATATTAATATCCACAGATTTAGTTTACTTTTTAATATTATAAACTTATTCCACACACTTAAATTCTGTTCTAGTCATTTTGCATTTCTTTTCCACACACAGTTTTCTTAACTGCTCTGCAGTCATAAGTTGGAGAGTAAATGAAATTTCAATAATAATTTTTTTAGGGAAACCCTTAAAAATTTAGGCTTTAATCGTGCCTTTTCAGGTTAATTGTATTGGTTAAGGGGAAAAATACTGTAATATGCATATATAGAACAATGTGAAAAAGTTAATTAAATTTCAGAGTAAAGATATCTTGATTCTTCCATTTGATCATAAGGCCAAAGTGTATTAGTCTATAGCTTCAATACAATTAAAAAATAGCAGTCTTCAAAACTATAAAACTTAGAAAATTCCATGTTGTCATTCTCTAGCTTGATATAAATTTACTTTTATTTTCAAATTTCTAGTTATAAATAGAATATAATAGATTATATAATTACTGCCCCACCCTTGTAAATTTTTGAAGGCTTTATGCTTTAAAATTTTCCCACTTCAGTCTTTTTTTTTTTTTTTTTTTTTTTGGTATCCATTTTCTTTCCAAGCAAAAGAAAAAGAAAGAAACATTTAAATATGTAAGAAAATTGCATGGTATCCTCTTAGTTTTTGATGCCTAGGCCAATTTGAAATACCATTACGTTATGCTGTTAAATAAGCATTAAATTAACTTGTTATCTGAATGAAAGTATAGAAGGCTCTAATGTCTTTAGAAGTCTTTTTTTTTCAATGGCACACCCTGATGGGTTTCTCATTTGGCCACAATGGGGACTAGAACATTTCAGGGTCAGGTTGGCCAGGTTCCTGCTCTGGGATAGAGCAAAGGCAAGTGAATTAATGGTGAGTTTTCTGATGACCAGAAATAGTAAAAGATGGGTCTCAGGGACACTGAGCAGGGATCTTCCCTTGTGCTAGTCTACAGAATGCATCCCTGGTGAGTGCTTCCCTCCACCTAAGACTAAGAATAATTATAAAGACAATTGTTGTCAATAGGATGGTTCATCTTGGTTATCAGCTAGACTGCATTGAGAAAGCACACTGCAATGAGTGGAGCCAACCCCAACATCAAGTGCATAGGTGTAGGGTGGCCCCAATTTTTGGGTGCTCACATCATATTGTTATGTTCCCTGGATTCTGGATATTGAGCTGTAAAATTTAGTATCTACCGCACTGCATTTCAGTGTCGCTTTGGTCCCAGTCCTCCTTTCCATCTTCCCATCTTTCCCAATATGTATTGGAAGTAGGTACTATTATTTTGATTTTACAGGGGCTTATACCTGAGTAGGACTACAAATTATTTTGCAAGGAGGAGGCTTAAAGGAAGAATTCTCAAAAAGTATTTTGCTCTTCAAGGTCAAGCTGTATTCCCCCATAGATCAACAAATTTGTTTTTGTTTTTCTTTCTTTCTTTTTTGTTTGTTTGTTTGTTTTTTGAGGTATGGTCTCTCTCTAGCCCAGACTGACCTGGAATTTACTATGTAGTCTCAGCGTGGCCTTGAGCTCATGGCAATCCTTCTACCTCTGCCTCCCAAGTGGTGGGATTAAAGGTGTGCACCACCACGCCCGATTGGATCAACAAATTTGGAACCCCACTATGAGTATAACAAATAGTGGAAAGAAAGGGTCATTGGGTGTACAACACAATTTTGTTTTTTGGAAATAGTCTGTGGGCAAAGTGAAGCAGGGTTGAAATCTCTGTGTTGAGGTCCAACAAGGCCATTATATGAAACTGGACTGGTTCCAGGATCCACTGAGGTGTGGCATGTGACACAGGGTTATGGAATCCATTCTATACAGATGAACTTGTTCCAGCAGCTGCTGAGATGCAGCAATGGGAAGCAGGGTTGAGAAATATCTGTGTGGAGGGAAAGTTAGGCCATTATATGGAGCTATGAAGATGACCCATGGTTTGCAGTGTAGACACAAAGACGTTTTGCACATACCAGGACGGTGGAATGGCTGTCATGGGTCACTGCTGGCATGGGATGGAATTTTCCCCAGTTTGCTCAGCCCAGTTGGAGGGGCAGAAAGGGGAGCACAGAGACTTCTTTCATCATTGGTTATGGATGCCGGACTTGAGCTACAAATGTTTGAGGTTTGCCTACAGGTTATTGATTTTGCAGTGGTTCAACCTCTTCATGCTATACCTTCTTGCAATGGGTATGTTTATTCTGTGCCACTATGTGTTGGAAGTATATAACTTGTCTTTTGATCTTACAGGGCTCACAGTTACTAGACAGCTTTGAATCTCAGATGAGATTTTTGGATTTTTGAACAATGTTGCAGTTGGTAAAGACTATGGGGCATGGGGGTGGGGACTGAAGTGGTTTGAATGTGAATTTATGTCACCTATAGCCTGAAGTATTTTTGATTAAGCTTTCAACACAAGTCTTAAGCAGCCTCCTGGAGGAGGCGTCACTGGGAGCAGATCTTTTCGTCCAGTCCTAAGATAGGTAAAGAGCCAGTCTGAGCTCTGGATATTGATGCTTGTGGGTGTTGGTCTGTCTGTCTCTCCCTCTCCCCTGGAATCCTCAAACAGCAAATAAAGGTTGCTTTCCTCCCATAAGCTGATTCTGGTCAGATGTTTGCTTAACCTTTCAGTATTGCGAAGATAACTGTAAGAATTCACTCACCTGTTTTTGTTTGAGACAGAGTCTCTCTTACTGACTCTGGAGCTTGCCATTTCACTGATGCCCAGTGATATTTTGTTGTTTCTGTCCCACAGAGGACTTGAAATACAAATGCAAGTGGCCATGCTCAGCTGTTCACATGGGTACTGAGAAATAGAACTTGGGTGGTCTCAGGTCCCCTCATGCATAGTAGGCACACTGAGCAAAGGAACCATCTCACCAGCCCTTCACATTATTGTAATATCATGGCTACAATGAATGATTTTGCAGTAAGCATGGAGTATATATATCTTGGTAAGATGGTGATCTTATTTCCTTTGGATATACACCCAGAGTGACTTTCACCTTGTTCCCTGAAATATCTGTCCCGTTGACTGTGCCTTATTTTTTCCACCTCACGATGGATCCTCAGGTCAAGCAGTGGTTTCTACATCTGTTTTCATCTCTTCTCTTGAATGTCTGTTGCATTTATCCGTTGAAGGGAAGAATCTCTTTATGAAAAATCACCAAACAGTCAGGATGCTCAATGCATGTGTAGCCCTTAGGCCTATTTGAGGGAAGAACTTGAAAGAACAGTTAAAAAGCACATTTATTTTTAGCCCATTGAAAAGACTGGACAAGTCTCGGCTACATTAGAAAAATTAATCAACAGAAAGTGACTTCCATACCCTTCTCAAATATAAGCAGAGAGCTTGCTGACATATAGTATAATTGCTGAGGAGAATCAGCCTTAAAATGGTTGACCCCTCCATTCACTCATAGGCCTTGCTAAATTCCTCCCTGGGGTGGAGATGTAAAACCTTCCCTGTGTTTACTTCACCATTTATGCTTCCCCAGTGGAAGACAAACATTGTGAGTTCTTTCCCTGATGTAGGAAAATATAAAATCAGAAATATGATTCCTTCTTTAAGAAAGAATCAGCTTTAATTAAAGGAAGGTAGGCAATTTCCTGGAGGAAAAATACAAAATACTTATCTATTCAGTTTCTGTCATGTAAATCCCTTCTGTATGCTCATAAGAAGGGTAAATTCTCACCCTCATAAAGGAGGCAAAAATAAAATTCTTTGCTTGAATCACTAATCATAGGAAATAAATTTCTCAAATAAGTTTGAACTTGACGAAGCTTTGCCCTTGAGATGGTGATTTCTCTGGTGTGTTCAGGATGATGCAGAAGGGCACACCTGTTGTCATTTTACTCAGATGAAACGAACCATCTTGCATGTAAATCTTGGTATTTATGCAGTAAGATTATGAACCGCGTCTCAACTGCTCGAGCAAAATACTGGACTACAATACCAGGGGAGGGATAATAATTTGCAATTATTTGTACTGAGGTTTAAAAATATAGAAGCTATTAAATGAATTTACTGTCCTTTGATCCTGAACCCACTCCAAATTCAAGGCCTTTACTGTAGTAAAATTTCCAACATTTGGAAGCAGCTTGATCTCTATGTAGACACAGCCATTGAAATCCAAGTAATGGCATTAACTTCACCCATTTCAAATGCTCACTCCCTTCACGTTGTTCTTTGATCTATTTGTTTAATATCTATCTATCTATCTATTTATTTATTTATTTATTTAGTGCAGGGGATTGAACCAAAACCTTACACATGGAAAGCAAGCATTCTACCACTGAGCTACATTGCCATTTCTTTTCATTTTATAAAACTGTATTAACTTCCGAGGCTTCCAACATCCATGTGCCTTCTATCATGCTAAAATTGTCTAAAGCAATGAGGTAGCTACTCTTTATTAGGCACTCAATATCTTAACTATAGAAAGGCTAAGACTATCAGGAGATCACAAGTATTTTCTTAAGAATGTCTTTTCCTGCACCTCCTCAGACCCAAAGCAAGCCAGAAAAATGTCAGTTTTCTTCCAGAGATGTGTCTTCTGGCTTCATGCACCTCTCTCTGCCTTAGATTGCATCTTCCCTGTGAGGAAAGCTCTGAAAGTCTCTCTGGAGGCCCTCTGGTTCCTCTCCTGCCTACACTACAGAGAGGCAGTAACTCCCTTTCAAGTCTTTTGTTTTTTTGCTTTTTAAGGAACACAAAATGCTCTGGGAAATATCCTCTGAAAATCCTGTGCCTTTGTCCAAGACCCTCGTTGATTTTGAACCCCAAAACTTTTGGAGCATGTTTTCCCCGAGTAGAATTTCAAACCTGTGTGAGTACCTTATAAAGTGTATGCTGGGGATCTTGTTGTGGTTAAAGTCTGACTAAAAGATGATTTATATCTTTGAGATAGAACAGCAATAACAACAAAAAGATCAGTCTACTTGCTTCAGTTAAACTTTATGGTATTTGCAGGAGGACTCTTTCTCTTTTATTTGGTTGTTGGAGGGTTAAAATGTGAAGATGTGTTGCTACAAATTATCCAGACCATCCAAGATATTTCCAGAGAGTCCAAGCCTTTAGAGGCTTCCAGTAAAGCAAGAAAAAACAAGTTACCCTTTTGTTACAGCATCTTAGCTTGTACACTGGCTTAGGGCTGGTTTACTCTCTGTTTGGTAATTTCATTATTTTGTGTATATTTGGTACTTAGACTTTAATTCATTTCAATGTAATGTAATTCAATCCTTAGCGGGATGACAATAGGTTTCTAGTCCTAGCCATGATGAAGACTAAAGCTACTGACTGCCCACGAAGTAACCAAGACAGATGGACACAGGTCTTCTTAACAAGTAGTTTTTGATGTTTAATGCATAAGGAATATGAAGCAAATATTCATCCTTAACACAAAAGAGAAGAAACTAAATATGACTCAGTTCAATGATGACAACTGAGTATAGACGAAACCAAGAAGAAAATCTACACTGTGTAAAATTTTACTTGTGCTGGGGAAGCACAGTGAACACAGAAATGCACTACTACTATTTTAAAGTCCTTTCTTTTCTGAACAGCAGGGATTTGAGGTCTGTTTTGTGTTATAATTGGGAGATTGGTTCTCTGCATGTGAAGACACTTACTCTTGACCTGACTTGCCTACGCTATTAGCAGTTACTAATGCCTCTTGATAGTTGTTGGAAATAGACCAAAAAGAACTAGAAAGGAATAATTAAATTTTCTATGTCTTATCCAGAGAGATAAATTTATGAAGTTACAGTGGATGACACAGAGTTCCAACTTGTGATACCTGTGAGCATAGTAATTCTTTGTTCAATACAAAGAAAATACTGAGTTCCAGTCAATTAGTTTTTCTTTGATGAAAGAAGCTTATGATATTCAAGTTATTCATGTCTGAAGAAACTCTCTAGGATTATTACAGTATGTTCAGTTATTAAAAACTATGGCAGAAATGAGACATCACAAATATTCATTCTGAATTGAGTTTTCATTTATGTATCCAAATTAAATTCAGTTCTTAAATTACATGGTTTTAGAGATTTCTGCCTTTGTTTGCCTTTAAAATAACTACATTCTTTTTTTTTTCTTTCCTCAAAAATCTAGTAATCCCTAGGAGTGTAATTGAGCAATTTTAGAGCTTTGTGGCATTTACCAACCTGCCAAACTCTTGTCAGTTCTCATCCATACAGATTATAAATTTATCCTACACACCTAGACATTAAGTGCTCATTTCATCACTCTGCTTCTTAGGGTGGATGGAAATGACCACAGACAGTTCTCTTTGAGTCCTAGCAGTACAAGTGACTCCTATAGGTTGTGTGAATATCTTCGGTCAAAAATTCAGAATCTGTGGCTGGGGAGCTGGCTTAATAGGTTAAGTTCTTGGTGCAAGTTCTTGCATGTGCATGATGACCTGAGTTCAGATTCTTAGCACCCATGTCAAAAGTCCAGATGTGGTGGTACATGTCTATAATCTTAGGACTGGGAGCCTGACATAGGAAGAACCTTAGCTTTTGTTGGCTTGCTAATATAGCCAAATTGGTGAGCTCTAGGATCTTAAGAGATTCTTTCTTAAACAATAAAGTGAAGATCAACTGAGGAAGAAACCAAATGTCAACCTCTATCCTTCAGATGCACACATATGAATGTTACACACATGCAGACAGATGATATACATACACATGCAGCATACCACATGCACACACATATGGAAAAAATACAGAACCCCACTGAAGACCTGGCTTCTGACACACAAAATCAACTTTGACTTTCACATTTTGACACAGGGGATGCTGGCTCCATGTCATTCTATACAGCTTGGGTCTTGTGCTACATTGTACAGCATCCCTACATCTGCAGTAATGTGGCGAGTGTGACGCTGGCTGTGTCGATGTGGGAACACCTTCATAGAACCATGTTGAGATTTTTCAGACAATGTCACTGGCTCATTGCAGCAGGTCAAAAGGAAATTCCTTTTTACCCAGGGGAAAACAAGGGGCTGATGAACAGATCTAGTTATCAAAGATAATACAAGCTTCAGGGAGGAGGACACTTTGAGAAGAGAAAGGTTTTTAGTTCTGCAGAAACAGGAAACCAAAAGAGATGCTTCTAGAATAGTCAAGGGACGTGGATCAGTTCCAAAGGGACTGAACAAAGAAAAGAAGAACAAGGGGTTGGCTCCTTTAATGGACACGGCTAACCCAGGCAGCCTGTTGGGCCACAAGTCACTGAGTGACTTGTATATGAATTTCTTTATGACCTCAGATTCTCTCCAGTTCATCACTTTGCTCTCTAAGCTGCATGTGGGCAGTTATTCCAAGGTTGTCCTTCCCTCTATAATTTCTGTGTTCCCTAGGATGATCTCTTATTTCTAACACACTCAGCAGAGGATCTTTATTTCTGAGAGGAGCAATAATACTTTGCAGCCCAGTGAGTTTGCAAATTTTCCAAACTGTATGGATCTACCAGTTAGAACATTTGATTCTCAGCAGCCACAGTGATATGTTACAGAAAAATTAGCATTTTTATTCCGTGAAAATGGAAAAGCAAATGAGTTGAAAACAGAAGAAAATGAGGAGAAATGAGTGACAATGTTGCTGATAACAAAGGAGTTTAGCTAAGTAATGAGGTAAAGATCTTAGATGTGTGAAGAGACAAGATGGCAAGGTATGAAGAAAAGGTTCTTTGCGTGTATGTTTCTTTGATCGTGTGTGGGGACTATCCCGATTCCCTGGAAGTTTTTGCACACTGATGATCTTTTCTGACTTTGAGCTGTTTTCTTTTATGTATTTCCTGTGAATATTGTTTGATCTTGCATTCTCAATACTGTAGGAGTCCAAGTGGCTCTGGTATTTGGGAACACCATGAGGTACTAAGCCCTAAAGTAATTAAAAAGGCAGATGATGTCTCACCACTAAATCACTGACTTTAGACTCAACCAATCAGAAAATAGTGATGTTATGTGGTTTATCTATCACTCATTTCTGAGGACTTTCTTTCTTTTTTTTTTTTTAGAGAGATAAATTTGTGTTGAATTATCTTATCTGTAAAAATCATAGTTGGCAGCTTAGCATAATTACTTTGGTTTTTAAGCCTAATGACTTGTGATATGCTCTATGATTGTTCATAGACCTGTGGCAGGTTATTCATGTAGAAAGGCAAGGAAGTTGAAACTACATAAATTGAGGATCCCTTTTCAAACTAAACCAGAGTTGTCATAGTATTCAGTTTGTGGTACTGACCCCTTAATAGAAAATTAAAGACACTTTAGTCAATCTTGAGTGAAGATAGTGCATATTAAAAAAATATATATTGACAACTATACTTACAGCCAAAAAGCCATGATATTTCTCTCCCCTTCCCCCATTCCCCTTCAGAACTCTACTTTCCATCATATCCCCTCCCTCTATGCATTAGTCTCTCTTTTAATTTGATAGTGCATATTTTTAATGTCCCTAGTGCTGAGGATATAGTTGAATGGTGGAGTACTTAGTCAGCACCACTGGGAAAATAAAACATACAAATATCTAGTAATTCTACAGTTAAATGAGGCCAAGTTGAAAATATTTCCTAAATTTCATTTAGATTATGAGAATGCTTTCATGCAAGAGTGCTTTTGTTTTAAAACAAACAGCTTCTTGATGGGGTCAACTTTAAACTCTAAGATATTTATGGATGTGAAAGGTGGTTGTTTGAGACATTAGCTTATTTTGGAATGGTAAACATTCTTGGTGTGAAGCTCACCCCAGCCCTAAAGATATAGTGGTCCCTTCTCAGAGTGAAGCAAATGTATGACCGTAGATTGTAGTAGAGAAGGAAGAGCCACTGTTGCAATAAAAATAAGAAACTGCACAGTATTGAGCTCATCAGCACTTTGATCTAGGTGACTGAAGGGTGCACACATGCACACACACACACACACACACACACACACACACACACACACATATGAATGAGACACCAAAATAGACAAGGGGCTATGTGGAAAGAGGAGAGGATTCAATAGAATGGGGTGGGGAGGGAGAGATACAAAAGGGTAATGAGAGGATTAAATCAAAGTATAGTACATTCATGTATTAAAATTCTCAATATAAGAGAAATTGAAGTTTGCTATCCAAACAGATTTCTCTTTAATAAGATCATTGAAAATAGATATCATTTATTTAAGTTATTTGTTGAGCTTTCAATATGATTAGGAAAGAGATACAGCTGCTACCCTTTGTAATAAATATTTGGAAAATACCTGGAAGTGATAACTTGACAATCATTTATCATGGTACAATACAATTTTGTCAAATGTGTGATATAAACAAAAATTATTATCAGAGAAGTGATGCAGTGCGGTGTGGAAGGAAATGACTTCAATTGGCTTGAGAAATGGATGGATAGGCTGTGAGAGTGGGAAATGAAACTTCAAGTAGAAGCAAATATTCATAGTTGTCTGCAAAGTTGGTGTATCCATGAGACAATGATTCTGGAGGGAGGTGCAGTTGTGATATAATGGGAGGTTGGGGTATGTGAGGTAATGACAAATAATTAAGAGCCTTGAATGAGGAAACTTGTCCTGAATTTTCAAATAAGAAGGACACTGGTAACATTTAAGGTTGAAATTAATGTGTGAAAGATACATTCAGAGATAGATTTATATGTAGGTTGGCTATAGTAGAAAAAGCATTCTATTGTCAGGGAGCTTCTCTTAGTTATAATTCCTGGTTTTCAACTTAACAGCCACCTCCCAAGTGCTAGGATTGCAGATCTGTACCACTACTGCTGGCTCCAGTTCTATGGCTGGATGTGGAGGAATACAAAGTACTCTCCATGACCTTGAATGAAGGTGTTGATGCAGGGTACGGCTGAGTCATTCTGCTTTCTCTTGTTCTAGTCGCTCATCATTACTTGACTCTGATATCTATCATAGATAATACTTGGTATCCACCTAGTTCTCTCCACCCACATGAATTACTGCTACTGAGAGTGATAAACTGGCAAGGAAGATACTAAGGAATATAACAGTGATATTAGACTATTTAGCTAGTTTAAGTAATGTTATTTTCATATGCGTGTAGAGAATTTCATAGTTTTAATCAATGGAAGAGAATATGAGATTTAAGAGAATGAGTTAGCCTTTGGTTACAGCATGTGCTCCTCTGAACATGATTTTTAGAGGTCACAGTGTGAGAGTGATTCCTCCTCATTTGGTTCAGAAAGTCCTTTGGAGAGCTCAACTAGGTAATCAATAGCCTGGTGGAATGGATAGACTTGTTCTCTTTTCCTCTAAGATACCTATCCTTTGCGAAGAGATTGTCATGTCCTTTGTCAGTGAATGGTGACAACTCTGGCAAATAAAGATAAACAGAGGCTTAACAGGACCTACAGCCCACTCCATCTATAGTGATTTTTTTAAAAAAAAATTAACATAAATATAAGCATGTTATCCTTGCTCAAAACATGTTTGGCTCTCCATCATCTGTAACACTGATTAACTTTCTTAAAAAAGAACTATTTTGTTATGGAAAAGAAAGATTATATTGTAGGTGAGGGCTCAGAAATGTACTTAATTGAACTATGAAAAGGTTTTTAAACATCTATTACATATATCTTACAACACCGTTCAGAGTCTATGACACTTCAAGATGGCATGGTCACGATTCTGAAAGATCCCAGCATTTTTATATCATGTACCAATTCTTTTTTTTTAATATGAACTTTTTATATTTTTTTATTATTTATTATTTTTTTGGAGAGAGACACAGAGAGAGAAAGAGAGAGAGAGAGAGGGAGGGAGAGAAGGAGGGGAAGACAGAGAAGGGCGCTCCAGCAGTGTCTCAGCTGCTGAGAATGAAATCCAGATGCGTGAGCCCCCTTGTGGTCAAATGAGGCATTGCGCCCTTGCATCACTTTGCATCTGGCTAAACATGGGACCTGGAGATTGGAACCGCTGGAGATTGGAACCAGCGTTCTTAGGCTTAGGAGGCAGGCGCCTTAACCGCTAAGCCATCTCTTCAGCCCTCATGGACCAATTCTTATTGGTGGCCAAAGTGAATTCTAGATGAGCATCTTCTCTCTTTTTCCATCACTTTACAAAGATCACATATAGTTTCTAAAAACCATCAAGTCCAAACAGCCACAATTTCTAGATTTAAGGCACCATATTTATAGTTCTAGATTCCTCTGTAAACAAACTCTTCACCTTCCATGGAAATAGTCTACAGGTGGACCTTGAATTTTCTAGGTTTGTTTTCTTTTCATTATCTTGCTTGTGTGTGTGTGACGCAGTCAGGTTGGTATGTGCATATGGATGTGCCCTGTGGCACCCTGTGTCCTCCACGGGGATAGACAGAGGGCCGTCCGTGTCCTGCTCTGTACCTTCTGCCATTTTTATTTGAGTTGGAGTCTCTTCGTGATACTAGAAGTTGCCATTTTTGTTTCACAAGCTGTAGATATTCTAGGGCCTTAGCTCCCCTATGGGATTAGGGTTACAGATGTGTGTGGTAATTTCTAGTTGTTTACCTGGGTCCTGGGAACCCAATTTATGTGATCCATCAGGCTTGTTCAGGCCTGCATGCTTGCACAGGAAGTTTTCTTAATCACCGAGCCATCTCTCTAGCCAAGGTTTATTTTTTGTATGCTTTTATTTTACTTTACAATATTATGCATTGACATACATAAGCCTCTTCAATTACAAGTCTGAATTTAAACCTCAAGCATTGTCTGCAAAACAAGCGTCTTGAGCCACATTGACACTGCCTGACAGCAGCAGCTCTGAGCTCCCAATTTCACACTTCATCATGTGAAGATTTCATTGTTCTTGCCCTCATTCATTTAGGAAAAAATGGTAAGTTAAAAAAAAAAAAGTAATAAGCGTGGGTTTCATAAACTTCAAAAATTGAGACGAAGATTGAAATAATTGGGTATGTGAAAAGTGGTGAATTTTTAGCTTCAGTTGAGTACTCAGCTAATTATGCTCTCATTTATAAAGGAAAAGAGAAAAAAATAAAGAATACGTACAAAATTCTGGAAATACACTACCCATGCTGCATGGTAGATAGTTCAAGTTTTAGGTTTTATATGGATGGATATTTACATGTAAAACTGAAATATATCATTTCACCTTAGTGATTTTATTTTTATTTTTTATTATTTTGGAAGAAATCATAACATAGAGACCACCCATGCTGGTTTTCTTTTTCCCTACTGACTTTGCTAATCTTGTTCACGTTTTGGTAATTAGAAGGGGACGGACTGCTTTCAGACGGCATACACTGCATACTCAGTAGAAATACTTTATTCTCACACATAACCAACACAGTCTTAGAGTGTTCTCTAATACATTACTGACTTCCTTTCTGCCCGCCTTCCTTCCTCTCCACCCTCTCTCACTGGCTTCCTCCCTCTGTTTTGATTCCCATACATGTCAAGCTGCCCATAGAGGAACTACACTAAATTACCTGAATTCCAGTAACAATACATTTTAAAGTTCCATCATGATGATTAAGTTATTTCTTTAATTATTTGGTACAAATATGTCTCCCTGGTTCTCACTTGCTGAGTATAGTCTTCTGTGGTTCCAAACCCTACTTATAGGTTTGCTTTTCCTTCCCTCTCAAATATTTCCATGTAATCCACTTTTTTTTTTTTTTTTGAAACTGAAATGAAATTCCTTAGGTACATCATGCTCTAGGTCACTCCACATTTTCCAGAAAAATACATGTTCACCAAACACATTTTTTTTTTCATGATGTTAGTTTGCTCAAAATAGCCTAACCTATTCCAATTTCCAGGGTTGGATTTCAATGTACCCTCTCAATCACTTCCTCCTCATTCTTTTCTCACAAGCCTCATTTTTCATTATTGCTTTACTTTGATTCATTAATGAAGTCAAATTAATCTTGTTGGCATATCCACATGATGTTGTTTTAACATAGAGAGAGAAACATAGAGAGAGAGAGAGAGAGAGAGAGAGAGAGAGAGAGAGAAAGCAAACATTAAAGAAGAGGGCTGTGGAGCAGGGAGGGGGCAGGGAAGAGGACAGAGGAAGGATGAGAGAGGGGAAGATGATGATGTCCTTAAAGAGGAGGCCAGGGAAATCCCTGCTCTTCACGGCTATTAGGTGTGCATTGAAGCTCTCCTCTTTTTCAGACAGTGGTAACTTGGTGCGCACAGCATCCTGAACAGACCAGGAGAGAGGCCCATCCCCAACCCGGTTGCCTCTTTGCTACTGAAGGAGCCTTTTTTTGTTTGTTTTTGCTGGTTCCTTTCATTGCAGTTGTCAGGGAAAGTGGAAACTGCGTTTCTCCTAAGCAGAGTAACCACATTAGTTTATCCCATTTGCCAGGACTAGCACCCTGCTTGTCTCACCGAGTGGATAGTTGCTCACCCTTGGCACATAGCCATTACTACCCTCCTACAGCAGATCTAGAAATCTTGGACTTCCTCCCTGTCTTCTCTCCTCTGTGCCAGGAGCATATTGGCTTAGGACCCCATGGCATTTGCCAGTCTTTTTTCGGAGGGCTGTCAGCACCACATTAAATCCAGGGAGAGACAAGGTGCCCTTCTCACTGAACTCTGTCATATCCAAACTTCCCAGATGTGGAAAATGAATAAACTACTACTGATAGTGCTGGTGGTGATGAGGAGTGAAGGAAAGACACACAGTACATTCAATCTTATAGTAGTGCTGTGGATTTGCTAGAATTAAGAATCACATTTCCTGTAGGTTGATGACGTTTCCTCTTATTTAAAAATTACCTTATTATTATTATTATTATTATTTGGTTTTTCAAGGGAGGGTCTCACTGTAGCCCAGGCTGAAATGGAACTCACTATGTAGCCTCAGGGTGGCCTTGAACTTATAGCAGTCCTCCTACCTCTGCCTCCCGAGTACTGGGATTAAATGGGATTAAAGGTGTGAGCCATTACGCCCAGCTGAAAAATTACCTTAAATTTGTATAATGGGATTTCAATTATGGACACTAAAACAGCATCAATGTATGAGGGTAAAATTAGCATGCACCACAACACCCTCCTAAACTTATATCATATCATGTATATATATGAAAGTATTTATGAATTTCCAAATACAATATAAATGGAAAATAAATAAAAGAAGGAGAAATGAGTTCCATTAGTGCAGGCAAAATACAGTAATTATATGTAATTACATCTTTTCCTGAGTCCCTCCTCCCCTTCTCACAGAGGACAGGTCCGTGGAGGGAGAATGGAGCTCTGAGATGCCACACTCATGTTGATGTGACAGACTTTCAAGAGAATATTTATTTTACTGTCAGAATATGAGCAACTAATAGCCCAAAAGCTTTTCCTCTGACAGCCCCTGTAACTTCAAAATCTTCTCAGAGACAGATATTTTTTAAGCACACGAGGAAGTCCAGTTTCATGATGTGACCGGTGTGTGTGCTGTGCTGGCTGTTCCAGGAAGCACTGCTAAGGAGAAGTGCTGACTGTAACAGTGGACATTGGAATTAATTTATCTATGCATGGTTTTGTTTGCAAAAGTAAACATTGGGAAAGGAGAGGGAAATAAGTAGTTAATTTGTGCTTGCAGGATCTATCTGAGCTTCTTAAAAAATGCATTAAAAAGACAATTCCAGTATCAAGTCCACCAAATGTTACTTTTCTATTACACAGAGAAACAATAAATGTGCATAGGGTATGGGAGAGATCATTCTATGTATTTTGATTTCAGCAATGGTCATGATACTTGTCTCTCATTTTTTTACAGGGGAAATATTATCTTTCCTGTCATACAGAGGCATTTTTGACAGTGATGTAAAGAAAAAAAGACATGGGGATTAAAGGGGAGAAATAAATAAGAAAGGAAGATAAGCATCAGGCTTTGGGGGTTAGAAAGGATGGAATGTGGCATCTTAGTGATGGGACTCACATGATGGAGAGCCAGAAAGCCAGCTATCAGATGAGTTATGTGATAGGGTATGACCTGGAAGATGGAGCAAAGCCAGTGTGGAACTCAATAAAAGGAATGCATGATTTAATACAGAAGAACCTGCTTGAGGAGAATCTAATGAGGGAAAAACACACATGTCTGAAAATCTGATTCTAGTTACTTATGATTGTCAGAATATTTTTTAAAAGATTTTATTTTTATTTATTAGAAACAGCGGGCAGGAACAGAGAGAGAGAGACAGAATGGGTGTGCTAGGGCCTCTGGTCATTGCAAACAAACTCCATATGCATGTGCCACCGTGTACATCTGGCTTACGTGGGACCTGGAGAAGCGAACCTGGGTCCTTAGGCTTTGCAGGCAAGTGCCTTAACAGCTAAGCCATCTCTCCAGCCCAGAATATTGATTATTTGATATACTGATTGCACTGAAGTGCTAAGATTTTTTTAAAATTAGAATCACTTCTGTATCTACTAAAATCTCAGTTAATCCTGCAAAGACTGCTTGGGTTTAGTTTACCCAGAATACTTGCTTTCTTATTAATTCAAATGTTGCTCATTCATGATTGAAGTTTCTTGATTATTCACCTAGAAATATCATACCCATGAGGATGGTAATGACTTACTATACTGAATTATGTTTGTTTAGAACAAAAATGTAAAGACATCTGTGTAAATGGATACCCAAAGTAATCTGTAGATTCACTGTCAAAATGGCAGTGACATTCTTAAAATAACCCTAAAGTTTATATGGAGTCACAAATTTTTTGAATAACTAAAGTATTCATGAGCAAAATTAACAAAGCAGGAGGCATTCTATTGCTTGACTATAAATAAATTACAGAACAGGCATTGGCATAAAAACAGACTCATAGGCCTGTAAAACAAAATTAAGAGTGTAGAATAAAACTCATACATTTGTATAAGAATAGTTTTTGATCCAGGTTTTATAAGCATGTATTGAAGAAAGACCAGTCAGTTAAAAAAAAAAAAAAAAAAAACTTTCATACTGGAACATTGGGTATGCATGTATAGCAAAATGAAAGGAGAGCCTGTCTCTCACTGCTTACAACAATCAACTCAAAGCAGACTAAAACCTTCGACATAAGACATCTTGAAAGCTATGAAATCTCTTGCAAAAACATAAACAAAATCCTTCAGGATACTGGGATGGAGAATGGGGTTGTGGATAGTATCTCAAAAGCACAGGAAACAAAACAAAATGATAAACATGGTTATATCAAACTAAAAAAGATTTGCACTGCAAAGGAAACCATTTTCAAAATGAAGAAACCTCTGCCGGGCGTGGTGGCGCACGCCTTTAATCCCAGCATTCGGGAGGCAAAGGTAGGAGGATCGCCATGAGTTTGAGGCCACCCTGAGCTAACATAGTGAATTCCAGGTCAGCCTGGGCTAGAGTGAGACCCTGCCTTGAAAAACCGAAAAATGAAAATAATAATAATAAAAAAAACAAAGTGAAGAAACCTACATAAGAAGAAGAAGTATTTGAATAATATGTATCTGACCAGAGGTTAACATTTAAATGATATGAGGTAATCAACTGATAGTAAGAAAACAAAAACAAGATCACAACACCAAAATCTGAGTAAAAATATGACCCTTAGGACCCAAATAGACACATTTCCTAAGAAGATATATGGACTGGGGAGATGGGTTGGTAGGTAAGGGTGCTGTGCAAACATGAGGACCCCAGTGCTTGATCCCCAGAACCCACATAAAGAATTGTTTCTCTTCTGTGCACACACAGACATGCACCTCTGCAGACACAGACACACACACACACACACACACACACACACACACACACAAGGTATATGGACAAATGTTCACTGTCGCTAATATTGGGGAAGCACAAATCTAAACCATGATGAGATATAATTCACTCAGGATCAATAGCTTACTTCATGAAAATATAGAGAAATAAGAATTCATGCAAATGGAAATATAAATTAAAACCATTAAGGAAAATACCATGGAGAGCACCCAAAAATTAAAAATAGAATTGCCATAACATCCATCCATTTGTCCATCCATCCACTACTGGCTATATACTCAAAGAAATGATGTCACTATGTCCAAAAGAGATCTCTACCCCCATGCTTACCTTAACACTAATTATACAGAAATGGAAACACCCCAAGTGCCCACCAACTGTCACTGGATATAAATGTAGTACATATACACACTGGAATACCATTAAGATGGAAGAAAAAGAAAATAATGTCATTAGCAAAAATTCTCTATTGCATACTTCCTGTTGCTCAAAAAAAAAAAAAAAAATATATATATATATATATATATATATATATATATATATATACACATATATCTAAGAAAACAACTGAGGAAGACTCATGTCAGGAGCTTCAGGCCCAGGTTGGATGGATCAGGGCTTTCTTCTTGAGGTAAGACTGTATATCATGGAAGAAGGATATGGCAGAGCAATGTTACCCAGCTCACAGGGACCAAGAAGCAGAGAAGACCTGGAAAGTCAAAGCCCCCAGGATACTCTCTCAGTGACATACTTCTGTAAAGGAAGTCCTTCCTCAAAAAAGTTTTTATCATGTCTCAAGCGACGCTGTGAACTATGAAGCCATCAGTAGATTAATCTTTAAAAAAACCAATTAATTAATGTATTTATTTATGAGAGGCAGAGACAGACAGACAGACAGACAGAGAGTGAGTATGGGCATGCCAGGGCTTCCTGCCACTGTGAATGAACTCCAGACTCATCAGCCAGTTTATGCATCTGGCTTCAGAGTTGAGGTCAGGCCATTGGGCTTTTGTAAGCAAGTATTTTTAACTGCTGAGCCATCTATCCAGCCCCTGGATTAATCTTTTATTACACTAGAGCCCTTGTGACTCTTAGTAACAGGACCCAACAGCTGAGAGTTAAGCCTTCACCACATGAGACTTTTGGAAGGCACTTCTTATCCAAGTGGTGACAAACATGGATGAAAATGCAAGTATTGCAGTAAGTGAATTAAACTAGCCATAGAATGACAAACACCACACAGTCTCACTCATATGTGGAACTCATGAGAAAGTCCATTTTTTTTTTATTTTTTTTTTTTATTATTTTTTTGGAGAGATACACAGAGAGAGAGAGAGAGAGAGAGAGAGAGAGAGAGAGAGGAAGACAGAGATGGGCACACCAGCAGTCTCAGCTGCTGTGAACGAAATCCAGATGCATGTGCCCCCTTGTGGTCAAGTGTGGCATTGTGCCCTTGCATCACTTTGCATCTGGCTAAACGTGGGACCTGGAGATTGGAACCGGGTTCTTAGGTTTAGGAGACAGGCACCTTAACCACTAAGCCATCTCTCCAGCCTGAATGTCCATCTCTTAGAAGTTGTGGATAGAATGGTGGTTACCCGAGGCTGGGGAAAGTGGAGAGAGATAAGGCAAGGTTATATTCAGAGCAAAGTGTTTGTAGTTTGTAGTTATAGGACCAAGGTGGTAGGTACCTTGTGAGGCAGCTTGGGCCTGTTTCCATTTCTGGGTGCCACCTAATTCCTGAAGATATGCCCCTTTACCTTCAAGGCAGCACTTGTAGATCAAACCCTAACTGAGAGTGAAACCCTGAATTTCCTCTTCTGCCACCACCAAGAGGAGTCTGTTTTTCAAGCACTCATGAGACTAGGCCAGGATCCCAAGAATATTCTATGCATTTTATGCTCATTAACAAAATTACAGTGCTCTAGAACCCTCAGAATTTTGGATTTTGTGCATTCTTCCTATTGAAATATGGCAACTGGCCTGGGGGTATGGGTCAGTGGATAAAGTATTTGCCATTGAAATCCAAGTACCTGAGTTTGGAGACACAGGACCCACGTGAAGAAGCTGGTATCTGTGGTGACTGGCTGTCAGTGCAGCATGCTGACAGTGATTGCAGAGGCAGGGACATTTCCCTGGAGCTCATAGACC
Source organism: Orientallactaga sibirica (assembly GCA_036365145.1). Taxonomy (NCBI): domain Eukaryota; kingdom Metazoa; phylum Chordata; class Mammalia; order Rodentia; family Dipodidae; genus Orientallactaga; species Orientallactaga sibirica. The sequence goes on from JAEOAD010000019.1 coordinate 34,819,649, forward strand.
AGCTCGCCTGGAGAGCTGCGAGGTGGTGACCAACAGTAAGAGCTAAAGGTGCTGCCTCAAAGGAGGTGAAAGGTCAGGATAAATATGAGAAAGCTGTACTCTGTGACATGCACATACCTGTACCTACACACACGGACATGCATGCACACACATACATACCCATCAAAACCAACCAAAACCATCAAAATAAGAAATATGTTAATATATAAAGATTGTGTTGAAAATGCACCTCAAAGTGAGAATGGTTCTCATTCTTTTCAAGTGGACAGTTTACTGACACCTTTAATAGGGTGTTCTGTAACTGTTATACTGGAAGCTTCTGGACCATAGATCCCTCCTTATCCTGTTGTCTGCACTTTGTTTACACAATGTAGATCGTTGGGCAAACATGGGGCTTGAGGTCATGTGAACAGGAAACTTAAATCCATCCCCAAATCTGTGTCAACTCTTACCAAAATGAACCTTTTTGTAATAGTCCCAATCATAATGTGTCCAATACATAGTTATATCTGTTTGCTAAAAAATATGGCTTTGAGGGATAACACCATATCCACATCCATATCCAGCATGTGCTGGGTGGAATTAAGTAGACAACTTTCACATGTGAAGACCCAGGCTGTCATACAACACATGACTTCCATCCCTGCCACTGTGGCTACTGTCCTCCTGTGCCCTTTGCTTAGCACATGGGCATCATGTGACGAGGCTGCCCACGGGAGCTGCTGGAGTCATTTTTTAACCTCATTTGTTCTGCGGTTTATATTCTGCGCTCGTCCATATATATGACTAAAGTCTTCCTGCAGCCTGCTCCCTCTCATCCGTGGATTCACAGACCTTTAACTCTGGCTTCTTTGCCCCAAATCTTTCAGTAGTCTTTTCACTATTTTCCTTCATGTTCTTTTTGATTATTTCTTTTGATATTCAAGTGCATACATACACACAACTGGTCAATTCTCTTTTCAAGCAAAATGAATGACAGAGTGCATGATACTACATACACTATCATTAAAGGCCAGCCCTGGGAGCATGTGCATCCATATATCTAGGGGATGCACCTGTGAATCAAGCTCAGGTGTTTTATATGTGATGAGACCAGCACAGTGACATCATGTGTCCCAGGTCAAATCCACCCAGGGCAACGGCAGAGCTGGAAGGAGAACTGGAATCTGAAAATGGTCAGTGTATGATCTCTCTCTTCTACTCACTTCTCTTTGATGGGATGTGCTCCTCTGACAAGGTTATGTTTTAATTTAATCCCACTTACTGGCCTGTTGTCCAGGAAGGAAGCTGAAGAGCGGTCATAGTGAGAGTGCATGTCACTTTCAAAACATAACCTTTGATATTTTCTTTGAAAGAGGAACAGTGCTTACTTCTCGTTCAGAGGGGAATGTAGGGGTAAGATTGAACTGCTTCTGTAGTCCCGAGGCTTTAATATTTGAGGGTCCTTAGTGCTGAATTACCCACCTTATTTATTGAAGGCTCATTCTTTCCCAGCCAGATCTCTAAGGTTACCATAGCAGACCTATATTTACTGGCAATTAACCAATTTTTTTTTTTTTTTGAGGTAGGGTCTCACTCTAGCTCAGGCTGACCTGGAATTCACTCTGTATTCTCAGGGTGGCCTTGAACTCAAGGAGATCCTCCTATCTCTGCCTCCCGAGTGCTGGGATTAAAGGCGTGTGCCACCATGCCTGGCTCCTTTAACCAATTTTTTGCATCTTGGCTATTCCAGCACTGTTCCTTACCTGGACATTAGCTGCTCTTATTACTTTGCTGCGAGAGATGAGAGCCGGTTATACTACCAAGGAGGCATTTTGGGTTTTTACATTTACCGTTTCCTTACCAATCAATACACTCAGCTTGATGGGACTCCTTTTCACAAATGCCATTAATGTGTGGTGCCAGTCAGTTTCACTATCCCCAGAGCTCCTATTCTCATATTTCTCAAATGCTAATATAATATACACTAGCCAAGATACTGCCTTACAACACAGATTCACATGGGGGGAAGTTTAATAATTTCACTTGCTATCTTGTCTCTAGATATCTGTGCTGTAGCCATCTACCAGTAATGGTTATACACTTATATAATATGTATGCAAGTAATATGAACATAAATATTGTGTTTCTGTATGAACACACACGTCCTTGGCCGCATCTCATTGGATCTTTGCTGACAACTGGATGGCAGGGTCAAACATCTTAAAAATCACATCTTAGTGTCTGCATTTGTGAACTTTACCTGACATCAATCGTCACAAGTTGAGTTCTCAGGAGACAAGGGTTAGTGCTGAGGTTAGAACAGAGGTTAACCTATGTGATTGTTCATCTCGTTTGTCAACTTGAAAGGATTTAGAATCACCATGGGTGGGGGAGAACTTTGGGAATCTTTGTAAGGGATTTTCCGGATTAAATTAATTGAGGTGGGGGACTTTCTGTAAATATGGGTGTGGTAGTTTGAATAGATGGCCCTCAATATATTCAGTGTTTTATTAGTTTGTAATGTGCAGCACCTGGCTGGAGGCAGTGTCACTGGGTAGATCTTAAGGTGTGGTGGTGGGTGTACAATTTCAATCTAAGGATATGCAAAGTGTGCCTAGCTGGAGTTCCTGAGGTGTGCTGTGCTGTGTGACTTGTGGCTTCACTCTCTGTTTAGTTCTGTGAAAGCAGGCAGGCTTCTTCTGCCATTATGGAACTTCCCCTGGATCTGCAAGCCTCAATAAATCCCTTCCTCCATAACTGTGCCTGGTCTGGAAATTCATCTCAGCCACCCTGAAGCTGTCTGCTACAATGGGTAAGTACCATTTCATGGTCTGGGTCTTGGGTCCTGTGAAAAGGAACAAGCTAGCTCAGCATCTGCATTCATCTCTCTCTTGTTCCTGATAGTTGAGTGAATGCAACCAGCTGCTTCATGTTCTGGCTGCCATCCATTCCCTGCCAGGATGGATTATCACTTCCAAGTGCATGCTGAAATAAACATTTTATTCACTGAGTGGCTTCTTGTCAGGTATTTTGTCACCGTAATGCGAAAAGTGTTTATTGGAAAGCAATGCTCACGAGACCACGAGCAGCAGACAAGGAGGCAGGAAAGACGGCGTGGGCAGGCAGGAAGTATGAATGGTGATGCAATCCAACGAGGTCCTCCATGAACGTTCCGTGAGTTTAGAGTCTGGATGGAGCCTCTGAGTTGTCCACAGTTGGACCTAGCCAAACAAACCCTGCTAGTAAACCTCCACACCTGCCCCTTGATAGGGTCAGCAAATGCAGGCGAAGGAAAGGAAGTATGGCCTCAGAGGAGATAGCCTTGTCTTAGTCAGAGAAATCCGAGGAGAGCTGACAGGCATGGGGTGATCTTGTCAGGCAAGCTCACTGGCAGCTGGGAGGAGAAGTTCTTATGTAACTGTATGGACTTCCTTTTAGTCTTTCAAGACAATAACAAATTATTATTATTATTATCATATTTACAATAGATATTTCGGGAGCTATTGACTCATAATTTAAAAATACATTTTCTTTTTTTTTTTTTTTTTTTTTTTTTTTTTTTTTTTTTTTTTTTTTTTTTTCGAGGTAGGGTTTCACTCTGGCCCAGGCTGACCTGGAATTAACTATGTAGTCTCAGGGTGGCCTCGAACTTCCAGCAATCCTCCTACCTCTGCCTCCCGAGTGCTGGGATTAAAGGCATGCGCCACCACGCCTGGCAAAATACGCCATTTTCTTAAGTAACTGCTAACACAGAAATTATGAAAAATCAAGAGGGAAGTGTAATGATATATTTGTCCAAGGTGAAGCCAGGTTACAGAGACCTTTACTGTTTGCATGTAAATCTAAAAATCTAAGGGGCTGGGGAATTTTATTTCCTTCTTGCCCATCTTCTTCCTATGGCTTGGAGCTAATCAGCTACTCACAGTGGAGATGGGCCTTGGAGAAGTCTAGTGTTGTAAGCTACTATTTTTTTTCTGCTTTTTTGTGTGTGTGTGTGTGTGTGTGTGTGTGTTTGTACATGTGGTTTGCTTGTGTGTGTTCATGTATGTGTGTGGGGGGCATACAACGTATGTGTGTTTGGAGGCCAGCATCGATGATGGGTATTTTCCTAGATCATTTTCCACCCTACTAATTGAGACAAAGTCTCTCACTTAAACCCAAGGAACGCTGATTTGGTTAGTCCAGCTAATCAGATTGCCAAAGGGACCCCCTGTCTCTTCTTTCTGAGCAATGGGCTTGCAGCTGGGCTCCTATATGCCATTTACATGCCTGTGAGAGTTCTGAACTCCAGTCCTCATGCTTGCACAGCAGGTGCTTCACTCCCTAAACCACTTCCTCAGTCCTAACTGACTACACTCACAAGTTATGCAGAAAGTTCTTCCGTGAAGGGAATGCTGAGTGGACATCTCATGTTTATGTTACGATGATCCCCCCCCCCTTTTTTTTTTTAACACAGCAAAACCAAGCTTCAGTGGGCACAGTCAGACCTACCTACCCTCTGTTCTACTCTATGTTCAGAATGAAAATCTTAGAACTGACAATAGAAATGGACAGGAATAGACCACTATAGCTATTCAACATCCTCTTGGATTCGAGCAGGGTGTCCGGAAAGCAGTACCTGAGACTATCCTGCACATGAGCTCCTGTCAGTACTTAGAAGTCGGTCAGTCATATTCAAAAACAGTGGTTTTAAGAGGATCTTTCTCATTATTTCATAATAAAGATTTTCTGCTTATGGAAATGTAGGCAGGCTGGAAGGAAGGTGCCAGTGAGTGAGTCTCCCATATTGCATTAGTAATAACTTACTATCTAGGCTCATAAGGAGGGCTCTGATCACATTACTGAAATGAAAACTGGGAATAAAAAATCAGCTGAGGGAATCAAATTCGGCTGAATTAGTTTAGACCTTCTTCTCCTAGATTATTTTGCGTTATCTTTTAAGGGGGCCCCTTTGTGTATGTTCCAGCTCAGGTTTTGTTTTTCAGACAATCACAGCCTAACAGAAAAGTTGAAACTCTTGTTTCTTCTGTTTCAAGTTACTTGAGGGTAAGTTTCTGGATTTATGACCTACCACTCCTGAAAACATGAGTGCATTTTCACTACAAAGCAAAGAGTTCTAAAGCAGAACCATACTGATGAATTGACAAGGAGGCATCACCGCTGTCTCCTCCTCAGACCACATTCGACGTTTTCAGGTTTCCCCGTACTGCCTCCGCAACACAAGGGTATATGGCAAGCCAGCACCAGCTGAAATCTTTCTCTGGGTTGACAATGGGACAAACCAAACCTTGATTTGTCCCGTTTCTGGTGGTGCATTCAATCACTTGATCATGGTGGCTTTGCCACACTTCTTTGTGAAAGTGACTGTCTTTCCTTTGTGATGAACAAACATTTTGTAAGAAGTGATCTTAGGATAGTCTGAATTTCACTGATCATCAAAATTGTCAAGTTAAATTTTTCTATTTTAGTGAAATAGTCACTATTTAGTGACGTGTTTGCTATTTTAGTGAAAATATCACAGTCCATGATTATAATAATGCCCACATCAATAGTGTCTTCAAGCAGCCCTTCGTGTCCCCCTCTGTCTTCCTCAGAGTTCCTCCTTTCTGATAGCACAGCACAGTGACGGAGGCTCATCTTGCACTTGGCCTGCATAAGCCCTGGGGTTGGTGATTTTGCCTAGAAGATCTGCTTCCCTTTGGTGAAGAGTGGGGGTGGGGCCTGGAGCTCAGAGAGCAGGACTTACTTAACAACTGTTCTCCCTACTGCCAAGGGACTTTGATCTCAGGCCTTCAATCCAGTAGACAGAAGTAAGAAGTGTAAGGATGAATGTGTGCATGCATATGTAAATATTCATTTATATCTATATTCATACCCTCCCACATGACCACATCAATACCTTCAATTTCAACTCAACACCATAGGTGTATTTGAGTTGTCTCTTTTTCTATATGTGTACCACTTTCTCTAAAACAACAAACATACAAAAAAAAAAAAAAAACCCTTACTTCCAAAATTAATTCACTTATTTTGCCAAAATTTTCCCTCTGCCCCTTGGCTTTATAGCCAAACTTGTGTCAGTGCCACTGGCTCCTCCTCTGAATTACCTGGCCCTGCTACACTAATTGGCTCTGGTACCTGGGTTAGACCACTCTCCACCCTGTCTACATGCCCTGGTGTTCCATCTCTGGCTACCCCACGTTGGGCTCCATTGTCCACCTATGATTGTCAGCTTGACAGGAGATAGAATCACCTGTGAGGGTGGGGTCCTGGACTATATAAAAAGGAGAAAGCTGGCTGAGCGCCAACATTCATTGGTCTGCTCCACTTCCTTAGAGTGGACAGAATGTGACCTGCTCAAGCCACCATACCTTCCTTGCCATGATGAACTGTCACCTGGAGCTGAAGGTTCAAATCAGATATTTTTGTCTCCACAATGAGAAGTTGACAAATAGACCCACACTAGAAAATTCTTCCTGTGGACACTCTTCACTTTTTTTGGCCATTGGCATGCTCTTTGGTCACCAGGAGTACCTACTTATAGCCTTGTCCACTCCTATATAAATGTCCATCTTGCCTAGCCCAAGAGAGGAATTTTGTATTATACAGAAAAGGCAAGGGAAGAGAAGAGGATACAGAGCAGGTCAGGTTCAGTCAGTCATCTTTTACAGTGACTCACAGTGATCTTGGCAATTGGTTCAGAATTACTCAAATTTATCTATTATACATGACAGATATCTATTAGTTCTACATTGTAATTAATAAATGTCAAACCTTTAGATTAACATTTAAATTTAATTTATTTTAAATTTAATTAAAGCTTATTCAATTTTTTAAAATTTAGCAGACAAATGTCTCTGTAGTTATCCAAGTAAATACTTTTTAACTTACCACATACATCCCCCCATGGCCACTAAAATGTAATTATTGTGAATAAACAAATGTGAGAGTAAAATTATTATACATTATTATAATGGCATGATAATATATTAACATTGTGAAAAGCTCCTATTCATTGTTGGTAATTGTTGCAAATGCCATGCTAAATTATGAATACTTATGGAGAAGTACAAATTGGATCAGTAATTGAGACAAGGATGGGGACAGCAGGCTGTCCTGGGAGATGACACTTGCTATGCAAGAGTCCACTGCAATCTTGCAAAGGGGTGTGAGGTTCTGACATGTTAATTTATCTTGCCTTTTACCAGGCTACATTTTGTCCTGGAGATCGCCTGTGTTCTAAAGCGGTGCTCACATCAAACAATAGCAGTATCACAAAGCCCAGCCTTCAGAGCAGTCACTACCTGTGGTCAAAGGCTCCATGGGAAAGAAAGAATGACAGAACAGTTAGTCACCACAGTGGATAATCAAGGTACAGGTTGCCCTCTGCCAATGTGTCCCTTTGATCCTTAGAATCAGAGATATTCATGTGTCCTTCAGGATGTGGACTGTGGGTGTTTGGATGATATATGACGTTCCAGTAAAGCTCCAAGCCATAAACAAGGGACTTTCTTGTCTATGTCACTCTGGTACTTTGTATACTGGGAAAACATTAATTAAATTAGGAAAAGACTTTGTACATACTATGGAAAATGAACTTGGCCTTAGAGGATACATAGTATTTAGGCAGAAAAACAGACAAACACGGTAAGAACATTCTGACTAAAAGCATCATCAGTTCAAAGAACATTATTTATTTGTAATAAATAATGGTCCTGCTTGACTAGACATGAGAAATTCTGCCAGAGAAATTGGATGAGATCTTGAAAATAAGCATTATATGAAAATAAAGTGAATTTTATTTTACATATTAATTGGTCCCTATACTGGTTCTGATGTAGTAATAGTGATATTTGGAAGTAGTAATAGGTGAAGCTATACACGATTTTGAAAAATGCACATTAGTGGGCTAGAGAAATGGCTGAGTGGTTTAGGCGCTTTCCTGCAAAACCAAAGGACTCAGGTTCAATTAGCCAGGATCCACATAAGCCAGATACATAAGGTGGTACACATGTCTGGAGTTTGTTTCCAGTCACTAGAGGCCCTGACATACCCATTCTCTATCTGCCTCTCTCTCTCTCTCTCTCAAATAATAAATAAAACATTTAAAAAAATGATTAGCAAGAAAAGGTAAAAATCTACTACAATTAATTCAGTAGGGATTGACAAAGGCTAGGGCATGATGCTGGCTGACCATGAGACTAGCAGCATGAGGCTTAATTTGGGGAAAGCCATGGGAAGAAAATAGAGTTCAACCTACTCTTATTTTTTTTTTCCTAATTTGAACATTATAATTCAAAGCATGACAGTCCCATTAATTGAAGAAGTCTGTTTACATTTATTATGAACCAGGTGCCTGCATGCATCTTTTGTGCATTTTAAGGGGTGATAAAAGCAAGGGACGAGGGGAGAGGGTCCTCTCTTCCCCCTTTCTCAGTCTACTTCACTTCAAGTATGTAAGTAATTAAACTACCTCATGCCATTAACCGTTTTCCCAAATCTTTCCTTTCAGCTGTAATATCCTTCATGCTATCTGGCCTTCAAGACAAAGTTGAAAGTTACAGAAAGTAATTTTGAAGATGATAATTTAATAAGATTGAGAATCAATAATATCATGAGTCATTTCTCTTGGCTAAGAGGCAGAGGCAAAAAAATGCTTTAATATTAAGGTAAAATGATTAAACTTAGCTCCGTTTGCTATTTTCTAATTTGTTACAATCAGGTTAAATTTTCAGCCAAAGCCCATGTGAGACTGCATGGTATTTGAGGCTCTCTGATGGATTAGATCTCATTAGATATTACAGGAATATTAGAATATTCTATGTCAATGGTGTGTTCTCAGCTACTTTCATACCTGACAAGCACATTTTCTTTGCAAAAGTCCACCCTGAACTGTGGAGTATTATTTGGGTTAGGGAGCTGTGTTTCAAAGCTAGTGAGCAGCTTCTGTTACATGTTCTCCTCCCATGAATACCAGGTTGTATTTGTCATTCTAGAAATGGGCTGCACGGTATTTGAAAACTTACTTAAATTTATATCAAACTTGAATTTGCATGGCCATATTCTTCATATTTGAGTTCCAAAAGATGGACTTTATTATTATAGTGAAGTAAGATGTTTTCCAGAATTACTATTAGAAATAACAAGAGACTTTTAGGCTATGAAAATAATTAATGTAAACATGGATACTTAATTTGTAGGAAATGAAGCATATAGATAAGTTTTATATGAGACTAAATGCAGTATTATATACACACATGCAAAATATCATAATTTATTTGAATCTATGTATATCACACACACACACACACACACATATATATATATATATAGTGTACATATGAACCAATCATACATATATGATTAACAAAAGACTGTGAAGGTGGCAGAATAATTAAACAATGCTTTTTTCACATTATGAATGTCAGGGCTATATTATGTCCCCTAGAGAAGCTCAAATCTACAAATATTTCTTCACTGTCTCATGCATAATTGCTCTATGGGAAGCACTCACCACTTTGTGCAATCTCACATTGCACATTGTCTGGAATTGATGAGGTTATCTTAATTATGTGTGTTTTATGTGGCATATATGAATGCTGTGTGGCAAGCCTGTCATCTAGAGGCATGCTATGGGTTCTTTAGAATTACTAAATAGGTAATGTTTGAGGGTGTAGCTTTTACTGAGTAAACAAATGCAAATCCCCTGCTTTTCTAAGAGAAACAAATGTCGCTACTTGTGTTAAGTGATCGCTGGTGACAGAGTGATATGACCCAGTGGAAGGCTCCTGATGATTTAAGAAAGAATACAGCTTGGGGGCTGGAAAGATTGCTCAGTGGTTAAGGCATTTGACTGCAAAAGCCTAAGGACCCAAGTTCTAGTCCCCAGTACCCACATAAAGAGCGATGCACAAAGTGGCACATGCATCTTGCATTCTTTTTTAGTGGCTTGAAGCCCTGGCCTGCCCATTCTCTCTTTCTCTCTCTCTCACACTCTATCTCAAATAGAAGCCAAGGCTAGAAATGTCCTTTGTCAGCACATGAAGAATGAAGCTGTCTGAAGGACCCCTGTGTGATGGAGGAGCTATGACAGTCCTCATTCTGCTTGAGGTGCATGTTGGACTTAGAAAACAAAGGACCATTTACTGATACTAGGCAAAAAGTGAAGAGGCCCAACAGGCTGATTAACATTGCAGGTTATTACTACCAGCTGCAGAGACAGTGACCAAACAGTATCCTGGGGCTGGAGAGATGGCTTAGCGGTTAAGCGCTTGCCTGTGAAGCCTAAGGACCCTGGTTCGAGGCTCGATTCTCCAGGACCCACGTAAGCCAGATGCACAAGGTGGTGCACACATCAGGAGTTCGTTTGCAGTGGCTGGAGACCCTGTCATGCCTGTTCTCTCTCTCTCTCTCTCTCTCTCTCTCTATCTGCCTATTTCTGTATCTCTCTCTCTCTCTCTCTCTCTCTCTCAATAAATAAATAATAAAATATTTAAAAAAAAAACAGTATCCTGGGTAGTGGGGTCCTCTCCCGGTATCTGCCTGGCCCACACGTCATCTCCTGCCCCTTCCCTGGGCTGCTGCCCTGGTGTACAGGAAGCAGCCCCCACCACTGTGCTTGTCCCTTGAGTCTTGTCTTTTTGACCTCAGGTTATTGTTGTAAGTGTTCACTTCTGGTCTAAGGTGAGCCAACCAGGTTCATTTTTAAAAAAAAAAAAAAAAAAAAAAATGGAGCTTGGTCTTGAATGACATGTGAACAGAAACCCACTTTTTATAGTGCTATCCTGACAATATTCTGCAGAGTCCTGGATTAAACCACTAACTCTAGTACATATCAGGGAACATAATGTAGCAATGACTCTTACTTTTCCTGATTGCAAAGGCAATGCAGCCTGCAAGATGCAGTGTGAACGAACACTTCACGGAGTGAATGGCAGTGACAGACACTCAGTGGGTCTCTTAGTGTATTCTCTCATAGCTGAAGTGGCTGCAGAATTTTCCACAGTCACCTAAGCTTACTGGGACTTTGGTAGGATCTCTTAAAGCCAACAAGAAAGACAGATTGTAATAAAACAAAAGTAAGATATTACAGAGTTTTAACATTCACATAGCCTTCAATGTGCAATCAAAGGTGAGACTCAATAGCAGGTAGAAAAATTCTCCTTAACCATATAAAAACCATGAGAACATGTTTTTAGTATGCTTTGAAATAGTGCAGCAGTTAGCTTTAAGTGATAAATGATTCTTTATTTCATTTAAACACACATTTGTACCCCTAGGATTTGGGGTACAGGACACACACACCCTGGGTAGTAAGCCAGTGTTCTACATTCTTTTGCTATTGATTTTGCAAGCAGAGCTGGCCTTACCCAGAGAAGCAGTCACCTGGATAAATACTGTGGCCAAATATTAACGCAAAAGGAAAATGAAATTCTAGCAAAATTTCTAAAGCAGCCTTGCAGTGCACAGATGACAAGTTAATGGAAAGTAGCACCAAAGGTCAGAACTTGAGCGTACGGTTCTGTCCCCAACGTTATGACCCGACTTTACATAAAATCACTCAATCTCCTCATTGTCAATGACTGGCAGGACAGTCTCCAGTACATGAACACCACATCAACTCAGTGACGATATGATTCCCCCAAAGGATTTTGGCTTTCATGAGCATTAACTCAGTGAAGCTTTGTGTCTGTGAGATATATGGCCCTGGGAAGTTCTCAGTTTTCTTTTTGCAGCATGACATCAAAGCCTGGCTTAATATTTCAGCAATATGTATCCTCTATAGGTGCTCTCAGGAAACCCTCTACACTAATGACTTTCCTGTTGCTGTGACAAAATACCTAGCCAGAAGCAATATGAGAAACACAAGGGGTTGTTTTCAGCTTACAGTTTTGAGAGGGCAAGTTTCATGACAGGGAAGGCATGGCAGTTGGAAAAGGAGGCCGAGCTGGTCGCGTTGGTCGGTAGGAAGCAGAGAATAAGCAGATCTACAAAATCCTCCAGGTCATCCCCCAGTGACCCTCATCCTTCAGCCAAGATCTACCTCCTAACTGTCACCAGCTGGGGGCCAAGTGTTCAAACATGAGCCTGTGGGTGCCTTTCATATTCAAACCAGAACACCCAAGCTTTTCCTGGCCCAGAGAGTTCTCATGTTTCTCAGATGACTGCAGGACGCTTGTCTTAGCCCAGCCTTCAAGTATATGGAGCAGGACGGAGCCACGGGCCTTAGTGTAAGAGGGTTCCTCATAGACGCTCAGTTTATTCAATGAATGACGTGTGTGGCTTAGAGAATCCTGTGCTCTCTGTTATCCGTTTACGTCTCAATAGTCCTCTTTATGCAACATATGACGTCAGCACTGTGGGGCCCCATGCTCCTTGCATGACACACAGGTGAACTGTTAGACATGTAAATGACACAGTCAGATGTCTATTTATAATTAACTGTTAACTTGAATGATGCATGCTAAGAACATAAAAGATATTAAACAAGAATGTTACTCATTTATACTAATATTTCAAAGGTAATTTTAATCAAATATGGCATTTTCATTTTTTTATTTCAGTATCTTTGCCACAACAGCATTTCGAATCACCTTATTCTAACACATTTTCTATGCCCCTTATCTTACTGTCTAGTGTGAGATATTGCAATTTTTATATCTATGTATGGAGCTGTCACTGAAAAATTTTATCTGAAACCCCAGCTTTAGGGTATTTGGACTTTTATTCATCCTGAGCGTGTGATCTGTATTGCTTTTTGCAATAGCTCTTTAAGGGACTTGCTTAAAATGACAACTGCCACCGAATCAGCCAGTGTGCACCAAAGTTGCCTGCTCTACTTTTCTGGGTTCCGAATAATCGTTGGAAGGTAGCTCCCTAGTTACAAATCACCCTTTCCAAACCCCTTCTATGCAGGCGTGGGTGCTGTGTGACTATTTCCTCTTGCCAGTGCACTGTTAGCAGAAGGAAAGCACGTCCCTTCTGACTGCAGCTCTTCACCACGTCCCCTTTCCCCATTTGCGGGCTACTTGGCAGAGTCTTTATGTAAAGAGCCATGTAGGAAACAGATGAGGATTGGCTTGTGGGATGGTTAATCTTGATTGACAACTTGATTGTATCAGGATTCAACTGGGGGATGAAGACTCCCCTTCCCTCCCCCCAACCCGACTGAGAGAGGGCCTCTCAGCAGCAGCTCAGAAACAGGAAGATCTGAGGGCAAAGCAGCCATACTTTTCCCTCCCCACCTTCATCTTTTCTGTCGTTGAAGGTGCTGCTCCCTCCTTTGCTTGCCTGGGAACCCGGGCGGATTGAAGACAAGCTGCTCTCCTGGCGTTCTCTAGCCTTCAGTGTCAGATTGAGAAGGCTCAGGTTTCCAGATTCACGGACTATGAGGGACGTTAATAGCTTCCCAGCCTCTCCAGCTTGCAGTCAGTCACTGCTGGACGACCTAGCTGGTAACAGTAAAGCCCCTTTGTAGTGCACATTCATCCTATTGGCTCTGTTCTTCTACAGCTAGCTACACAAGTTTCTGCTGCAACAACCTGACACTGCTGTTGTCATGAAAACAGACCAATACCACACAAACAAAATGACGAAGCTCGGCTCTGTGGGCCGCACACAGCTTCCCCTGCTATACAGAAACACGGTGGCCCTAACCAGCCCTAACCAGAAGGAATGTGGACACCTGAATCTGCTACGAGAGCAGCTCTGAGCATGCAGGAATGTCTTGTTTGCTATCAGTTTTACCAGACCTAAATTTTTCTTTTGTTATAAACAATCAACATTTAAGGATTTGCAAAATTATTTGTATTTTTTTTTACCATGGTCCTAATGCTAAATCTAATACATGAAGTCGAGATATCCCCATAGAAATGATTACTGAATGTGAATTACATTATTTCTAGCTTTGAAAATAAAAACAGGTCTACCAGATGGCCATTATAAACATTCAAAATAGAAGACTCTTTCAGACTAATATATTTCCTCCAAATAGAATTTTTACTCTTCAAAAGAAAGTAAATGACTGTGTCTTCTTGTAATTTAATAGATTTTTGTTAAAGCTCAAATATAAGGTGACTCCTTTTCTGGGGGATAATTTTAAGAAAAAAAAATCACTTTATATTTCAGTAAATGTGGTTGATTACTTTTCTAGCTTTTATGGTGCCAGGTGTTGGGAACTAAAAAAAATACAATGTCAGGGAGAATTGTATCAAAGTCTAGGTGAAATTAAATCATTTCCCTGTCTCAATAAGAACCAATGTTGTATAGTAGAAAGAACATAAACTTTGAATTGGTATAGACAGGGATAGAATATTAGGACTACTTCAGACAACTCATTTAACCTCTCCTAGTCCAATTGCTTACCTAGAAATAGGAAATTAACCTCATGTAAATGTTTCACATATTAAATAAAGTGTGCACCTAGGACTTAGATAGGCTTTGTTTTAATACCAAATAGACCTCTTATTCTCCACCTGAACTGGGTTAATATATGCTGCCATGATAAATTTTAATTTTAAAAATACCTTTCATCAAAACACAACATTAATAGTATAAGATAAGCTTCCACATGAGAGAAAATATTCTCAAAATAAGATGTTGAGCCATAAATTTAGAGAACATATTCAAAGTCCATATATCTATAATGGCTTGTATCAGGATATGTAAATATCCCCTATAGTGAATGATCTGAGAACAACCACAGCAACAAAAACTAAAAATAAGCAAACTAGAAAGACTGCCCCACCCCTGTCATTAAGGCTATAGTGCTGGGTTGATGGAAATGTACAATCATCTGTAACTTAAAGAGCTTAGTAAACTAAAGGGGGAAAAAGCCCTGAGTGACAAATGCTACAACAGGAAAACCTCAAATATGACGCTGAACAGAAGAAAACAGGAACAAGAGTTCAGAATGCATGGGATAATTGATGTGCAGTTTTAGAACAGGCAAAGGCAATTCATGGAAAGAGAAATCATGCAGCAGTTTCTTCTGGTAGGAGGGATCCAGTCGAAATAGTCAAGGAGACGCTTGTGAGTCATAGAAGTATTCCATTTCCTGACTGGTGCTTTCGTTATCTAAGAATGCATAATCATCAAAACTCATCAAACTGTGCTCACAGGATCTGTGGTTTTTCAGTGGATGGAAACAATTATCAATAGGGAGCATGTTGAAAGCAAGAAGAAAAATCCAATGAAGTCTTCCCAATCAAACCCGTGATACTGTAGAAGTACTTAGAACCATTTTCAAGTTTGTTTCATTTATAGTATTCTAGATTTACCCTTTTCTCCCCAAATGCTTTCATTGCTCATTATTTATTGATGCTTTTGCTTTGATTAGGTTAACTGCTTCCAATAAAGCCTAAGAGCCATATTTCTTTTAATAACCCACATTAATTCCATGACTTCCTAAGTCATCATTTTATAATAGATGTCAAACACACCTTCATTGTTTTTGCTATTTTTATAAAAAGATGATTTGTATTTGTGAATTGTCTTCCAAATATTCAGTGCATTTATAGTTTTTAAAATAACCATTGCCCAGTATTGAATCATATAAAGTTTACATAGATACCATTAAGTCAAGGAAAAAGGTTGAAATGAATGTATTACTTAAGGATTATAACCTTTGGGGGGTGGGAAGTGTCACAGAGCATAGATGTTTGTGAAAAATCTCCACTTTTCATTACTTTGAATGTTTCTACGTTGTTATGTCACATTGCCCAAACAAGTATAGTAGAAACTTCTTATCCATGTTTCCCATTTGTTTCATGGTGATAGCAAACACATTACAATCTAAGAGCTAGATACCCTCCCATTCAGGTTTTTACCTCTTGAACTTTCAAACTCTATTGCAACATATTTGGTACACTCCTTGTCATGAATAATAATGTTTGCCAGCACCATGGGGCTAAGGGATGCCGAGATAACTGGAAAACAACAGCATTTGTGGACGTCCCTGTGAGTGGCTGTGTCTCTGGCATCTAACTGAGTGACATGGAAGAGCTTCCCTCCTCTGCCTTAGCACACATCTTCCAATCTGCTGAGGACGAAGAGGACCGGCGAGTCAGCTCTCTGCTTGACCTGGGATGCCCATCTCTCTCACTAGGAGGCATCCGTCTTTCTGGATCTCGTGTCCTTGAACTCTTTATAGATTTTAGTAGTTCCCTCCATCCCATTCTTCCGTGGACTTCAGACCAAAAGTTACACTGTCTCCTCCTTCCCCTGGTTCTCACACCAGTGAATCACATCACTGGCTCTCCTGCTTCTCCATTTGCCTAGGAGGTAGAGCCTTGGGGTACTTGTCAATTCAAATTATAGCCTCCTCTTGCCTATCTAGCTGTATGTCCTACAGGTCTACTTTCCTGGGACCTTCCTTTCTGCACACCTTACATTCTGCATATGCAGAACACACCAAGTAGAAGTGGCTATAATGAAACCCTGGCCCTCTTGATACCAGAATCCTTCCAGGCTAGAAATCCTCGCAGAGAGGTGGACACAGCCATCAACCACTTAAATATGTAATGTAGAGAAAATGTATCTCATTTTGCTTTATTTCTACCTTAGCTGCTCTTCGTGATTTTTCTACACAGTGGAAATTAGAGCAGATAATTTTTAGTCCACGTAAAGATTAGTTAGTAGGAATCTTTGGAAAGAAGCTTTAATGGAGTTAATAGTTACTCTAGCACAGATGTATCCACTAATCAGAGAATCCTTTTGAACCAGCAAAGAAGATGTTGCCCTGCAGAGCCAGGAAAGGCCCAAGAGAGGCACTTGGCTAAATGCCGCTTTCATTTGCCTGTTCTCACTGGCTCTCGGAAAGGCAAAGCTGTCTTTTGATATTGTCTCATTTTCTCTGTTTTGCTGTGTGATACCTCACAGTCATGCTTCTCACACCTTGCTGTTAATTTCATGATCCATTCCTAAAGAGCCATTGTAGTTTTCTCTTCCCAATCTGATTCTCTCTCAAAGCTACTCTCCCCAGGAGTTGTAGAGATGGCTTAGCAGTTAAGGTACTTGCTTCTGAAGCCTAAGGACCCAGGTTCGATTCCCCAGTACCCAGGTAAGAAAGATGAAAAGGTGCCACATATATCTGAATCTTGCTTGTAGTGGCTAGAGACCCTGGCGTGCTTAGTCTATTTGCCTCTTCCTCTCTCTCAAATAAATAAGATATTTTATTTTATTTTTATGAGACACAGAGAGAGAATTGGCACACCAGGGCCTCTAGCCACTGAAATCAAACTCTAGATTAGTGCACCAGCTTGTGTGTATGCATGACATCGTGGGGCTGGCTTACTTGGGCTCTATCTGGGGAGTCGAACCTGGGTCCTTAGGCTTTGCAGGCAAGCTCCTTAACCACCAAACCATCTCTCTCACACTCAAATAAATAAAATATATTTTTAAATTTCCTCTGTTAGTCTGGAGTCCATCTCTCCTCGCCTACTCACAAACATAGAAATTTCTCTTCTTACCTGCCTTTATCTTATGAATTTTTTTGTTAGAACATTCAAATCAACATATGATCATGAGGTTAACTTTCTAACTTAAAAGTCCTTCTATTAATCTGCTTCCTTACCAGTGACCCATCTTTTAGTTTGCTACAATATTCAGAATAAATATTTCTGATGAGCAATTTATTTAGTGCCTCCAATTTCTTTCTCCTCTAGCTTTACTCAAATTTGACATTGGCACTAGGCTTCGTGAAAATACTCAGACAACCTTTTACCAATGTGTGCAAGAAATTTCTTTTTACTAAACTCAATCAGCAATGATCCATTCATTCTTAAGTAGATTTACCAACCACATCTGACATGTGACACAAGGAATCCCCACTCTTCCTTCATAAGATTGATTTGTGTATGTGCGTATGTGTGTGTGTGTGTGTGTCACTTGGTTTCTAGGGAACAACATTGTCATCGTTTTCTCCCCACTCCACTGAGTGCTCCTTCACAGACTTCATTTTGTTAGATCTTCTCTTTACATCTGACTTGCTAATGCACAGGGCCCCTGGGTTCAGTCACCAATCTTCCTCTCTTCTCCACACTTATTCTTTAGTGATCTCTTCAAATTTCATCTCTTAAGCTGGGTTTTATACCTGGACTTCTATAATTAACTCAATACTTATATATCCAAAGTTGATTTTCTAAGCTTAATATCTCCATTAGAGGGAATTCAAGACCAATTTCATCCATAGCCACATCCCTTCTCACATGCTGGCAAATCTACCCTCCCCACTGATCACCCAGTTATTTCCTTTAGCTCATCACTCCTCCTTTTTATGCAGCACACATCCCTCTATCTGCCGGGAAGTTCTGCTGACTTCATCTGAAATGTCCACAGAGTATCCATCTCTTCTGAGCATCCCCACTTCTTGCACCCTGACAAGACCCACCCACCATCTCTGCATTATTATGATAGTGTTCCTTTCCACAGTCCTGTCTTTCCCTTTTTGTGTATACTGCAGCCTATTTTCACTTCGCCAGCGAGAGTGATCATTTTTTTTTGACAGAGACACAGAGAGAGACAGAGAGAGAGGGAGAGGAAGACAGATAGAGATGGGTGTGCCAGCAGCCTCTCAGCTGCTGTGAACGAAATCCAGATGTGTGTGCCCCCTTGTGGTCAAGTGAGGCATTGCACCCTTGCGTCACTTTGCATCTGGCTAAACGTGGGACCTGGAGATTGGAACTGCTGGAGATTGGAACCAGCGTTCTTAGGCTTAGGAGGCAGGTGTCTTAACCACTAAGCCATCTCTCCAGGCCAGAGATTGATTATTTTAAATGAAGACTGGGTTATGCAACGACTCCCCATCTCGTAATGGAAACAGATTCCTAGGATGGGCTGTGGGCTCCTTACACTTTGGCCTCTATTTCTCTGACCTGACTCATCTTCCTATTCCCAATTCAGACATGCAGCCTCCCTGGACACATCTGGGCAAAGCAAAACCCATTCTGGCTAATGTCCTCTTTGCTTCACCTGCTTCTGCATAAACATCCATAATTGCCTTTTCTTCCAACTGTGTACACTAATGATTCCCTATTTTCAATGTGTACATGTACACGGTATGCTTTCAAACTGTACATGTGTTAGTATGTTTGTGGGTCCATGTATGCGTGTGGATGCAGATGCACATGTGTTAAGGGCATGTGGTGGCCAGAGCTCAACACTGGGTATTTTCTTCAGTCACTATCCACCTTATTATTATTTTTAAATAGTTTAATTAATTAATTTATGTATGCATGTGTGTGTGTTTATTTGAGAGAGATAGAAAGAGAAAGAGAAAGAGAAAGAGGAAGAGGAAGAGAAAGAAAGAGAAACAGAATGGTGTGCCAGGGGCTTTTGCCACTGCAAAAGAACTCCAGTTGCATGAACCACTTTGTGCATCTGACTTTACATGGGTACTGTGGAATTGAAGCCAGCAAGCAAGCACCTTTCGCTGCTGAGCAATCTCCACAGGCACATCTTATGATTTCCACGGAACCCACAGCTCTTTGATTTGGCTAGATCAGCTGATCAGCAAGCCCTGACAATCCTCTCTTCACTGGCTCTCTAGCATTGGCATTAGTCATGTGCCACTGTGACTGGCTTTTACATGGGTGCTGGGGATGGGAACTCAGGTCAGAAAGCTTATGTGGTGAGGTTTTTGCTTGCTAAACCATCTCCTCAGCTCCCTGCTTCATTTTTAAATCACTTTTTTTCTGTGCTCACCTCTGAGACATATCCTGAGGCCCCAACTTAAAATTGTAGCCAGCTCACCTTTCAGTGCTCTACACTTCTCACATTCCCCCCAACTATTCTTCATGCCCCCCCCCAGCACCCTGTGGCAGAGACCCTCAGCCTCATTATGTCTCTAGTGCCACTCTAGTGTCCACCGCCTGTATTACAATTAGCAAAGGAATATGTGACCAATTTGACAAATCAGATATGAGTAAGAGTACGCTGGGTCATTCTATTTCCTTTTGTTTCCTGGCATGGTAACTTTAGATACCATTTTCCACATGATTTAGCTAGAAGATGAATATGGCCACACTGCTTCTAACAGACTATGATAGGAAGGGAAATAAAGCTTTGTTGGTTAAGCCACGAGAGACTGAGGTATTCATTTTGCAATGACTAGTGTGATTTGTAGGAAAACAATTCTGTAACATTGTTAGTGTATTTCACTTTTTG
This sequence comes from Orientallactaga sibirica, assembly GCA_036365145.1. Lineage (NCBI taxonomy): Eukaryota > Metazoa > Chordata > Mammalia > Rodentia > Dipodidae > Orientallactaga > Orientallactaga sibirica. Next base: position 34,839,794 of record JAEOAD010000019.1, read on the forward strand.
TCTCTTCTCAGTAGAAGTACCATTATGAAGAACATTTTTGTCCCTTTTGTTCACTATTTTATACTAAGTTTCTAGATCAGCACTTAACACACAGAAAACAATAAGTTTTTATATAATAAGTGAATGAACTAAAAAAAAAGGTGCTTTGGGGCTTTTCTTTTTTGTTACGACAAGCTCCCAGTGTCTTTTCCACTCCTAACTCATGTGGTTTAATTTCATGTAGTCATTTGACGAAGTGAGTTCTTCTGGAGGGAATGGGGATGTTTAAAATGAGACATAGGAGTCACAAAAGGCGCAGGTAACTTTATCACTCTCTCTGTCTTACAGATAAACAACTGCCCTGGCACTGCCGCCGAATGAGCCACAGCTGAGCTTGCATTTGTGAACAAAGCTTATAGCATCCAGGAGAATTGCATCTTCCAAGCTAAATGTAGCCTTTCTCAGCAAAGCCAAGTTCCTGACTTGTAGGATTGTGCACGAGGGGTGAGATCCAAATATGTGCCTGGCGCTCGGTCCAAACAGCAGCACGGGGTTTGGGGAAGCTCTACCCTGCAGTCATCGTGGACAGGTTGGCTGGCCCGGCAGGGCTGCCTGTATCATCAGTCCCATCTCCAGCCAAGCTCAGCTTCAGTGCTACTTGGCAGGAATTACACACCCCGGGCAAGTGTCTGGCACCCTTCAGTGGTGGTGTGCCTTTAAGCTTTAGGCTGTGTAAGCAATAATAACTTACCAAGCCCGAATGTCTCTATCCTTCTTTTCCTTTAACTATATGTACTTTATAGCACATTCATGGTAATTTTAGTAGCTTTTCTGTACTTGTGGGACATTCACAAAATAATATGATATATATTATTCTTGAGCTAGGGGCTAGTCAGTGCCTGTAGCGAAGGAGTCGTGCTATTGTATCTGATGAAGAAAGCAATCAACAACCGGAAGTGCGTTTCTGAGGCGGATTGGTGTGTTCATGACCCCACGATGAAAGTTGATAGCTTCGTGGGGAATGGGAAAGTGGGAGAGGAATGTAAGGGCACAGTCCAGTGGGAATAGGCCCACTTTGCAATATGTCCATACAGTAAAGTTCTCAGTGAAAAGTAAACATTTGTTAGGTGTTAGGCAGACTGCAGGTCTTCTCCCCACCCATCTCCACAGCTGTGACAGGCACCCAAGTGTGCCCAGGTCTGTTCTGGAAATTGACTAAACCCATCCCAGTGGTGATACCAAGGTTTTGATAAGCGAAGCTGCTTTCTTTCAGGCAAAGGGACCAAGTCCACATTTCTGCCTGTGTCCGGGTGGAAATGGGACATTCCAAGCTTCACCTTCTCTATGCTTAGCAGGTGCTCCAGTATGTGGATTTCTTGGGCTTGGTTCACAGATCCCCAACTTCCCTGTTCCCAAAGTCCCATTCAGGACCCTTCCTCGCAGTGAAACATCCCTCCTTTCGTTCCTGAGACGCCTTATAACTGCACCCCTTCCCTTACTGGGTGCTTTCAATCTGTCCTTCTGTCACCTAGCATTAAATAAATCTTGTGGTCCTATCTCAAAGTCCTCTACTCTCAAACCAAAATATACAAAATAAGAGACATCTTCAATACCTTTAACATCAATGACTCTTAAAAAAGTCTAATCAGAGGGATATGATAGTGGACTATTTAGAACTTTCATTGTTCTCTGCTAGAAGGTAAAGATTATTTTGGAGTATAATTATTTTCTTCTGGGAAAAATCCATTGAATGGCTCTCTTAGTTATACAAATGGAAGAAACGAACAACTTCTTCCTTTGAAAGAATGATATTACCTTTGTTTGGACTTTGATTTGAAACTTCTGACCCTTCCCAAATCCCTATATATTCGAGCTTCTCCTTTGAGTGATAACAAGCCAGCTTATTCTTTAAGAAATGAGAATTGAGCCTGCCAGTCTTCCCTTTTGGACACTCTCTGCGTTTGCTACTGCAGAATGGAGGTCACTGCCTGAGGGTGATTGCAGGGAAGAACCAGAGGCCCTGGAGGGAACTCAAGGTATACTCGGAGCACAGCTTATGATGGCTCCTTGTGGCTCCACATCAGGGCCCAGCCTGGCACAGGGCAGAAGTTCTCAGACCAGCCCCCCTGGTGCAGAGTAGGGGACTTTAGAAACGAAATGAATTTAAACTGAACTTGTGTAACCTTGGCGGTGAAAGAAGTCTAAGACACTAGCATTTCCAGTAGGCTAAAACCTATACATTTTGTAACCCTGTTGTTCTTTAATACACACTGAGAAATTAATCTTACCCAAACAATTGACTCTTCACATGGTTCCTCAAGGTAAGTAAAAGGAAAATGAAAGGTCCGAGCTTGGTGGTCTGTTTTCATTTCTTGTCTGACTCCTTTGCTTTGGGTCAGTTCCTTGTCTAACTCTGTACACAGGCAACTTAATCACCCAAGGAGTGTCTGTCTATAAGCTTGTGATATCTCAGCTGTCTCATCCCTTTGTGGCTCAAGGCAGGAAGATATGAACAGTGGAAGCATCTAACTGTAAGTTTAAACAGAGTCTTGTTTCAGGCCCCCAGAAGGCTCCACAAAGATTCTAGTCACTGTTTTAAACCTGCATGGACCTTGGATTCCAGAAATCCAGAGCCTCACAGACAACTCACGTCATAACAGAGTCACAGCCAAGCAGGAGCACTCATCCCATGGGGCCTGGCTTGTCCTCTTTAGCACCAAGGACATTTTCCGAGGGGCCACAATATAGGATCAGAACTGAGACAACAATCAGACACACTTTACCAGGTCTGCGTATTTGTGCAGACCTCTTTCCCTCTGCCTCCCTTCTTCCTGTATTTAAATCTGAAGCTCATGCCAGTACCCTGAAGGGAGTTGGGGCCATGCCAACACTCTCTTTACTTCCGTATGTGGCAGTATTGATTAAGTATGCTATTTTGAGAAAATGCCATATATACATTTGGATTTCTCATATGTAGATGATAGTACTTATCTGTTTAACTGGTTTTTACATTGGGTCAGGTATCCAAGCTTGCCCGGTTTGGTCTCCTAAAGCCAGATCATTTGCCCTCAGACTGATGACATTTCTGATTCCAGTTAATAGAAGATCTGGTGAGAGAGACTTGGCCCAGTCTGCAGAGACTCACTGAATGTGCCAAGTGACTTTCCAGCAAAGTGCTTACCAGTATCCTGTATTCAGAACATGAGATGTGGTTTAGAAGGCTCACGCTGGGGGGAAAGTCTTGAGTTCCCTAGGAAACGAATGTTCACAGTGGAGAAGAATGCCCTGAGACTTGTTTCCCCTCACACCATCCACTGTCATGCATGTGGAGGTTGCACATGGCTCCTCTTTCCCTCTAATCACTTAAGATGGCTTGTATTTTTAAAATTTATTTTAGTTTATTTATTTGAGAGAGAGAGAGAGAGAGAGAGAGAGAGAGAAAGAGAAAGAGAGAATGGGTGTGCTAGGGCCTTCAGCTGTTGTAAGTGAAGTCCAGACACATGCACCACCTTGTGCATTTAGCATACGTGCGTCCTGGGGAATTGAACCTGGGTCCTTTGGCATTGCAGGCAAACACCTTAAGTGCTAAGCCATCTCTCCAGCCCAAGGTGATGTCTATTTAACAAAATTTTTCTTGCCAGTCTTTTGAAGTCCAACTTGGCTTAGGTATGTTTGCAACATAGCTATTATATTAAGGAATATGGGCTGGAGAGATGGCTTAGTGATTAAGGCGACTGCCTGTAAAGCCTAAGAATGCTTGTTCAAATCTCCAGGTCCCATGTTTAGCCAGATGCAAAAGTGACGCAAGCACACAATGTCGCACATGCACACAAGGGGGCGAACACGTCTGGAGTTTGTTCACAGAGGCTGAAAAGGCCCTGACATGCCCATTCTCTCTCTGTCTCTTCCTCTCTCTCACTCTTTCTCTTTATCTCTCTCTCTAAAAAAAAAACTACTCAAAATGGAAAGTGTCAAATACTTCTCCTCACACTGTCCCTCTCTCTCTCTATCTGTCTCTGCTTTTCTCTCCTTCTCTCCTTCTTTCTCTCTCTCTCTGTAAAAAAAAAAAGAAAAGACTAGAAATACTAAGATTTGAAATTGTACTAAATTGTAAGGAAGAAAAAAATTGGTTTGTGGTGAGTACATGTATTTGGGATCTAACCTAACATGTGAAAGCAAGGTTAGGGGAGTGGTTGGGTTAAGGAGTCATGGAAGTAATGCATGTTGAAAATCTTAAGGGTTATGAAGAATCACTATTTTGTTCTGCACTAGAATGAGATAAGCCTGTAGAGCCATGATAAGGATATATATATATTTTTGTCTTTATTCAAAAAGGAAAGAAAACTTAAGAAAGCAATGACTTTGGTTAGCGTACATCTTAAAGAAATAGTATTTTGATAAAAGGACAATTCATTTATAATGTGACAAGGAACAGTGTGCATATTTATGTGTGGGAAGAGGGGACTGAGTGGATAAATGATTCCCATCACAAGTTGATTACTCAAAGCCAGGAAGGTGGGGGTCTCAAATAAACAAGGAGGAGATAAATTGAGGAGATTAGATAAAAATGTCCAAAAAACATTCATGCATTTGGGGATTTGATATAAAGCAAGCCAATCAAATGTAGTTTAATATTCAGATTGTGGAAAGATACTGGCAGACTTCTGGACACAAACTTTTTTTTTTTTTTTTTTTTTTTTTTTTTTAGTGTTAGAAAAGCTTACAGAGTGAAGCTCCCTGTGTCACACAATATTGCATGTAGCTGAGATAGTTCTCTGTGAAGTAAAAAACAAACAAAACAAAACACATGTGTATTCATGCAATTTAATAAAATGATTATATACTACTGATGGGATGGATCCTGTTAAACCAGTTTCCATTTTGGGGGAAAACCAGAGCACGGCACAAACTCAGATGTCGTTGCACTAACTTCAGCGCTTCCTAGTGCCACATTGAACGAACGCCAAGAACTTAACTGTAGGACTCTATTTTAGATAATTCAGCTTCAATATAATCTTCTATAAGTTTAATCAGGGGAATCCAAGGGGAAAATGAAATAGATGTTTCAATTCAAACGCCAGCATTTAGATAAAAGCCTGCATAAACATGGACATTTAATTTTATTGAGATTTAAATGAGCTTAGCTCTCATTGCTCATTGGATATAAGGTCTGTTAATTAAGGTATGTGTGCCTTGTAAATCCTGGATGAAAGTGCATTTGCCACATTCAGTTGTAGCTGACAACAGTCCTTTGTAGGAGAGGAAGAATAAATTTAAACCAATTAAGATACTGCATGTGTAATTATGAATATAGTAAATGAAATGAGGTGATTCTGGGTTGTGCATTTTAACATATGTCAGAATTATAGTTCATTAATTCTGGGTACCTCAGCTTAACATCCCAACATTGCAACATACATTACTGTCTTTTGAACAGGTTAGCATGGACGTCAGTAAAGCAGCTTTATATATGCTAACATGTCAATCTACTCTCTGGGCACAATGAAAGCTCATGGTTATGAGGACAGCATTATGCGACGTAGCATGGAGGAGGAGCTTTTGTAACACGAAAATGAGAAGATGTATGCCTGTATCAGTGAACTTACAGTCCTGTGTGGAGAGGAGAGAGACACAGAAGTCAATCATAACTACTGTTAATATAAGAATTCCAGGGCTGCAGAGCTGGCTCAGTGGTTGTAGGTGCTTCCTGGCAAATGCTGATGGCCCAGGTTCTATTCCTGAGTACCCACATAAAGTTCGATGTAAAAATGGCACATGACTTCAAGGCCACCCTGATGACACTACATAGTGAATTCTAGGTTAGCCTGGGCTAGAGCAAGACCCTACCTCAAAAAAACAAAAAATAAAAATAAAATAAAATAAAATAAAATAAAATAAAATAAAATAAAATAAATGGCACATGCATCTGGAGTTTGTTTGCAGTAGAAGACAGAAGTCTATGGCCTGGCTAGCCTGGTGCCCACAGCAATGAAACAAAGGGTCTATCTCAATGATACCGGAAGGAGGTGAAAAACACTGTGAGGTTGTTCTCTGACCACTACACCTGATGGTGGCCTGTGTACCCTTACACACACATACACATAAAATGCAAATATACGTGTACATACACACAAACAAACAAAATAATTTTTAAAAACCTTGAACATAGAGTGTTATCTTTTTTTTTTTCATAATTTGGATTCTCAGAAAAACTCATCTCTGCTCACATCTGAATGTATCCTTTCAGGAATGATCAGTCAGCAAATTTTCACCTTTCTGCTGTGGGCTCAGAAATAAGGATTCCCCAGCCTGAAATTTGAACACAAATACATTGTATTTACTTATTATATTACACTTAATAAATGAAAACAATAAACCCCAAGGGCCTGGTGGAATAGGTACATAATGCTTGCTTAGCATGTGCAAAGCCTTGGGTTCAATCCCAAGGGCTCAGAATTAGGTTCATACCCACACGCATACATGCACACATGTGTGCATACGCGCATGCACACGCGTGCACACACACACAATAACACACACACAGAAAGATGTATATGATATGACACAAGCACATTTGCATCCCCCCACTACTACATACTCTGTTTTCTCACAGTTCATTTTGCTATTCAATGCAATAATTTGCTCAGGGCAGATTTTATTAGCATTTGTGTTGATAATGTACAGTACGCAAGTTGAGTATGAAAGTTTCTATTGTAAAAAAAAGTGCCAATTCAATTTAGGGATCTGATCTCTATTTGTAGTTACTTACCCATGTCACTGCTGCTCAACATGCCTCCTTGGGCCAGATGCAGGAGGCCCTGCAGAGTATCCTAAGAGTCAGTTGTTAATTTGAGCTTCCACTCTGGCATCAAAGAGTGGCAGAGGCAGCCGACAAGCTGGAGAAGACAGCCAGCTGTGAAGTGGTTAACTGCTCACTGTCCCTCCTGAATAGTAAAAGGGGACTTTCTGAGGAAACTGTACTGCCTTCAGAACTTGCATATTCATGTCACAGAGGAAATCAGCCATAAATTTACATTTTTAATAGCAGTTTAAGATGGAAAGACAGAATAATTAACTTCTAAAGGAGGGACTGGGTGACAAAGACATCACAAAATCTGGTCCAACTTCAGTATTTAATTATTGGGATAGAAATTCTTTTGTTCTTAGTTGGGACAGGAGTTGTTCTTAACACAAGTTCTTTCTGAATGTTTCAGTGATGAATCGGATGCATTTGTAGTTTGCTTCTTATGTTGATTTGATTGTAGAATGTCCTCCATAGCTTGTGGCACTTTGGGAGGTGGAGCCTTACTGAAGGAGGTGTGTTGCTGGGGGCAGGCTTTGCATTGTTATAGCCAAGATTCCTCCTTGGCAGAGCTCAGTTCACTCTCTTGCTATTTCCTGCCAGCTACTGTGATAAGAAGTGATGCCCAGCCTCTGCTCTGCCATCCTTTCCCTGCAGAGCTGAGCTTCCTCGGAAGGCTGTAAGTCAAAATAGAAGCTTTCCTCCCATCAACTGCTTTTCATCAGACGTTTTGTCCCAGCAACTAGAATGTAACTACAATACTATTCCATTTATATAGCAATGGGAACTCTCAGACAACGAGCTCTTGCACATAAGTGAATTTTGCAGACAACTGTCACATATAACCGCCGTGTCAAAACTTCATACAAATGAACCATTTTGAGGAAAACACTCCTAAAATGTACTGGGTAACACCAGCCAACATAAACAGCATATGTCAAAAAGGATGGTTTTTCCTTCATGAAGTACTTCCCTAGAATGACCAGATGGGATGAGGAATAGAGCAGCGAACAAAAAGGAAGGTTGCCCAGTTCTTCCATTGTTGGAGTTCCTGTAATCACAAGTGTCAAAACTGATCTCCAAAAACATCACCACCTGTAAGCACCCCACTGTCCTGGTACCAGGAGAGCGAAGGCATCTCTCATGGGATGATTGCACATTAGTGCTTCCTGGCTGGATGTGGTTGTCACTTAGGGGAGGTGAAGGTGACCACATTCACTTCCCTGCATGAGTCACTGACTCTGGAACCACTTTCTGTGGGGTGTGCACACTGCTGGTGTGGAGTCCACACCCTGAAGCTGCTCTTCAGAAGAGGGGAGAACAGCTTTCTTCTCTGAGTTGCTGTGTTCCCAAGATCTCACAGCAACAGGACTTTAATTTCTTACTTCTAGACTCCCTGTTCTTTAGGAATGGACACTGGGCAGAAGAACAATGAATAGCCAGGTGTGGTGGCACATGCTTTTAATCCCAGAGCTTGGATGGCAGAGCAAGAGGGAATCATTGTGATTTCTAGGCCAGCCTGGGACTACAGAGTGAGTTTCAGGTCAGCCTGTGCTAGTATAAGACCTTGCCTTTAAAAAAATCAAACTAAAAAAAAAAAAAAAAAAAAAAGAGAGAGAGAGAGAGAAGAAAGAAAGAAAGTAGGAAGGAAGAAAGAAAAGAACAGTGTGAGTAATAAGCACTCTGGGTGCCCCTAGAAAGAGGAAGATGCCATAGTTATTCTTTTCAAGTGTTTTTAGTGTATATAAATGTATGTACTCATTTGTAAGTATGTCGTTGCACATATGTGAGGATTCACGTGTGTTGAGACCAGTGGTTGACATCTGGTGTCTTCATTTGTTCTCCACCTTTATTCTTTGAGACGGGGTCTCTAACTGGATCTAGAGATCTCTACATCTGTTAGACTAGCTACCCATCAAGTCTGAGAATCACTGTTACTGACTACCCACTTCTAGGATTCTTGGTGCATGCCACCACACCTGGTATTTCCTGTAGGCCCCAGGGATCCAAAGCCAGGTCCTTATGCTTATGCAGCAAGAACTTGATCCTTTGGGCCACCCACAGCCTGCAGGTGCTCTCTAAGGAGATGGTCTATCAGTACATTACTAGCTCTCTTGAGAGCTCCACAATGGTTGAAAGTCACTGGGAACATAATTGAAGCCCGAATTTCTAGAGAAATAACTGGGAGTTTCCATGATTATGACAAATGAGCTTTTCACCCTGTGTCTAAATAGTGGTTAGAAGCCCAGTTCCTTATTACCAAGCTGTCAAATCTAAGTGTGACTACTTCTTGTAGACCGCCCATCCCTAATTGGCCATTTTCAATTTATTATGATTTGACAACACAGTGAACCAAGGTTGCCGGATCTTTATAAGTGAAATGAAAGACCTCACTGCAGTAGCACTTGGTCTTTGCCATATTTGAAGTCATACATTTTTTAAACAGCATTGGGGGGGAGGGGAAGTGATCAAAAGGGTCCCAAAGCAGTTACAAAGACGACCTCAGTATGGTGCCATGTAGACCAGCAGCATACCTGTCTTGCTGTCTTGGAATCCTTCATTTCCAGTCAGCTCATCCCCTGATAGGTTTCCGTATTCTGATGACCTTCCCCAGGACATGACCCACTCAGTTCAATCTTCTATTGGAAAACTATGAAACCATATGATTGAAACCCATAAATCACATACAGTACCCAAAATGTGATGGCCACCTTCAGGAGGATGACATCAGCGGGCCATGGCGCCCTGGTTGGGGTCCATGGCATTGCTTCTACTGAGCTGGCCTTGGGCGGGTGATTCAGCTCTCCTTTCTAGTCATGATTACTCCGCCGAGCCTGGTCTAGACTTGTTACAAACCCAGATGTGTTGAGATGTCATCCTACACTGTTCCTCTGCATACATGCTATGTCTTCCGCTGAGATTATGTGTAAGGTGTCTTTTACCAGCAGTGGATGTTATGCAGTCTGAGCCTAGAAGACCCCAGTTGACTAAGACCATTCCTGGGACCTCTGGCGTCATCTCAGAGCTGCAAATACACTTCTCCTTTAGTCTGTCTTCTACTTTCTCTCTACATGTGTTATTCCTTTAGTAATAAATAATTAAAACAGTAATGCTGCCTGGGTCAAGGCAATGACAACACAGATCACCTGTATACACTTCAATTGTTGGATGCACTGGGGATCCTTTTGGCTTTTGGAAGACTTACAAATTTTCTATTTCCTTCAGATTCCAAAATATTCCAAATGTAACAAATATATATATATATGCAGTGTTGATCTGTCTCAATATTTTCATCCTTCCTGTGGAGAACTGCATGAATGGCTTGGGGGTGGCCACAGTTGCTATGATTGATTTTCCTTGTGCTGTGATGCTATAACAAATTACCACACAGTGGGCAAATGGAAACACAGACTTGTCCTCTCACACTGCTGAAGTGTAGAAGTCCCATGTCATAGTGTCAGTGGACACCTCCTTCCTCCGCCATCTCTAAGGAAGAAGCCTTCCTCTCTTTATCGAACCTGGTGGCTTCTCCCAATCTCTGACGTCGTATGTGGCTTTCTTTCATGCATGGCTTCTAAGTGTTGGCCCCTGTCAATGCAGGGTAGAGACTTCTGATGGTTAAAGGTTCTTAAAACCTTGCCAGTTGCCCATAGACAATAGGTAGGGTTCTAAGCCAGCCAATAGGCATGTCTTTCACATACCCGGATGACCCTGGGCTATTCCAAGCTTCTATTGTAAAGGTTCAATGGTACAGTACTTGCAAACCTAGTTTTTCTTTTTTAAAATATTTTGTTTTTATTTATTTACTTATTTGAGAGAGAGAGATACAGAAATAGGGAGGTGGGGGGGTGGAGAATGGGCACACCAGGGCCTCCAGCCACTGCAAACAAAATCCAGATGCATGCATCTGGCTTATGAGGGTCCTGGGGAGTCAAATCTGGGTCCTTTGGCTTTGCAAGCAAACGCCTTAACTGCTCGGCCATCTTCTTCAGCCCCCAGACCTAGTTTTCCTAACAAAAGTTGTTCAGTGACATACTGCTGGGCTGGGGATTCAGTTCCTGGTATAAGTAGCTACTCATAAGCTTAGTTTGGTTTTTATATATCTCAGGCCCTGCTTCAGATCTGAGTGATACATTTCTTTCAGGATGGACAGTCATGGGAATTTGAGGTATTTTATAATGACATTGAAGTGGAACTTTGAAGCATTAAATTTTCCTTTATCCCCTTCCTAACCACCTTCCTGATGCAGTTAAGAGCAATGAGCCACTTTTGATATTATGTTCATTAGACAAAATATTTTTTATATGTACATGGGTACACATGTGTGAACATGCATGTGGAGACCAGAGGTTGATATAGGATGTCTTTTTAACAAGTATTTTAATTTCTTTATTTGCAAGCAGAGAAAGAGAGAGAATGGGCATGTCAGAGCATCTAGCCACTGCAAAAAGACTCCAGATGCACGTACCACTTTGTGCATCTGGCCCTACCTAGGCACTGGGGAATCAAAATCAGGTTGTTAAGCTTTGCATCACCATGCCTGGCTTTTGTTTGGTATGGGTCCTGGGATCAGAAATCAGGTATTCGTGATTATTCAGCAAGCACTTTTCATATTGAGCCATTTTCCAGACCTTGAATTAGAGAAAAATTTTTATTGAGAGAGAACATATATATATATATATATATATATATATATATATATATATATATATAGAGAGAGAGAGAGAGAGAGAGAGAGGGAGAATGGGTATTGCCAAGGCCTCAGCTAGTGTAAATGTGGCACATGTGTGACATTGGGTGTTTGTGTCACTTTGCGTTTGGCTGCGAGGGACCTGGAGATTTGAACATGAGTTCTAAGGCTTTGCAGGCAAGTGCTTTAACCACTGAGCCATCTCTCCTGCCCAAGAATCATTTTTTTAATTTTTGGAGAGAGACACAGAGAGAGACAGACAGAGAGAGAGGGAGAGGGAGACAGATAAAGAATGGGCTCACCAGCAGTCTCTCAGCTTCTGTGAATGAAATCCAGATGCATGCGCCCCCTTCTGGGCAAGTGCAGCATTGCGCCCTTGCGTGACTTTGCATCTGTCTAAACGTGGGACCTGGAGATTGGAACCGGGTTCTTAGGCTTAGCAGGCAGGTGCCTTAACCGCTAAGCCATCTCTCCAGCTCCCAAGAAACATTTTAAAGAATAAAATACATGGTCACATAGATCCTCACTGTTGAAAGTACTTGATTAGGGTCATCTAATGATGGTATCTTGTATTTCTTAATTGCTACTTGACTGAATATTTGTGATTCTTCCTTCCATCATCATATGTTGAACTTCTAACTCTCAGTCTGACTGTATTTCAGCATTTAAACATCAATGAGGTTATAAGGGTGAGGTCTTGGTTTCATAGATTAGTGTTCTAAGAAAAGCCATGGAGTCTTTTTCCTCTATGCACCAAGGAAAAGCCATGGAAGACATAGTGAGAAGCCAACCATTTACATGCAAGGATGAGTTTCCCTTCAAGAACTGAATCACTCAGAACCTCCATCTAGGACTCTTGTTTCCAGAACTGTGAGGAAAAAAAATACATTTTCATTGTCTCAGCCTCCCTGTGCTATTGTCACAGCAGTACAAGTGGCTTAGGCACCCCAACACCCCATCATGTGTCAATGCTGTCTTTACCACTGGCAGCAGAGCCATTTATCCCTTTAGATCTAAGCCAAGAGAACACATTCCAGGCTGTGCAGAAACAATTAAAAAATTCATCCCCAGGATTCTGTTCTTCTGAGCCATGCCTGGCACCAGTATTTGTGTTGGCCAGATAGTGTATAGAAACAGAATCCATGGAGTATAAGAACATTTATTTCCAGGAGCTGCCTGGAACCCTGCAGAGTAGACCATCAGGCTGGACCTGTTGGGCAGGCAGTGACATCAGTCTTGAGGCAGAATTCCTTCTTTCTTGGCTAAGATTGCATGAGGCCCACCCACATTCCAGAAAACAATCCCTATTTACAAGAATAACTTTCAGTTAAATCTGCTTGTAGACATTAATCACGGCTACAAAATACCTTTACGTGAGCATGTAGCTTAGTGCTTGATTGATTGGTGTATTAATCTGCTTTTATTGCTATGGCAAAATGCTTGAGGCTGACTAACATTAAAAAGATACATTTAGGGCTGGAGAGATGGCTTAGCGGGTAAGGCACTTGCCTGTGAAGCATAAGGACTCATGTTTGATTCTCCAGGTCCCATGTAGGCCAGACACACAGTGAGGCAAGTTTTCAAGATCACACAAGGTGATACATGCATGTGGAGTTTGATTGCAGTGGCTGGAGGCTCTGGTGTGCCAATTCTTTCTCTCTTTCTCTCATTCTCATTCTCATTGTCATATATATATGGACCAGACTGTTGGGCTTGCCTCATAAAAAAAAAAAAAAAAAGAAGAGTACATTTAGCTCATGAATGTGAATGTGGAGTCTGAAAGTCTGGCAACTTTATCAATTTGATTCTGATAAGTCCTTTTGGCTACACTACATCCTAGCAGATGGTGTCCCAGCAGGAGTGTTTGTGAAATGGAAGGATCACATGATGAAGCAGGAAACCAGACAGAGCTTGAGGAAGGGACGCTCTTAATCTTCTTGCAATTCAGCAGACTTCCCTAAGAACTACATGGATCAGTCCCTTCCAAGGCCATAGAATTCACCAGACTTCCCTAAGAACCGCAGGGACCAGTCCCTTCCAAGGCCATATCCTCACTAATCTAATGATGTCCCTCTAGGTTCCAGCTCTTAGGGTTCCTACGGCCTCCTAACTTCACCACCCTGGAGACCAAGTTTCTAATTCATGAATCGCATCCACACATTGGTTCCTGGGTTGGTGCATACAACTATGCAAGATAGAGAGGCAGGGGCATGAGGGGAAGAAGGGAAGGCCCTCACACCAGCCAGCCTGGTCTAGCCTGTGCTCACACAGCGCCATTCCTGGTCTATGCAGGGGAAAGCACAGAAAAGCCCTTTGGCCACAGAGCTCAGAAGCTATCAAATGCTACCAAGTGAAGAAGTGGGGGGCATGTAGGTGCACATACATTGACTCACCAACTAAAATTTCTTTCAGAAATTTTTCTACTCAACAACATTGCTGAGGAACAGCGAAACATCCCCGTGTGTGGTTACCCTAGCAAGCACACACAGGATTCTAGGCAAACATGCCTGCCAACTACGCACTAATTCATTTTTCTATAGAAATGATTGCATGGATAAGGCTTCAAGCTCTGTCTTTTAACATGACTACTCCCAGAAAGGCATACACTCTATTTATTTCTTTTGAAGGAGAGTGGATGCTCATTAGACAAGTTTTTATTTTTTTATTCTCAACTTCCATGATTATAGACAGTAAACCATGGCAATTTACTCCCCCTCCTACATTCCCCTTTGCAACTCCACTCTCCATTGTACCCCTACCCCTCTCAATCAGTTACTTTTTTATTTTGATATCATCATCTTTTCCTCCTTATTGTGATGGTCTTGTGTAGATAGTGTCAGGCATCGCCAGGCCGTGGATATTCAGGCCATTTTGTGTCTGAAAGAGTGCATTGTATGAAGTCCTAACCTTCTTTTGATTCTTACGTTCTATCCACCACCTCTTCCTCAATGGGCCATGAGCCTTGGAAGGTGTGATAGAGATGTTTCAGTGCTGAGCACTCCTCTGTCACTTCTTCTCAGTACTATGGTGCCTTTTAAGTCATCCTAAGGTCCCCACCATCTGAAAATAGAAACTTTTCTAATCCAGAGTGAAAGTAGCATTTATATATGGGTATGAACATTAAAAGAAGTATTTACCAGGCAGTTTGGTGAGCATAATATGTACATTTAGGCAGACACCAGCAGACATTACAGCCCTAGGTCTCATGACTTCTCCTGTCATAGGTTTTCAGTATCAGGCATGTATTCCCTCCTATGGAGCTGGCCGCCAGTTCACTTAGGGAGGGGTTGATTTCCCCTATAACAAACATGCCACTATTTCACCCATTGGCTCATTGGCCTGGCTGGCCAAATTTAAGGCTTGCAGTGTCTACTGTTGTTTATCTCCACTGGTGAATTTATTCTTTCCCATTGAACTGCATGCAGTATAGTTTTCCAGCTTTCTGTCAGCTGTTCTACACAGAGGTTTTTCAGCTCAGCTCCAGCAGGATTTCTCAGTGACCTTGTAGCCCAAGCATGTGTCTTCAGCAATAGAGTCTTATCATCTGTTCCTGTTGGGAAAACAAGAGCCTTGACAATAGCCTATAATGTTTTGGGGGGCATTAGGGACCTCCCTGGCCAACAACTGACTGGAGGTGTTCGGTCCCTGACACTGAACTTTTTCTAGTAACAATCTATGGCTTCTGGGTGTGGCACTGTCCCAAAAAAGTAGGTTTCCATATGACTTATTCATACCCTATTGGATTTTGATTAATCCTCTCCCGTGATGGTTTGATTCAGGTGTCCCCCATAAACTGAGGTGTTCTGAATGCTAGTCTCAACAGCTGAGGGCAATTGGAAATTAAAGCCTCCTGAAGGTAGTGTATTGTTTGGGGCGGGCTTATGAGTATTATAGCCAGTTTCCCCTTGCCAGTGTTTGGCACACTCTGTTGTTCCTGTTGTCCATCTGATGTTGGCCATGAGGTGATGTCCAACCTCTGCTCATGCCTTCATTTCCCCTGCTATCATGGAGCTTCACTTTGAGTCTGTAAGGAAGAATAAACCCTTTTTTTCCCCACAAGCTGCTCTTGGTCAGGTGATTTCTGATAGCAAAGTGACCTCATTACAATATCCCTCCACCTTTCCTTTACTCAATCTCATCCCTTGACACCTCTTAGGCCTTTCCACCCCCAATAATCTGTTCTTCCACTTACATATATACAATACCACCCCCTTAAGTACTCCCCCCTTTTCCTCCATCCTTTCTAGCTTACTGGCCTCTGCTACTGAGTTTTATTCCAACTCACATACAATTCCAGACATTTGTAGCTAGGATTCACTTATGACAGAGAACATGTGGTACTTGGCTTTCTGGGCCTGGGTTATCTTACTTAATAATCCTTTCCAGGTCCATTCCATTTCCCTGTAAATTGCATAATTTCATTTTCCTTTACCACTGAATAGAACTCCATTGTATAAATGTACCACATATTCATTATCCACTCAGTACAGAGGCATCTAGGCTGGTTCCATTTCTTAGCTATTGTGAATAGAGTGGCAATAAACATGGATGTACATGGATCTCTAAGGTAGTGAGATGAGTCCTTAGGATATACGCCTAGGAGTGGTATAGCTGGGTCATATGGTAAATCTATTTTTAGCTGTCTCAGGAACCTCCACACTGATTTCCACAATGATTTACACAACAGTGTAGAAGGGACCCTCTTTTTCCACATCTGCACCAACATTTTTAAAAATTATTTTTTTATTGACAACTTCCTTAATTGTAGACAATATCCCATGTAGTAATTGTAGACTGTAATCCCTCCCTTCCCCCAATTTCCCCTTAGAAACTCCACTCTCCATCATATCCCCTCCCCCTCTCAATCAGTCTCTCTTTTCATTTTGATGTCATGATTTTTTCCTCCTATTATGATGGTCTTGTGTAGGTAGTGTCAGGCACTGTGAGGTCATGAATATCCAGGCCATTTTGTGTCTGGAGGAGCACGTTGTAAGGAGTCCTACACTCCATTTGGCTCTAACATTCTTTCTGCCCTCTTTTCTGCAATGGACCCTGAGCCTTGGAAGGTGTGTTAAAGATGTTTTAGTGCTGAATGCTCCTCTGTCCCTTCTTCTCAGCATCATGGTGCTTTCTGCACCAACAGTTATTGTCATTTGTTTCCTTGATGATAGCCATTCTGACAGGAGTGAAATAGAATCTCAAAGTAGTTTTAATTTCCATTTCCCTGATGGCTAAGGATGTAGACCATTTCTTAGATGTTTATATGCCATCTGTATGTATTTTTTCATTTGATAACTCCCTATTTAGTTTCATAGCCTTTTTTTATTTTGTTTTGTTTTGTTTTTCGAGGTAGAGTCTTGCTCTAGCCCAGGCTGACCTGGAATTCACTATGTAGTCTCAGGATGGCCTTGAAATCATGGTGATCCTCCGACCTCTGCCTCCCGAGTGCTGGGATTAAAGGCGTGCACTAATATGCCCAGCTCATAGCCCATTGTTTAATTGGATTGTTTGATTTCTTCTTATTTATTTATTTTTGAGTTCTTTATATATCCTGGATATTAATCCTCTGTCAGATGTATAGCTGGCCAAGATTTTCTCCCATTCTGTAGGTTGCCACTTTGCTGTATTCACAGTGTCCTTTGCTGTACAAAAGCTTTGTAATTTCATGAGGTCCCAGTGGTTGATTGGTGATATTGTTTCCTGAGCAGCTGAGGTTATATTCAGAAAATCATTGCCTATGCCAATATTTGGAGGGTTTCTCCTACTTTGTCCTCTATCAGATTCAGAGTTCTAGGTCTGATATTAAGGTCTTTGATCCATTTGGAGTTAATTCTTATGCATGGGGAAAGAAAAGGATCTATTTTCATCCTTCTACATATAGATAGCCCATTTTCCCAGCACCATTTGTTCAAGAGACTGTATTTTCTCCAATGACTAATGTTTATTAAATGGCTTTTCTTCTTCTTCTTTTTTTTTTTTAAAACCAGGTGGCTGTAGCTGCCCAGACTTACATCTGAGTCCTCTATTGTGTTCCATTGATCTACATGTTTGTTTTTGTGCCAGTACCATGCTGTTTTTCATTACTATGGCTCCGTAATATAGGTTAAAGTCATCTATGGTGATACCACCAGGCTTAATTTTGTTGCTCAAATTTGTTTTGGATATTTGAGGGTTTTTGTGCTTGCAAATGAATTAAGGATTGGTTTTTCTATTTCCATAAAGGATACCATTGAAATTTTGATGGAGATTGCATTAAATGTGTAGATTACTTTGGTAAAATTGCCATTTTCACAATATTTATTCTTCCAATCCAAGAACATGGGATGTCTTTCCATTTTCTCGTGTCTTATGCAATTTTTGAATTAGACAATTTTTAATGCATTAGCTTCAGGGTCCCAAGATAAAAAAAAATAATAATCCTTGGTTTCCTGAAAACTACCCTTGCCCAACCTGTTTATGCTAAAAGAGCATTCCCAAACTTTTCTTTAAATTTTCCTTTCATTTTATTTGACTCTTTCTGTAGCCCCCCTTCTCTCCTTCTCCCTGTCCCTCTTTTTCTCATTCCATCATTTCTTTCCTCTTGTCCCTAAAGTGCCTACAGCCTATGGAAGACAAAGCGTAACCTTAGAAAAAAATCCCCGTTTTAAAAACACATAGGCAGCTCTGAGTTCACCTGCTTTTAAAAACCCTCTCTTCACTTCCTGTTGTATTTTGGAAAATGAGCTTCTGTATGATAGTCTTTTGAAATCTTCCACCTCATTGTGCATCTTTTATTTTCTAGGAATGCCTCACCGTTTCCACCTCAGGGTCTCCCTGTGTTTAACATTGTTTATCTGTGGGTCTTGGTCTTCATCTGCCCATTCCTTAGTTTCAGGTTAAATGTTTCTTCCACTAGTAAGACTTCCTTGAAGTCTGAAGGGAACGTTTTCCATAATTCTGGAACACGAGTTTGGATAATAAGAGGCAGGATGATCCCTGGGGCTCACTGGCTAGCTATTGCAGCTGATAGTGTGCCCTAGGTTCAGTGCAAGATATCATCTCAAAAGATAAGATAGAAAGCTGTTGAGGCTCAATCCCTGAAGTTAAGTCTCTAGTCTTTACACACACACAAACAAACACACAGACACACACACACACACACAATCAATGCAATTATAAATTCAATTCTAATAAATAAATAAATTACTTAACTTTTAATACTATAAAACACCATTGTATTTTATTCTTGTATTTTGATTCCTTCACTTGGCAAAAACATAAGATTAGCATATGTGGTAAGTGTCAACTGGACAAGGGTAAGCGAGGTCTTCAGAGAGACCCAGACCCTGGGTGGCTTCCTATCTTTTCTCCCCGTGATTATGACGGGACGTGGCTCATGCTGAATTGGTTCCAACATAATCTGGACACATCTGATATAGACTTCTCCTTAGTGGAACAGTCCAGGTTACCAGTTTCCTCACTTCTTTAATGGTGCTAGAAATGCCACAGACTCTTAAGGGAACGAATCATCTCCTTTGCAATTCCAGCAGGGCTCTTCCATCTTGGAAAGCTTCACTCACCCTGCTCTATGGAGAAGCGAGAGGCAACAAGGAGAATGCTGTGGGGAGCATGCTGCAGCTGCTGGTGTTCTGTGGAGATGCCACATCCAATTCACTTCTCTACACAGTGGCTGAATAATGGGAAGAGACAGAGAGAGAAGGAGAGAGAGAGATCAAGTGTGTAATGTGTGTTCTCTTCCTACCAGCACAACACTGAGACAGTTGATGAAAACGGGCTGCAAAAGGAATGAGCTATTTCAGGTTGTCATTTCCCCTTGGTCTCTTACCAATATGAGTGTAATCTGATCATTATGAAATGTGGATGAGAGCCCATCAGATTCTGGTAAGATGCCAGTTAGGAAAACCAGGGTGGGAAACAGGATGGGAAAGAGGGGTTTGTGGGAAGCAGGAGTGTTCATTACTGGAATTTGCAAGTAGGTACAGCACAAGGCTGACTGCTGTCATAATCACTCTTAAAATCGGCCTGTGTCTGGCCGTCTATTGGGCAAAGATCTATGATTACAGACTGGAGGGTATACATTTTCAGCTAGAAAATAGCACCTGAAAAGAGGAACCTTAGACAAGCAACTAAGCAAGGCTCAAATCCCTTAGATTTCATAACATCACGGTGATTCTTATTTAATCAATTGCTGGATTTGTGAGTGTTTTTTTCTTTCCCTCGACCTCTTCTTTCTTTTCCTATTCTTCCTCCTGTTTATCCTCTTCCATTTTCCTTAATTAATGTCATAATGAAAGCTAAATCAAAATATATGAGGAACATTTTATCAAACTCTTGTTAGTGAAGTACACACTGGCTGTACTACTTCTCTCCATTTAGACCTCTCCCACTTCCCAAGGCTGCCTCTGATGATGGAAGCATTGTTGTTCTCCTCCCTCACATTTCCCGTCTTATTGGCAGGATTCTGATTGCCCTGGAGCTTCAGTCAAGCTCACCAACTAGGTTTAATTCAGTGAAAGCTTCATTAGCTTAACTAGATCACAGTGAGACTCTGCCAAAAAAAAAAAAAAAAAAACCCTCACACATTTAGCACAGAACTAGTCCCTCTCCACCTATAATCGCCATTTCTCCCAGATCAATGTCATCAGGGTGTCGCTGTCTTTTTTCTTCATGCATAAAGACAGATCCCTGCAACTCACAGAATGATCTGGCAGTTTACAATATTGGGACTATTTAAAGAGCCATGCACATATTTTGTGAAATATGGTGTATGTTGTTCCACATAGCTATATCAATCATGTCTTTAAATTCTTCTTAGCACTGTGAACGGGCTTCCAGTGGTATTTCCTTTACATTGCTCTTTTAAAATGAATAGTTACTGAGAATTGTATCATACACAAAGGCATGTAGTTAACTTATTCTTGCAAAGGGATTTTTTTTTTATTCTCGCCACTGATTTAAGCAACAATTTGTAAAAGAAAAGTAATATTCATGAAAAGAAATAATAGTACTTTTTTATACTGTAATCATCAAAGAATGGAGAATTATATGTTATTGGATTCTTTACTAATCCTTGTAAAGGCGATCTGTCAGATCTGAACATTTCAGTATGCTTTTACAAATTAGCTTCACATTGCCTTTGTAGCAGCAATGGCTTACAAAGCTTAACTTGTATTTGTAAAATGAGCAGTTAACTGTTTTATTGATGAGAAAAAATTTAAGTAGGAATGAAGACATATTACTTGGAATCATAAAATGATCAAGCAGAGAGGCAGTTACCGATAATATACTTCACTGCTCACCCTGTAACCTCATTGTATTTCTTCACAGATGAGGAAACTGAGTCTTCATGGATTTCTGCTTTCTACAGACTTAGTCAGTAGGAGAAGAAGCTACCTCATTGTTCAAAGAAGCATGTAATGCCTTCATCCAGGTGCTGCAAGAGAGAGTTTATTTTCAAGTTCTGTTCAGAATGGGGCCAGCTAGACTGTTTCCTGTGTTTAATAAGTAAGTATTGCCTGCTATGTTATGGTATGTTTCTAACATTCCTTTTGATAAACAGCTCAAGAGTGGTGTCATTTACACTTCTGAGTTTTTAGAGATAGTTATACTAGAAATGAAGGCAATATTCTCATTATACAGTGAACTGGTTGGGTTTCTGAATTGCTGAGTATGTTCGTAATAAGTAACTGATTTTTCACATAGAATCATATTCTAATCTAAACATACCATAAACAGAAATACCCAGAGACCTGCATGGCCAGGGAGAAAAACATTTCAAACTTGAGACCTAGAGCCAAATCCAAGAGCTTACATTCACAAGAGAAATGAACACTCTCTCCCATAAGTTGCTCCTTAGAAGAGAAATGCTAGCCAGGCCCAGCTTCAGCAAATTGCTTCTTTCTATATTTTCAGGTTCTGCTGTCTATAAGAATGCCCCCTGAGGACTGCCACAACATTTAATATTTGGCCTTTTCCTTGAAAGTCTTAGATCCCCAACACTTACCTTCATCACATAGTTCCACTTGCCATATTTTCTGTAGATAAACAGACTTCCCCAGTTTGTTTGATTAAGCAGGGTGGAAGCTAATCCTGGCTTATTGTTTTAGAAACA
Organism: Orientallactaga sibirica; assembly: GCA_036365145.1. Lineage (NCBI taxonomy): Eukaryota > Metazoa > Chordata > Mammalia > Rodentia > Dipodidae > Orientallactaga > Orientallactaga sibirica. Next base: position 34,861,376 of record JAEOAD010000019.1, read on the forward strand.
AAACTTCCTTTCAAAGGATAGTAATAAATCAAAAACTATGATCATGTTCAATAGCTTTCTTTGAAATCTCTCCAAGCAATCAGTTTCAATCAAAGGAACCCTTCTAGCCTTTCCGCTCTTACTATTGTCTCTGCAATTTTTCAAACTGAGTTGCCTCTGAGATTTTCCTCCACTTTCTGTGCCAAGGAAATTTTTGCCTGAAAATCAGGATAGAGGCTCCAGGTGAGGCATACTTCTTCTCTGAAGGATTCATTTGTGCCTTGTTTAAAGTTGAGGACCTACCCACTGTGCTTTGCTTGAATTTGCCTGGGCCAGTCCACTTTTCATTATTTTGGCTGCACAGTCACCAACAGGAGCGCAGGGAAATGACATGGATCATAGATTTTTGCTAAAAAGAGACACACCTGAGTAACTAAACCAAAACAAGCGAGAAGCAAAGAGAACGCATCAGTACACCCGGAGTCTCTTGCACTACCTGACGCTGGTCAGTGAGGAGGCGGCCTCCGTCTAAAGTTCTAGTCCCAACTGGGAGAAGATATACTTTAAGGAAAAGTCTTCTGCAACAGAATATCTAGAAAAGTGCATAATTGAGAAGACAATGTTCCACAGGCCAAGTGGCTCTTAAGGATTTTTTTTTTTCTTGAAGATGAAAAGAATAATCAAATCACAACAAAGATTAAAACTAATGGATTTTCAAACCCATTTCTATGGATTTTGAGTCCCGAGTCTCTGAATTCTCAGATTTCCTATTCAACTGTGAGCTCATGGTTACGCAGAGTTTAACACCTTCATCTAGAAATAGGCTGAGGGAAAGGAAAAGGAAGTCAGAAGTCACTGAAGAGAAGCTGAGGTTATAGACTTAGGACACTATGCCTGGCTTTTCTTTGGGTGCTGGGGATCTGAAATTGTGGCATCATGCTTGCTTGGGAAGTAATTTACTGGTTTAGTCATCTTCCCAGCCCCTACACTAATTCTTTATAATACAATTTTTAAATATTGAAGTATATTTTCAAATAATTATGAATGTAATAATCTCAAAACTGAAGGAAGCCATGCCACCAGTCTGGAAGGGCAGAGAAAGCCATCTTAGTGTATTGAGACACTTTGCTGTTTCATGTCTGCAGCTTACTGCCCCACATCCAGAATGTCTGTTAAGTTGCTTAGTCACCAGCTTTGATTTTTCCATTGATAATTCCCTTACATGATGCCATATTCCCCTTTGCATTACTTTAGTATGCACCAGATGGCAATACGAAAGCATATAAATGCCAGTGGTTTCCATCTGTGATGAGAGTCTATGATTATAAAAATGGGCTCAAATCTCAAAATTCAATTAATTTGTTTATTAAGAAAAAATTATCACGTATATAAACAAAATCAAGTCTACAGAGCAAAGCCTAAAAGCACTATAACACCTCAAAACATATCTTTGCTACCATTGCTAATTTGGGGGCACATTCCCTTTCATCTCCATATTACTCATTCATTCATTTATGTATTTATTTTTGAGACATACAGCCTACTTTGGTTTGGAACTTGCTGTTATCCCAGGCTGGCCTTGAATTTATGCTCTTTTTGCTTCTGCCTCCTGAATGTTGAGTTTACAGATCTATGCCACCACAGCTGGTTCTTTTTTTTTTTCTTTAGCAGACCTTTTAAATATGTGACTCACTACAAAAAACCACTGTCATATCCCTTCTACTTCCTGTCATCAATGGAGCCTGCGTCTCTCAGTGGGTAGCTGTGATCCCAAACTCCTGTCCTGTTGTGTCCTTCTTCCTCAGTGCTCCCTGGCATGCTGAAGGGTGGATATTATACACTCTACTCTCCCACCTACTTGCGGCTAGAGTGCTTTAAAATTTCACATCAACAAGGTGCTACAACCCTACCCCACAGCATGAGCAGAGATAGCATAAGGGAATAAATTGTTATGCCATTTCCCCTTTCAAAGGCTGTGAGCACAGAGGTGTCTTAATGGGTAGACATGTTGGCATGAAACAAAGAAGGAAATTAGGGACTTAAGAACACCATAGGTTCAATTGGAGTAGACAGCAGTTCTCAATTACATATTGTGAGGGTGGGGAAGGGGAGGGGCAGAAAGATGAGTAGAATAGCATAGAGGCAAGGGAGAAGGCAATGAGAAGGGTGGTTGCCCCACCCTTATTTCTGTCACCACACCAAACCAGATACCCAAAGCACCATTAGTTTTGAGGTCAAAATCAAATGGTCTCACTCTCAGCCTTCCCCCCCAGAAGATTGAAACTGTCGGTGATACAGCACTAGGAAGATATGGGGTACACTCTGGCTCAGTGGGAGAGTAAGAAAAATAATCTAATATCTCTTTCAAAGGCTTGTATCATTAAATAAACATTTTATGTTATGAATTATACATCCATAAATTTATAATGTGAATTTCTGCCTTTTTATTAGAGTTGTCAGAAAAGTTTAGGAAAGTTATTTCTTTCCCAGGAATTTATCTGTAAATATGACAGTATATAAAGTAGGGAAAATACACAAATATGCAAAGGAACATCCCTGTTCATTCGTTATCCCTGAGCATCAGAAGTGGAACGGACTGTAAAGACCACCTCTGTCAGTATTTTTCAAGCTGCAGCTGTGACCTGGTGGAGCATTGGAAGTCAGTTTAGAGAGTTGCAGCTAGCATTTTTTGATGCATGAGATAGTAGAGGATGCAGACAAGAAGATAAAATGTCCAAAGCCACTTCTGGCAGTTAGGGCAACATTTTGTGGATCGTATGAAGAACTGCAGCGTCATGGACTCCTGTGTGAAATCGTTCGTTATCTGATGGCGGTTAGCCATCATGATGTGTGAAAGTCACACATCTCCCTTTGTAGCACAGGAGTCTGAAGGAGCCACGGGAATTGTCCACATTCACATCGCTAGCTTGTGGAACACACTGGAAGAAAACCATCTTTCCTGATCTTTCTCACTTTTGGGTTTGTAGGAGGGCAGTAATTACTTCATGTAAAAAAAAAAAAAAATAACAACAACAAAAAAAAAAAAAACAGAATTCTTTGGTGAAGTAAGTACAATCGTCCCTTTTAACCAAATAAAAGACTTCATATTTAAGGAAGTTAAATATTTTATTCTAATATAAGCATCTTAGAGGCTGCTAGGTTTTGAAGATATTTGACCATTCTCTACCCAAAATTCATTATTTTAGGAAGACATCAGAGTAAAATGCAAGATACGCTGAGTTAGAGACACACTAGAGTGGGGATGAATATTTCTGTGGCTGTTGGAATTTAAATGATGAGCGGTGAACTAGATTGCTGGTGACAGTAATAGTGGAGCACAGACAAAGTCTTTGAGGCCCCCGAGGTATGGAATAGACTTAACTTGGGACGAGTCGGTCGGTCATTTGTGTATTAACCAATGAAGGTCTTTATTAAGTTCATAGTATCGCTTCTTCCTCTGGCGGTACTCATTGTGTGAGACTTAAGAATATGCATTTTAACCTATGACACCCAGTGATTCTTAAGCTCTGTAAAATCTTAAAAACGCTGCAACCAGATGAGCAATAGAGCAAGTGCTAACAATAACCAAACTATTTCTAACTTAATTTTGTTAGCCTGTTTGTTAGTAATGTCCAGCTCCAAATACGACATAGCAGCGGCAGTAATACATTGGGAGAGGGCCATGACTGTTCTGGGATACTGACTTCATTACTGCTTAGCTGTAGCCAACAATTGCCTTCTGCTGTGTATTTAATTGCCATTAGTCATTTATTCATCCTTCAGTCAACTGTGGATGCTTGCTCTGTGGTTGCTACTGAGCTGACCTTTGGGACTACAGAGGTGAGCAGAGGAGGATGTTAGAAGCAGAAGGCAGTGAGCTGCTATACCCAACTTCTCCATGAGCTCTGTCCTTGCACAGTATAGGCCTTTATTTCCCTGTCACACACTCATTCCCAAGCCGCCACTGAAAGTGTCCACAATGGGTACCTGTTCAAAGGCCAAAGTCCTCTAACTAGATACTCTCCTTCAGGATGGATATTGCTAATAAATTTGCACATGTGTGTGTGTGAGAGAGAGAGAGAGACAGAGAGAGAGAGAGAGACAGAGAATTACAGGTTTGTATCCCAGTGATGGTCACAATATTTCTCAGGAACAGCCAATCACAGCTTAGTTTAAACTATCCCTCACGAAGAAGTCCCTCTTAGCCTTATTTTTTTCAGGATGCTACATTTCCTATTCTTTCCTTTATAATAATTATAATTAATTAATTTTGATAATTGTGATTATCATTTTTATCCCAATTGGAGTATGTTTCATAAAGGTTACTGTTGTTCTCATCTATTGAAATAGCTTGATTAGAAAATTTACCTGAATTCATTCAATATTTTAATAATTTCAAATAGATTCAAGTTGGTTTTAGCTTAAGAATTTTTTAAACAGTAGTAGAATTTCTATAGTTACTTTATTCATTGCTGTGACCAAATACCTGAGAAGGAACAGCTTAAGAAGGAAGGGATTATTTTGGCTTGAAGTTCCAGGGAATGGCACATTATGGCAGGGAAGGTTTGGTGGCAGGAATGGGAGGCTGGTCACATTACATCCACAGTCAAGAAGCAGAGTGAAAATAGACATTGGATTGGTCTGAAAATCCTCAAGACCCACTCTCCGTGGCCACTTCCTCTAGTAAGGCTCCATCTCTTTTAAGAGCACAACCTTTCCAAATAGAGGCACCAGCTGGGGACCAAGAGTTAAAAATATAAGCATTTGTGAGATAGTTCATGTTCAACCCAAAACAAGATTGATCTTTCTTTCAGTTTGTTTGTTTTCATCCAACTCCTACTGTATATGAATATATATATATCCTAGAAACCAGACTACAATTAATATTATCTTTGAACTGAAAATATTAATTTTAATCTTCTATATGACCAGAAAAATTATGACATCAATTAGCTCCAAGTTAAAATTGCATTTTGAAAAGCCTTCAGTTTCAAGCATTTGCTAATAATTTCTTCCACCTGATTTTCCACCAGAATAAATAGAAGCTGCCTTGGATTTTTTGCTGCCCATGCTTCCCACATCTACCAGCAAGTCCTGTCCACACTACACTCAAATTTTATCTAAATTCGGTCACCTCCATCTCTTTATTCTTTTTAAAAATACTTTATTATTTATTGATTTGAGAGAGAGAAAGAGAGATACAGAAATAGGCAGGTAGAGAGAGAGAGAGAGAGAGATAGAACATCTTTATTCTTTTGAGACAGGTTTAACTCAGTCTTCCAGGCTGGCCTTGAACTCATTAGGAAGCCCAGTTTGTTGTTGAACTCAAGGAAATATACCTACCTCAGCTGCCCATGTGTCGGGGTCCCAGTGATGAGCCACCTCACCTAGACTTGTCTCCATCTTCATCTCCACTGTTGGCATCCTGGTTCAGCTCTCCTGCATCTCTTACCTTCCTCTCCCCAACAACCTCGTCACTAACTTCCATCCTTCCATAATTTCCCCCAAAACTAAACTGTACTGTTTGGCAAATAGGAATAAGATTTTGATATTCTTACTTAAAACTCTCTAATGAAGGTTATTAGCATAAATCCCAAACTCCTTTCTCTGGACCAAATAGCCTGACCCTTCCTGTTGTTCTGACCATCAGCTACTTCCTCTTCCAGCTTGCCAATCTTCAGACATGGGACTTGCTCTTGGATCTTCAGTTCTATTCTACTTTTTAGGGCCATTGTTAGCTTATTACTAGCTTAGCTTCTATTCCTAGGTGCAACATTCTCTGCTTTCCTCTTCACCTAGCAAGGTGTGTCTGATTCACTTTCAATTCCACCTTCTCAGGGGACATTTTCCCCTGATTTCTCGAAATAAGGCATCACCAGTCACTGGTTTCCAACATTATTCTGAGCTAATTCTTTCTCTGCTCTTTTGACATTTCATTACTCTCATTGCTCTCATGTTTGTAATTTGAGTCTTCACTCAAAGGTAACCTTCATTCCAAAAGACATTGTTCTGGACCCTTCAGTATCCCTGCAGTCTAGAACTTACCTCTAGGGCTTCAGTAAGGCCTTGATAGATAGTTATAGCAAGAACAAGCAGTTGCATGAAGATATTGGAGCTGGAACCTGAACTGCCTCCTGTGACCACAGACTGAAAAGTTTCCCCAGTGCATTTATTCTAATTGAATAGGGACACCCACTGGGAATTCCCCTTTATTCTTTACCAGTATGTGTAGCTTTGCCACACATCCTTTGTGTGAGGAAAGAAAAAGCATTTTCATTGTTATATATGTCCATAAGGCTGGAGTTTAAATCTTGTCCTTTACTGATCTCCTTGGAGGAAAGGAGGAATTGCATTTCCTCAAGTTTCTTCTGTGCCTCTACCTTCAGGTTAATCAGACAGACCTTTCTGGCAGAGTTAACTGATCAATGTCAATGAAGCATTTGGGTAATGGAGAGAACTGCAACAATAATGATGGTGGTCATCTGATTATTTTGCTGACCCATGGTATAAACCGTACAAAAGAAGGAAAACAGTTTATTATGCAATGGACAACGTTAGGGTTATTTATAATGATTTCAGAATGACAATGAGGTGCAGATTTCATTGTTTAGGACATAGACCCTCAAATTGTTGCTTCCTTAAAGGCAGTCATCTGTATCAATATCTATACCTACTTATATCATATACATATATACACAGACTATTTTTTGCTTTGGTTGGAGTAATTTTCTACTTTTCACTTGCCTATAAATAACAAATCATCACCTGTTTATTACAACGTCAGCCCGTGTCAGAGGAGACTTGAAGCATCCCCTCAAATGCTGCACGCCAATGGAAGGAATTCACGTGGGTCTTCTGTACAAACATTAAGTTGGTGGAAGTGTCTGCACATATTGGTTCTATGTTTGTGTTTCCGAAAAAGAGGGGCCCGATTTATTAGAAGTACAGACTATCTTCCTCCATCCTCACTGATAGCTCTACGGTTGCTGAATGATCACTAAGATCTTAACCATGGACTGCTTCCTGTAGGGCTGCCTCAAGGATGAGCATTAACAAATGGATTTAGGATTTAGTGTGGATTACTATCATGTTCCTGCTGTTAAGTCTTCTTACTTGATGTTGCCTTTATATTCCCATGTCCTCATTACTCTATCCCACTGATTGAACTCAGCCAAAATACATCTCACACTTACATCGGACCATAAATAGTGCTTAAAGAAAATTGTGGGGGAAAAGAAACATTTACTCCAAAGAAATGGATTGCTTATCTGTGCGAAAGTGACGATTTAAGGCAGGGAATTTCTTGTCATGCAATCTTGTCTAATCTTACCAACATTATCAACACTCCAAGTTCAATAATTGTCAAAGTTGAATCCAAGACCATCTTTTTCCTCTTGATGCCAAGTTTTCACTTCTAGAAGCTGTGCTTATGAAAGGAAAGAAGGGGTGCCAGATGACGATGGTACTTTTTGGCTTGGTCCCCCTTGTCCTTTGTTTTAAAAGGACTAAAATTATGAAGTTGCTGCTGGGTCAATGTTTGACTGAAAGAAGGGAGTATGGAGAGAGAGAGAGAGAGAGAGAGAGAGAGTCAAAGACCCAAAATGACACCAGAAAAAGAATCAAATTTCTGCTATTCCCAATTTGAAAAGACACCAGTAAACTTGAAACTCTTGCTAGCTTCACAGAAGCTGTAACGAAGACGCAATTTTGCTCAGAGGTGTTTTGTGTCCTCTAAACCTCCAAGAAAGTCGTGTAACTCTGCGGCTCCCATCAAAATGCTGAGAAAATGAAGTTTCCTATGGATGTTGCCAGCAAACGGGTCCGGACATAATTGTGCTACAGATAATTTTAGGAGCTCTTCTGCAGAAAGGAGTGAAGTACACTTTTCAATGAATCAAAACCATCAGAAAGGAGTTCTTGCACAGCTGTCAGACATCCTTGATCATGCTGTGTCCAGGTTGCCTTTCATAATTAGAAGTACAGAAAGAAAACTCAGCCTTCCCAAACTGCAGGGAACGTTTCATATAACAATAAAGGGCTGCCCCCATATATCCTCAGCTGACAGATAATAAAAGAGAAAATTGGTGCACTAAAAAATGATAGTAGGGCTTTGGAGACAGGAATGATGGTGGTAGATTTGTTAAATAGTTATTTTGTCTCTAATCTTTCTGGAGGACAAATAGGGTAGAGATGACTTTCTCTTCTCATGTTTTTCAAGAAAGCTCACATTATGTAAATTTATATCTATATAAACACCACAAGAGACACAAAACACCCTCTGCTTGGGACTGCTGTCACTCATGTAAGAGACAGGCTAAGGTAGGTGAGTGTGGTGGCTACTGTTCCTTGGCCTTTGCACCTGCTCTTCTTTCGCCCCTCCCACGCCCAATGTCTATATGGTCACTCCCTGATGCCTCTGCTCTTCTTTCAAGGCCTCTTTTTGGTTCTCTACATAAAATAGTGCATAAAACAAGATGCTTCCTTCTCCACTACTGCTTTTTAAATCCCATTGTCTGTTTCTTCATTGCAGTCATTGACTCCAGACTAACAATGAACTTGGTTCATCTTCTTCTCCCTTCAATTAGAGTTTAGATATTAAAATCTTCATGACAGGGATGGAGAGATGACTTAGCAGTTAAGGCATTTGCCTGCAAAGCAAAAGGACCCAGGTTCGATTCCCCAGAACCCACATAAGCCAGATGCACAAGGGAGTGCACACATCTGGAGTTCATTCACAGTGGCTTGAGGCCCTGGCACGCCCATTCTCTTCCTCACCCCTCTCTGTCTCTGTCAAATAAATAAATAAATAAATAAATAAATAAATAAATAAATTAACTTAAAATCTTCATAAGTACCATTCACTTTTCTTACTTGTTGTCCCTGGAGGCCACACTATTATCTGATTCATCATAGACGCTTATGAAACATTCTAGGAGAGAGTGGTTCAGTTGTTCAGAATCACTCATGCTTTCTGTTAGCACATATTTGTGTCTTCACTCATTGTCGTGACCACAGCCCAGACACAAAGCAGCTTAAGGAAGGAAAGGATTTATCTTAGCGTACAGATTACAGGAATACACTGCATTGTGGCAGGGGAGGTATGGTGGCAGGAGAAGGAGGCTGGCTTATCACACTATATTTGTAGTGGGGAAGAAGCAAAGGGTAAACAGGAAGTGGGCTTAATATAAAATTAACCAATAGGTATTAGCGTATCTTTTCTAAATATACCCTATCATACAGTGGGAAAGTATTCACTGGAGACTTGGGCACATTTCTAGTCTGGTTCTCCTTAGCTGAGCATGTGGTTTTCTGTACAAAGTCGACCTCGAAGGCCAGGTGTGGTGATGCACGTCTGTAAATTTAGCATTCAGAAGGCAGAAGCAGGAGGATTGCCACAGCTTTGAGTTTAGTTTGCTATACATAGTGAAATGCTAGGCCACTCAGAGCTACATAGTGAGACTGTCTCAAGAAAAAATGAGCTGAAGCAAAACCGAATCAAACGTTATATAAAGGAGTTACATAATGCTGCAGAAGAAGACGGGGTCTTGGTGAAGTGATCAGTTTCTTCAAGGCGCTTCTTCTGCAAACACAACGTCCAGGAATGCACTGTAATTCTGCCCACTGACAGAGCCAGCATGTCGCCAGCTTCCAGTGAAGGTGCTACCACAGGCACCAGGTGACTCCAGCTGTGTATTTAAGGGGATGAAGGGTGCTGAAGACAGAAGACATTTTTTTTCCCTGCCGTGTGCTCAACTCTGGCGGCTCTGTGACACAGTAGATTTGATTCATGGCTCATCCACTCAGTAAGTACAGACCTGTCGTGGTCCCACAGCCACTCAGAGGCTACAAAAGCCAAACAGAGGTCAAAAGAGGCTACATGGGATTGGGGAAGTGGTTCCTTGGGCAAAGTTCTTGCTGTATGAGCATGAGGACCTGAGCTGGGATCCCAGAACTGGCATAAAACCTGGCATAACAGTGTGCTCATGTAATCACAGCTCTGAGAAGGTGAACACAGGAAATACCTACGGCTTGCTAGTCAAGTTGTCTAGGCAAATTGATGAGGCCAGGGTGAGACCCTGTCTCAACAAATATGAGAGTAGCTGCAAAAGATGTCTAGTACTGACTGCTGGCCTCCACATGCACATGCACACACATGAACACATTTCATTCATGCTATGCACACATATGCACACAAAACAAAGAGGATGTAGGGATACTGACCTTATTCATGTGCAGGCGTGAACAGCTTTCAAATGAGAGTAGGGAGCCCTGATATTGTCATGTATTGGCAGTTGTTCATTACATTACAAACATTTTCTTCCTTGCTTTGGGCTTAACTGCACTGGTTTTAGCTTGGAGACTCCATTATCGGTCCTTTCAAACATGCTCTCCCCACGTCCACAGTCACATCATTCTCAACACAAGGACCCTACCTCAGGCCCCGGCTCCACCTGCCTTTAGGCTTACTTGAATTCTGCCTCAACATGATTGGTAGTGGGGAAAGTCACTGGCTCCCCCACAATTATTTTCCTGCAAAGGGACTCCAGTGACTTCATATTTTTGCATGAAGTTCACATGGGCCATGATTCTTATTATGACTACTAGAACTTGGTGTTCTTGCAGAGGTGATAATTTTAGCTTGCAAATGACAAACGTTACAACTTCCTCTGCCTGCTCCTCCTTGGAGGTCCTATCCAGCCTGTAATACCATGGGCCCCTTCTATTTATTTATTTATATTTTTAAAATTTTATTGACAATTTTCATACATATACATATATATATATATATATATATATATATATATATATATATATATATAACTTTTCCCACATATACATAATGTGTTTTGGTCATAACCTCCTCCCATTTCTTTATTTTGTCCCCTCCTTCCCCATTCCCCTTCCTTCTTTTCTCTTTCTTTCTTTCTTTCTTTCTTTCTTTCTTTCTTTCTTTCTTTCTTTTTCTTTCTCTCTTTTCTTTCTATTTCCCTCCCTTCCTTACTTCTTTCCTCTTTCTTCCATTTAAGTCTTTCACTTTCAAGAACAGACTTAACTTACTTTAAAGTACAATCACCATTCAGTAATTCTGAAATATTTTTACAGACCTAGAACCATAATTATATGCGCTATGTATACATCACTGATGGCAAAGTGCTATTTCATTGGGAATATATTCTGTTTGCTTTCACTTTATTCTTTTTTAATTGAAATTTTTAAGTTGGCATGCAAAGATTTAGGACTCATTCATCCTGCCGTTTTGAAATACAATTTGTTTTTGTTGATTCTATCTCTCCTCCTATCCCCAATTGTAGCAGACAGCTTCAGGTTCACAAAGATGAACTTCTAAACCAGGCACAGTAATGGAGGAAGGATTAGTTATTGAAGCTTAAGATCCAGGGGAAGTTCTGTAATGGCAGAAGAAGCTGGCCCTGCTTTCATAGGTCCAAGCAGAGAGAATCAAGCCACAAGCCAAAAGCCATACCATACAGCACATTTCAGGAACTCCAAGCAGAACTAGGCACTTTGCATATCTTTAGATTGGAATTTCAACCCACCACCACATCGTCCGCCCAGCGACACCTCCTCCAGCCAGGTAGCTACAGATCCAAACCACAAACGAATAAAACACTGAATATATTGGGGGCCATCTATTCAAACTACCAAACCAATCTTTCTCTTTCCCACCCAATCTCCCTCCAATAGCTTTCCTCTTTCTGTTTACATGTCAGGTGAGGGCACTCAGTTTGAAATTGACTAAGCAAGACCATTTGAATAAAAACAAAGGTCTACTAGATAGCATTCACTTATCAGGCCTGTCCTCTGGACTCTTCATATTCTAACTCACTTACTGCCTTCACCCCCCATCCCGCCCCCGTGGGACAATCATTGTAACATCTCTCCCCTTTGTACAAATCCTGCTCTCTGACCATCATCTACTTTGTTCCTTCTTTCCAAATGTTACAGAGCTGCTGAAAAAAGTATACTGAGATACCTGCAATATTTCTTTCTTCTCTCACTGACTTATAAATTTTTCCTTCCTCTCATATCCTCTATCCTGATAAATGACCCAGAGCCTATTAGGCCTGGCCAGACTCCTGGGAGACTAGTTTTCACGATTTGACATCTCAGAGATGGTCTCACAGCACCTCTGTGCTCTTGGATCTTTTCCCATCGCTTTTGATCTAATTGTGCCATCTCTGCTTCCCGCAGCATCCTCCAGTCCTCTTCAATCAGTGCATTGTTATTCTCCAAATCTCAATCGATCCAGTCCCTACTTACTGGCCTTCTGCTAGTTTGTCCAGCCTTCCTGAGGGAATCCAAGCTCTTCATCATTGTTCAGTAGTTTTCTGGATATGCTGCTCCACTCCTTTACCAGACCTCTGCTCTTGGCCATTGAACTTTGACCAGTTCCCAGCTCGTAAACCCTCATTCACTTTATCCTTTGGGTATCAATGACTGAAACTTGGACCATTGTTCCCTTCTATGGATGAGTAACTCCACACATTGCTGGTATAGTCATCCTACTGTATGGCTCACTTAAATACTGGGACAGCTGCTCTCCCAGTGGAGGTACATGTGACATATATGAACTTTGCTGGGACTTCATGCAAACTCTTGCAGAGAAAATGCTCACACTGCATTAACAGCCTCTGTTTCGGTGTGAAGGTCAAATGTCTCCCATAGGCTCGTGTGTTTGAGTATCTGGCTAGTAGCACCGTTTGGGATGGTTATGGAACCTTTAGGAGGTAGATCCTTGACAGAGAAAGTGGGTCACTGGGGGTGAATAATACTGAATCAGAATTAGGTATATATTTTAGAGCTCTCTATAAAGGTATTTATGAGTTAAATTTATTTCAGAGTTTAGTCAAATCTTAGGGAGTTAATTAATTTTATATTATTATTACACCTTATAAAACAGATCATGCTGATTCAACTGTAAGATTATTTTGTAACCTTGAAGCTCTCATAAATATGGAAATATCAGTTATCTAGCCCTTTTCTTATAAAGCAAGGGGCCACCAATCATGTGGTGGTTACAGGAATGGCAGGAGTGACATATGAGCAGTTGTGATAGGCTTTTGGAAGGTGGCAGGAGCAGCCAGAGTTCCGTCTCACCCATTGTTCCCAAGTGAATTTTCAAGATGTCCTGTGTAAGACCTAATTTGACTCTTACATAACTTATTTGGTAGGGGTGAAATACACCCAAAGCGATTATTTTATCTCATTCTTTTTATTTAGCAGAAATGTAAAGTAACTAAAAGCCATGCAATTCTAATTTTTTTTTCAGTTTGCCTTAACTTTATAGGCTAAACAGTATTGATATAGAAGTGTTGTTAATATCTTGTTATCAGTTTGGCTGATTTTAAGTGTCCATATGTAATTATATTCTGTTTACTCCACTCAGTGTATTATAAACCACATTACTTAAATGGTGCTGTTGCCAACATTTTGCAAAATGAACTTAGCTCCTGTAAAGTATTGAGAAATCTAAACTAGCTGTTTATGAACAAGAAATAAGGTCTAAAAATCTAAACATTGTTCCCTAAAATTCATTTGATTTGGGACATATGTCAACACTATAAACATATGTTAAAATAATTGGCTGCATGTAAATATGCTTGTTGCATTTCTTTCCCAGAACATCCAAACACACCTGATGTTTATGAAAATATTCCCTAAACTCATATAAAACCACCTGGCCAGCTTCTGTCTAAATTTTACATACTGCTGCACAGTTCTTTGTGCATTGTTAATGCATGTTTTCTGTCTTGCAAATATCTCTGTTGTTTAGGACCAAATATCTTTTCTCTGTGAATCCTTTCAGAAACCTTACCTACAACTCCTGTCTAGTGCTGTTATGGCCATAGTCCCTTCCAGCTCATCTTTTCCTCTTTGAATATCACCTTGAACTTGCTGAAGTTAAGTTTAAGACAGAAGTATATCTTCAAGGAGCTAATTCCTGACAGACAGTTGGAAAGGAGCAAAGCCTTCCCTCCTGTGTGTAATAGAAGGAGATTTGCATACAGCTGTGGAGATATTTTATTGTGCATCAGTATGCACTCAAAATTCATATAAAGTAAGTTGACTCTCCTGAAAATTGCCCAAGAAATATAGTGTGTGCTGTTTATGTCTGAAATGTGACTGAAGTCACGTTCAGCAATGATGTGACTTGACATCACAGTGTAACATATGGGCTTCTAGACAGAGCCCAGCAGGTGAGTCCCTGTGCGATGAGGCTGTGAGATGTAGGCAATTCGCCTCTCTGATAATCGATTTCTCAATTCCAAGAAAGGGTCACTTTTCTATTTTTTTAAAAGATATTATAGGCACCGCTTTATAGGTTTTGTAATGGCTAATCTCGGACTTTCATCTTGACAGGATTTAGAATCATCGCGGAAACAAATCTCTGGTATTGTCTGAGGGATTTTCTCTATTAGGTTAATTGAGGTGAGTGCAATCACTCTGTCTGTGGGGGCCACTGTCTCATGGACCGAGGTTCAGTGTGGTGTCTGTAGTCACTGTGGGGTCAATTCCTATGAGGAGGACAATGCCTCACAGTCCAGCTGCTCACCTTGTGGAGCTTACAGTCTTCCTGCTTCCTCTTCATTAGTGCTCCCCTTTAAGGTTGAGCTACTGATTGAGAGGGGGAGGGGATATGATGGAGAGTGAGCTACTGACAGCTTCTTAATGTTCTGCTTCAATGAGATTTGAGTCTCCTTAATGTCTACTGCCACCTCCGTCACGAGGGTTCTATGGCTAGCACTGAGAGCAGCACTCATCTCCCCAGCTCTGCTTCATGCTTCTGCCACCTGCTTCCTCCACCATGACAAATATGTCCATTCTTAACTTCTTTATGGTCAATTACTTTGTCATAGCAAAGAGAAAATAACTAAAACAGGCTTGCTTTGATGATTAAATAAATATTCATAAGATACCTAAAAGACATCCTATCATTCACATAGGATATACACTTTTACAGTGTAAAAAAAATTAAATCCTGTTAATTGTGGCTGCAATATGAAAATTTAAAAGTACTTTCCTTTATATTCCAATGTAAAGATTTTTCTGTTAAGTTCATTTTACTTATAGTAGAAAGAACATAACTCTTCAAAGAAGGCAAAAGGTTCTACTTCATAGCTCTGGTGTTCTATTTACTCATTTGTATATTTTCATTTGAAAGAGATTGAGAGAGAGAGAAGGCATTGGCATGTGACACTGACACTGCAAACAAATTCCAGATGCATGCACCACTTTGAGCATTTGGCTTTACATGGGTGCTGGGGAATCAAACCTGGACCGGAAGACTTTGCAAACAAACACTGTTCTCAGACATCTCTCCAGCCCTGGATTTGTTTTCCAAATGTATTTTTTAAAATTTTTTATTGACAACTTCTATGCTTACATACAAAAAAACCCATGATATTTCCCTCCCCTCCTCCCATCCCCCTTTAGAACTCCATTCTCCATTATATCCCCTCCCTCTCTCCATTAGTCTCTCTTTTAATTTGATGTCATCATCTTTTTCTTCTATTATGAGTGTCTTGCAAAGGTATTGCTAGGCATTGCAAGGTCATGGATATCGAGGCCAATTTCTGTCTGGACAGTTACATTCTTTCCGCCCCCTCTTCCGCAATGGACCCTGAGCCTTGGAGGGTGTGACAGAGATATTTCAGTGCTGGACACTCCTCCATCCCTTCTTCTCAGCACTATGTTGCCTTTTGGATCATCCCAGTGGTCATTGCCATCTGAAAAGAGAAGCTTCTCTAACCAGAAGTGAACGTAGCATTAATATGTGAATATGAACATTAAGTGTAGTGCTTTCAGAGCAGCTTGGTGGGAATAATATATACATTTAGCCAGACAAGAGCAGGCTTTATACCCCTAAGGCTCATGACCTCCTGCCATAGACTTTTGCTTAGTTTTTTTAGTAAATGTATTCTCTCCCATAGAGAGCAGTCTATGGAGCAGTTGGCCCCCAAGAGCAGACATGCCACTTTTGCAAGCGTTCAATCATTGGGCCTGTATGACCAAACTTGAGTGAGTCTATTCAATAGGACTAGCCATGTGAGGAGAAATGAGCATCTAGGCAGAGGCCCTGAGCGCAGGGAGCGCGCAGGAGAAAAGCGCATGAGCGTCCACGAGGACTACGAGAAAGAGACGGGTGAGAAATGGAGTGCAACTGCCTGGCGACCAAAGAAGTGGAAGGTGAAGAGGTCAAGGTTGTGTAGCACAGCCTTATATTGTGAAAAACAAGTAAATACAGGGTTGGAGAGTTGGCTCCGTGCTTAAGAATGCTTCCTGTGCTTTCATCAAACATGAAGCTTGAGAGGACCTGAGGCAGAATGAGTTGGAGGCCCCAACATTCCTGTAAACAGGTGGTTGGCCATGCACATCTGTAACCTCTGTCCTGTGGTGCTTAGAGGCAGGAGAATGACTGGGGCACATGAAAATAGAAAGCTTTAGAATTTGAGAGCAAGTCCATCTCTAGGAAACAACACGGAAGAACGATGGAGGACGACGCCTGATTCCCCTCTGGCCTGCTCACATACATGCACAGCTGCCACGTCTGCACATCCATGTGTACATACATGACATAGACAAACATCATATGCAAAAACATTAAAAAATAAAAAGAAGGGCTGAGCTGATGTCTCAGTGGTTGAAAGTGCATTGCTTGAAAAGCACGCTGGCCTGGTTCAATGCCTTAGCCACTCACAAAAAGCCAGGCACAAAAAGTGGTGCAAGTACCTGGTGTTCTATTTGCAGCGCCAAGAGAGCCTGGAACACTCCCCTCCACACACATATGCAAATAAGAAACAAACAAACAGGGCTGGAGAGATGGCTTAGCCCGGTTAAGGTGCCTGCCTCCTAAGCCTAAGAACGCTGGTTCCAATCTCCAGCAGTTCCAATCTCCAGGTCCCACGTTTAGCCAGATGCAAAGTGATGCAAGGGTGCAATGCTGCACTTGACCACAAGGGGGCACACCATCTGGATTTCGTTCGTAGTAGCTGAGAGGCTGCTGGCGCAGCTAACCACAAATTTATGCAAATTTTCTCCCTTCATATAAAGACAAGATAAACTTCCTAGGAAAGAACAAGCATTTTTATTATTTTAAAATTTATTTATGGAGAGAGACAGAGAGAGACAGACAGAGAGAGAGGGAGAGGGAGACAGATAGAGAATGGGCGCGCCAGCAGTCTCTCAGCCACTGCAAACGAACTCCAGACGTGTGCGCCCCCTTGTGGTCAAGTGTGGCATTGCGCCCTTGTGTCACTTTGCATCTGGCTAAACATGGGACCTGGAGATTGGAACTGCTGGAGATTGGAACCGGCGTTCTTAGGCTTAGCAGGCAGGCGCCTTAACCACTAAGCCATCTCTCCAGCCCAGGACAAGCATTTTTATACCAATGAAGAGATTTCATGAATTTCAAGAGTGTTACAGCTTGAATGTTTAAAACAGTCTACCCCTTTTTAAGGTGCAAAACAAAGGCTAGGAAGCAGTGACTTGTCTCAAGTCTCACCTAAAGAAAGTTGAAGACAGGAGCAAGCAGTTCTGACTTTCAGTACCTGTTTAAAAAAATCATTAAAGCAAAAATAAAATCGTGTGTAGTAATTAGGGTTGATTAACATGACTCAGATATAATGAAGATTAGGAGTAAAGAGTAATAAAAATCAATTACCTTTAGAAGAGAAGGAATAAGCAACTCACAATGTCCCCAGTAAAAATGGGATTTTGCTACCTGTCTGTGAATGATTAAAGTATTGTAAGTTCTACCCAGAGGTGGAGCAATGACCTTTTCGTCCCATTTTGTCGTGTGGAGAGGTCCCTGATACAGAAAATCACAATCATGAAGGGCTGTGGGGATAATCTTCCAGATCATTGCTCTAATCATCTGTGGTATTCAATGTGATGTAAATGCACGTGCATCTCTGATGATCTGTGGACAGCACTGCGAAGCAGGGCAAGAAGTAAGCCTAATCAATGCCATGCATGCTGGAGGTGATTGTTTAATTGACAGCCTTGTCTGTGAGCAAGATGTCCTCTGGGACAGCATGGTCGCTTGATCACAGAAATCATCTTTAGAACTATGAAGCTGAAGAGGGCTCTCCAGCTTTCTGAAAGCATCATAAAAATTTACAGTGTCATTTCAGGAATAAAAATTCATTTAAAAATGTCTTTCTGCCTTTAAATCAGAACACACTGAAAAATTGGAAAAAAAAATCTTGATTCTATATTCCCCAACAATTAACAGGACAATGTTCGCCTCTGTGTCTCATACATGTGGAGACCTTTAAACTTAATCCTCTATCCGCAGAATACAAATTACTAAATGCATTCTCTAACTTGATACTGTTCCCTCGAGTGAGACCAAGGAGATTGCATTTCCTCAGCTAATGTTCATTATACTTCCATTTCTGCCTTAGGTGGGGCTGGTCTATTTTAGCCTAGACTTTATGGTCAGTATGCTTAAGAGGCTAGTATGACCAGACATACGATGAATCAAAGCTCCACAAACTACAGAACTGGCTTGAAATGTGCCCTCTTGCCATCCACGTGTTTCAATGGAATACAGACACAATATTTGTCCACGACTGTCGTTCCACATCACAAAGGCTGAGTAGCATAGATGCAAAGGAGAGGGTAGCTACCCAGATTAAGTGTAGCCATGGAAGGAAACATTGTGACATTTAGTACCACAGGGACTCTTGTTAGTCTTTTATGCTCAACATCCTTAGGCTTCCTAGGTGATCCTTTGACATGTTTGATGATGTTGATCAGTGTTGTCTTAAGGATATTGTTTTCCTGGAAGCTGGCATGCAGGCAGCTTAGTAAGTGTCACTGAGACTCACCAGGTCTAGTAAACATAATTCCATGATAAGTGATTTTTCCAAGATACAATATAGATTATATCACGACAGAAATCAGAACATCAGTAACTCTGAGATAAGACAGAGAGGGTTACTGCTGTTTCTGACAATGCATTTTATAAGTCTTGTTGTAATTATCTCTATTAATGTGGATTGAAAAAAAAAAACATTCACCATTACAATAGGAAGACAAATGCAACAGTTTATGCCAATAAAGAGACCATATTTGCAAAGGGTTTGAAACTACTCTCATTAACTTCCTAATAATCTACTGTCAAAGATCTGTTAAGCTTTTGTATCAGCCCGAAAGTTGAGTCATGCAGGGATTTGGTAGAAATTAGCACCCCAGTTACTTTACTTTGGTATCATTACCTGGAATTCCTTTGCAAACCTGTTTTATGTTCTTTTAATTTATTATTTTGGAGGAGGCAGTTGTCTTGGCTCTTTTCTACAATCACAGCAGCCCCACTGTACCTTAATGTAGGATGTTGAGAGTGGCATAGTGTGCCTCTCAAATAACAGGAGCCCAGAATGGTCCTTCAGGCACAATGGAACTGCACAATAGAACTTTCAGGACTCCACCTTCCACTGAACTCCAGCCCTTTCCCTCTGACTGGTAGACCAATGTGGCACTTAGACTCCCTGGAGGTTAATGCTGACTCAGAGCCAACAGCTAATAACGTCTCCTGGAGGCCACATGCTCCACACTAGGGCATGCTGGGTGACCTGCAGAGCTGCCCATCAAGTTGGCAGGCTTTGAATGAATTCTGGACTTCTTCTCTTTCCTCATTTTTAAGCTCACATTCTTTCTGTGCTGTAAAAGTATATGTTCTTGATTCTTGGAAGATCTGTGTAGGAATTAAATTAGGTATCTATGATTTTCCTAGAGCTACATTTTTTTAAAAATAAACTCTTAAAAGCAACTCACTCTAACTAAAATGCATGTCTTCATTAAAAAATATATTCTATTTTTCAACCTATGGCTCTTATAATCTTTCCACCCACCTCTTCCACAAATTCCCTGAAGGAAAAGAGGGTACCAACACATGAGGGATCCATACATAAAAATTATTCCATTTAATTAGTTATAAAACAATGTTCACAGCCTTGTCTATTTGGCTTCTGTGATTTCCATGGCTCTTGGAAGAAAGTTCTACCTGTATACATTAGGGATATCCAGAATTGCTCTGGAATATATACTTTCCCTGTTGCTCAGCCCAGGGCGTCTTTCTCGTAAGTTCCACAGCACTTATTAGTTCTAACATTTTTGTCGACCAGTTAAAAATGCAGCCTTCCCTTATATTATATTTTACTTTAAAATTATTTAAGTTTATTTTTTGAGTGTGTGTGTGTGAATATTTGTGAGCTTTCATGTTCAAATGTGTGTGGGGGGTGCATCTAGATGTCGGAGGTTGACACTGGCTCTCTTCATCCCTCACTCTCCCCCAACTGTGTTTAGATAGGGTCCTCCCTGAACTTAGAGCTCAGGGATTCAGTTGAAACTGCTAGTCAGGGAGCTCCTGGGGTCCTCTTGTCTCTGCCTCCCCAACTCTGGGATTTGGCACATGCCCAGCATTTTATGTGGGTGCTGGAGATTCAACCTCAAGTCTTAATGTTTGTGGGGTCAGCACTTTATCTACTGAGCTCTCTCCCCAGTCCCCTTAGTATGTTGATTAAAAACAATTTATTTCTGGGTGATGTCACTAAATATTGTTCACTTAAAAACCAAATGCACTGTATCTCTCACTCTCAAATGAATAAATAAAAATAAAATATTTTAAAAAGACCTGGAGAGCCAGGAGTGGTGGCACACACCTTTAATCCCAGAACTCCAGAACTCGGGAGGCAGAGGTAGGAGGATCACCGTGAGTTTGAGGCCACCATGAGAATACACAGTGAACTCCAGGTCAGCTTGAACTAGAATGAGACCCTACCTCGAAAAACCAAAAAAAACAAAAACAAAAACAAAAACAAAAGGCCTGGAGAGATTGCTTAGTGGATAAAGCACTTCCTGAAAAGCCAAAGAACGCAGGTTTGACTCCCCAGGACCCACATAAGCCAGATGCACAACGGGGTGCCTGCACCTGGAGTTTGTTTGCAGTGGCTGCAGACCCTGGCATGCCCATTCTCTCTCTCTCTCTCTACCTACCTATTTCTGTATCTCTCTCTCTCTCTCTTTCTCAAATAAATAAATAAAAATAAATTATTAAAAACCTAAATGCATAGCAATATATTTCTCTTTCTCTCTCATTGGTTCCATGTCTAATTTTGACATATGCTGCATACTTCATTTTCTTACTTCTGTCTGATTCTGAGCCAGGGTGCACTTTCTGCCCGTGACGTGTCACTCATCTCCAAACCAGTGAGAAGCTTCATAAGTGAAAATGGCAACTCTCCCTGCAACACATGATGTTATATCAAATCTTGGACTACTCAGCTCTCCAGAAACCAGCACACATTTACTGGATGTCTTTTTGTTTGCTAAACTTAAAACTCCACAAGGGCAGGGAGCATTTCTTAAATACCTCTTCTTGCTTTGTATATCATGTGCACCTCGCAGGTAGTTCATCTGTATTTATAAGGATGTTGCTAATGATTTTCACTTTGTTCCAAGTTAAAAGTTCCATCAAAATGCAACTTTCAATTTATCTTTTATAAAAAATATTTTTAAATGCTCCTATTTATTTCTTTGAGAGAGACATACAGACACAGAGAAAGGCAGACAAAGAGACAATGAGTGTGGGTGCAATGGGCCTCCTGCCACTGTAAATGAACTCGAGACTCATGAGCCACTTTGTGCATCTGGTTTCATGTGTGTACTGGGGAACCAAACCCAGGGCCATTAAGCCTTGCAAGCAAGCACCTGTAAACGCTGAGCCATCTCTCCAGCCCCAATTTAGCTTTAAAAGAGGGATTTTTTTTTTTTTGGTTCTGATTTTTAACTCTTAAATTGACTGCTTTATTTCTCTATATCCTCCTCTTCTGATAACTATCTTTATATTTTCTGATACAGTAGCTTAAAATGGCAGTTGCAACATTCTGTTCTTTAATTATCTCCATCTTCCAAAATTATAAAACATTGCTGATTTCCATTAAAAATCAAATGTTTTCAAAGTGAATTGTTACAAATCATGAACCATTATCTTCCCTACATTTTTACAATTGGTCTATTTTCTAGATAATACATATTGCTAGAAAAAGTGCTTGATTTCACTTTAATAGTCACTTAGGATTTCTTTTTAAAATATTTTATTTATTCATTTGCCAGTGATAAGATAGAGAGGGGAGAGGAGAGATAGAGAGGGAAAGAGGGGGATAATGGACAAAGTAGGACCTTCTGTCACTGCAAACAAACTCCAGCTATACATGCCACTTTGTTCATCTAACTTTATATGAGTACTATGGAATCAAACCTGGGCTAGCAGGCTTTGCAAGCAAGTGCCTTTAACCATTTAACTATCTCCCTGCCCAGGAGTTCCTTTTAAAAAAGGGTTAAACTTCCTAAGAATAAGTGGTCACTTTATATTGTTTTATTTGCAGGGAAAGATTTATTATTTTATAATTTGTCAAGATGCTACTTTGTTCATATGAATGGGGAAATTTTCAGGATTTTTTTTTTTTTTTGAGCACTAAGAGCTTTTGCTTTGTTTCTTAGAAAAAAAAAAGAAGGGATGTCTCTAAGAAAAAATAATGCCATATATATATATATATATATATATATATATATATATATATATATTTGATTTTTTTAAAGGCAAACTTTAGTATATAACCCAAACTGGCTGAAAAACTGAGAATCTTCCTGTGTCTCTAGTTCAAGTGCTGGAATTACAGACATACACTTTAACATCAGTTTAAGAAAGAGTGAACCAGTTTTATAAGTTACCCATGTCTGTAAATCATCTTCCACCCATGATCATGCAAGCAACCATAATTAAATTCAATGTGAATTAAATTCTATGGGTCAAAGAAAAAGGACATGTAAGTAGGAAGAGAATAAGTTAGTGGAAGTGGGGCAATAAGAGAAGGTAATGGGTGGTTATCATGATCAAAATACATCATATATATCTGTATCTATATCTATATATACATAAATGAAATTGTCAAGAAGAAAATTAATCATAAGTCAAATTTTAAAAAGAGTTAATCATATTTAGTAGCATGTCTAGTATTCATAACAGTTCCTATTTTTCAGATTGGAAAATATTTATATTAGCTTGTTCTTTTATCTTACATTATTTTATAATTTGGCCAAAAAAGAAAACCATTTATATTTATGACATACATAGTAAAATATTTCCATTTTCATGTTTCAACTTCATTAAACTGACACCGAAATAATGCCTATACTATATCCATACTGTCTCAATTCAAAATATGTAGTTATTCTCCTAAGATTTGAAATGGCTTTGTAAATGCATGAGACAAGTCATGAGACAAGTCATGAGACAAGTGACTTACATATTTTGTAAAGAGTTATCCTTACATTAATGTTAGTTATATGTAGGTTTCAAATAAATATAGTATGAAATAAGACCCATTTGTTGCATAAAGATTGGTGCATTTTTATTTCACTTTTCTCAATTTGTCTGATTTTATTTGGAAAAGCAGATCCATCATTATAGGAAATGAATATATGCATTTCTTTCAGAACATATGAACTCTAGTAAAAAATCATAGTGTCATTCATCACACCTCATGATTGACCCTAACCTGAAAAGGTCTCCCTATTATTTGAAAGTAGAAAAACTTCAAATGTTATTAAACTAAACAAAACTAATGCAGATGTTCCAAACATAGGGTGCCTGCCTGTGAAGCCTAAGAATGCTGGTTTGAACTTCCAGGTTCCACGTATAGCAGACGCAAAAGTGATGCAAGTGCGCAATGTCTCACATGTGCACATGGAGACACACACATCTGGAGTTCGTTCACAGTGGCTGAAAGGCCCTGGTGTGTCCATTCTATCTCTGCCTCTTCCTCTATCTCTCTCTCTCAAATAAAAAAAAAAAAAAAGGAAAAAGATCTAGTTACCACACATCCTGAAAGAGAAAGTGCTCCTCTCAAAATTGACATAGATTATGCAAAGTTCTTTCACAAGTAAGACTAAAGTACACTTCTCCATAATTTCCTGACACTTTCCATTCTGCAGCACCAAAGAGTGTCCACAGTCTGGCATAACAATAGAGAATTAGTGGATTAGTTTGATTTAGTCTTTATTTCTCAATATTGGATAATCCTAGTCCCATTTTGTGCTTGTCATAAAGTACAGGCATCAGAGTGTCCTTATTGTTTAGGTCATGGGTAGTGTATGAGTTATCTTGCAAAATTGGCTGCACTCATTAATGTGGGTGTGATATACAGATTGAATATAAGATCTATTAACGCAGCATAAAATTGACTCAGAAAATATTAATAGGAATGGTTTTTAAATTATATTTAATTAAATTAATTTTAATGGCTATATTCTTATATCCCCTCTCCTCTGTACTCATTCCATCCAGGGCCCTCCTGAGTTATTGCTATTCACTGTGGGGGTGCCGAGGGGGTATTCCTCAGGACATTCCTACTCACCCCGTGACTCTTACAATCTACCCACCCCTCCTCCTGAAATTTCCCCTGCGCCGTGGTGGATGTGTGAGAAGTGTGGTTTAGTGTTGAGTTCTCGATAGCTTCTGGATTTCTGCATTCATGAGTTTTGAGTGACCACAGTGACTGTTGACATCTCATTGCAGCTGGTTGTCACAGCAGCAGTGATAGCGGTACTCACATTGCCACATCCTCTGCAATGTCTCCTGGGCCTCAGCAGATGTTGTAGAGGGAACACATCTCATGGTAGGCAGTTGGCCATCTTTTCTTGTCATTTGATGGGCCTGTGGTCACAGGACATAGAGAGACCATAACAGAACTGAGAGGGAAACTTGTTTCCTGCTGCAAGCTATAAAATCAACCAACCTGGCAAGAAGTACACACCTGTGCTATAGTGAAACACAGCTTATGCCAGTAACCAACTATTCTCAGATTGCCCAGGAGACCGTCAATGGGATAGAACTCATACCTGGAAGTGGCAATCAAGTCAGAATGCCATGGATAGGAAACTCAGAGACTCCAGAGCTAATCCATCACTGCCCTTTGGCTAAGAAGAGTAGGTATACACATGTTAAAAAGTCTCTCAAGTAACTATGTTGATCCCCTTTAATCCAAGCTACTCTAACTCCTGGTTGGAGAATCTGTTTTATGGTACAGATGGTCAAGCATACTAAGAATCTCCAGGATCCATTAATATGAATATTAAACTGTTTTCTATAAATGCAAAATTACCTCAATGTCACCGGACCACTAGACCTGGTGTATCAGTTATGTTCTTGCTGTGATCAAATAGAGAAGCTTAAGGAATGAAAGGGTTTGTTCAGGTGTACAGGTTCAAGGTGATACGTCCCACCATGGTGAGAAAACTATAAGAAAGCCATGGTAGCTGGAGAGGCTAGCATCACATTGCAACCAGAGACTAGAAGAGAAAAGGTCCATAAGAGGGGCGGGACTATAAAACCTCAAGGCCTGCTCCCTGGTAACCCACTTCCTCCAGCAATGCTCCACCTCCTCATGGTGCAAAAAATTTTCCCAAACTGTAACAGTTTGCTAAGAATAGTGTTTGAACACTTGAGCCTCTGGGAGACAATTCACATTCAAGGCTTTGCAAAATAAATCTAGGAATCCATATGAAATATATAAAATATGCTCCCATACCTTATAGTTAAAAAGCTTTGAAAACATATTTGGCTTAACACACACAATAGGATCTTATGTGGTGGCTGTGCAATACATATAAATATTAATAAATTAGATTTTTGTGTTTTAGCATGTAACTTATCAGTGCTATTTTACTAGATCATGTATAACATATTTCTTAATTATGATTGCAGACCCCATTCAATTCACTGATATGTGTATCATATAAGACAAGCTCAAGGGTAGGACCTGATGACAATCCATCAGGGATTCCCTAGGGCTTTAATTAAATCCCACAAGCATTTGTCTGTGCTAAGTATGTGTCAGGTTTGTGTAGGAAGCAATGATGTGTCACTCTCTGAAAACACACAGTCTGGCTTCACATGGCCCTATTAATCAGCACTGATTGGGTATATACAGTGATTCAACCAGCTGTTAATTCATCTATCCATCCCATCATTTATATCACATTTCACCTGATAGTCATAGAGCTATTATTAGAGATGCTTTGATACATCAAGATAAACTATGCCTTCAGCGTTATATAATCTGCCAACCTGAAAATGTCATCAAAAAAGATATTAGGATAGATTTTAATGATTCAGTCATGAGGAAGCTTTATTTAGGAGGTGGTATAGTTGCCAAATGAAGATTTGTGTTTGTTTTTCAGCATGCCCCATGACCTTCCTTGGAATCTTGGACAAGCTACTACTTTTCTTACCTTAACTCTTCTCTTGTAAAACATAGAAACTAATAGTGTTAGTGACTCCTTTTTAAAAAAAAAAATATTGGCAACTTCCTTAATTATATACAATATCCCATGGTACTTCCCTCCCTCCCCCCCCCACTCTCCCCTTTGAAACTCCACTCTCCATCATATCCCCTCCCCCTCTCAATCAGTCTCTCTTTTAATTTTGATGTCATCATCTTTTCCTTCTATTATGAGGGTCTTGTGTAGGTAGTGTCAGGCACTGTGAGGTCATGGATATCCAGGCCATTTTGTGCCTGGAGGAGCACGTTGTAAGGAGTCCTACTCTTCCTTTGGCTCTTACATTCTTTCAGCCCCCTCTTCTGCAATGGACCCTGAGCCTTGGAAGGTGTGTTAGAGATGTTTCAGTGCTGAGCACTCCTCTGTCCCTTCTTCTCAGCACCATGGTGTCTTCTGAGTCATCCCGAGGTCACTGCCATCTGAAAAGAGAAGGATCTCTAACCAAAAGTGAGAGTAGCATTAATATATGGGTGCGGACATTAAGAGAAGTGCTTACTGGGCAGTTTGGTGAGCATAGTATATACATTTAGCCAGACACCGGCAGACATTACTCTCCTAGGGCTCATGACTACCCCTGTTGTAGGTTTTCAGTATCAGGGCTGTATTCCCTCCCATGGAGAGGGCCTCCAGTCCAAATAGAGAGTGGTTGGTTTTCCCCATAACAGACATGCCACTATTGCACCCATTGGCTCATTTGGCCTGGCTGGCCAAATTTAAAGCTTGCAGTGTTTCACTGTTGAGTGTATTCACGCTGTTTTCTCTCTCCCCCCATTGAACTGCATGCAGTGTATTTTTTCCCAGCTTCCTGTCAGTTGGTCCACATGGAGGAGGCTTTCAGCTCAGCTCTGGCAGGATTTCTCAGTGACCTTGCAGCCCACGTATATGGAATCTTCAGCAATAGGGTCTTACCATCTATTCCTGGTGGGAAACCAAGGACCTTGGCAATGGCCTATAATGTTTGGGGGTATCTGTGACCTCCCTGGCCAATAACTCACTGGACGGTATCCCATCCCTGGCACTGTTCACTGAAAGTACCTCACAGAAACAATTTAAAAGATGGAACTGCTTACTTTCCCTCACAGTTCCAGAAGTTTCATCCCATGGTCCTTGGCTCCATTGAGTTTTGGCTTATGTTAGGCTGAATGCCATGGTAGCGGGTGGCCAATGCTTCTCACTTAGAGAAAGACAAGAAGGGACGAAAGACAAGTTACAGTCAAGGAGCTGCCTCAGTAACCTGCTTTGTCAAAAGAGGCTCACATTGTCAAGTGTCCAGCACCTCCCACGAGGAGTAGCATCTGGAGACCACGTCCCTCACACATGAGCTTGTGGGGACAGTTCAACCTCGCGTGATTACATGAATGGGACAATGTTCTGAACAATATTGTTTGTTAGACAGGATAATCCATTTTCCCAAGTCTAATTCCTTGATAGTCAGATACTAAGCCCCTGGGTTTGAGGGCAAGGAGTCAGTCAGACACATTTCTGGGACTGCACACACAGAGGAGACTGAAGCACCTTGTATAGTATATATTAGCATTTGTCATAGTTTTACTTACACATTGTTTCCTTATTTCTTAATTTATTTATCTCTAATCTTGTTTAACAATTCTCTTCTGAGGGTTTTCTTAGATCTTCCATTCAGTCAATATCCTCAGAAGTCCATTGAATTAATTAGTTCTCACCTACCCTCTCTGAGAAAATGACTCATTTTTAAAGCTATATTAATTTATAGTTAACCCACAATAGCTTGCACATATTTAAAGTGTATGGATTTATGGTTTGACAATATCAAAGTATTGAACATTTGATCACCCATGGCAATGTGTAAATTGCCCACTCTTCTACTCTTGTCTCCACATAGTATCTGATCTACTTGCTGTCACTGCAAGTCAGTTTGAATTTTCCAGAATTTCATATAAACAGATTCATCTGTTATGTGCTTTGGGAACCACATGACTTCCTTTACTGAGCACGACTGTGCTGAGGTCTACCCTATATTAGAGTTTGGATCAATATTTCATATCTTCTAGTTGCTCAGCAGTGTTCTGTTGTTGGATTCCCAACAATATGTTTCT
The DNA here is from genome assembly GCA_036365145.1 of Orientallactaga sibirica. Classification (NCBI taxonomy): domain Eukaryota; kingdom Metazoa; phylum Chordata; class Mammalia; order Rodentia; family Dipodidae; genus Orientallactaga; species Orientallactaga sibirica. Next base: position 34,889,794 of record JAEOAD010000019.1, read on the forward strand.
GCAAATACTTGTTCATAGACAAATGGCTTTGAGTTTTTATGTGTTGTAAATAAAGCATCCATGCACATTGAGATGCAAGTTTGTATAGATATATGGCTTTATTTATTAAGAAAATAGCAAACAATGACCAGTGGTTTGTAAATATTTCCCCTTTCCATGTTTTATCATCTTCTTCTATTAGTAGTAGCAAATTAAAGTCATTTTATCTATTTATTGGAAAGGAGAGAGAGAGAGAGAGAGAGAGAGGGAGAGAGAGAGAGAACAAGCATGCCAGGACTCCAGCCACTGCAAACGTACTCTACATGGAAGCTCCACTTTGTGCTTCTGGCTTTATGTGGGTACTGGGGAACTGAACCTGGCTTGTTAGGTTTTGCAGGCAAGTGCCTTAACCACTGAGCAATCCCTCCAGCCCAGTCATTGCATTTTGAATCTCAGAAATTCTTAAAATAAATGAAATCATATTTTCTTTTCCCTTGATGTTTTGTGTTTTGGGTATCATATCTAAAAATAGAATAATTCTGCCTAATTCAATGCCACGAAGATTTCCCATATTAGATGTAATGTCAGGATATTGCACATTTAAAGCTAGACTTGGCTAAATTGGGAAAAACCTCCTTCAAGTTTTTTTTTTTCCTACCTCTTTTGATGTATTTAGGTCTATGAATTAAAGTAAGTCATGAAGTAAGGATCAAATTTCTTTTCTTGGTATGTGGATGTCTGGCTCTTCAGGCAATATTTATTGGAAAAATAACTCTCTACAGAATCCATCATCTTTTAAAAAAATTATCCCTTTTTAAGTTTGTTAATGTGTTTTTTATCTTATTTATTTATTTTTATTTTTATTTATTTATTTTTTTTTTTTTTTTGAGGTAGGGTCTCACTCTGACCCCAGCTGACCTGGAATTAACTATGTAGTCTCAGGGTGGCCTCGAACTCACAGTGATCACTTCTGCCTCCCAAGTGTTGGGATTAATGGCTTGCGACATCACATCCAGCTATTTTTTGAACTATATTAATAATTTAATGTTTGTTAATGTGTTTTATATTTTTCTATTGCTGTGAGCAGCAGTTTCATTCATAAAGTCATGGCTGCATACATCATCTACTCAGTTTCTAAAGCAGCATAGATATTGAGGTAGTGTTTTCGTTTTGACCCAAGAACACTGAAGTTTAGTGAGTCTAACTGAACACTAGAGATGCATCCCTGTCTGCTACATAGCTGAGATTTGAGACTCTCTGAGTCCTGGTCTCTCACAGCACACCATCTTAATTACCACACCGCATCACTTCTGGTAACCGATCTGTGTACTTTGATAGACAGTCCTGCTTCATCATACATGAGGAGCTTAGGGTCAGTATGTGGAGTCTGTACTTTCAAACTGTGTGATAAGCATTGCCTCTTTTTCAGTGCTTTGTAGGAAAGTTATGTTAACTTTATGATCTTCGTGGCTTTACTACTCTGAAATTTACACCACTCATGTGGAGAAAATTCTTAAATAAAAAGAAATATATAGAAAAAAAAATCAACACCACAGACGGCTTGCAATTCCCAGAATTTTATATATAATAATTTTATTTAAATTTTCAAATCACTCTTTTAGGTGTGGTGATGGGCACTTGTTCTCCCAGCACCAGGAGGTTGGGGAAGGAGGAACTCAAGTTTGAGGCCAGCCTGGGCACAATCCACAGAGTCAAACTTGTGATAGGCAGGTAGAGTTTACTTTTTAAATAGTAATTATTTTCATTATGCTTTGAGACAGGTAGTCCAGGCAGGTGCTGAACCTTTGACCTTTCTTCTTTATCCACTAGGGTGTTCAGATTACAAGAAAGAGAACATTTGAATATGAGAAAACGGACTCATAGGGATTTTTAACATCGTCATTCAGTCATCCCTTGAGTATATCTTTAAACCACAACACATTGGTTGAGTGAGAATTGTATCATACACTATTGCTGCAAAGAAAAATAGCATGGATTCTCTCCTCTGAAAGATTTCACAATCTGCATGGAAAACAAATGTAAGAGCATCTTTAGATAGAGGACTAGATATTGTGATGGGTACTTGGACAGAGGGCTTGGGATACACCCTCAATTCCAGTATGTCAGACCTTCTAGGAGGGGCAGGACCTAAGCCCAGCTTAGTTCAATGAGGCTGAGAAGATAGCCAATGGTGGTAGTGTAGGGGTGAGGCTGTCTGCGCACACACACACACACACACACACACACACACACACACACACACACGAGTTTCAGGCAGATGGAGGGCTCGTGTGTGATAAAAGAAATAATAGATACCAGGGGAGGGGTCAGGGGACCTACTTCTTGTGTGTGTGTGTGGGTGTGTGTGTGTGTGTGTGTGTGTGTGTGTGTACAGAGGCCAGAGAACAATCTCAGGTATTATTCCTCAGGAACACTGGCCACTGTTACTTAGGCAGAAGAATGCCTCACTGACCCGAGCCCTTCAGTTAGCTTGCACTGACTGGTCAGTAAATCCAGGGATCTCTCTGCCTCTGCCTCTGCCTCCTGCTCCCGGAGCTGGAATTGTGAACACACACCATCAGACTTTGGATTTTTACAATTGTCTTAGGAATCGAACTCTGGTCCCCATGCTTACAAGGTCAACTGAGAAACTGAGATACCTCCATGGTGCAAACATAAGAATTCACATCCCTGTGGGGACTGGTGCATTTAGACGATGGAAGCAGGACTTTTATAACAGTTGATTTACTTTCTTCTTTTTGTATTCTGACTAGAAATGCAAAGGATGAGACACTTTTCCCAGGACAAGCAGACCTAGAATTTCACTTTGTTCTCCTGGTAATTTATGTTTATAACAAAACGTAACTTGTCATACCAAGCCTTCTCCTCTTGATGTTGAGGCGTTTGTTCTACTCCCGATCATCTTGATGATTTAGGGAGAAGGAGCCTCTGTTCTTAGGTAATTCATCTGGCTCAGTATTCACTGTGTAAGATGCCAGAACACGGCGTGGAGATGGGCTGGGCTCAAAGAGGAATGTGGGTACCTGAATGTCACGCCTAGCTGGAACACTTAGAAATTTTAAATTTATTTGACGAGCCTTAGATCACACCATATAAAAGACACCCAAAGCTTTCCAAGACTTACAAGTTGTCTTTAAACAAAATCCAAAAGTTTCTTGTTGTGCCTTCCTGGATAATCAATAATACTGTTGAGTAGGAGATGTGGCCTGCCATCAATGTGAGGAGTATTCAATTGACAGGAAGGAAGCAGTACTTTACCTATTGTGTTCAACTAAAAAAAAAAAAAAAATCTTTGCCAGCTCTTATAACTTAGAAATGGGCTTTCTACCCATCAACTTCAAGGTGAAAAGTAGAAGTTCTCACTTATTTTGCACTAAATGAACCTTTACTTTCTTGGAATTTGGGGGCCATTGTGAAGTTGCGTCAGTGAGATGTAGGGAAAGCGTGGTGGATGCTAAGGGGTACGTTGGAGGGGAATGAGAGGTGAAGATCACACAGTTATTTCAATTGATTGAAAGAATCTTAGCTGTGTGTTGACAAGTTTTGTTCATTTTATGAAAGAGGTGTGTGGCATTTTAAGAATTCCAATCATCTAAGAGTTGAAGACACAATCATACGGGGATTGGAAATCAATCAGCCCTTACCATGGGGCTTACTCTCTGCTGCATAGCAGAGCGGCCTGGAAAGGTCTGAAATGACAAATGCCAGGTCACCTGCCAAACCCATCAAATTTGAGTGCCTGGCAGTGAAAGGCAGGTCATACTATTTCACTGAGGGAAAACACAAGGGCCCGGGCCCTGAACAGTGCTGCCCGTAGACAAATGTGTGTGAAGTTCCAACCTGCGTGTAAATCCAACTTTGAGGAACCTTTGCTGTTGGCCTGAACCAGGAGCCCCCTGAGCAATTCTACAAGCACATCTGATATGTGGCTTTGCTCTTGTGCCGTGAGCACTCATGTCCTGTCGAAAGAACGTGGAACGCTGAGACCATACGAATATTTGTGTATCTTTCATTAGACATCAATGGCGATCTTTCATTTGCTCCCACTGAAAGGCTGGTGAGGGGTTGGCATCCTTCCTTTCTGATTTCATCTTAACCTAGATTTACGAAACCTTGTAGTCTGGCTCAAGAATGCTGTCGAAAGAAATGGAAAGGGGATGCTTATGGGTCACATAGGGAGGGAGTCTTGCAGCTCCTCGGCCCTGTTGTTGTCTTTCTTTAATTACTTAGTGATTATCTGTCGCTAGGATATTTGGATGCTGTTTCTACAAAATGGAAAGTCATTTCATGTGAGTGAACTTCCTACACATCTCAGAGAAAGTCTGAAAGGTATGTGTTGATTAGCAGGAACACCGCGAGTGTGCACTTGCCTTCCACCTGCAGTAGCCTCCAGAAGACATGCATGCTGACCTGAACAGCTTGCAGTCATTGTTTGGTCTGTCGATTTAATACTGTTCTATGATCTTAGATCGGCAGATACTTTAGTGCATATTAAGGTTTTATATTTATCTTGTTCCCAGTTTCCCAAGTTAACACCATTCATCTCAAATTGATATTCTCCTCTGCCTTTATTGCACTCAGATCTGACCTTGTGAAACCGCAGGAATTGTTAATAATATCACGTTGATACTACATATATCATACGAGTCATACTGTATCTATTTTAGTTTATTGAATTAGCCTCCCTATATGAGAATCATGTTACTATAGGAAGATCTTTGGCAATAAAATGGCTTTTATAAAATGCAAATACTTTTGGATTCCTTCGTGAACACAGGATGAACTAATGATCTCTGAAATCACTCCATCCACTTATCCATGCACGATATATGTTGGAACTGTAATAAATTTGCTAAGCTTCTTGGCTAATTTCCTGTTAAGAACATAGGGACTCTTAAGGGACTTTTGTATTACACGGTCCCATGGGAATGTCAACAAGCATGGAAGCATCTTCCAGTAATTTTGAATCCTGAAAGTTCTTTGAGAATGTGTGCAGGCATTTTCCCTGCCTACTTATATCCTTCCATATCTTCCTCCCACGAATATGTCATGACCACCATAGCCTCTACAATCACTCTTTCTTGCCACCACTGACCTATTTATTAAAGGAGTCATGACCGGGCTCCTACAGGACTGAAACCCCATCCCCAAATGTCCAATCTAGTTGGTGGGGCTCAGAGGCTAGGCATTTTCCCAAAGCTCCTTGAGTACTTGCAAGGTGACAAGCAGTGGCTGTCATCATGAGTTCCAGGATGGTTGAGATGCTTTAGCAGAAACTGAGATGTTTCAAAGATCTGGAGGGTTCGTTTTGTGCACATTGCTGTGTGGTTTCCAAAAGGCCTGACTCAAACACAAGTTCCTGAATTTTGGCTTTTCTACCCATTGTTTACAGTCTTCCTTGCTATCAGCCTCTATTAGAATTCTGTTCTGGTCCTTTCATGCGGGCTGCTTGTATGTTTCCACCACTCTAACACTGAAGCTTCATCCTTAATGTAACTGTTGAGAGATGGAGCCTGTCAAAGATGAGCAGGCATCACGGAAGAACTGTCATGAATGACATTAGAGCCCCAGCCGGGAGTGTCCCTTGTCCGTTGTCCCATGTGAGGACACAGGAAGTAAGCAGGCTCTGTAGGTGAGGAGTAAGCCCCACCCAGAAACTATCGGATGGCTCTTCCTTGTTGGATTTCCCAGCCTAGAGAACTGTAGGGCAAAAAGGTTCTGATGTGTGTGTGTCATGCAAGTACACTTGTACTTGCGTGCTTATTATGCACATGGAGGCCAGAGGAACCTTAGTGTCTCCTTCATGATATCACCCATCTACTTTTGAGACAAGGACTCACTGGCTTTGAGCTCACCAATCAGGATAGACTGACTGGCCAGCAAGTCCCAGGGATGTGCCTGTCTCTGCCTCCCCAACACTGGAATAATAGCCATGTACCATTGTACCTCTCTTTTTGCTTTTAATATTTATTTATTTATTTGAGAGAGACAGAGAGATACAGAAATAGGCAGGTAGAGAGAGAGAGAATGGGCGCGCCAGTCCTCCAGCTGCTGCAAACGAACTCCAGATGCATGCGCCCACTTGTGCATCTGGCTTACATGGGTCCTGGAGAATTGAGCCTCGAACCGGGGTCCTTAGGCTTCACAGGCAAGCACTTAACCACTAAGCCATCTCTCCAGCCCTCTTTTTGCTTTTTATAACAACACGGGCTCTGAGGTGGGAACTCTGTCCCTGTCCTTTCACGATTAGCATGGTAATGACCAACCTCTCTTCCCAGTCACAGTCCCTGTGGTGAAAGCAGCACAAAGGGACTGACACCATTTTCTAAGGTGAAATGGGGAAATTCCTTAAACTCACCGTGTCTGTGTCCTGACTGACAAGGTGGGAGCAATGACTCATACCCCAGGACTCCCGTGTCGTGTCGCTGCAGGGCATGAGCCAGTGTTTCAAGTCCCAGGCACGACCTGTAGCAGAGCAAGCACTGAGCTGAGCTGACGTTCGCTCTCATAGTCAGCACAACCCTCCAGAAGAGCAGTGATAGGTATCAGGTACGTGACTCTGGGGTTCCTTAGAGGTGACATTTGGGGCAAAGAGTTATTCTTTACAAGTTAGACAAAATGTTCAATATTCTTATTATCTAGAAACTGCATTAGAATGTAAAGTGTTATGTACATCGCCAATTTTAAACTTCCTTAAACTCTGAAAAAGCAGAATGTTGAAGCTGAAGCTCTCCACAAACAAACAAAACAAAAAGAAAAAAAAAAAAAAAAAAAAAAAAAAAAAAAACACCTCCAAAATGCTTTAATGCTTTTCTCCTGGGCACAAATGGCAGAAGTCTGAAATCATCTGCCAGGATGATTAACTGGGAGCAGCCGGATCTCTGAAGTCATCAGAAGTAATCAACAAGGCCAGGTTTCATCTAGTGGATAGTGTGGGGGTCCCATTTACTTCCAGGTGCGCCAGATTAAGATAAATGCTCTGGGGTCCTTGGAAGCATGCATCCTAGAAAGATGATGGTCGATGTGGCCCACAGGTGCAGCGCCAGGCAGTGACCCCAAGCGAGCAAGCTCCACTAGCCTGGCCAGCTGCTGTGCAGGCACAGCTTTGAAATAGAAATCCAAGAGAAGGACAGAGCTACTTGATAGGTTTGAATGTGTGTCCTATGGTTCAAATCCATTGCTAAGATTTATGATTATACATGCGTAGCCACTTTGTACTGTAAACCAGCTTTACCAAGGAGGCAAATTTTATGATAGTGTTTTACCTTGTAAAAATCTACCGTATAAATTAGCATGCACTGCTGCTTATCGTATGTGATAACAGATAATGCAGTGTTTGGGAAAGGGAACAAAGGCGGAAATCAGGCCACTCCACGGGAGTCCCAGCTCTGTCACTTATTAACTGTGTTACCTAAAGCAAATTACTAGCTTCTTTGAGTCTGAGCATTTCCTGCCATAAAAGAGACGTTGTAGTAATTGCCTTGGAAGTGTGTTGACAAAACTAGATGCCAAGTTACCATTTGTAACGAGCTAGCATCATGCTAGGCACCAAGCCATTCCTCCATGTAGACGTGTTTCTATTTTCTTTGGCTCCTTTGTTTCTGGTATGTATAAAGCACAGCATTGCAACCCATCCTCTCTTTTTATCTGAAGACTCATTAGGAAATAGTTCTGATATTAAACATTTTATGAAAAATGGCATATTTTATAATTATTATTTTCCAATTAACAATTTTATAATATTTTATTTCTATCTACTTGAGAGAGAAAGAGAGAGGGAGAGAGAGAGAGAAAAGGGCACACCAGGGCCTCCAGTCACAGCAAATGAACTCCAGATGCATGCCTTGCCTTGTGCATCTGGTTTACATGGCACCTTGGGAATCGAACTTGGGTCCTCTGGCTTCGGCAAACACCTTAACCACTAAGCCATCTCTCCAGCCCTACAATTAACAATTTAATGCATGGGGTTGGAGAGATGACTCAGAGGTTAAACACACTTGTTAGCAAAGCCTAATGGCCCTGGTTCAATGCCTCAGCACACATGTATAGCCAGATGCACATAGTGATACGGGCGTCTGGAGTTCTTTTACAGTGGCAGGAGGCCCGGGTGTTCCTCTCTCTCTCTCTCTCTCTCTCTCCCCTCTGTTTTTGTCTATGTCAAATGAATAAAAATTCAACTACCCCCCCCCCCATAGTGTCTCACTCTACCTTGCCTGGCTGACCTGGAACTCACTTTGTAGCCCCAGGCTGGCCTTGAACTCACAGCATCCTCCTACTTCTCTGCCTCCTGAGTGCTAGGATTAAAGGTGTGCACCACCATGCCAGACTAAAAAGAATAAGTTAATGCAGATTCCAGCCCATTGTCTTCAATAGTGAGTAATTAGCATGTTAGGGTTCTCTAGCATACCTGATAGAATGAATATCTATGACAAAGCGGGGCGGGGATGGTGTGTTAAATTGCTTAGCTCAAGATGGGCTGGATAGGGCAACAAAGGCTGATTTCTGGATAGGCTGAGAGCCTGGAAGCTGCTCAGTCCATGTGCTAGATGCCTCATTCAGGCCCTGAAGACCTGGTGGACTTCTGGAGAGGTGCTGATCCTCAATCCACGGAGACTGAAGAAGCTGAGAGCCACTGTCAGCAACAGGGTAGATGAACTCTTCAGCAAGTAGCAAAGACAGGCAGGCCAAAGCAGCTCTGTCTTTCTCTCAGAACCCTTCTTATCTTGGCTGCTGGAGGGCTGGCTGTCTGCTCTGGCAGAGGGTCTCCCTTTCAGTTAGTTCTCCCTGAAAATGCCCTTACAGACCAGTCCAGAGACCCGTCTTTGAGTTGAAGCCTGATCAAATTAAACTGACAACCGAGCATGGCCATTAAGAGTAGAGATCTGAACATTTTCCATACTGAAAAAGTTAGTGCTGAAACTACACACGGCCTTCATGATTATAACATAGGACTTAAATTTACTTTCCTTCAGTGCGGATTAGGATTTCAAATGTGCAAGACAAATTCAAGTCATCCACTGCTTCATATGGAACACAGAAACCAAAAAAAAATGCAACATAATAATCTGGCTTGATGGTTTATAGGCAATTGATATTTACGAGCTTATATATGAGCCAGAAACATACTTAAATATATTTATATAGTTTCCAAAAATGTATGATGAAAAATGCATCATCTGATATGCATTAGAATACTAGGATCAACATTGGATTAGAAAATATAAGGTCCTTGGGTGGAAATGTCACCCTTGAACTATTTTACCAACTTGAGATTTCAGAGAGGAAACACTGAATGTCTTATATCAGCTACTAATAATAAGTATAAATACAACAAACCTTGTGTAAGAGCTTACGTGTACCAATTATTATGGACAGTGCTTTATATATATATCCTCTTTTCCAGTTCTCATGAAACTATATAAGGTCAGGACATATATGACCAGCATATAGTTCCAATTTTTGCAGACAATTGAAACAGTTATACAAATTGAATTGAATTCTTGTCAGGATTCAAATACCATGGCCCCATGGTATCCGTCTTTATTTTATTTTATTTATTTGCAAGCAGTTATGGAGGGAGTGAAGAGTAAAGTTGGAAGAGAGAGAGAGAGAGAGAGAGAGAGAGAGAGAGTTTCACAAGGTCCTTTTGCCACTGCAAAGGAACTCTGGCTTTATATGAGTACTAGGGAATCAAACTCAGGCTGCAGGCTTTGCAAGCAAGTGTGTTTATCTGCTAATCCTTCTCTCCAGCTTTTGATATCCATCTTTTAGAGCAGAGTTAAATAAACATTTTCTCCAAGGTACTGGGTGTTAATCTTAAATGTGGCAGAGTGCACTCTTCTTCAGCCAGACACAGACAGGAAGGAATGGATGTGCCTGTGTTCCAGTAACAGTTTCCATGCAAAAATACATGGAAACAGTCTGCTCATCTTTGCCCCTGGACAGCATTGTTCAGTGGACTCTTCGTCCAAGAAGAAAATCTATTGTCATAATGCCAGCATAGTAACTGTAAGCTGCATGCGGTTATCATACTTTCTATGTGACTTTTGTGGCCAAAGAACTGAATTTTAAGTTTTACTTAATACTAATTAACACTTCAATTGAAGTAGCTCCATCTACCTAGTGGCTGCATCACTGGATGGGTTAGATAGAGATCTTAGCATGTTAGGCAGCTCTAGCCAAGGTAGAATAGATTAGCAGTCATTAAACTAAAGCTTCTTTTAAAGTGTAACTTCAAAGAACAAACACAATATTCAGATATCAAGCCTTAAGGGGAAAGAAAAAAATCAGAATGTAACAATTTGAATTGTGCAGAATGATTGTCGGGGCTTTCTTCTTAAACATCATTCTCAGATTACTTTCCCTTTTTTTTTCATAATTTGTTCTGTCATCCATGGCAGTTTTATTAAAAAATGCAGCACTTATTGCAGGGTGTGGTGGTGCAGGCATTTGGTAGGTAGAGGTGGGAGAACATCACTGTGAGTTCAAGCCCACCCTGAGACTACATAGAGCAATCCAGGTCAGCCTGGGCTAGAGTGAGAGCCTCTGTCAAAAACAGCAACAACAAATGCAACACTCTGTCCATCCCCTTCTGCCCTAGTCCACACAGAGCAGAGGACAGTATGCGCCAGTCTTCTCTGACGTTCAGCAGATGAGGGTTTGAACCCTGAACTCCACATTATCAGCCGTGTCACCTTCAGGCATGAGGTTTCTCCATCTGTAAAACTAAGCTCATTTTTACCTTCACTTTCCTTTGAAAAGTCTTGAGCATTAAGTGAAATAATATGTTTAAAATGCTTAGCCCTGAATACAATATATCATAGGTGATGTCCCACCATTAATTTTCAGTTTATTCTTTGCCTTAAATCCGTGTTCTAATGACAACTTGATTTCATGCCATTGCAAACAATTTCCCCAACCAAATTAACAACCTGTATATCCCTTACTCTTTTGAGTTGATATTTCTTTCGGGGATAATTTATTGACATTATTTTGCAAAAAAAAAGTTTAAAAAAATTTTAAAAATGTAACCCTGTAGTCACCACTTGCTAACTGTACACAACTAACATTCAGAAAACAAGCAAAATATAAGAGTTGGCTATTTTGTTTCCTTTTCCTTTCTATGATGTAGATGAGTTACAAAATTAATGAAGTTGATCTAAAAATGAATACAAATATTAAGTTCTCTAATGTGTGTTTTCCTTAAGACGGCCTACACTTACTTGTGAAAAAAATGAATAATTTTTCTGTTTGGCAATATGTGACAATTGTGTTGAGATCCTATAAAACATTATTTTGGTATGCCCCACAGCATCATTTATACATTAGGGAAAATGTGTCCACTTAAAACCAAAACACTGACTCAATTGATTTTAGGTGTTAAATCAGCTACTGGAAATTTAACACCATAATACTTATGCATATGAAAATGCTCCGAAGGTGCAGAGGGGATAAATTTGGTACTTTCAAAGTGATATTTCAGTGGCCACCAGTTTTTCACAACTCAGCATTTACTGGACTGAAATATACTTATTGATTTATTAAGGATCTTAAATACTTCTATACTCAGGGACTCACATGTCACCAAGCAGGAATATAAAAGGGTTGTGGATGTTTGTGATGTGCGCATCTACACTTACCTGTTTCCTTCCAGGTTTTCCAGTTTGCTGTGCTAAAGGTGATCCAGGTCATTAAGTGGTTATTATCTCAAATTTATGCAAAACATGCTGTGAAGGTTTGAGGCTAAGGAGAAGAGGCGGCATCACTTCGTATAAACTTTATCTCAGCCTCCTCCTGCTGCTTTTGTGAATGTATTTTTTGTGCATATTTAACATTTATAGCGGAACATGGATTCCAAGAGTTTCCTTTCATATTCAAACTTTATAGCAAAGCCACAACTACATATTAATAGAGCAGCTGTAATGTATTTCCAGTTAAACTGTCATAAACTCTAGAGCTTTTCACATCATCACTTTTGAAGGTCGGCACCGCAGAGGAAAAAAAAAAAGTCATTTGTATTGGATCAGCATGGTGGTTTATAATACCCTGGGTAATAAATATCACATATATTTCATCTTTATATGTTTCTGATGAAGTGGTAAAAGTGCATCTTCTACAGTTGCTTTGCAGAAATTGCTCATCTGTTTGCAATGAGAGTAAAAGAGAAGGAGGCTCAACCGATATTTATGGAGACATTACCCCTCTTCACTCAAAACACAGCTGAGGTGAGAAGAGGGTACCAGTGACGCTCCTTTTGCACTGTTGATGTCAAAGCTCACTTATGGAAGGTCTGTATGTGCCTTCACGATTAATGTGAGAAAGTGGAGGTATTTATTTTCATCGTGCTAATAATGTCTACCCTTTTAAAATATGATTGGTAATGTCTTTTTTGATATCACCCAATAGTGGTGAGTACATCTGAAATGTTTAAAAGTTCACAAACATTGTTGTATATATGGAGTGTGCATTAGTGTGTGTGTGTGTGTGATTTACATGAGTCTAATGTTTTAAAATAATAAGGGTTTTGATGAATCTGACTGCTGTGTTTCTGTAGGAAGGATGGTCCCCAGGAGAGAGATAAATTATATTTTTTTCTACTCTTTGATTCAGTCCCCTTTGGCTTTCTTCCTATTTTTTAAAGTTATCTGTACTCATTTGCTGGCTGCAAAACATTTCCTGTTAGCTGGTTATCTTCTTTGTTCCCCAAATGACACTTTTGATGTGCAGTCAGTGCTAGAAGTCTGCTTTACTTCTCACCAAGGTACACGTCTCCTGGCATGGGAAGAGGGTATTCAGAAATGGGAAGTGACAGACAAGTGATGACTTCAGTTAAGGAGCTCGGGATGACTAGCAGGGAGGGATGTGCACTGTAAACCTGCATTTGTCATTGATTCCCCTTCCCACAGCACAGCCATTGCCTCTGGGTTGTTTATACCATCAGCATATGGTGGCTGAGGAGTCTTAAAAACACCCACATGACCTTCACAAGATCTAGCGTTTTAAATATTCCCTCACAAAGTCCATGAATCTCATGAGGCTTACTAGTTCTTCACAAGAGTCTCCTGGGGCCTCGCCCTGAGATTTTACTATATTAAATATTAAACAATCGACTAGGAATACTTCTTAGGGGCCTGTCAGTCACTCAGGTAACTTTCAGGTGGAGGAGCCGCATTTGAGTCACCGGATCCCAGTAAACTCATTGCTTCGCTGACTTGGATGCAAACTTTTCTTTAGTCTGTCAGGGTCCTCCTGCCTGGGTGAATAGATATTTCTTTACATTCCCCAAGGAAAGGTCATTCCACCATGAGCAACCAAACAGGAACCAACGGGATCAAATATGGGTCAAAGCGTGGAGGGGATCCTCTGGGTGGTCATCTTCCTAGGCGGTATGGAGGGGGGTGCCTCTTCACTGGGATAACACTCACACATTCTGTGGATGAATGACAAAACAGGCAACTGAGGCTGAGCTGTCTGCACAAGGAGAAATCAAGGCAGATAACTCAGGAGGAAATCCTAGAGCATGTGTCTTTGTCTTTGTAGTATGGTGTGACACACCTCCGTGATCAATGTGGTCTGTCATGTGAATATAGGGACACCCTCCAAATGACTGACAGGTTAGGGAATATTTTTCAAAGCATGCCATAGCACATATTGGACAGCACTGTAGGAAAGCTATATGTGATATGCTGTAGAGCTGAGGTTGAGCCCACAAGCAACATACCTGCATGAAGGAGCAATTACAACAGAGAAAAGGGAAAATCATTCAAAGGAGTTCATCTGGAGAGTGGCAAAGCAAATGGGCCATGATTTGTGTTGTGCTAAAGTTTTAAGGGAAATAACTGACGAAAAGCTAAATACTTTCCTGGTGATCTTCTGGAAAGTTCTGATGCTTGAACAATAGTTCACTGAGTGGGTGAATGTCAGGGATATTAAGGTGATTCCCCATGGCACCCATGCTGTGGAAAGAGGTCTAGCAGTGCAAGATCCACTTAAGCTACTCCCCTAGGAGGTGGCAACAATTGCCTGCAAGTGAAAGCCAACTTCTTGGTCCTCTGCTGATATGCAGTGTAATTGGGCTTTTTGCTAGTGGTGACCCCCAAATATCAGGGGAAATTGACAGCAAAGGATGTACACAGAGATAGAATGACATAAGTGAAAAGGATTCAGCTTGTTCTAAGGGTGGGCAATTACCTTATTCACCCACAGTACATTCTGCACGTTTCTCTCTTAAAAGAGTGTCCCTGTAATAGATTTAGTGTCAGGATAATCCTACATATCATCACTGAATATTTTATCTGAGCATATGAATTTCACAACTGGCTTTGTGTGGTTGTGCAACACAGGAGCTTGCAAAGATAGAGATTATATTTCAGGGCCAAAGTCATTTCAAAAGGCAAGTGTATTTTAGACTAAAGAACAAGAGTCCTTTCCCTTGATATTGTAACTATTGTTGCTATTTCAGAAGAACAATTGATACAAGTGATTAAATCCTTTCATGCTGCGTTGGATTTGACCAGCATTCCTTCTAGTTTCCCTTTAGCTGCTGAGTTCCAAGTAACTTTACTTATTGGAACGAAAATGCAAAGAACTTCAGAGAACTCCCCCACTTCACAGGCTCTACAATTTGTAATGAGACAGTTGCCTGGGTCATCATCTTGTTATTCTGCCCACTTCTTTTTGCAGTGGACAGCAGTTACTGTGGAGTCTCAACTAAATTACTGGGAATAATGCTTGTGATTATGATCTACACTGTTGCTATGTCACTGTGGTCCAAGGCTCATCCCTGAATGAAAGAAAAAAATCATTTATGTCACCCCTTCCCAAGGCTCGGTGAACTTCATAGAAGAAGGGCCGCAGAATGTAAGAACCAGAGAGCAAGAGGAAGGGGTGGAGTGGAGTCGAGCCCATCTTTCTGGGTTGACATTGATAACACCATCCATGATGACACTAGCTCACAGGAGATGCTCAAGAGATTGAGCCTGCAAATGTGACCTATAAATAAGAAAAGCCAAACAACATGTTCCTCCCACTTCCTTTGTTTAATTCTTGGGCCAACACATAGGAAACATCAGATGATGAAGGACCTTAGCTAAATATAGGATTAGAGACAATTTGATCTCTTCCCTCTTTTCCCTTGTTCCTGCTTAATTTTCCAGCCAGGTACCCACAGCTACTCATGTTTCTTTTTTTTTTTTAATATTTTTAAAATTATTTATTTATTTATTTGAGGGACAGAGAGAGAGAGAGATACAGAGAATGGGCGCATCAGGGCCTCCAGCCACTGCAAACGAACTCAAGATGCATGAGCCCCCTTGTGCATCTGGCTTACGTGGGTCCTGGAGAATCGAGACTCGAACCATGGTCCTTAGGCGTCACAGGCAAGCATTTAACCACTAAGCCATCTCTCCAGCCCTACTCATGTTTCTTAAGTCAATGTATTTGGTTTCTTTTTATTTAGAATGATCTAGCAGTGAGCAGTGATGGTCTTCTCTTGATCACAGTATCAAGAAATACCAAAAACAAAAAGAATGGAGCTGGAGAGATGGCTTGGCAGTTAAGACATTTGCCTGCAAATCCCAAGGATCATGGTTCAACTCTCTAGGACCCACTTAAGCCAGATACACAAGGGGGCACATGTATCTGGAGTTCGTTTGCAGTGGCTGGAGGCCCTGGTGTGCCCATTCTCTCCCTCTCCCTCTTTCTCTCTCTGCCTCTTTCTCTCTCTCAAATAAATAGATAAAATATATTTTTAAAAGTATCAAAAAAAGCAGAATTAAGCAAAGCAGAATTTCAGCATTTAGCCAAACAGTGCCTCATAGTATGCCCTTAGATTCGTGCAAATCATCAATGATCTTTATAATTTCCTCATGACCTTAATTTAATTTTTAATTACAATAACCCATTCATGTATTACTTTGGATATATACTAATAGAAAGAGGGGATAATACAGAAACATTTTTGCTTTTTCTATAATTTTAGAAACAGCATGAGGTTTTTAGCCAAATAGAAAAAAAAATCAGTATATAAAAATATATATTTTAATAACTAGAATTTTAGATATATAGAATTGAGTTATATATTTCTAGTTTGGGAAATAAGTATTTTTAACAAAAATGGCCATATCTATGCCTATGTTATATACTTTTTGAGAAATAACACATAACATATGTAACTTTGTTCCGTTCATATACAAACCCGAATATTTCTGTATTGGTTCTTGCCATGCCATCAAGAAGACTCATAATTAGTGCAAGTGATCATAGCTTTATTGTTGTGTGTGTGTGTGTGTGTGTGTGTGTGTGTGTGTGTGTTTGTGCATGTGCACATGTGTAGGTATGGAGGCCAGAGGCTGATGTCATGTGTCTTCCTCAGTCACTCTCCATCTTATTTTTTGAGACAGGACCTCATATACAGCTGAAACCTTCCTGACTCAACTAGATTATCTAGTGAGCAAACCCTGGGGATCTTTCTGTTTCTACCCAGTGCTTGGAGAACAGGAACATGGGTCCATGCCTGGACATTTTTAACATGGGTGTTGGGAATCTGATCTTGGGTCCTCATGCATACATGGGAGGGAAACACTTCACATACAGAGTCATTTCTTCTGCCCTACGCTCTTCGTTTTGGAAGAAACTCACTTAATGTTGAGCCAAATAGACCATAGCTACCATGGCGGATTTTATGTGCTTAATTGATTAGGCAACAAGAGCCCAGGTCATGTTTCTGAAAGAGATTCGCATTTGCGTCAGTAGAATGAGTAGATGCCACCAATGCTGGGCTTCTATAGAACAACATACAAAGGTGATTCCTTCTTTCTTGATCAGGTATATCCTTGTCCAGTGGCCTGGGTACATCAGAGTTCCATCTTCTCAGATCTTCAGACTCAGGATAATATTGACTACCTCCCCACCCTCCTGGTTCTGAGAGCTTTGGTTGTGGCCTTGGAATTCCACCAGTGTGCTGAGGGTCTGGATTTAGACTTACCAAAGAGCCTGAGTCTGTATGGCTCTTCATCTTGTTAATGGCAATTCCAAGGACCTCTCAGCTTTCCATAATCATGTGAGAATCTGCTTTCAGAATGGATGTCCTTTTCCTCAGGCATAACTACATATTTATATCGCATTGGTTCTGCTTCCCCCCAAACCCTCATTTACCAGCTAATAATTAATGTGCCAGTAAAAGAGACTGGTTGAGGTATGAAAACATAAATGGAAGGGGTTTCCTTTGCATTTTACTTGGACTTTACTTCATATAGCAAGGGCATCATAATTGAGTAGTCTTAGTAAAAATTTCATCTTTCGTAACATAGAGAAATGGGTTAAGGAGCTGAGGGAAGGCATAGTGGGACATGAACAAATCACCAAAACTTTGCTACAACTTGGAGAACATAAAGTATTACTGGTAAAGTGTTAACTTTTTTTCATCATTGTCTATTAAGACTTGTATACATATAGCTTTGAGTCAGGACCTATAGAAAAATAAGTGATAATCCACATTAATTGTACAAAAGAAGACAAAGATGCAGGATAGCCTTGCAAAAAGTTGTCAATTCAAGCTAGTCTCCACTCAATGCACAGTACAAAAGTCCTGATTCAAAGGACTTTTATACCGCTTTAAGTTCACAGTTAAGTCTATGAAAAGATAGCAGAAGCTGACATATTGACAGAGATGCTCTGGTAAGAAAACTCATAGCTAAGTGAACTCAGTGTTGTATGTGGACTCAGAGTACTTGAAAGTATGATTCAGAAACTCTCTTCAGTTATTCACAGAGTTCTCTGTCTTACATGGGTGTACCTGTCACTGCTACAGCGTACTTTTCTCTTAATTTTATTTATGTCATAAATCACTTTTTGTCATGATAATACTGTAGTCCCCCTCTTACTTTTTCAGTCCTATTCTCATCATGCTCCTTTATAAATTCCTATACAGATTACATTTACACAGGTTTATGAGCTATAGTGGATCTCACATTTGCCTAACAAAGTGCATTTGCCTACACTGTTATAAAAATCTATTTATTTATATACATCTGCTTAACTAAGACATGTCTATAAAATAAACATTATAATTTCAATTTTCCAGCATTGACAAATGTGTATAGATAACAACTATCAGTACAACTGTGATATGCCATTTGATTGAACCTTCCTATTATATTAAAAGATTCACTTGTATGCCATGGTAGTCAATTCTGCCCCTTGTACCACCAGTAACTAACAAATAGTTGCATATTTTCGAAATTATTCAAATCATGCAATAAATAATCTGCATCCAGCTGTTTCCACTTAACATCATGATTTTGAGATTGCTCTGTTCAGTGTGGGTCATTAGTTAATTCCCTTTTATTTTTGAGGACTATTCTATTATATAAATATACCAAAATTACTTCATCAATCACCGGTTGATTTCATTTTTTTTTAAATTTTAGCCACTATGAATACAGCTGCTGCAAACATTTGCAGAATTTTTGTCCACTGAAGGCAGAATGCAGTAAGAACTTCACCAAAGTCCAGCTTGAGAATCAATAACTTCCTTCATCTTACTTATAGGAGAATGCTGAGAAGCTACAAGCAGAAGCAAAAGGGACCTCCAAACAGCTGCATTACCACAAAGCCCCCAAATCTTCATGGATGCAGCATCAGTTGCCCTTTCATTTCCTATATAATCTAGCATTACCCAAGACACTTGTAGCTGGAGGCAGTGCAGGAAGGAGAGACAGCTGGGAAACTTTGAGAAGGTCTTGTGAACTTCCTCCTTGTCCTTCCAATAGGGAGCATCAGCAGTGCCATTAGCACTACCCTGGACCCGATATCACTGTGTTGTTCCATTTATTTAATGGAAATTGTAACTTGGCAAGGATATTTCTATGCAAAGATTGGTTGGGATGATCTCATTATGCCCAGTTTGAGAGAGAAAGGGTTCATGATCTCTAGTCTTGAGGTATTTTATTAAATAAAATATTTTAAAGTGACTGATGCTGTTATAATGAAAGTCTCTTCCTAATTGTTCATCATTAATGTGTAGAAATAGAACAGAATTTTGCATGATGAAATTCACTTATTGGATTTAGCACTTTGTTAAGATTCTTGCAGATTTTCTACATAATCATTTCATCTGTGAATAAAGATGGTTTTGCTTTTATTTTCAAGTAATTTGAGTTTTCTTTTCTTTTCTCTTGACTTATTGTTTTAACTACACCGTTCAGTATTATGTTCCATAAAAGTGGAGAGAGCTGGAATCTTGGTTTTATTTGTATCTAAGTAGAACATACTTGCATAATGGAAGCTGTAGCCATTCTCTAGGCTACCTTTTACAGTTTTAGAAAGTTCCTTTTGTCTAACTTACTTATACCTTTGTTGTAATAAATGTAGGATTTGGTACAATATTTTTGTCTACTAATGGAAATAAATAATTTAAAAGTTAACATCATAATTTAGTGAGTCATTTACTGGTATATTTTTGTTATTGTAACAGTGTAATCAGAATGTTCAGATGATTATATTAGGAAGTATTAATTTGCAATGTTAGATAAGTATCATAGAATTTATATGTCTAGAACTTTAATGCTGGAATATAAATTTATATGCTTGTTTCTCTATGAAAAGTGAATAGTTTTTCAGAAATTGCTGAGTGCATTGATTTGAAGATTTGTACCTGGTCTACCAGCAGCTGCAGTAAAACACTTCCCTGTATAAAAGTCAAGAAAAACATTACCTGAAAATATTCTAAAATGAGGTACTTTTTCATTCAAAGTACAGTCTTACCATAAAAAGCTAAGGGTCACATTTATAATGAGGCTTTTATCAGGACTCAATTCACATAAGGCTCTTAGACATATCTGGACATCTTGCTCCTCTGACCATGGTCAATGGAAGCCTTTTTTTGTTTTTAATATTTGATATTTTAAAATGATTATTTCCAGTGATTTTGTGCATGTCTGACAGCAGACATATGAAAATAATGCAAAGATTAATTTTGTTATATAGCTGGAGATTATCCTAGGTACACAAAAATTATACAAGTTTGGCACATAAAGTGGTTATAGATAGCAGTAATTTTGCTCCTTAAAGTTCTTCTTGTTAGCCGGGCGTGGTGGTGCACGCCTTTAATCCCAGCACTCGGGAGGCAGAGGTAGGAGGATCGCCGAGAGTTCGAGGCTACCCTGAGACTACATAGTGAATTCCAGGTCAGCCTGGACCAGAGTGAGACCCTACCTCGCAAAACAAACAAACAAAAAAAACAAAGTTCTTCTTGTTGCCTTAAGAAAAACCATGAGGATCACCATGACTTGAGGTATGTAGTGTGTAATGTAGCTGGGAAAAAAGTCCAATTTAGACTCAAAAATAGGTCAATAGCAATAAAATGTTAGATGTGCAAATACAAATTAAACATGCAGCAGGGCATGGTGCTGCACACTTTTAATCCCAGCACCTGCAGGTGGCAGTGGTAGGAGGATCACTGTGAGTAGGAGACCAGCCTAAGCCCAGTAACAAATTCCAGGTCAGCCTGGGCTAGCGCAAGACCCCTCCTTGAAACAAAACAAACAAACAAACAAACAAAGGTAGATATGCATTAAGACCCAGAATGTGATTGATTCCCAAACGTACAAATATGAGCCTAAGAAGCTGTTTAAAATGCGAAGGAAGAAGGGGACTTATATCAAAACTTACTTGCAATGCTAGTGAATATCTATAAAGCAAATGGAGAAGCCCTGCCTGTGCATTCTTCACACTTCTTGCCAAGTCTTGATTATTCCTCATTAAAATTTTAGGGAACAGCTTTTTTTTCTGTCCCCAATCTTCTAACATTAGATTTGAGGGAGCAGGGGTAGCATTTATGCCTCCTTTGTGTTTCACTCAATGGGAAGGGAGAGCAAGGCAGTGAATTCCCTCTACGTGATGATTGAGCTTTGTTCTTTTGCAGATTAGAAAATTGTAGGTGGGATTCAGTTTGCCTTGTATCCCAGCTTCTTTGACAGTGCTAAACGATGTCATATTTGGTTATATTTTGCTACTAAACTTTAGATATAGGTAATTATTTGGTGTTCTTAAAAACAAAATACAACTTGATGATATGGTTTTAACACATCTCATTTTAAAATCTTGTACAGACCTCCAGAGGGGTTCTTTCTGCCACAGTGTTACTTCCATGTGCCTGGCTTCTGAAGCTCTGTGTTGTGAGATGTCCATCTCTAGTCTTATTTTTAACGATTTTTTTTTCTCATGAGCCCCAAGCTCCACAAAAACAAATCACTTTCCTTGCTCTGTTTCCTTGCCATGCCTGGTTTTATTATTTTTCTATATCTTCTCCTTGGAATTCCTCTTGGCACTTCTACTCACTCACTCCTTCATATCCTCTATAACTCCTCCAAGCATGAGGCAAACTCTCTCCCACAATGACAGTACTACAGTGAATTTATTCTAATAGAAACTGTAATTTCATATCTACTACAGTGTTGAACATACAGTGAAAACTCAATAAATGTGAGTGAATGTTTCATTATTGTGAATCATCCCAATATGGAGAAAAAGAATAGTCATAGGATTAAATAGGGAGAATGTACTTTTTTTCTGTTACTCAGCTCTCTTTATAATTAGTATTTAAAAAGTCCTGCTCGAAGAGATTGCTCAGTGGATAATGTGTTTGCCAAGCAGACGTGAAGACCTAATCCAGAATTCATGTAAAACTGGGCATGATGGTGTGCATCAGTAATCTCAGGGCTCCTATGGTAAGATGGGAGAAAGAGACATGAGAATCCTTCAGAAGCTCATGGACCAGCCATCCCAGCATATGCAGTGGTGAAGCAGACTCTGCTTCAAACAAGATGAAAATGAGAACCAACACCCAGCAGTGGTCAACTGACCTCCATATGCATGTACCTGCACTCCCACAGAGGAACATACAGGCATCACACACACAAACACAAAGTTAATAAAACCAAGAAACATTTTCTCAAGTTCAAACAATGATACTCTAAACATTTAAATGGTTGTGGCTTGTTTCTGGGGTGGAATGCACTTTGAAGAGTAAAGGGAATGGCATAAGTAAAAAGGGAAAATTGTATTTGTGTGTACAAACACTCAAAAATTATTTGAAAATGCCAGAAGTAAAGAAGTTTAAAATAGACTGAAATATTTAGAATAAATATGATAATGACATAACTCCCTTAATGGGAAAATCATTGTACAGATTTTTTTTTTTTTTTTTGGAGTGGTGGAGACAGATTTAGCTCACTGGCCACAGCAAAAAAATATATAGTGATTGTGTGGTCCTTAAGGACCCAAGGGGCATCTGATTTCTCAGAAACACAAAGACTCAAAAGTACAACTGGTGATTGTTGAGAAGTAGGAATGGATTCTGAGAAGGTGATCAGTAATTTCTCAGGACAGCAAGGATTACAATTGATGCTAATTTTCCTATCTGTGATTTTAGTTCCAGATTTTCTATAATAATCATGAACTGTTACTTTCCTGATTAGAAAAAAGTAATCTGTGGGCATGTTTCATTTTTAAGAAGTATCAATTACCTTTACTTCATAGGAGATGACTTCGGGAGAGTTTCTCTCTCAGCTGCAGGAGACTAACACTTCTCTCCCTGGATTTGTTGTTAATACCAAAAATAGTTAAGAGAGTTTATAATTGTTATTGTCCAAGTCTTTGATTCTGCTAAGTCGGGTGTAACATAAGCAAATTTTAGAGACAGCAACAGCTCTCTTTCCAGGACAAGTCAGCTTTTAGACACTACTGCCTGGCCTCCAATGGAACTGTCTCAGGGCATCCACCTGAAGATCCCATTCTATTAGATTACCTATTTCTGCAACCCACAACCTCAAGGGTAGCTGACACCTTGGGAATATTTTATGAACAGGTTTGCTAAGCCTTAGCATTTGGGCAATATGAGCTTTTGTCATTTTCCTTTATTTTTCTTCATCTTCTTTAAAATTATACGTATACCTTCTGTTGAAGTGTTATATGGTAGCATAGTTTAAAACTTCTCAAATCACCTGATTACACAGAGGTTCAATCATTATAAAACTCTTATTTTCATGCAATTTTCCAATTTTTTTTTCAGGCAACAAGTTTGTGAAATGACATAATTGGAGAATAATTTTAAAAATGAATGTTTTTAAATCATTGATGCATAAACAGTACATAATTTTGGTAAAAAAATGATAGCATTTTTAAAGTGTTAGTTTAGACCACTATCTCTAATGAACTTACACACAAACATTCTCAATAAAAACCTTGCCAACCAAACCCAAGAGCACACCAAAAGCATTATCCACATCAAGCATGTGGGTTTCATTCCAGCGATGTAGGGATGGCTCAACATATGGACATTGTTAAGTGCTTTTCACCACTTAAATAAACTTAAATATAATAATCATGTGATTATTTCCATAGATGTAGAAAAGGCCTTTGACAAAATACAACATCCAATCATGATTAAAATACTGGAGAGACTAGAGATTGAGGGACCATAGGCTATTTATAATGCACCTAAAGCATAGATCATACTAAACTGGGAAAACTTCAAAGCATTCCTATTAAAGTTTGGAACAAAACAGGTGTGCCCACTCACACCATTGCTTTTCATCATAGTACTTGAAGTTTTAGCTCAAGCACTAAGACAAGATACACAAAGGTATACAGATTGGTAATAAAGAACTCAAACTAGACCTAGTTGACATTATTTCATATATAAGTGACCCACAAAACTATACCAAAATCTTCTAAAGGTGAAAAATACTGAAGAAAGAAATTGAGGAGGACATGAGAAGATGGAAAGACCTCACATGATCATGGATTGGAATAGTTCATGTTGTGAAAATGGCCATCAATGCAAATTAATTACAATTACAGCAATATTCTTTACAGAGACAGAAAAAAATGTCTAAAAATTCATATGGAAGAACAGAAAGCCTCCAGTACCCAAAAATATCTACAAAAGAAATACATCTGAAGGTATCACCATACCCAATTTCAAAGCCATAGTAACTAAACCAGCATGGTATTAGCACAAAAACAGACACACAGATTAATGAATTAGAATAGAATTCCCTCTCTAAATTCAGGCAACTGTAGCTGTTTGATCTTTGACAAAGGGGCAAAAAATGCACACTGGAGAAAAGACAGCATCTTCACCAAATGGTGCTAGAGAAATTAGATAAACATTCAACCACTGAGACTTCATGAAACTAAAAAGCTACTGTACAAATAAGCCATCAACACGTCAACAGACATCTCACAGAAAATCTTTACCAGCTATACCTCCAAAAAAGGTCTAATATCTACAATCTACAAAGAAATCAAAAAACTAAACAGTAAAAAAAAAAAAAATCAAACAGCCCAATCAAAACCTGGGCTAGAGAACTGAACAGAGAATTATCTAAGGAAGAAATACAAATGGCCATTACACACTTAAAGAGATGTTCAACATCTTTATTCATCAGAGAAATGCAAATCAAAACAACTTTGAAAGTTCATTTCACTCTAGTCAGGATGGCATTCATCAAAAAAAAAAAATCAAAGTACACTCAAATAAATAAATATAAACGAAAATAATAAATAAATAAATAGCAAATGACAATAAATGATGGAGAGACTGTGGGGAAAGAGGAGCCCTTACCCACTGTTGGTGGAAGTGCAAACAACTGCTGTGGAAATCAGTGTGGAGACTCCTGAACAAGATGAACATATCTGATCCAGCTATGTCACTCCTGGGCATACACCCTAAAGAGTCTGCTCTTTACCACAGGGATACCTGCTTTGTCATGTTTTGTTGCTGCTCTATTGATAACACCTAGAAACTGGAATCATCCCAGATGCCCATCAACTGAAGAATGGAGGATGAAGATGTGGTACACACACAATGGAATCTACTCAGAAGTAGGAAAACATAAAATAATGGCATTTGAAGAAAAATGGAGGGAGTTGGGACAAAAAAAATCACTCTAGGCAAGGTCACTCGGGCGCAGAAAGACAAAACCCACACAATACTCTCATTTGAGGTTCCTAACTGGGATCAATTAGAGAGGAGCATAAATAGGTTAGGGGAGGGACAGAATATAGAGATGGCATGGGCTTGTTAAAATAGGAGACAGGTAGAGAGGAGAAGGAATTCTATAAAAGTTAAGGGACTGGCGAGATGGCTTGGTGGTTAAGGCACTTGAGTGTAAAGTCTAAGGACCGAGGTTCGATTTTGCAGTATCCATGTAAGCCAAATGCACAAACTAGGGCATGCATCTGGAGTTTGTTTGTAGTAGCTGAAGGCCCGCGTGACCCCAATCTTTCTTTCTCTATCTGCCTCTCTCTCTCTCTCAAATAAAATAAATTTAATTTATTTTTTTAATTAAGGGGATGGATGGATGGTTTAGCACTTAAGGCACTTGCTGCAAGCCTAAAGGACCTAGGTTTGATTCCCCAGTGCCCACCTAAGCCAGATGCACAAGGTGGCATATGCATCTGGCATTTGCTAGAGGCCCTGGTATGCTTGTTCTTTTTCTCTTTTTGTATCCCTTTCTCTCTCAAATAAATAAATAAAATAGCTGGGCATGGTGGTGTGGTGCACGCCATTAATCCCAGCACTTGGGAGGCAAAGGTAGGAGGATTTCTATGAATTTGAGGCCACCCCGAGACTACATAGTGAATTCCAGGTTAGCCTGTGCTAGAGCAAGACCCTACCTCGATAAACAAAACAAAATAAAACAACAACAACAACAAAAAACACCTTTTAATTAAATAAATTAAAAAAACAACTAAGACAACCATGAATCAGTTCCATTGAAACCCCCATTGTGGTTAGCATTCTACAAGCTATAACCATCAATAAACAGGGAGAGAGTCAAGACAGAAGGTGGAAAAACATTAATCTTAAAACCATGGGAGGGCTAGAGAGAGGGCTTAGTGATTAAGGTGCTTGCCTGCAAAGCCAAAGGGGCCCAGGTTTGATTCCCTAGAACCCAAGTAAGCCAGATGCACAAGATGGGACATGCAACTGGAGTTTGTTTGCAGTGGCTAGAGGCCCTGTCGTGCCCATTCTTTCTCTCTCTCTCTCTCTATCTACATCTAGTTTAAAAAAATTAAAAAATATTAAAAACAGACATGGGCTTTGGCTTGTAAATCCCAGGTCCAGAATTTGGTTGCCCCCACAGTGATGTGTTGGCCAGGGATACCTATGTGGTCCCTAAAACAATACAGGCCATTGTCAAAATAATGACCCACAAGTGCAAAAATTAAGACCCCGTATCTGAAGACACAACATGGTGCTGTCACAGGACATCGGAATAGCATGCTGGAACAAAAGGGAAACTAGCTCCCTCCTAGCTAGGCCTCATCCTGTTGGAAAGCCCTATGGGATTGACTGGAGGACAATGATCAACAATAGCATGAATAAGCAGGGGGCCCTGCAGACTATGAAACCAAGCAGCTTGACAAGAAATAGCCAACTGTGCAATAGTGGCACATTGCCTCTGCTGGTAACCAACCATTCTCTCATTGGAAATGCACCTGAAGATCCCATTCTATTAGATTACCTATTTCTGCAACCCACAACCTCAAGGGTAGCTGACACCTTGGGGAATATTTTATGAACAGGTTTGCTAAGCCTTAGCATTTGGGCAATATGAGCTTTTGTCATTTTCCTTTATTTTTCTTCATCTTCTTTAAAATTATACGTATACCTTCTGTTGAAGTGTTATATGGTAGCATAGTTTAAAACTTCTCAAATCACCTGATTTCACTGAGGATCAATCATTATAAAACTCTTATTTTCATGCAATTTTCTAATTTTTTTCAGGCAACAAGTTTGTGAAATGACATAATTGGAGAATAATTTTAAAAATGAATGTTTTTAAATCATTGATGCATAAAAAGTACATGATTTTGGTAAAAAATGGTAGCATTTTTAAAGTGTTAGTTTAGACCACTATCTCTAATGAACTTACACACAAACATTCTCAATAAAAACCTTGCCAACCAAACCCAAGAGCACACCAAAAGCATTATCCACATCAAGCATGTGGGTTTCATTCCAGTGATGTAGGGATGGCTCAACCTATGGACATTATTAAGTGCTTTTCACCACTTAAATAAACTTAAATATAATAATCATGTGATTATTTCCATAGATGTAGAAAAGGCCTTTGACAAAATACAACATCCAATCATGATTAAAATATTGGAGAGATTAGAGATTGAGCGACCATAGGCTATTTATAACTCACCTAAAGCACAGATCACACTAAACTGGGAAAAATTCAAGGCATTCCTATTAAAGTTTGGAACAAAACAGGCGTGCCCACTCTCACCATTGCTTTTTATCATAGTACTTGAAGTTTTAGCTCAAGCACTAAGACAAGAGACACAAAGGTATACAGATTGGTAATAAAGAACTCAAACTAGACCTAGTTGACATTATTTCATATATAAGTGACCCACAAAACTATACCAAAATTTTCTAAAGGTGAAAAATACTGAAGAAAGAAATTGAGGAGGACATGAGAAGATGGAAAGACCTCACATGATCATGGATTGGAATAGTTCGTGTTGTGAAAATGGCCATCAATGCAAATTAATTACAATTACAGCAATATTCTTTACAGAGACAGAAAAAAATGTCTAAAAATTCATATGGAAGAACAGAAGGCCTCCAGTATCCAAAAATATCTACAAAAGAAATACATCTGAAGGTATCACCATACCCAATTTCAAAGCCATAGTAACTAAACCAGCATGGTATTAGCACAGAAACAGACACACAGATCAATGAACTAGAATAGAATTCTCTCTCTAAATTCAGGCAACTATAGCTGTTTGATCTTTGACAAAGGGGCAAAAAATGCACACTGGAGAAAAGACAGCATCTTCACCAAATGGTGCTAGAGAAATTAGATAAACATTCAACCACTGAGACTTCATGAAACTAAAAAGCTACTGTACAAATAAGCCATCAACACGTCAACAGACATCTCACAGAAAATCTTTACCAGCTATACCTCCAAAAAAGGTCTAATATCTACAATCTACAAAGAAATCAAAAAACTAAACAGTAAAAAAAAAAAAAAATCAAACAACCCAATCAAAACCTGGGCTAGAGAACTGAACAGAGAATTATCTAAGGAAGAAATACAAATGGCCATTACACACTTAAAGAGATGTTCAACATCTTTATTCATCCGAGAAATGCAAATCAAAACAACTTTGAAAGTTCATTTCACTCTAGTCAGGATGGCATTCATCAAAAAAAAAAAAAATCAAAGTACACTCAAATAAATAAATATAAATGAAAATAATAAATAAATAAATAAATAAATAAATAGCAAATGACAATAAATGATGGAGAGACTGTGGGGAAAGAGGACCCCTTACCCACTGTTGGTGGAAGTGCAAACAACCGCTGTGGAAATCAGTGTGGAGACTCCTGAACAAGATGAACATATCTGATCCAGCTATGTCACTCCCAGGCATACACCCTAAAGAGTCCGTTCTTTACCACAGGGATACCTGCTTTGTCATGTTTTGTTGCTGCTCTATTGATAACACCTAGAAACTGGAATCATCCCAGATGCCCATCAACTGAAGAATGGAGGATGAAGATGTGGTACACACACAATGGAATCTACTCAGCAGTAGGAAAACATAAAATAATGGCATTTGAAGAAAAATGGAGGGAGTTGGGACAAAAAAAAATCACTCTAGGCAAGGTCACTCGGGCGCAGAAAGACAAAACCCACACAATACTCTCATTTGAGGTTCCTAACTGGGATCAATTAGAGAGGAGCATAAATAGGTTAGGGGAGGGACAGAATATAGAGATGGCATGGGCTTGTTAAAATAGGAGACAGGTAGAGAGGAGAAGGAATTCTATAAAAGTTAAGGGGCTGGTGAGATGGCTTGGTGGTTAAGGCACTTGAGTGTAAAGTCTAAGGACCCAGGTTTGATTCTGCAGTATCCATGTAAGCCAAATGCACAAACTAGGGCATGCATCTGGAGTT
Organism: Orientallactaga sibirica; assembly: GCA_036365145.1. Taxonomy (NCBI): domain Eukaryota; kingdom Metazoa; phylum Chordata; class Mammalia; order Rodentia; family Dipodidae; genus Orientallactaga; species Orientallactaga sibirica. Next base: position 34,918,788 of record JAEOAD010000019.1, read on the forward strand.
TGTTTGTACCAGCTGAAGGCCCTCGTGACCCCAATCTCTCTTTCTCTATCTGCCTCTCTCTCTCTCTCTCTCTCTCAAATAAAATAAATTTAATTTATTTAATTAAGGGGATGGATGGATGGTTTAGCAGTTAAGGAACTTGCTGCAAGCCTAAAGGACCTAGGTTTGATTCCCCAGTGCCCACCTAAGCCAGATGCACAAGGTGGCATATGCATCTGGCATTTGCTGGAGGCCCTAGTATGCTTGTTCTTTTTCTCTTTTTGTATCCCTTTCTCTCTCAAATAAATAAATAAAATAGCTGGGCATGGTGGTGTGGTGCACGCCATTAATCCCAGCACTTGGGAGGCAAAGGTAGGAGGATTTCTATGAATTTGAGTCCACCCCGAGACTACATAGTGAATTCCAGGTTAGCCTGTGCTAGAGCAAGACCCTACCTCGATAAACAAAACAAAATAAAACAACAACAACAACAAAACACCTTTTAATTAAATAAATTTAAAAAACAACTAAGACAACCATGAATCAGTTCCATTGAAACCCCCATTGTGGTTAGCATTCTACAAGCTATAACCATCAATAAACAGGGAGAGAGTCAAGACAGAAGGTGGAAAAACATTAATCTTAAAACCATGGGAGGGCTAGAGAGATGGCTTAGTGATTAAGGTGCTTGCCTGCAAAGCCAAAGGGGCCCAGGTTTGATTCCCTAGAACCCAAGCAAGCCAGATGCACAAGATGGGACATGCAACTGGAGTTTGTTTGCAGTGGCTAGAGGCCCTGTCATGCCCATTCTTTCTCTCTCTCCCTCTCTCTATCTACATCTAATTTAAAAAAATTAAAAAATATTAAAAACAAACATGGGCTTTGGCTTGTAAATCCCAGGTCCAGAATTTGGTTGCCCCCACAGTGATGTGTTGGCCAGGGATACCTATGTGGTCCCTAAAACAATACAGGCCATTGCCAAAACAATGACCCACAAGTGCAAAAATTAAGACCCCGTATCTGAAGACACAACATGGTGCTGTCACAGGACATCGGAATAGCATGCTGGAACAAAAGGGAAACTAGCTCCCTCCTAGCTAGGCCTCATCCTGTTGGAAAGCCCTATGGGATTGACTGGAGGACAATGATCAACAATAGCATGAATAAGCAGGGGGCCCTGCAGACTATGAAACCAAGCAGCTTGACAAGAAATAGCCAACTGTGCAATAGTGGCACATTGCCTCTGCTGGTAACCAACCATTCTCTCATTGGAAATGAGGCCCAACTCAGTGGGAGAAAACTCATATGTGTTACTAGAAACTAAGTCAGCATGCCATGGTCTGAAAACTTGGATTTTAGAAAGAATCCCCCATTGCTCCCTGGAAAAGTGTGAGCTTGCCAGCAAAAAAAAAAAAAAAAAAAAATCTCTCAAACAATTTTGTATACCTCCTTAACCCAAACTGCTTTCACTCTTGGTTGAAGAAAATTTTTTTTTTTTTTTGGAGAGAGACACAGAGAGAGACAGAGGGAGAGAGAGGACGAGGAAGACAGATAGAGCTGGGCGTGTCAGCAGTCTCTCAGCTGCTGGGAACGAAATCCAGATGCGTGTGCCCCCTTGTGGTCAAGTGCGGTCAATTGCATCTGGCTAAATGTGGGACCTGGAGATTGGAACCACTGGAGATTGCAACCAGCGTTCCTAGGCTTAGGAGGCAGGCACCTTAACCGCTAAGCCATCTCTCCAGCCTGAATAACTTGTTTTATTTTATAGATGGCAGAGAAAAAAAATTGTCCGAGAACCAAGATCCAGTGATAAGACAAGACAGCCAACTGCTCATCACAAGACATGCCACATCTGCCGAGGCCCAGGAGAACTGGCACGAGAAATGGTGACATGAATACTATTCTTATTGCTAGCCTGACAACCTCCTCCAGGATGATGATGACAACATGGTGATCAATCACAGCTGAGATCCAGAGGCTACAGAGGACTCAACACTAAATCAGACTGCCTACAGGCCTGCAATGTTCAGGGAACATTGTGGAAGAGGGGCAGAAAGATTGTAAAACCTACAGAATGGGTTAGAATACCTTCAGGCATGGCTCCCCCCCCACTTGCTACTCCATAGGGACTGACTGAGGCTTTCATGACCCCACAGTGGACACCATAACGTCTCTGAAAAGAGCCTCCAGGATAGTGAAAGCAGGGGCATTATCATATATATTATATATTATATAGGTTAATATATATATATATATATATATATATATATATATATATTTATATATATATATAATACATTCATACAATACATATGTAACAACAGAATACAATAAGAAAAAACTCAAAAAATAAAGCTTTTTAAAATAATTGTTATATGAAAAATACATGATTTTTAATAAAAGATGGAAGCATGTTCCAAGTTTTAGATTAATCATTTTTAGAATTATTTGCATTTTTTAAACTATTGTTTTATTTTATTATTGTTAATTTTCTTCAAAAGTCTTTCACCTTGTGTTGATAATTAATTTTATAATTCTATATAAAAATGCTTATAATATATACAAATGTAGTATTTATAAAATTCACAACCAAATAGTATAAACATATATGTAACCAAAACATGTTATATAAAATAGTACAATATGCATGCTGTTTACTTTTAAAATACAAAACTAAGTAACAGGTAAGAAGCAGGTAAATTAAGTAGCAAGTAAAAAATCTATGAAGTATTGGAGCTGAACATTAGCTTTTCAAGGAGAACACAGGAGAAAAGTACATTTTGTGACTTAATAATACAGTATATTTTCGCTTAGTTTGTGATAAAAATGCTTTTAAAGGTGGTTGTGCAAAGATTTTTTTTTTTTATGTTTGATTTAACTAGCATGCCTATGTACTAGGAAAACAACAAATCTATCTTAAATCTTGCCCAAAATGCATTGAGTATTAAAATTCATTCTTAATTATAAGTTTGTAGATGTATTTCATTCAAAATATTTATAGTAATTAATCATCTGAAAGATTGTTCTGGGTATGATTTTACAATCTGTGGTTATTTAACAATTTCCAGTTTTGTAAGCAACAAATTCATGATATCAGAAACAATACCTTTTGTCAATAACTCAGTAATTCAAACAATGAAAATTGTTGGCTGGAAGACAAGATGAATGAGGTGAGAGGATTTATTGTGAAAGAGCTGTGATTTCCTTTGTGAGCTGGCACTGAGCTCACAGCCTTGTGGGCTGGCACACTTCTCACACAGTTTATTTGCATCTCAAAACCCAGCACACTTACAAAGCATCTGAGTTTCAAAGCCAAAACTAGTTTCCCATTATAACTGGCTCTGGAGCTCAAATAACCCACTTTTGTAGAATTCCACAAGAACCCAGACATGCCAGTCTTCTTTCCTCTTCCTTAGTCAGGGTGAGAGCACGAGCTGATAGGAGCTGACCTTGCTTAGGATGGATCTGTTCTGTCTCTTGGGCTCAGTCCTGTTCTGAAAATCCTAAAGCATATTGTGGCCTGGAAAGTGGCATAGGTTCCTGCCGTGCGTGCCTGTGCTCGCATACACATGCACTGTCAGAATAAGTGAGGAAGAACGGCTTCAGCAGTGCCTGGCCTGGATGTTCTTCCTCTACACTTGGTCCCACCCATGGTTTAGCTTGACCCTTCTTTCTTAGGTGAGGGTCACTTCACCTCCCAATACCTTAAGACCACCTTTCAGGAAAACATCCTGGGTCACTGCCAGCGGTTCTTAGCATATACTTCAGTTATTGGGCTGGAGTGATGGCTCAACAGTTAAAGGCACTTCCTTGCAAAGACTGTTGGCCTGGATTTGATTCCCCAGTACCCACATAAAGCCAGATGCACGAAGTAGTGCAAGTGTCTGGAGTTGGTTTGCAGTGGCAGGAGGCCCTGGTGCACCCATACTTGTTCTCTCTCTCTCTCTCTCTCTCTTTCTCTCTCTCTCAAATAAATAAATAAAAATAAAATAAATAAACATAAAATAGAGTATAATAGATTTCTGAACCTTGAAAACATTGGCCTATGAATTGAATCTGTGGATTGTTAACAGTGGTGGTTGATTGCTTTTCTTTACACTCTAGGCAGACTTATGCCTACATATTTTTTCAAAACACAATAGCTTCATGTTATAAGAGAACTCTAGGAAGGGTGACATTACAAGTATTTCATAATTGTTTTACAGCTATGAATTCAAAATAAGTGAGTATGTTAAAAAAGAGGGAAGATTGAGATTGATGGTCATATGTGGCTTGGTGCTTTTTGCCAAGTTCTATGTATGTATGCTGAGCCAGTTCCTTGTTCATATGGACGATAAGGGGCGTGCAGTATGTATGGGCTTGAAAGACAGGGGCTGGGTCTGCCCAGTAGTATTTTAAGATATCACTTGTGCACTTACAGATTCTCAGTGTACATCAGAAGTCCTTCTCACTCACCCATCTAATCCCAATCAGAACACAGGTATGTCCTAGACACATCCATTTTAAAATGAATAAAGAAAATGAAACCCAAAGACCAATACAACATAACCTCGAATTTCCATTTAACTCCATATAATCCTCCAGCAAATGTCACAAAATTCTTTCCTATTTCCCCCCCAAGAAAAATCTCATAAAGGTGTGATCTACCTTCATTGTGTCAATCCCTGTCATCTGTCTCCTTTTTAGATCTATTTCAGTTCGATTTTCTTTTCAACTCCTCAAATATGCTTGAAAAAAATTTATCCACACATTGCCAATTCTACAAAAAAGTGTGTGTGTATATGTGTGTTTAAATTTTACCCAACTTTTCCACCCAGGATATTACTCCTTCCTTTCTTTAACACTGTTTTGTGTGTGTGTGTGTGTGTGTGTGTGTGTGTGTGTGTTTAAATTTTACCCAACTTTTCCACCCAGGATATTACTCCTTCCTTTCTTTAACACTGTTTTGTGTGTGTGTGTGTGTGTGTGTGTGTGTGTGTGTGTGTGTGAGAGAGAGAGAGAGAGAGAGAGAGAGAGAGAGAGAGAGAGAGAGAAACACCAGATTCTCTTAGTTTCCTTAACACCTTACTGATTGCTATTTTCGAGTGTTTTATTCTTGGCTTCCCCACATAAGAACTTTAAAAATCAAAATACTTCAAGGCCTTATGACAGACCCTCTTTTTTTCTTTCAGAGTCTTACCATTTTAGATATTTTATCTTATGGCTTAAATAGCCTCTTTTACACATTCCAATGTATACTCAACTGACAGTTTGGAGTTTAAATAGATATACTAGTTTATAACAAGCAGAACAAAAACCTTCACAAATATCTATTTCCAGTTTTGTAATTTCAGTAAAATCCATCCTGCATGGACCTATATTTAAATTCCTGAGCACTGGTATAGCATCTCTCAAGTCTATCTATTTATCTCCTTCTTTCCTCTATTTACTCAAGACCAGCTAACATTATTCATCACCAAGAATGGGAAAGTTGTCTTCAACTTTTGTCTTCCTCGTTCTACTCTCCCTCTTCTCCAATTCGTTGTTCTCACATCAGCCAAATGGCCTTACAGAGAGAGCTGAGGAAGAACACATGCCTCCTCCGGTTTCATACTCATTTGTTGGCTTCCCATTTCTATTAATGAGAAGGTGTCCAGGCATTTTCATCAAGCCCTTTAATGATCCTCATTTCTCCAGTTTCATCTCATAGAGTCTCTGTTTGTAATATGCACAAACTTGGCTCTTTTTCTGACCCTTTAGCACATCCGCCCTTAGATGCTTTGCATTTTTTTTCCTTTCTGTGTGGATTGGCGTCCTGTACACGTTCTTGACATGGTCAGTTCTCACCATTCGTTGTTGTGATTATAGCTATTGGCAAAAGTAGTTCCTAAGCTGTTGCTTTTCTCATTACACTGAGTTCTTCCCTTCTTTATCTAATTTTTTTTCTTTACATTTTTTACCAAAATTTGAAAATTTCTTGTTTAGATATTTAATTATTGCTTGATTATTGTTAGTGTTTATGATCAAGATAGCAAGATGTTTTGTATCCACAAGGCCTGGGATGTACTAAGAATGATGTATTTCTTGAAACCTGAGTCATAGGCTTGCTTGATATGGGGAAACTAAGATTCACATGAGCTTCAGTATTGGCAAAAGAGAAACATTAGGTTTGCAATGGAGAATTCAATTTCATGTGAAATGGTCATATTCAGGAAGACATCAGTGAGCATTAAAGAAGGTAGCATGATTTGGAAAGGGGGAAAATACATGAAATATACAAGGATGGTAAGAGAGACACGCGTTATAGAAGGGAAATGAACACATCTGAGGACAGGAATTAGGTGGACTGTTTCACTTCATTTACAGTATAGATATGAGAGAACATAAAACTTAGGACAAGGTTGTATTTTCAGGACTTTACATAATAGGGTGAGGAAATTTTGGTTTCACTGAACACAGGATCAATGAAGTCACGGAGCACTGAACCAGCACTGTGTGTTGCATTAAAGAAGAATGACTTAACGTACTGTTGTTATGATGAAGAAAGATGATGAGAAACTACTCTCCTTGTCCACCAAGGACTTAGTAAGGAACACAGTATCAGTGATAATAAGAAAGGAAAAAAAAAAAAAAAAAAAAAAACAGGGGACAGTGCAGGGAATTGCTGAGAAGAATTGTTTTTTTCTGATTTTGAACTGAAAAAGGATGAAAATTAATGAAAGAATACCAAGAAGCCATTGTTTTGTGAAAAAGAGAAAATTTGGTCTATATATATATATATATATATATGGAGAGAGAGAGAGAGATGGATTTTGAAAAAGCAGTAGCTGGACAAGCATGAAAACTAGGGTTCATGGGTGGACATGGTGGTCAACTGTAATCCCAGCACTGGGAAGGTAGAGTCAGGGGGACGAGGGCATGCTGCCAACCTAGACTAGCTGAATCAGTGAGTTCTGAGTTCCAACGACAGACAGACCTTGTAGCCATAAATAAAGTGGAATCCATCAATCAAAATCAATTTCTAGGAATCAAAAACAAATTTTAATATTTATTTGAAAAGTTAAAGATCCTAGAAAATGTCAAGGTGATCTTTCTGAAGATGAAATTAGAAGACATACCAAGGTATTATAGATACTGTGTAATTAAAATAATGTAGGCAACCACATAAAGGAGGACAAGCAAATGAAATGAAAAGGTCCAGATTTTCACACCTGAACACACCTTCATGATGACTCCAGGCTGGAGCAATGGCTCGGCAGTTAAAGGCACTAGCTGCAAAGTTTACTGGTCAAGGTTCAATTCCTCAGTACCCTTGTAAAGCCACATGCCCAAAGTGACACATGTGTCTGGAGTTAATTTGCATTGAAAGAAGGCCCTAGTCTCTCTCAGTACCTCTCTTTTTCTCTCTCTCTTCCTACAAATAAATTAAAAAATTAAGAAAAGATTACTCTTACTGAATTTCAATTTAACAACATACAGCTTTAATATTTATTTTGATTTATGGTTGCATATGTGTTGTACCCTCTAAATTCCATCAAGGAATTTGATGTAGGAATAAGCATAGATGTGTGCTGCATATAGTAAATAATCAATACAAATGTCATGTTAGACAGTCAGATTTTGTTTTTTCTATTCAACAAGCATTCAGTGTTTTAGTGGCTGTCATAGGTGGAGCATATTATCAACATCCCTTATTTATATCTTCTATATCCATACTTTCTGTGACAGTGGTATTGATTCAGGATTAAGAGGAAAAATATTTCACAGACAATTCTCACCATTATGAAAATCTAACGTTCATATGGTATGTTCATTACAGTGAATGAAGTTAGTGATCAACCACTCTTCAGTACATTTCCTCCGTTTTTAACTGCTATCCTCTATCTGTTCTAGCTTCTCATCGAGGTTACATGTTAGACTTGGTCCTCTCCTTGTTTGTCTGTCACCTTGACACTTTCTCAGACTATCCTAGTTTTGGTGACCTTCACACTTTTGAAAAACGCTGTTCAGTTATTTTGTACAATTTCAGCCAATTAGAGTCAGGCATTATTTTGGGAAAAGACCACAGAATCAAGGGATCATTTTTAGTCACCTTTAAGGTGACACCTCTGTAACTAACCTTGGTCACCTGGTGGAAGGGGGCATTTGTCAAGTTTTCTTCTGTAAAGTTCCTCCTTCTTTTCCTTTTTAGAGTATTTTTTCAGTGCTGATGATCTCAGAGCCTCTTATTCATATTACACAATTACTATATTTGTTAGCAGCGCCCCTGGCTGCATGCTGTTGTTTGTGAAGTTACTGTGAGCTGCCTAGAATTAAAGAGTGGAGAACTATGCTCCCATTCATGGACAGCAGAGTTTTTACACAAACTATATGGAATTTTTCTTCATGGGATATTTATTATTTCTCTGCAATTGATTTACTCAAATTTTTATATTTGTATCAATTCACAGTTATGTTACATTTGGGGAATCAATTGGTTTTCATATCCTCTTGCTATATGTCACTGTGTGTGTGTGTGTGTGTGTGTGTGTGTGTATTGTGCATATAGTTCCTTTCTCTGTGGTGCTTCCACATGCAGAGAAATGAACCTATGCAGTGTTCTGCCCCAGTTCTGGTTTCAGATTTTTCTCTAAGGTGCACAGTCATAGTTCCTTTTACAGAAGAACAGATTCGCAAATTAAAGTTTACATGCTGGCTCTGCTCATTGATAATAGCATGCTCTTTGCTACTGGCTCCTATCACCTGACAGATTAAGGGGGTATGTGTGTGTACATACTTGCCTTCTAAGCAATTAAAATATTATCTATCATTGATTAGTGTGGCTAAAATCTACCCATATGAAAAGTGGCTTGTTGATTGTTTTGATGTAAGGCCTCTGTAACAGAGGTTTTATGTAAACCCCTGTAAGTTGTCAGTCTAATTCTTATTAGGTGCTAAGAAATATGATACCTTCAGAAGATAATCCTTAAAATTGTGTGGTTTGCAGAGAGACAGTCTTCCCCATGTATCATCTTTATTACCTCTTGGCTACTGAGGGTATTACTTGTAAATGGCATTAAGGTACTCTTGGGACACTAAAGACTAGAATAATTTTTACAAATCCCCTGATTTTAAAAATTACATGCCTTTTAGATTAAGTCTAAAAAAAATGTCTACCAAACTCTCGGAGCTACTGTTCAGCGGTAGATTTGACCAGCGCACAGAAGGCCCAGGGTTTAATCCTCAGCTCTGTAAAAAATAAAACGAAACCTGACAAAGAAAAGTGTCTTGAATATCATGGCTAACACATAAAGCAAATTTAAAGTTAGTTTGGTTTGGTGGGGGTGGGGAAGCAAATGGCAACAAAAGAATAAGCAGTTCAAGGTCACCCTCAACTACTCATGCTTTATGCCCAAATGATGAAGCCTATGATATGCAGAGCCATGCAAGACAATGTGTGTTACTGGGTCAAGAAGGGAGACAGTCTTGAGTTTAGTTAGTCCAGCCCTATGGTGTGCCAGCTAGCTGTGACTACTTCTTTTCCTTATGGCTGTGATAAGCTATTACTCAAGCTTCCTGCTCAGGCCTGTCATGTTTTCACTGCCATGAAAAAACTTCCCCCTTTGAAACTATAAGACTGCAACAAACTTGTTACTACCACACACTGCTTCCGGTCAGGTTATTTGTCCCAACAAGGAGAGGGTCATTTCAAGAGTGTTTGCTAATGTTTCATACCTTCTCAAGACCCTCATAATAGAAAGATGATGACATCAAATTAAAAGAGAAACTACTGGAGAGAGGGAGGGGATATGATTGAGAATGGACTTCTGAAGGGGAATGGGGGAGGGGAGGGAAATATCATGGTTTTTTGTATGTGACTATAGAAGTTGTCAACAAAAAATAAATAAATTAAAAAAAGAGTGTTTGCTAATTTTTCAATGCTGTTATACTTTTAGTATGTGTGTGTGTGTGAATTCATAAACACTATACATTGAAAGTGTCTCGCTAAATTTAATAAATATGACACCACTTTTGTCTATCATTGTGAAACTTACTTTGATGACAAATTGCATTTTGTGATGTCCATCCTTCTTTACCTAATGCTTCACTGGAGAGTAGTGATGTACAATGTGCTAGCTACTGTTGTGAGTAAACCTTTATTAGAATTGCCCATGGGACAGAGCCAGGCGTATTTGTTGCTCATGGTTGCTTGCATGCCTGCAGTAGCTGTCGTAAGTGATGTGACTGAATCTACTTGGCCCTCAAGGTGGGAAATACTTACTATTGGTCTTTTCCTCTTAGCAAAGTTTTTGATTCCTGTTGTAGCTCATTTAATTTGTTGGTGTAGTCTACTCTACTATGTAAATATAATGTAATTTGTGAACTTTATGCAGTGTTCCACTGCCAGGTTATTACACTTATTTTAACTTAATTCTCTCCAGTTTTTCTTCCTTTGTAGTCCCTGATTTTTCTTTCACAGTTGCCTTGCTTGACACTTCTAATCAATCAAGAAACTATACAAACTGTTATTGACTGTCACACTTACCTTCTCATTGCTAGTACAGAACATTCGACCATAAGCAGCTTATGGAAGGAAAGCAGTTATTTCTGGCTTACAGTCTGAGGGGAAGTTTCATCATGCCAGAGAAAGCTTGGGAAACAGGAAGCCTGTGTCACATGTCGACATCAACAGAAAATAAATAGTCTGAGTACTAGGTTGGGAGTTTGGCTGTATTATCCCAAAGCTTACCGCCAGTGCTGCATCTCATCCAGCAAGGCTCCCCCTGTCATATATAGGCCCCACAACTTTTCTAGATTTCTACCAGCTGGGGACCAAGAATTCAAATCATTTAAAGTCTGGGGGGATAATTTACATTCAAACCACTGTGTTGATAATGAGTCTAATCTATGAAGAGGAGGACATTGAAAAAGAACACTGGAAACTTTCCTGTTATATGTGCTATGTTGATATTCAGATCCACATTCACATTTTAGGGCACATATTATGCTATTGACATCTTGTTGTTCTCTAATTCCCAGTATTCAACAATGTTCTTGATTCTTAAAGGATTCTTGTAGATAGGAAATTGTTCCTATATTTATTTGCAACTAAATTTTGCAAATACTGAGACACAGGAACCTAAGGAAGTGAAGATTGATCCCTCACATAACTCATTGTTTTTGAAAAAAAAACAAAAACACTAAATACACTATAGGAAAAAAAAAACATATATGTGAACATCTAAGGACCATTGAAATACTCCCAGAAATAACTGTCTAGCTGAAACACTTTCTGAAATGTATTACAGATTGATGCTCAAAACAGAAAGAGAGATGTTAATGCTGAAAAATTCCTTCAGCTCTTCTTTAAGGGATCAGGAGCATGAAGTACGCCTGCCTGCTGGCACCCACACCTAGCAAGACACGTCCATCCATCATCTCACCTTCTGAAAGGCAGCCACGCTATTCTGATTTCAGAATCTGGAATTTCCATAATGAGTTCTCTGCTCTAATATCACAAGCTGTTCCATTAAATCATTTTCAGGAGACTTAAGTAGGATTTGTATTAAAATGATTGTATGTCTATCATTTAGGTTGAGGGGGGAAAATGAGACTGGCTAAAGGAGAATTCAATGTAGCTCCCTCAAAACTGAATTGAATCTTTTTTTTTTTTTTTTTTTTTAGGCATCTTCTCACACAAGTGCTTCCTAATGTAAGCTGAAGCCATTCATAGAAGCATGACTTATACATGCTCAGAAAATGATTGACTTAGATAGCCGATGAAATGCTGAACTCCTATTCTTGTTGCTCAAGATACTTGCATTATACTGATGGCCTAAAGCAGCAAGATTGACTACATAGAGGATCAACCAGACCCAAGACAGATCAGTGACAGCCCACTTTGACCTGTAAATGAAGTTACAACCATTAAAATGAGCAGGTAAAAATAGAATTATGGAAGTCCGTTACCATCACAGTGTCTTCTATCATGGGTTTCTTAAGTTTCACACCACAAGAGCATGCAATTTTCTTTTAAGGAGTTGGTAGAAATTATGCTATTGCAAGTAAATGGAAGTAAACTTTAAATATTATTACATATAAAATATCGGCATGTATGAGGGGTTAAAAAAGTCTAAAGATTATTTCCCCAAACCTTAACTGCTAAACCATCATTTCTAAGGAGTGAAAAATTTAGTTTTAAGTTATAGTGCTGTGGTGGATTGATTCGGGTGTCCCCCCCCCCCCAATAAACTTAGGTATTCTGAATGCTAGTCTCCCCAGCTGATGGCAATTGGAAATTAAAGCCTCCTGGAGGCAGAGTATTGCTGGAGGTGGGCTTATGGATTTCATAGCCAGTTTCCCCTTGCCAGTGTTTGGTGCACACTCTCCTGTTGCTGTTGTCCACCTGATGTTGGCCAGTGGGTGAGTGGGTGATGTCCACCCTGTGCTCATGCCATCGTTTTCTCCTGCCATCATGGAGCTTCCTCCTCAAGCCTGTAAGCCAAAATAAACCTCTTTCCCCACCCCCCCGCGGCAAGCTGCTCTTGGTCAGGTGATTTCTACCAGCAATGGAGACCTGACTGCAACAGTAATGCTGGTACCGAGGAGTGCTGTCATTTGCTGCTAGACACCTGACTATGTGGCTTTGGCCTTTTGGAGCTGATTTTCAAGAGGAATGTGGAAGGATTTGAAACCTTGGCCTAAGGGATGCCTTGCAGTGCTGTAAGTACAGCTTGATGGACTATTCTGGTCAGAGTTGAAAGACCTGAATGCAGTAAGAACTATGGACTGTGAGTTTTGGCTTATGAGGATGAGAAAGAGCTTTGCTTGGACTGGGATAGAAGCAGTTTGTGTGAGAGGATTGCTGTAATGCCCATGTCCTGAGAATTTGTGCAGTGTTGCTTTGCATAGAAATGTATTTGTGTGAGCAGAGGGATACGGCACAGAAAAAAAAAAATCTTTGGGTGAACTGCTGCCTGTTCAGCTGCAATTGAAAGATTACAACCATTGAGATTGGGACAGCTGAACTGCACTGGGGCAACAGGAAGAATGTAGACTCTTTTGAAGGAGCCTAAGTGCTCAAGGAGTGTCCCTGTTCTTCAAAGTCTGCTTTATTCCCTCCTGGATTAACAGATTGGCACCCTACCTGCTATTGTGGAGTATAAGAAATGAAGGAAAGAGAGGGTCATTGAGTTTGCAATGCAGTTTTTGTTTTGAAAATGGCCATGGGCAATGTGAAGCAGGTTTGCTGGATGCCTGCATGGAGACCCGATGGAGCTGTGAGGATGGACTGTGGGTTGCCGTGGAGACCCAGTGGAGATGCCTGCCAAGGAGAGCTGCCGGCCCTGGATGAAGTTTTCCAGGACTGTGAGTAGCCTAGCTGGAGGGGCAGAATTGGAACTCCAGAGACTTGTTGCTGGTTAGAATTATTGGACTTGGAGACTTGTCACTGGCTAGAGTTGTTGGACTTGGAGCTACAGAGTTTGGTGTTTGCCCTGTTTAAATCTTGTATTGGTTGAATATATTTTTTTTTTTGCTATGACCAATGCCATCTTCTGTAGTGTGAGTGTTTATTCTGTGCCATTATGGTTTTGGGTGTGCGTGTGTGTGTGTGTGTGTGTGTGTGTGTGTGTTATGGCTCAGTTAAAAGACCTTGGATTATGGGGATGTTTGAACATCATTAGGATTGATAAAAACTATGTGGACTCCTAAAGTCGTACTGAATCCATTGTATTTTATATCATGTATGGATATCAGTTTATGGGGGCCAAGGGCAGAATGTGGTGGTTCGATTCAGGTGTCTCCCATAAACTTAGGTATTCTGAATGCTAGTCTCCCCAGCTGATGGCAATTGGAAATTAAAGCCTCCTGGAGGCAGAGTATTGTTGGGGATGGGCTTATGGTTATTATAACCAGTTTCCCCTTGCCAGTGTTTGGCACACTCTCCTGTTGCTATTGTCCACCTGATGTTGCAAGGGGGTGATGTCCACCCTGTGCTCATGCCATCATTTCCCCCTGCCATCATGGAGCTTCCTTCTCAAGCCTGGAAGCCAAAATAAACCTCTTTTTTTTTTTTTTTCCCCCACAAGCTGCTCTTGGTCAGGCGACTTCTCCCAGCAATGCAAACCTGACTGCAACAAGTGAGAACAACCTAAGTACAGATACATCCTTTGGTGCAGATTAAATATTGCTCACTCATATAAGAAAAACACATTTTACTAAAACATCCACACAAATGTGTGTGTGTGTGTTTGTATATTAGAGGAGAATGTCAGGAGTCCTCCTCCACAGCTCATCTCCCAATTTTTCTCACTGAATCTAGAGGTGCTATTTCAGTCACACTGTATAATCAGCAAGCCCTAATGGTTCTTGGGTCACCATGCCCACAAGTGTGGGGTTACAGGTGTGTGTCACCACAACCTCTTGTTTACATGGGTACTCTGGTAGAACTCAGGCTCCTAGAGGCCATGATTCTTCTGAAGTGAGCTCTGTTACCTGCTAGCCTTCTTTGTAACCCCCACACAAAGTTTTTTTTTTTTTTTTGTATTTCCCAAATATATTTTTTCTCATAGTACCATTTATCACTCTTTCCGTTTCACTTCTCATAGTGCCCCCATGGTAAATTGTCCTCCTTTATTATGCAGAACTTTCTTCTAGACCCAAGCATGAATAATAACACTTGTAAATTTTCTGTGCAGGTGACCTTATCTTCAGCAGCTTATGCTTGTGTTAGAATAATATCTTTCATTTGTAATATTGATGTATCAAAGTATCACCTCTCTGCAGAAATGATAATCTTCCTTCTATAATGATTCTCTTGGTTAAGAGGATATACAATTTTCTCCATCGTGTTTCACCAAAGAGTTGAAAATTTAAAAGGAGTTCATGAAGGGAATGATAAAGAGGAATGTTTGAACTGAGAAGGCACCATTGACTTTCTTGACTCCGTGCTCTTTGATGAGGAAGGGTGAGCACAATGTCGGAGGCTAAAGAAGAACACATTATGATATCCTTTGATCAAGGTGCTCCCCACTCTGTGTGTGCAATTAATGATGATGCAATTAATGACCGCCCTCCTGTTGGCCTGCTTTCTTCCACCTGGTCCTGCTTCCTTGTTACTTTTCTCAAGGACCTTATACTTCACAAATCACTGGAATTATCTCATCTCAGGCTAAGCTTTAGGATCTGAATTTCTGCTTAATACAAATGTCGCATATTCAGACATATCCACCCATAGCCTCCACCCTCAAGCCAGATCCACATTAGAGAAAGGGATACATCGTTAATACCTGGGGTATTAATTTAATTCCTAGTTTACTATCCTCCAGGTTAAGTCAGCATTCTCATATCTCAATACTTTTACAGGTGTGGTTGTCCTCCAGTTGTTAAGAATACTACAGCAAGAAACTTAGAAAGCATAGTTGAACAGAAATCTGGAAAACATATTTTATTTCCAGTTTTGTCATCACCTATCTGTGACCGTGTCCAGTGTCTTCATTGTCTTAATTTGTCCACTAAATATGCACTGCTCCTTTCTCAGGTATATTGTTAATTTATTAAATGCTTATTCAAGTATTGTTCTATGTGAGCATTTGGGGAGAAATGCTAGATGCTTGCCTTCCAGGAGCTTACACTTTCAAAGATGCTATGAGTCAAAACAAGGACCTGGATTTTCAAAGACCAGTCATAGGACATTGAAGAATTCCTCATGGGAATCACTAGATGACAGAGACACAAGCACAAAACTAAAAGCAGAACGAAAAGTACAAGCCACTCTTCACCTTAACTTATGGAAAACTGCAATGCAACTTAAAATGTAAGAGAAACTGGACTCAGATTATAACTGAGAGATATTGGAGATGAGATTATGTACTCAAGGTAATGTATTTATTTTCTATTGAGTTACAGTTGCCGTTTTGATTTTTTTATGTGTGTGGTTTACATACAAGTCTCATTTACCATGTACCAAGTGAACTCTGTTCTTTTACTTCCTTTGCTTGTGTTTTTGGAGGCACATATTCCATTTTATTGTATTTAGGGAAAACCAGGTTTACTCAAGGCAGGAGTCATATTGTTTTGGCATTATTTTAAAATATAAATAGAAACTCACTTGTTAACATGCTATCTCAAATAGAAATAATAAAACATTGAGCATTTGGAGAAAATAAAAAGAAGTGCAGAAATCTATGTGTGCTCTCTGGCCATATCTAGGAAATCAAAAGAAAATTTGGGAAACAAGGAATTCCAAATTTGCATCCACCAATTTACATGGTTGAATGAATGTCAACATTGTTTGACCTTTATATAAGAATTTCAAACAGAACTAAGTCAAAGTACCATAAAACACTTCTGCTTTTTACAGTTTTAGAAAGATGAGGTATTTGGTAATGCTGAAACATACTCTCCTGAAAGGAGGAAGGAGGCAAGAGGTCAACAAAGCTGGAAGAACTGAAATTTATAAGGTCTCAGGACCACTCCCAGAGTTACAGGAGTTGTATAGGAGTTGTGTGGGGTAGACACTGATTAGTGATTTGCAGCAGTTTTCTCTGAATTAAAGCATTCCCTCATGGAGTGGAGGTCAAGCTTAGGAGACTCCGGAGGTCAGTAAGTCTGGAGGAAAGGTTATAAGGTTATATAAATGGTAAATAATTGCTTGGGAGGACACTCTCCCATCTTCCCTGCCCAGCTGCCTCTCTCTATGTCATGTCATATGCTCCAGACTCTCCTACCTTTTGAGCTGCCTGAGTGTGCAGTGAGCTCCAGAGCTGCAGCTTCTGTGAGTCACCACCTGTGTGGAGCAGGGATTTCTGATGATGTGCCCATTTTTTGAGTTGCCCATGCTACTGTAAGCAACTCTTTACCTTTTTCTGTCTGTAAGGCCAATAAACATATTGGTTCACTAAAACAGGTTTGAGTACCTTCATATTTGGTCTTCATCTGAGCCCTCTTTGGAGAGAACAGACTTGTGTTTGCTTGTCCCCCAGAATATAAGTTTCCTGTGACAGGTAAGAATAAAAAAAAAATCAAAGTATAATATGTAGAGTTATGCAGTCAAAGAGATAGAAGTGTTTATGAGAAAGAGCAAAATGACAGTATAACTGCTACAATCCAGACTACATGTGTCTCAGGAGTCCGGAGAGAATACAGATTAGTGGAATAGGGACTTATGAAAGTTCAGAATTTTAAAATCCTTGATGAACATGACTTTATTCAATAAAATTTAAATAATGACAAGTAAACTTGCTAGTAAGATTGCAATATGCCACGGGGGTAAAAAGGACTATAAAATTCTAAAGAACGGGGATTAACACTGTTAACAATGGCTGCCGCCATTTATATATCCCTTAATGTGCTATGAGTAATGGCATTCTATTGACTAGTTTCATCCTCATAATAGACTTATTTTTCTTCTTTCCTTCAGATGGAATACCAGAGGATCAGACACTGCATCCAATTTTTCTAGACCTCACAGCCAAGAAGTGATGAACTCAGATTTGATTCACAATCTGTCTAGATCAAATCATCTTCATTTTTCATTGCATGGCTTCCCCTTAAAGAATCTTTGGTAGAGTACAGCCATGATATATTGATGGTTAAGTAAGATTTTTTTTCCCCAGTGGTGTGGATGGTAAATGGGATAAAAAGACTGAAGAAAGAATATCAAATAGAGCACTTTGGCTATAATCCTATCATATCTGATATTCTTCATGTATATGTATGCCTTGTATGTGTGTGTGCAGGTTTGTATATAAGTAAGTGTTTGTGTGCAAGCATTCATACATATGGAAGCCACAACAACCTCAGGTCTCATCCTCAGGCATTCCATCTACGTCTTTTTGAGACAGAATCTGTCATTGTCCTGGATCTCACCAACGAGGACAGATTGGTTGGACAGTGAGCCCAAGGATGTGCATGTCTCCACTTTCTCAGCACTGGAATTCCAGGTACAAGAAATGCCAGATACTTCCTTCTTCCTGTTTCTATTTTTTCTGTACCAGTTCTGGCAAAGTTGAAAGGGGCAGATGTCTTTTCTCTCTCTCTCTCTCTCTCTCTCTCTCTCTCTCTCTCTCTCTTTTCTCCTGGGAGTGTCTGTCACTTTCCAGACTTTAGTTCCTTTGGTTATTTTATGATGAAAACTCTCTGATGAGCACCAAATTATTGTGTATTTGCAGGGTATCAAGTCTGTTATTATGAGGGAATCTGCCTGCCAAGAGTTGAAGATTGAAGGATTAATAGCCTTCCCTGAAAACTAAAGGGAACTAAAGAGTTAATAACTATCCCTAAAGTTCACGGGCAATAAAGAAGCAACAGAGATATTCAGCCTCATTAAGTTTGACACCTTCCCTGATTGATGTACTCCCCTTAGCCTAGATGGCCTTGAAAGACCAGGGACCATCTGACTCCCTTAGACATTCCTGGCTGAAGAATCCTATTCTGAACAAGAACACAAACAGCTACAATTTTTCTTATCGACTTCACCTGGTCCAGTCTGTTTCTTAGGATCCTCTATATAAGTTTGAAGCCCAGCCTGGTTCAGTGCTTCAGCCTTCATCCCATGGGAAGGCTGTTGCCCCTCGCTGTTTCTCTCAATAAACTGTCGATAGAGATGACGTCCGGTGTTCTCTTTTGCTTTTCTCTTATACTTTCCTTACAAAAATGCAAACTCGATTTTAATAAAAAAAAAAAAATTCTGAGTTTATGGGACCATACATTTATATTATCATATTCAAAATACCACAGGGGATGGTGCATTTATTTTGTGAATTTATACATCCTGCATGAAAGCAGAGATCTCCTACTCACCCTCTTTACTGGACTGCCATTACTGTGTTGCCTTGCCAAACTGTGTACATCAGGCGTAGGATTGTTTCTCCCACAGACCAGCCATCACCACAAGACCAAACAGCGACTCCATCAACCAATTATTAGTTCATGAAATCTGACTGGATTCTGGGCTCTGAGAATGATTATGTTCAAGATAAAGCAAATAGTCAATTATAATCAATGTAAAGCCCTGGGATAGGAATTTCAGAGTGCTACTAGACCATTAGAGAACTTGGTAGGAAAGACATGGTATATAAGATGTGATCTTATGGAGGAAATCCTATGTAAACTGGAGTCTGAGTTGGAATTTCTCAGGTAAAGAGGGACTTGATGGAGTATCCCAGGCATGTCTTACAACATTGTTAAAGTATGGACATCAGAATGATTAGGTTCTTTGCAGGAAGAAATGGAACACACTTACGTATTAAAAAGGAACAAAGGTGGCAAAACATGGGCTAATTAGTTACAATGGGCCATTAAGTCACATTAGAGAGTTTTGGCTTTGGCATTAAAAAGGGTGCCTTGGAACTTATCAATTAGCATGTTAGGCCTATTTTTTTTTCTTGATTTTCTTTTCTGGTCATTAATTTTCTTTTACAATTTACTTTCCTGTTCCTTCCCTAGTTCAGATTCCATCTCTTCTGATATGACTCTTTGACTTTTTCTGAGGATATGGAGTACACTGAATAGAAGCAGATGTGTTAGAGAGTAAACCTGAGAAGAATATAAGAAAAAGCCTGGATGACCATTTTCTTTATTTTTTATTACTTATGTATATAGTATATATACAGCTATAATGGTACCATCATTAGCCTTCTCCCTGACCTCCCCGATGGTTAATGTGGGTCTTGCCATATGGGGGTAGCCATCAGTTATGCAGGAGAGGCAATGACTGTGTATAATGACCCAACTCATGGCTCTAACAATCTTTCCACTCCCTCTTCTGTGAAATTCCCTGAGCCATGTTGGGTTCATTTTAGGTCTACTTCAGTGAGGAGGTCTTGGGAGTCTCTGTGTCTCTGGTTTGGTACAACTTGAGTGTTCTCTGTGTGTCTATCTCCTTCTTGGATGGATGACCATTTTCTTTATCTTTTGTTTTTTTAATAATATATTTATTTATATTATTCTAATTTTACATTCATATTGGTGACTCCATTATCCTCCTCCCTGTCCTCCCCCTTCCCAAAGGGACCCTCATCAATGAGGAATGTGGATCATGCATTTTGGGGGTAGTCAATAGTTATGGGGGATAGGCCAAGTGTCTATGCATAATGCCTCAACTTGTGGCTCTAATACTCTTTCCGCCCCCTTTTCCTCGCATTTCCCTGAGCCACGTTGGGATCATTTTAGTTCTACTTCAGTGACGAGTTTTTGGGAGCCTCTGTGTCTCTGGATATCTGGCTTAGTAGGACTTGGATGTTCTCTGTGTTTATCTCCTTCAGCCTTTTTCTGGTGTCATGATCACTAAGAAAACTGTGCTCTTGCCCTTTCTCTGCATTACTCTATGTTTTCAGCTGGGGCCCTGATGAGGTGTGATAGGCTGATCCTCCCTTCAGGTTCGTTGTCCATCTGAAAAAGAGAAGCAAATTCTCCAACAGAGAGAGACATTAGTACTTGATAGATGGGTTGGCCATAGTTATTTTAGGAGAATTTTATATGCATAGGACCTCTTCTAGACCACATTTGGTGGGAGCTTGATCTTGGTTTTGACTTATTTCCCAGTTCCAGCAATGAGTTCCATTCCACTGAGTGGATATATTAACCAAATCAAAAGCAGCTGGTTACCCACCATGGCTGTGTGCCACTACTGTACCTGTTTGAGCATTACGTCAGGTTGTTTCCTGCTGGGTAGCTTAAACTGCCAGTTGTTTGGTTAGATGTTGGTCATTTCCCCCCAGTCACTCGTATAGCACCCTCTGGCGCTAGACTAGCTAACTCTCTGGGGACTGACCCTCTTCCAGATCCCAACCAGGTCTCTCCATGTTTTGTCTCACCTGCGTATGCTGTTTTCGACAGCAGGGTCTTACCATTAACCTTTGGTGGGTGGATTACCATTTTCAAATGACCAGTCAGTATAGGTGGAGGACTAAACATATAACAGCAAAATGGAAATCCCTCAAAATTAGATTTTTTTTTTTTTTTGAGGTAGAGTCTCCCTCTAGTTCAGGCTAAGCTGGAATTTACTATGTAGTCTCAGAATGACCTTGAACTCACAGTAATCCTCCTACCTCTGCCTCCTAAGTACTGGGATTAAAGGTGTGCAACACCATGCCCAGCAAAATTAGATTTAAAAAAAAAAATCTCTTTCAGGGCTGGGAAGTGGATAATGTACTTGCTGTGCTAGCCTGAGGAACTGTGTTTGGATTCCCAGAAACCAGATAAAGCTGTACACAGTGGTACAAGCATCTATAATTCCAGTGGGAGGTAGAGATAGGAGAATCCTGGAAGCCAGCTAGCCTTGTGTATGCTGCAGCAAACAAGGAGAGAAACTATGTCAAAGTGGAAAGTGAGAACCAACATCCAAGGTTGTCCTCTGACCACCATATAGAAATGTGGTAAGCATTCATTCCCCCCATCCACACAAAATGACATTTTCACTTCCTACACCCTACAGAAAGTAGGCTGAGAACCTAGATACACTCAATTCTTCCCCCACCTAGAAAATCCTTGGCCTTGGACATCAGGAGAAAGGTTTAACTACTATGCTGATAGTTGGAGCCAGTAAATGAATTAACATGTGTACAGTTTCTGGTTTGATTCCATCCTTTCTGTAAGCTATAACGTAACTATGAGGAAGTTAGCTGAGAATGGCTCAGTCTCCCCAGTTTTGGACAAAATTGCAAGTAAATAAGTTTATCTCATGGACTGTGATTGAATCAGTAACAAATATGATGACTCACTCAAACATATGCACATACAGTTAAAACAATAAGGGATTGGGATAAGGAATTGTCTACCATAAATGTATGAATCAGCTCAGTAATACTGAATGATAAAATGTAGTAGTTATAGCTTATCTTGATGGCTAATGAAAACACTATTATTTATTTTTGTTACATTTATAGGCTAGAATATTAGTTATTTTCTGTATGGCTATTTTATAACTAAGAAAGTTATAAAACAGAACAACAAATCAGGTTGAACACACAATTAAGAATGCTGATTCCAAAGTTATGTAACTTTTATCCTAGATTGCTTCTCAGTGAAGTTATTATCATTCAAGTGTGAAGGGTATATTTATAATATCAAGAAAATTATATTACTTATATTTTGAAAAATACTAACTTGCATTTGTCAATATTATCCATATTCTTATAAAAATATTTACTTTAAGATCAAGAAGTGTTCCAGTTTTTAGTCATAAAAGTTGACAAGTTTTTAGATCAACCTTTCCACTAAGATCAATAAATAATAATAGAGGATTATGATATTTTTTACAAAGTCATTTTATAAGCCAAAGGGGATAAAACAACAAGAAAAATGAGCAGTGAGCCCGTGTGCTCAATTTTTAGATCAAATAACATCATAAAAGATCTAAGGACCCAGTGAAGGTAATGCTATATGCCTGTAATCCATAACCAAGTTTTAAGCCTCAGTGACTTGTTTGTATTATTGCACACGCTTGTGCATGTTTGTGTGTGGACACCAGGGTCTCTTGCCAATGGAATTAAATTCCTGTCTGGCTCTATGTGGGTGGCTGGGATTGAACCCATGCTAGCAGGCTTTGCCTACAATCAATTTTAACTGCTAAGACATTTCCCAGGCCCAGATTAAGTGACTTTTAACTGAATATAGGTATTCCATAAAATAAATATATGTTGCAAGGAGATGATTCATTTGGTGAAGTGCTTGTTCACATGCATGGTGACTTGAATTTGGATCCCTAACACCTATGTAAAAACTGAGTGTTAGCGAATGCTTGTAATCCCAGCACTGGGAGGTAGAAACAGAAGGATCTCTCAGACTTACTGACAGGTAGCCTAGCTGATAGTGAGCTCCAGCTTCACTGACACAACTTGTCTTCAAAATTAAGATTATGGAGCTGGGCATGGTGGTGCACGCCTTTAATCCCAGCTCTCAGGAGGCAGAGGTAGGAGGATTGGCATGAGTTTGTGGCCACCCTGAGACTACATTGTTAATTCCAGGTCAGCCTGGGCCAGACTGAGACTCTACCTCGAAAAACCAAAAAGAAAAAAAAAAAAAAAGAGATTATGGTGCAGAGAAGTTGAAGACACTCATTGGCCTCCACATGCATGCATATCCTCATACACATGTACCAGCACACATGTGCAGCTGCACACACAAATGCACCCATACACATGTGTACCCAAATGCAAACAAACATGCAATAATTATGCTTTCTTTTTAAATAAGTAAATATCAAGCATCAAACACCTGGCAGATAACATAATTTTATAATCTGGCATAACCTATTTGAAGAATAAGCAAGCATAATTTCTTTAAATGAATGTGAAAGTAATTAACATTAAAATGTTAATGGTTGCATTTGGCAATAGATTGAATATAGTAGAAGAGATCATTGAAAGCTGGAGGAAAGTTAAGAATAAAAAATTTCATATAATTCACAAGAAGGCAAAATGATTGCAACCCAGATGAGAGGTTGTCGGCAGAGTACAAGTGCTCCTGAGAATTTGGTTCTTGAACCAGGGACTTCAGCATCCCATCATTGATTGCTCAGATATAAGTCTGTGTTTCTTGATTTTGGAGTTAACTTTATAAATTGTGGCCAATGGAATTCTAAGATAATGGACACGAGCAGGGAGATAATAATATATATATCAGTGCAGGTCTAGCTTTGCTGGGCTTGTGACATTTCATAAGACAAGTTGTGTGAAGCACTATTTCTGTAATGGTGCCCCATATTAAGAGTAGCAGCATTTCAAATAAAGTAGCAAGAAAGGCAAATTCTGGGGTGGGGTGATAACTCAGTGGGTAATGAGCTGTGGCACAAACCTGTGGACCCAATTTTGAATACCCAGAATCCACATCAAGTTGGATGGTGTAGCATGTTTCTGAAATCCCAGGCTCCTAAGAGAGGATGTGAAATGGAAATGGGAAAAACCCAGAAGCTTGTTGGTAGGCTAGCCTGCTGAACAACAAAGAAACCCTGACTCAAACAGGGTGGCTGACGAGGGCAAACACCTGAGGTTGTTCTTGAACCTCTACTTACCACACATGCACACTCAAATCATGTATAAATATTACACACACACACACACACACACACACACACACACAACACACACACACAAATAGAAGGCCCCATCATTCTGGTCCTACCGGGATACATCTTTCTACTCTGTGTGATTATTATAAGAAGTGCATAATTATAGTTTCTGATTAAATTTACCTTACCTGACTCAAATAAAATAGAATGAATCACCACAAGAAAAGCTGATGCAGCTATGCTGATGTAACTCAAGATAAGATTTTGTGATGAATCAGTTGGCCTAGGTAAGAATTCCATGTATGCTGTAATATCATAAGTTTGTTTTATAAGAATGAAGACATAGGAGGTTTTGCTTAAAGATAGGGTATAATATTTGTTTAAAGCTATAAAGCATGATTCCCTATTCATTCACTTATTTTTAAAAATTTGTTTTATTTATTTCAGAAAGTGACAGAAAGAGGCAGACAGAAAGGGTGAGTATGCACACACTAGGGCTTCTTGCCACTGCAAACAAATTAGAGGCACATGCACCACTTTGTGAATCTGGCTTTATGTGGGTACTGGTGAATCAAACCCAGGCTGTCAAGTTTTGCAAACAAGTGCATTTAACCATTGAACTATCTATCCAGCCCCTCATATACTAATTTTTTTTTTTTTTTTTTTGGTTTTGCGAGGTAGGGTCTCACTCTGGTCCAGGCTGGCCTGGAATTAACTATGTAGTCTCAGGGTGGCCTCGAACTCTCGGCGACCCTCCTATCTCTGCCTCCCGAGTGCTGGGATTAAAGGCATGCGCCACCACGCCCAGCTCCATATACTTATTTTTATACATCATTTCATAAACATTATGTGCCAAGAATCTTCCTAAAGTACAAGATTTACAGAGATACATGGCACCGTTGCCTATGATAAGGATGCCATTTCAAAGTTGTTTATACTTCTGGTAATATTTGAAAAAAGAAAAATATTTTTTAAATGTTTGATGGTTTCACTTTTCACCTCCCAGAATTTTCAAATGTATCAAGAGAAAATAGTGGCATATGGTTAGTGTCATGACCCTATGAACAGTGGCACATTTCATTCTCCATAGGTGTGGATATTCACTGAAGAAGTTGCCTAAATAAGAATGGAACACTAAACCAGACGCCTGACAGATTTGCTAAAGCTTATTGCAGAAGAGGTGGTGGGAAGATTGTAAGAGCCCCAGGGTGGGCACAGCTGTGCAACCTCCACCAAAGACTGTCTGAGGCTGTCTCAATTACCCAATAGTGAGCACCAGTAACCCCACTAAAGAGAGCCATTGGGGAAAGTGGGATGGGGGAGAGGGATATAAGACTATAACTTTTGTAGCTTCACATACATATTTCTCATGTTTTCAGTTTCACAACATTTCATTATGCTAGTATAGTATCATTTTATTAATTTGTGGCAGAGTCATGCTTTGTTCTCACATGTGCCTATCAAAATCAATCCTAGAGTTTAATCACATATGAAATATAGTATACATATTCCTTTAAAATAAATTACAAATTACTTTTACTCCTCACCCACAAAAGTCTCTATTTAAGTAAGGAGATACTCTTAATTTAATTATTGAAATAAGGCAAGAGCAACCTATAATTCTAACAGGAAAGAGAATTTACAATAGTCTGTTCCCACCCAAGATATACATCCATCTCAAGGATCTAGAGAAAAGAATGATTCACTTATATGCCTATATGTCCAGAAAAAAATCCATCCAGGTAGACTAAAGTAGGATGGGGTAGTATGTATGTAAATGGAGAATATTTTCCCCTGAACATAGGGATTTTCCTATAGTCCAGTGTGGGTCACAAGGTCTGTACAATTAAAAATCATTTGCTATATTGTTTTCTATCTAGATGCCTTTATCTTGCCTAACTCTCCTGGTTGATTACTTCAGTTGACTATTGAGAGAGAGAGAAAGAGAATGGGCCTTGAGCTGCTACAAAGGAACTCCAGATGTATGTGCTGTTGTGCACCTGGCTTTATGTGGGTCACTAGTCTTCTCAGGCAAGCACCTTAACAATTGAGCCATCTCTCCAGCCCTGAAGTTTTATTTTTATTTAGCCTGATATATCATCTGTTTTGTCTTTTGATGTTCTCTGTTATTTATTCACTATTTGGTTTCTACAAGTTTGTGTAGTTCTCATTTTATTCTGCTATCACTTTTTCACTCACTCTGCCTGCTAGAGGACATGCATGGTTTGGTCGTCATCCCTTGAGACTGACTTTCCATACGGGTGATCACAGGATCTCAACTAGTGAATGCTCTTCATGGCTGGTATAGTTAGCTTCCCTGCTCTTCAAAGCTTCCACTGTATTAAAATGACAGTATCGAGGCCAGGTGTGGTGGCACAGGCCTTTAATCCCAGTACTCGGGAGGCCGAGGTAGGACAATCACCATGAGTTTGAGGCCATCCTAAGACTACATAGTGAATTCCAGGTCAGCCTGGGCTAGAGCAAGACCTTACCTCAAAAAACCATAATAATAGTAATAATAACAATAATACAAAATAAAATGAGAATATCGACAGCTGCAATTATTTTTTATTGAAATGCTTATTGCTTCTTTGCCACAATTGCCTTGGTATAATGTTTGTAATTATGTTTATATTCATACATTTTGATAAATGTATCCATGCATTGTTTATTGTGACGGTTGTTGTAAAATCTATTTTGTCTGGTATTAGTATTGCAATTTTGTTCTTGTTACTGTTTTATATACTGTGTATGTCTATGTATATGTGCACCATATACCACCCTTTTACTTTCACTCTATTTGAAATTATTGATCCAAAAACTGTCTTATGTAGACCTTAAGCAGATAGAGCTGGCTTTTCATACACTATTTGACACACTTTGTTTGTTTTCTCTCTTTCTTTCTTATCTATTTATTTATTTTGTGGTTAAGAGAATAAAAGCCAGAACCTTGTGCATGCCAGGGTTCTGATCACCTGTGTTCTATGATCCTATAATACTATGTTCTTATTAAACTGTTTCATCTCTTTACATTAAATCCTAATGTCAGTATGACTGGTTTTATGCCTATAATTTGCTTTTTGGTTTTCTGTACGGCTCACTTTTTTTTTATTCCCACATTCCTTCTTCACATGTATATTTAACATTAGGTAAACATTTCATAGTTTTCTGATTTTAACTGCTTTAGTCATTTTTCCATTGTATTTTCCCGAGTTATTTGTTGGCACTTCTGCTAGATCTCACATAGCATTTTATTAGAATAAATTTCACATTTGTACTGACAATTCCCTTGTTCTTATGTAGGCTCTATTCTATTTCTGTCCTATACATATTTTTTGGAAAACATGATTAAAAACTATGGAAGTTACAAAATCACTAGTATTTTGCTAAGATGATTTTTTCCCTTGGGACAGAATTTTGCTATGTGGCCCCAGCTTGTCTTGAACTTGCCAACCTTTCCTCCTGTTTTAACCTCTGGAGGGCCAGATTATAGGTATGCACCATCATACTCTCTTGATTCATTTCTATGATTGTCTGTCCCTCAGAGAAGCTAAGAGAAGGAACCAGAACAGGTTTATATGTATGGATTTTGTTATATTTAGTGTCCCTTTATTATTTCTGTTTCTCTGCCCTTGTGCTTGTGGGTTTGATTTACTTTTCTTGCACCCATCTCCACCCATCTCCCTAATCTGTGCTTAGTAAATCTATTATATTTTGATTTGCTATATGCCTAACATTTCTATATGCTATATGCAAATTGTGTTAAGTTGAGGGAAGAAATATGTACCCATGCTGTATTTTGTCATTATGAAGCAATCATTACCAGCTCTTATTTGGAAAGGTAGATTTGAGTGATTGCATGAAGTTGCTTGCTTTCAATCTGAAGAACATCCTTCTGTATTTCTTGTAATATGGATATAGATGACAGTAATAATTTATTTCCAGACAGTAAAAGGCCAAAAAATTTATACAACCTGTAGAGAAACCAGAGTATGATTTCCAGACTTTATTTATCTGGGAATATGTTTATTTTGCTTTCACTTATGAAAGATAGCTTTGCCAGATGTAGTATTCTTCCTTGCCAGTTTTTTTTGAGTACACATCCCCAGCATATTGCTGTTTTTTTTTTTTTTTTTGGTAGCAGGTTTCATTCTGTATTTGTGCATCAGTATTTATAAGTATGAATGATTTGTTAATGTTTTGGAATTTGCAAAAACTACCTACATGTTTAATAATCGTAGATTCACACTAATCAAAACATGCCTCTACACTTCAGGAATTTGAGTAGTGCATTATTGTACTAAGTGCCCATCCTAATGTTGGAGGGGCTGATTTGTGCAAGTGGAAACTCAGAGCCCACTTTGAAGGGAATCACAAGAAGCTGAACATGGACTTGAGATTTACAGGTTAGAGAAAATGGAGAAAGAAGGATAGAGAAAATAAATATTCTAAATCTAGGGATGAATAACCCTGATGAAAAATTTTAAGTGTGTGTGTGTATATGTGTGTGTGTGTGTGTGTGTGTGTGTACCTGCATGGACATGGAGGAACCTAATGCTTGCAAACTTGATCTCATTTCCTTTGTTACATTGTGTAATACTTTTTCTTTCACTGTGTGTGACCTTTCACCACAAAATAACCTTGCATAGAGTATATGACTTACATGAATTGTAATTAAAGGAAAAAGAAATAGAAGACATGTTAAATAGAAGAGATAGATGGGGTATCCCCAATGTTTGTAAGTGTGTCACCTCATAGAAGAATCCCAGGATGAAACAAACCATAAAGTGTAGCCGAGACAGCAGGACAGTCATTTTTTTGGAACCTGGATGACAGTGAACTTGTTTAGGAATGAGTGTGAACAGTGGTGGGAAGAAACTGACATGTGAGAGGTAAAGAAGTCAAAATCTGCTGACATAAAACAAAGGCTTCTCTTGCACAGCACTTCAAACCTAAATGTCACATTCAAATGCACAATTTCATTTGAACTTTGTAGGATTTGGTGTGTGTGTGTGCATGTGTGTTTATTTTCTAGATAAATAATATTATAAGAGATCATGTTCTTAGTACAAGGTCACACACCTGCTTAGAAGTGTTTGTACCTGTACTGTCCAAATCCTCTTCTCTTTATTTTCATAATGATTTAAATGCATCTGAAGCATGTGTGGCTGGGGGAACTCCTCTGCAATGTCCTTCACCTCCAGCCTGAAGTGGGATGTGCTTGGCTGTCTTGGGTCATCATGAATTGAATGAGATTCTTTATGACTGTTGCCGTGATGACTGAGCACCTGAACTAAGATATAAGTTGGCTCCTTAAAAGAAGTCCGATCCTGAAGGACCCCACATCTGACTACACTCAGAATGCCATTTCTGCACACATCAGATGCTCCTTCGTGGTTCTGCTGCAGTCATAGTTCATCTGTGCATTTTCTTGCTTTGAAAACTGATGAGGCTGCTAAAAGTCACCCAGTCAAGATTGCCAAACATCGCCAGTTTGACAGATATGGATCAAAGTAAGCTTCTTTTAGAGAATGGAACTTGCTCAGTGAGTCAGTAAACTGAACTTTAAATTATGTTCCCAGCAGTCCATGAATATTCCTCTATGCCTGGCTGACACCTTGGGTTTCCACCTGGCCACTCTCAAAGATTAATGACCGGTGTTGCAGACAAGAAAGAAAAATTGTACTGATTGTGGATAAATTTACTGTATATCTCGCGGTTTCTCTCAATAGCAGTTAAGGTTTTGTTTTCCCTTCCTCTTTGTATAAAGCAGGACATTCACTCCTACTAATAAATGAGAGCATTATGGAAAACACAAGGAGCTTTCTTAAGTGACATTGTGTCTCAGTAATCCCCCTCCATACTTGTTGTTAAAAACCAGGGTTATTAAATGTTTTCCTAAATGTCTTCCACCTACAATAGGATGTATCTGACAATTACACTCTTGATATTTTATTTAGAACTAATTCTACAATGCAAATTTTAATATCTGATTATGGAAAAAATAAAATGCTTATACAATTTTAGGCATTTCTGAAGACTCAATGTAATACTCTAAAATCTATTGATTTACAGTGTGAAGTATTGTAGTTTCAAGAAATATACAAAATTTTAAATTTAGTAAGTTGCCTTTATATAATCTGACATTTTAAAGAAATATTTAATTTAATTTTTATTTATTCAACAGAGAGAGAGGAAGAGAGAGAGAGAGAGAATGGGCACACCATGGCCTCCAGCCACTGCAAAAGAACTGCAGATGTATGTGCCACCTGTGCATCTGGCTTACATGGGTCCTGGGGAATTGAACTGAGGTCCTTTGGCTTTGCAGGCAAACACCTTACCCACTAAGCCATCTCTCCAGCCTGATCTGACTTTTAGTTACTTGCTGCAGGAGACTAACTACCATTTTTTTTTCCTATCACATTTTGTGGTACACGCTTATAATCCCAGAACTTGGGAGGATGATACTGGAGGATTGGGAGTTTGAGGACAGCCTGAGCTACATAATGACTCGGAGGCTAGGTTGGACTACATAGTGATATCCTGTCTCAGAAAAAAAAGAAAAGTATATTTCTTTATTTTCAGTATGACTATGTTACATGGCTTGGCTAACAATCCTACTCTGCCTGACAGAATCTGCAGTGATACACTTACTTGTTATCCTATATTCAGGAAAGCCAGAGTATTTCTTTTTTTTTTAAATTATTTTTGTGAATACATATGTGGTAGTTTGAATATATGTCCCCCAATATATTCAGTGTTTTATTAGTTATAATGTGCATCTGCAATCACCTTGCTAGAGGCAAGGTCACTGGGGGCCCGGTCTTAAGGTGTGGTGATGGTTTGAGATTCCATTGTAAAGATATGCAAATGTGCCTAGCAGGATTTCCTGAAGTGTGCTGTGTGACCTTTTGGCTGTAGTTTTGCTCTGTGTGCTGTGGTGGCTGGTTGGCTTTGTCTCTCTTGCCTGGTCCTGTGAAGAGCAGGCTGCTTCTCCTGCCTTTATGGAACTTCCCCTGGATCTGTAAGTTTCAATAAATAATATCCCTTCCTCCATAACTGTGCCTGGTCTGGAAGTTCATCTCAGCGAACCTGAAGCTGTCTGCTACAGTAAAGTGGTACCGAGGAGTGTGGGGTGAGATGAACCTGACCGTGTGGATATTCGTCTTTTGGAACCTTTGTTTTGGAGGAATGGGCATGGACTTGGTGCTTGCAACTAAAGATGCCTTCTGGAGTGGTAAGCCAAGTTTTATGGACTATTCTGATGAGAGTTTGAGAACGCTAAGTGCAGACTGTATTGAACTTCGAGGCTTGGCTTATGAGCTTTCTAAGGGGAAGGAAAGACGGCAGAGGACTTTGTTGGAACTGGGCTACTGGCATAAAGGATGGCTACATTATGCTATCGAGGCCCAGAAAGTTTGATCAAGGTTAAATTTGTAATGGACTGATGTGCTGGCTAAAGATATCGGACTGAGATTTTAAGATTTTAAGTTGGAAAACCTGAAGCAAGTTAAAAGTAGAGGCATTGAGACTGGTTTAGCTGCTATTGTCGACACATTAGCAATCTTAAGGAAGGTGGAAGGAAGGTGGCCCGACTTGATTTACATTAAAACAATGGAGAGGATGCCTGAGGAAAGACTGTTAGAAATGCAAACTCTTTGGAAAGAGTTGACTGGAGAAGGAACCTGCTTTTCAAGGCTATGATTTATTTTGTCCCTGGATTAAGAATATAGCTGTGTCCTGCACACCTGGTATTAGTTTTGGAAATATGAAAAATGCATGGAGTGGTCATGAATTGCACACGGTTCCAGGAGCTGCTGCTAAGATGCGGCATGAGGCAGGGCATGAAGACCCTCAGGAATAGGCTGGAAGAGCCTTTTGGAAGATGGACCGTGGTTTGCATGGAGACCTGAAGATGTTTTGGATATACCAGGACTGTGCAAAAGAGCTACCATGGAGTGC
The DNA here is from genome assembly GCA_036365145.1 of Orientallactaga sibirica. Lineage (NCBI taxonomy): Eukaryota > Metazoa > Chordata > Mammalia > Rodentia > Dipodidae > Orientallactaga > Orientallactaga sibirica. Next base: position 34,950,700 of record JAEOAD010000019.1, read on the forward strand.
CGTGTTGGCATGGGATGAAAGTTTTCCCTGGCGACTCTGCACAGCTGGAGGGGCAGAATTGGAAAACCTGGAGACTGTCAGTCTATGGTTATATTGAACTTGAACTGCAGAAGTTTGATGACGGCTGATGGTGATTGAGTTTGCATTGTTTTAGTCTCTCCTTGCTATTCCTTATACAGTTAAAATGTTTACTCTGTGCCTTTACATGTTGAAAGTATTTAACTTGTTTGATTTTACAGAACTCACTATCTTAAGTTGATCAAGACTGTGAGAACCTTTGAAATTGGACTGAGTACAATTTACAATGTGTGATAGTTATAAATCTATTGGGGGCCAGGAGCTAAATATATTGGGGGCCAGGGGCGGAATGTGGTATTTGAATATATGTCCCCCAATATATTCAGTGTTTTATTAGTTATAATGTGCATCTGCAATCACCTTGCTAGAGGCAAGGTCACTGGGGGCCCGGTCTTAAGGTGTGGTGATGGTTTGAGATTCCATTGTAAAGATATGCAAATGTGCCTAGCAGGATTTCCTGAAGTGTGCTGTGTGACCTTTTGGCTGTAGTTTTGCTCTGTGTGCTGTGGTGGCTGGTTGGCTTTGTCTCTCTTGCCTGGTCCTGTGAAGAGCAGGCTGCTTCTCCTGCCTTTATGGAACTTCCCCTGGATCTGTAAGCTTCAATAAATAATATCCCTTCCTCCATAACTGTGCCTGGTCTGGAAGTTCATCTCAGCGAACCTGAAGCTGTCTGCTACAGTAAAGTGGTACCGAGGAGTGTGGGGTGAGATGAACCTGACCGTGTGGATATTCGTCTTTTGGAACCTTTGTTTTGGAGGAATGGGCATGGACTTGGTGCTTGCAACTAAAGATGCCTTCTGGAGTGGTAAGCCAAGTTTTATGGACTATTCTGATGAGAGTTTGAGAACGCTAAGTGCAGACTGTATTGAACTTCGAGGCTTGGCTTATGAGCTTTCTAAGGGAAGGAAAGACGGCAGAGGACTTTGTTGGAACTGGGCTACTGGCATAAAGGATGGCTACATTATGCTATCAGGCCCAGAAAGTTTGATCAAGGTTAAATTTGTAATGGACTGATGTGCTGGCTAAAGATATCGGACTGAGATTTTAAGATTTTAAGTTGGAAAACCTGAAGCAAGTTAAAAGTAGAGGCATTGAGACTGGTTTAGCTGCTATTGTCGACACATTAGCAATCTTAAGGAAGGTGGAAGGAAGGTGGCCCGACTTGATTTACATTAAAACAATGGAGAGGATGCCTGAGGAAAGACTGTTAGAAATGCAAACTCTTTGGAAAGAGTTGACTGGAGAAGGAACCTGCTTTTCAAGGCTATGATTTATTTTGTCCCTGGATTAAGAATATAGCTGTGTCCTGCACACCTGGTATTAGTTTTGGAAATATGAAAAATGCATGGAGTGGTCATGAATTGCACACGGTTCCAGGAGCTGCTGCTAAGATGCGGCATGAGGCAGGGCATGAAGACCCTCAGGAATAGGCTGGAAGAGCCTTTTGGAAGATGGACCGTGGTTTGCATGGAGACCTGAAGATGTTTTGGATATACCAGGACTGTGCAAAAGAGCTACCATGGAGCGCCGTGTTGGCATGGGATGAAAGTTTTCCCTGGCGACTCTGCACAGCTGGAGGGGCAGAATTGGAAAACCTGGAGACTGTCAGTCTATGGTTATATTGAACTTGAACTGCAGAAGTTTGATGACGGCTGATGGTGATTGAGTTTGCATAGTTTTAGTCTCTCCTTGCTATTCCTTATACAGTTAAAATGTTTACTCTGTGCCTTTACATGTTGAAAGTATTTAACTTGTTTGATTTTACAGAACTCACTATCTTAAGTTGATCAAGACTGTGAGAACCTTTGAAATTGGACTGAGTACAATTTACAATGTGTGATAGTTATAAATCTATTGGGGGCCAGGAGCTAAATATATTGGGGGCCAGGGGCGGAATGTGGTATTTGAATATATGTCCCCCAATATATTCAGTGTTTTATTAGTTATAATGTGCATCTGCAATCACCTTGCTAGAGGCAAGGTCACTGGGGGCCCGGTCTTAAGGTGTGGTGATGGTTTGAGATTCCATTGTAAAGATATGCAAATGTGCCTAGCAGGATTTCCTGAAGTGTGCTGTGTGACCTTTTGGCTGTAGTTTTGCTCTGTGTGCTGTGGTGGCTGGTTGGCTTTGTCTCTCTTGCCTGGTCCTGTGAAGAGCAGGCTGCTTCTCCTGCCTTTATGGAACTTCCCCTGGATCTGTAAGCTTCAATAAATAATATCCCTTCCTCCATAACTGTGCCTGGTCTGGAAGTTCATCTCAGCGAACCTGAAGCTGTCTGCTACAACATATACTTAGTTTTGGTCAGCCATTCTCTCCTCCTCTCCTGTGCCACCTCCCTGTTCTTCATCTGCTTTCACCCTCCCATAACTGGCATATCCTGTTCATCTTGTAGATCTGCTGCCTTTTCCTATCCTTCTCTCTTGAGGCCTCAACACCTTTCCCTATGGACTCCTTTCAAGTGTCCTGCCATCTATATACTCTCTTTCCCACTATGACATACATGTGTAGAATCTGCCTATGACAGAAAAATAAGTGGTGTTTTGTCAGGCATTGCTAAACACAGGCTGAAACTGTGAGGAAGCTGGCCTGGGCTGTTGGATATGGCTGGGAACCTTGGGTTGTAGGAGTTGCAGCCAGCTCTATCATCGGGAACCCACTCCAGCACTGGAGCTGGCCCTCCCTTCTTGCAAGGTTGTAGTGTGCCTCATCTTCGCCCAGAGGAAACAGGATTGAAAGGCCCTCAACCCGTATCTCAGAGCACCTGAACATTCCATAGTTTAAGGTTCTGCCCCCCCCCACCCTATAGTTCCTGACCTTGTGGCCAGCTGCCCAAGAGATGCTTATATGGTAGTAAACAGTCTCCCTGCAGCTGTAGCCATCCAATATGTGGCTTCAATAACGTAAAAGTAACTGATATGGTAACAAGTATAATTGCTCATTTTGCTCACTTATCTTTGTATTTTTTTATTTTTAGAGAGAGACAGAGAGAGAGAGGGAGAGGAAGACAGATAGAGAATGGGCCTGCCAGCAGTCTCTCAGCTACTGTGAAAGAAATCCAGATGCATGCGCCCCCTTGTGGACAAGTGTGGCATTGCACCCTTGCGTCACTTTGCATCTGGCTAAACATGGGACCTGGAGATTGGAACTGCTGGAGATTGGAACCAGCATTCTTAGGCTTAGGAGGCAGGCGCCTTAACTGCTAAGCCATCTCTCCAGCCCTCACTTATCTTTTAAAGAATCGTTTTAAGTAGTTTAGGAATTTGATCCTAAAATGGAGTGTTATTGGTTCAGGAATACAGTCCTTAAACACCAATACCTAGGTTTGTTTTGACATTTAACCAAAGCATTGGGCAAACCAAAGTAAGAAAAATAATTATTAAATTATTCTATTTATTTAGGAAACTACAAAAACCAAGGGAAGGAAAATGAATACAGTCATGTAGTCTGAGAGCCCATATGGGCTTAGAATAAATGTGAAAAGAGATTTAGACAAAGAAAAGAGGAGAAAGTACAGAGAGTTTCAGCCATGTAGAGGGTAGGAGCAGGAAGAGAGGGTCCAGGGGTTCTCCCCATGTCTCAGCCCGACTAAGGCAAGGGGGAACCCCCCTTACTCATCAGAACCTGGAGGTTCAGGAGTGATGAACCAGCAGCTAAGAGAGCTGCTTATTCTCCCCTTGTAAATGTACTCATAACCTTTCTGTCCTGGGTTTACTTTCTGACTAGGTGAGCCAGACCGAAAGTTGATTGGTCTGGTCTAGGGGCTGGCTCATGAAGAGGCCAGCCATGACACTGAGCTGGGGGCTGAATTTGACCAACCACAATGTCATGATTAGATTAAATTCTAGGAACTGGGACCTCCCCTCAGGAAGGGCTCAGGTTGTTTTCGGAACAACAGATTTAGGAAACTCCTTCTAGCAAGAGATAAGAAGAAGCCAGCTTCCTCTCTGATCTCTAACAAAGCCCAGTGACTCCCCTCCTGTCAGAGGCAAGAGCATGATGACTGCTCAGTCTTTCACCGCTTTCAGCTGAACAGGGCTATAGACTAGGGTAGAGTTTCTCCCGGCCGGACTCTCTAAGGGACCTGAAAAGTGTATTGATGGAATGCAAGAAGACGGTTCTGGAAGAAAATGTTAGGGAGAGCAAATAAAAACAAGGGGTTAAGGGGAAGTAGGCACAGAGCAAACTAGTCGCATTTAGGGATTCCATTCTTGCAGACTTCTAGGTCTTGGAGAGCATTTGAGAGAGAACACAAATAGATGGAGTTAGATTGTCTTAGGACCCTCTGAATTAAGAAGCGATGTCATGGTTAAATTTTACTGTAGGGATTATATTGACAAGGACAAACGTTTGCTTTCAACTTGTCAGTCACGATTGTCCTCAGCCTTCTGCTAGGTAGTGTTCAGCCTCATCCTGCACTGTTAGCCTCTGCAGCGTAATGAACACCTCCATTATGAGGGTTTAGCTTCCACAGGTAGTGAACACCGCCATCCTGTATCCTCGGGAGGTAGTTAGCACCCTCATTCCATAGGGTTAGCCTGCACAAGGTATTTACACCCTCATCTTGTAGGATTAGCTTCCACAAGGCAGTGAAAACTAGCATACTATAGGGTTAGCCTCTAGGAGGTAGTTAACAGCCCATCCTATAAGGTTAGCCTCTGCTCCATAGTGAATGCCGTCATCCTGAAGGGTTAGGCTCCACCTTTACCTGGCGTCCATGCAGGAGCTTCCGTGTCCACTAACTGTTACATAATATTACCAGTTTTACTCAGTTTCTAGCCACTCTATGGTTTCCCACACATTTCCAGTTCTCTTGGCTGGGACATGGTAATTGTGTTCGTTCCACCCAGTTTCTATTTAGCCAACGTCTGTACTCCCATTTCAAGATTGACAGATTGCACAGAAATCTAGCATCAGGTATTACTAGCATTAGTTTAAAGGTTGTTTAATATTATTTAATATTGAGACATTACAACTGAAGACACGATTTTTTTTTTTTTTTTTTTTTTTTTTTTTTTGCATACAGACCACAAGATTTTTGTTTGGCTTTTAGCTTAGATCCATGATACAAAGTTAGAAGGTCAGAGCACATTCATCAGGGGGAATCACTTTGGCTCCCAGACACCATTCCCTTTGTAAATTGATACACGTACTGGAACTGCCAACCAAAGGAGAAGCAGTTGTGCTGCATAATGGACAAGGATAGTTGGAGGTGGAGGAACTATAATAGGTGCTATTGTGGTTTAGATGTTAATATTCAATTGTAAATAGAGGACAATAATGGGATAATTAGTAAGCTATAAAAAGGGGTGTAATTGTTGGACTTTACCCCCATTCTATTACCTTTGACCTTTTTTCACAATTGGAACAATAAATAAAAAAGAAAGGACATTGAAAACATCAGCCAAAATGGTTTCCATGTGCCTCCTTCTCCTCCTGTTCTCCTTTGTAAGATTCATAAACAGCCAACACCTTCTGGGTAGGGCAAGGGATATCTCACACAATTGTCTCTCCAACACCTTCCAGGTAGGGCAGGGATATCTCACACAATTGTCCCTCCAACACCTTCCAGGTAGGGTGGAGGTATCTCACATAATTGTCTCTCCAACACCTTCAAGGTAGGGCAGAGATGTCTCACACAATCGTCTCTCTCATCACAAGGCTTCTTGCACTGCATGAAGCATTAAGATTAGGTTCATGAAGGACACTGGGAACCTTTTATTTTACTATGGTTTTTGATCTGAAGCCTGCGTGTATGGCTCCTATGACTAGTTCCATTCATATTCTAAAACACCTATAGCTAGCTCATTATTATATATTATATGACAGCTTAAGCTAGGTGCATTCTACTGGATTACTCCTGACACCTACACCATATATACAATATGTATAAAGTGCAAATGGACCGCTACCACATGGCCCATTGCTTCTCAGTGTTCAATGCCTAGCTGTAGCAGGTACTTAGCAGTCTGAAAATGATTTGCATTCTATTCTATTCTATTCTATTCTATTCTATTCTATTCTATTCTTTTTTTTTTTTTTTTTTTTTTTTTTTTTTTTTGCTTATTGCTTGCTAAATTTATTTTGTACACTTAGGAGTACAACTCAGGTAGACAGATTACTCAGCTTTTAAACAGGAGAAGAAAATCTTAATTTTTATTGGTGTTGCTAATGCTGTTAACAGCTGTGCTGATGATAGCTTTTATGAGAATAAATGCTTTCCGACAGAAATTTCCATATTAGCACACTCCCGAGAAACACTCCCTCAGATCAAATGAAGCCAAATTTCTCTCCTGTTTGGTCCAATATCTCCTCTGCATCCTTATTTAGTTGTCTGGATCCCTTCAGGCAGTCTGCCATCTCACTAGTAAGTGTCTTGCTCAAGCAATCTTGGTGAAAACTTTCAGACCTGTGGACTTAACACCTAGTTGTTCCCAATACATACAAAAACCACACAACCCATCGACAAACGAGGATTTGTTTTCTGTCTGGAGAAGTGACAATGTAACCTTTGCCTCTATTATCTTTTGTCATATGTTTCTCAGGAAGAAAACTGGGCCAAGGGTTTTTCTTTTTTCTTTTTTTTCCTTGCCACTGCTTTCTATTGCTTTTTGAAATTGCCTTGACATCATAACACATGAAATTATCCATCACCAAAAACTCATCCACACACACATTTTATTCCAGCAGGCATTCAAAAAGGAAAAAAGAAAACCTCTGTCTTTCTTTTTCCTCCAATGCTGGTAAACATGAGCAGCCTCTCTCTGATTGGACGTGGAGCCCATCTTCTGGACTGGCGTCTTCAGCTGCCCTCGACCCCATGGTTTTCCTTTCCTTACTTTTGGAAGTCGCTTTATTATTTCTTTGAGACTTGTTCATGATTCATTTTTTTCCCCCAGACTATTAAGAAAAGTCATGTCCACCTCTATGCTTTGTGCATTAGGTAAAAGGATTTCATAATAAATTTTTCCTACCTCAAAATCGATTCATCACACTTAGATATTTAAGTCCATAAATAAAAGTAACTCACAAATGACTAGCTGTAACCTTCTCTGAAAGTAGGTAACGTTATAACCCAGAAATAGCAATGCAGGGATGATATAATGCAGGTGATAAAATGCAAATATACAAACCTATAGAAATGCAACAAAAACACGAAAAATTAACACATTATGAAAAGGTGTTAAGTTATAGGTAGAACACTCTAGAGAGACCCCTAATGAAAGATCATTAAACTAAATGAATGCAGTGTTTTCAAGGGTTACCATTGGGATTTACCAATCATAAGTCACAGACTCCTGGCACTCTTATCATGCCCTGATTTTGAGGAAAGTACTTTTGTAAGTGGAATCAATTTTTTAAGGCAGAGAAACCTCATTACAGCAATGGTTGCTATTGAAAAATGTTGCATATGAAATGGGGCTGTGCAACATAGCTGAGGAAGAAGTGGTGAGCCATCTTTAGGATATAGGACGTATTAATCTTTCTCAACCCGTGGGCCTCAAGCACAGTTTGTATATTTAATATTAAAATAAAATCTAGAAAATTATACTCATCATAATATGAATGCATATAAATAGGCTTAGATTTCAGGTGCTTTAACATACAAGTATCAATTCTCAAGGAGATATACTTTTTATTGCAAGCTTGAGGAATATCTCTGGATCTACTAATTCTAAAAAGTAGGCAACCACAATATGTCATGTTCATCAAATTTCCCTGTAAGTATTTATGTGCGTGCCTGCCTGTATGTTAAAGCTGCTCTCACACTTGGTCAGTGAATCTTCCTTTTGCAGAAAGCAGTGACTGTTGTCTACTTAAAACTTACAAAGTGCTGAGACTAAGTGATTTCTGAATGTTCAGCACTAAATGAGACACCATTCTCAAGCCTTCCAGTGCTCAGAGGACACTGCAGAAGAGACAATGGGCAAGCTATAAGAGCAAGAGGATGGGGAGGACTGTATTGGAATGCTGTCTTCTGGACACAAAGTGGCTGTGACTTTCATGACCTCACTGCAGCCATTGTTACCTGCACAAGACCTACACAATACTGTGCCCATTAGAATGTTGTCATGGATGATGAAAGAGGGCAAGAAAAGAAGACATCAAAATAGAATAGAAAGAAGTTACAAAGAATAAAGAGTTCAGTGATAGAGTATGTGGGGGGGGGTAAGATAATAGGAGGGGGTTATGATCAAGATTCATTATGTTCACATATGAAAGTTGTTCATAGGAAGTCTTTAAACATAAAGCAATAATATACTAATTCTTCTGAGAAAACAAGTGATTTGTGAGCCAAATTAGTTTATTCTATGTTGTTCCCTGTGTTATAGAACACAAGTGACACTAATCAGACTCACTCACAATTCCTGGCTCTATAATCTACTATCAATATGGTAGCACAGTGATACTGCCTTTAATAGCTTACAGAGTAATGATTATTTTAATATGAGCATTGTCTATTGGGACCTGGGTGTGCAGTGTTGTTTTATTAGAATATAACCATTGCAGTTTATATAAATTGAGTTTACTTTTTATTAGTCCTGTCAAGTGGTTCAATGTGTCCAGGAATGTCTGGAAAGTTTTCTTCAAGACAGCCTAACGTCATTTACTTTTAAGTATTTAAAGACTTAAACTCTGCTGACAGACTACTCAGAACTCTTTGAAAATCATTTAAAATAAATATCTACAGTTCCCTAACACTTAATGATTATGGATGTGAAAGTTCTATGTCATTAATGAAAGATCATACATCAAAGCACTGAGACAGGAGAGGAGAAATAAACTCAGAACGGGATCTCAGTAGGATGAGTCATTGGATAAAAATAAAACCTCCTAAAATAAAATGGATTGATTCTATTTTCATCAGAATTTCTGTTGAAAATCAGATTTTGTTTCCTCTATTTAAAAATGATTAAAATGCATGAAAGATGTGCTTTGCAAAATTCTGAGGGAACAGAGGGAAGAATCAGGGAGCTTGACTGTGACTCTATAAATCAAGCCCATTGGCTGTGTCTCCCAATGCATACCTTGTCCTTGCCTGACTCTCTAGACTCATCGCATCCCTTCTCCTACATCACCATTAGCCATCGTTTGGTTTCCCTTCATTTTAGAAATCACCATGAACCTGTTTCCTGTCAATTCCTATGACTTCAAAAGATTCCTAGGTTTGGATTCTCCTTTCTATACATTAACTCACTTTCATCCTTCTGGCTTTCAGGGTTTCCATTGAAAACTCTATGGTAATTCTGATGGTATTGCCTTTGTATGTAACAACTTGTTTCTCTTTTGCTGATTTTAGCACTCTCTATTTGTTTTCATTTTTAGAGTTTGAACAATGTGTGCCTTGGAGAGTTTCTTCTTTCTAGTCTGTTTGGTGTTCTGAAAGCTTCTTGTATCTGAATATATCTCTCTTTTGAGAGGGTGAGAGGGTGAGAATTTTTCTCAATAAATTTGTTGAATATGTTCTCCACACCTTTGGCCTAAATTTCTTCCCCTTCTGGTATACCCATGATTTGGATATTTGCTCACTTTAGGGTATCCCATATTCCTTCATATTCTGTTTGCATGATATTATCTCTAAGAACCTATTGCTAAAGACACTACAGGTTGCTGACACAGAACATCGCAAGATCTAGCTAGAATCTGGAAGGCAGCCAGTTCCTAGAAGATTAGCTCATATAGTGCTGGAAAGCACTACATAAGCTGCTGGGGAAAAATGACCAACAACATTGTGAGCAGGCAGGGGACACTGCTATACAAATGCAATCAGCCTGACAAGATGCACACACCTAGTGGGTAACTAATGGTTCTCTGGTTGGCTAACAGATTCATTCAATGGAAAGGAACCTAGAGCTGGAGCTGAAAAACAAGTCAGAATCCTATGGAGATCGAGATTACATACTTCAGTGAGAAGCTCCAAATAGTCTGGCCACAAAAACAGGCTAAACCCATCAAAATCTCTCTAAATTAACAATGCTTATCCCCTTTAATCTGTGCTGAACTCACTCAACACTGGAGAATCTGTTTTTCTTTTTCAGAGGGCAGCAAGAACCAAGGATAGATAACCAAGATCTATCAACAAGACAACAGAAACCAGCTAACTCCCTGTCAGGAGATGAAACATCCCTCACCCAGCAGTGAGGGCCCAGGTGACATCACAGAGGAACTGGTGAGAGGAGCAAGAGAATTGTTTTCATGGCGAGCCAATAACCTGTGCCAGGATGATGGAGACAGACACTGAGGATACTCAAGATATACCAAAGCAGAAATCCAGAAGCTTCTGAGAGCTCAACAGAGGACACATACACCAAGGTTCAGAGAATTTTGTGGAAGACTAGGGAAAAAGATTGTAAGGGCTACAGGATGAGAGGGAATATCCAGAGGCATTGTCCCTCCGCACACAGATTCTGACTGCTGCTCTCACAACTCAGAGCCAATAAGCCCATGGTGAATACCCACAATCCCAATGAGGAGGGTCCTCAGTGGAAGAGGGGAAGGGAAGAGGAAAAAGACTGTACTAACAAACAATGTGTTCATACAATGTTTCTACTTAATTAAAAAAGTTAAGCTATTCTCTCTAGTCATAAAACTTTTTCAAAAAAGTTGCTATTGCAATGCATTCCTTTCTATTATGTTCTACTTTTATTTAAGGGTAAATGCACTGCTGTATTCTATACTGAAAATATGATGGATAACTAATACTTGACCAATTACTTTAAAAATATTATGTAATAATGTAGGAGGCAGGATAAAAAAGAAATGAAAGAGACATAGAAATTGACATTGTTCATCATAATAACTCAAGCAATGATCCCATACTTCCTATCATTTCTTTTGTTTGTTTGTTTGTTTGTTTTTTTTTTCGAGGAGGGTCTTGCTCTAGCCCAGGCTGACCTGGAATTCATTATGTCGTCTCAGGGTGGCCTTGAACTCATGGCAATCCTCCAACCTCTGCCTCCTGAGTGCTGTGATTAAAGGTGTGAGCCACCATGCCCGGCTTCTTCCTAGCATTTCTTTTTGAGAATGCCATTTATTGCACACTGTTTTTGTATAAATGCTTTTTTTTTTTTTGTTGTTATTAACTCTTACTTTGCTACTTTCTGTATATGCCCCTTATTGCTTTGAATTGAGTTGGCAAGATGTGAGTTACAGTAACAGAACAAACATGATAAATTCTGGCTGCCCTGTGAAATTTGTTCAGTGTGGAGTTCTCTTGCTGTTTAGAATCTTAATGTTATGCTCAAGCAGTCTTCCCTGTCATCTGATAGCGTGCTGCCATCTGTGCAAGTGCCAGGGTACTAAGATTTATGTGTTACTATTTAAGGAATTTAAGTTTGACAACTCCACACTGTTCATTTGCTGAAACAATAATATGCTAATTAACCTGCTTGACCTAAATTTTGCAGTACTTGAGGATGTTCAGCCAACCCGATTGCTCAATTGGCCGAGCCTTCCTGACCCTACACAGTTCCATATAGGAGTTTTACATCATGAAACAAGCTGCTGTTGGGATAGTCCATTTTGTCATCTGAAAAGAGCTTCAGTATCTTCCCTTTAGGGAAGCACATTGACATTTCATTTAGTTTGTGATGATCATCCCAATATTTCACAATTAATGCACATTGGCCAGGAGCAAACCTTTACTTTCTCTCCCAGCATCCTTTGTACTTTAAGTTGACTGAAACACTGACAAGGAAGTATGGGGTCTCACATTCATGACAGCTTGCACTTATACGTTGAAATTCAGCCAGACGTAGAGGCACATGCCTTTAATCCCAGCACTTGGTGGGCAGAGGTAGGAGGTAAGAGGATTGCTATGAGTTTGTGGCTAGCCTGAGACTACATAGAGAATTCTAGGTCAGCCTGGGCTACAGTGGGACCCTACTTTAAAATACCAAAACCAAAACAAACAAACAACCAAAAAAAATCTAAAAAAACCTAAAAAAACAAAAAGCCATAAACATTGAAGTTCAAGTTCAAGTTCTGCATAGAAGCTTCTGAATATGCTGAGAACCTATTCATGAAGAATTATAATATTTTACTAGGAAAGTTGCTCTAAAGATTCCAAAAATGGCTTCTCGACTCATAAGAAAATAAAGTTTTTGGATATTTTTAACAATATAAAGAATAAGTGATTGTTAGGAGTAATAAATTAGAAATTTATTAGGAATATATGACTCTGGCTCATTTGTACTAAGGATAGAATGAATATTCTTTTTTTTTTTTTTTTTTTTGGTTTTGCAAGGTAGGGTCTTACTCTGGCCCAGGCTGACCTGGAATTAACTATGTAGTCTCAGGGTTGCCTCTAACTCTCGGCGATCCTCCTACCTCTAACTCCTGAGTGCTGGGATTAAAGGCGTGCGCCACCACGCCCAGCAGAATGAATATTCTTATTAATCCTTTATGATCAATAATATATCAGTTTGACACTTTAGCAGAAATCAAAAAAAGGTGTTACTCTCCTATAGTCAGAAATAAACCAAAGAACAACAACATCAGAGAGAACGATTACAGTGAAGCTCTGTAGTTATAGTAAGCTGTAAACTACCTAGTACATTTAAAATGTTACTAAAGTTGCTTAGAGTAAAGATGAAAATCTCATGGTACTGATGACAGAGGAACACGAAAAACCTATAGAAGAAAAGCATCCACAGTAAGCAAAATATAACCAAAATGAAAACGAAAGTGACAAATAAAAGACACGGAGGAAAACGACAAGTTTTTTTCCCCCACCAGTATATAAATATTGTGTATATTATGATAGAATTAACCAAAGCCACCAGCTGTACAGTTCTGTGGGATATAATTTGCAATTTCTACAGGGTGTGGAGCTCCCCAGGACTTTTCATAAAATATAAATTCTGATTCATTAGTTCTGTGTTAGCGTTTACGACTGCACATTTATTTTAATTTTTTAAGGGTGAGAGGCCACCTCTTGTCGTATAGTCCCAGCTGACCTTGAACACTTCCTCGTTCTGTGACAGTCTCCCTCAGTGCTGGGAGGACAGGTGTGCATCACCAAACACAGCTTCCTCAGGCTTCCCTAAGGACCTTGCTGGACTGGTTTATAGAAGAAACTTGAATCAGCAAGACTAGAACTGCACATCATAGGCTGCCTACTGCCTCATTTCCTAGTGTTTGCACGCTCAAAGCTAAAACACTTCTTAAAAAGCTGTGCTAAGATGAAGGGAAGATTATATCTATTCATTTTTGAAAAAATAGGTACAATAAGTTTTGGTACAAGAATATGGTGCTACTTTAACTGTGCCAGGAATATCTCAGAGGCCTGCCCCTCTGTTTGCTTGTACAGGATCCAATCAGTGAACTGTGGACACAAGAAATGGTTCTAAAGAGAAATGCTATTTAAGTGTCTTCCAAAAAAAAAAAAAAAAAAATGAACAGGTATAAATACTTCTTGTGTACCTAAAACACGCTAAGAAAAAAAAAAAAAAACAAAACAAAAAAAAAAACAGCTGGGCGTGGTGGCGCATGCCTTTAATCCCAGCACTCGGGAGGTAGAGGTAGGAGGATCACCATGAGTTCGAGGCCACCCTGAGAATACAGAGTGAATTCCAGGTCAGCCTGGGCTTGAGTGAGACCCTACCTCGAACCCCCGCCCCCACCAAAAAAAAAAAAAGACCTGTTTGACTTTCCGTAAAGACAGTTTGCCAAACATTGTAAATACCTTTAAAGTCTTTCCTGTCTCCCAGTGCTATGGCTTTCTTATGTAGGAACTGTTGTTACCAACTTGTACACCTATTCAGCTTCCTAACTTAATTATAAGCCAAAAAGTATGTGTTCTTATTGTTTTCTCAAAGAGAGCATGCTGTGCATGCCCCTCTGGATATGTTTTTTTTTTTTTTTTTAATTATGTTTTAGTTTTTTGAGGCAGGGTCTCACTCTCTAGCCCAGGCTGACCTGGAATTCACTATGTAGTCTCAGGGTGGCTTCGAACTCACAGTGATCCACCTACCTCTGCCTCCCGAGTGCTGGGATCAAAAGCGTGGTCCTCCACGTCCAGCTAAGATATGTTTTCTTAAATATATAGCACAGCTTGCAACCTTCCTTTATCAATGTATGAGATGAGTGTTTTTTCTTAAACATTCATTTGAGAGAAACAGAGAAAGATCGGGCATGCCAGGAACTCCTGTCACTGTAAGAGCATTCCACTCACCAGAACCACTTTGGGTATCTGGCTTTACATGGGCACTGGGGAATTGAACCCGAGCTGTCAGACTTTGTAAACAACTGCTTCTACCACTGAGACATCTCTCAGTTCAAGATGAGTATTTTTCCCTCTTCTTCTTCTTATAGTATTTCCTCTTTATAAAAATACACATAAGATACTTTATACCTGTGGAAGTGTGTGGAAGGAAAATTTATTAGAGGAGAATGTTGGATCAAAAGGTATACTCATTTGTTGGTTTTAAAAAAAAATGATCAAATATTAGTTCTTGTAGAAATAGGTGGCTGTGTCAATGATAAAATATTTCCCTGTAACATTACTGACACTGGATGTTACAGTGTTTTGATTTTTATTAAACTCATAGGCGAATATAATTATTTCTGAGTAGTCTTGCTAACATTTCCCGAAGGCTAATTAGGGAGATTCAGGCTTTCTACACTGGACTTTTATAAAAGTGTAACAAATAATCAGCTTTTATTTATATATTTACACATTTATTTGTGCGTTAATTTATTTATTTACATTTGCTTGTGTGTGGGTGCTGTGGTGCGTGTGTGCGTGTGTGCACATTGCTCACTTTCCCTGGTCTCAGCTAATTGTTGGGCTTCCCACTCTTCTCCTTTGACCCTGGGTTTCTTATGGATACCAGAGTTTGCTGTTTATTTGGGAGCTTTGGTGATTCATGGGTCTCTGATGCTCACAGGACTGAGTTTACGGATGTGCGTGGCCCTGCTTCTTTAAATGTGTCCCAGGAATAGAACTTGAACAATCTCTAGGCCTCCTCAGGCCCTCATGCTTGCACAGGATATGCTCTTAAAGACTAAATCATTCAACTAGCCACGATTTAATTTTCAATAAAAACTTTCATTTTTATATAGATCTAAGAAACATTCACTGTAATTGAGTTTATTGATTGAGTAAAATCGTTTTTGAATAGCAAATATATATGTAATGCCTCATATGACCCATGCACTTCCAGTTCTGTGCAAACAATATTTTAAAAAAGCCAAAACAAAAACTTCAGTATTCTAAAAAGTTTGCATTTTAATGGTGGGTACAAAAAAAGGGGAGCAACACAGTGAATAAAAAGTATAAAAGATTGAGATCAGTCTGGAGAGGTGACTTAGCAGTTAAGGCATTTGCCTGAGAAGCCTAAGGACCCGTGTTTGACTCTAGATCCCATGTAAGCCAGAAGCACAAAGGTGAGGCAAGTGCAAGGTTGCACATGACCAGAACATGGTGTGCTAATTCTCTCTCTCTCCCTCTAAAGTAAATAAAGGTTGGGATCTACCAGTGTTATAGACAAACCCAACATAGGGAATGGTATACAGAAGGCAGCATGAATGTATATGATTTACATTTTTGTTGCTGTCATATAATTATCATCTATTCAATATCTATTTGTCATATATCTAGCTATCTTTCATCTGCCAATCTCTATCATCTGTCATTATCTTTCATTTATCTATCTATCATCTATCTATGTGTCATCTATCTAATATGCCTATTTATATATCCTTTATTTATCTATCTGATGTTCTGATGTTGAGTGTACTAGTCAAGAGCCTGGCACACTTTTCCTGTTTACACAGTCTCCTTCTGTGTCATTCAGGCATATTTATTCAGTACATGATACATGTCCGCACCCTCCTACTTGATAGTGATTAATTGGCTTTAGGAAGCTTGCATTTCTATCATGGAGGAGGAACAATAAGGCAAGTACTATAAAGAAGCCTCCATAAGCATGTGCTAGTTATAATGAGTGAAGAGAGTAAAGGGGAAATCAGCTAAGGAAAGGGAAACTGTGTGTGTGTGTGTGTGTGTGTGTGTGTGTAGGTGGAGGTGGGAGCATTATAGATATTTTTCTGATAAGATTTGTATTCAAAATAGCAGTATCCATTTTCATTTGCTTAATCTTATTTTATGTGTTTTATTTGTGTTTAAAAAAATACTCTCCATATAAGTCTTGAATATTTCATGTTCAGTTTACACTTATTTTATCTTTTGTTTTTATTGTTTGTGCTATTGTAATTGAAATTTTCTCTTCCATAAACTATGTTTATGAGTTATATGGGAAAGAGTATATAATTTTAAAATGTTAATTCAATACTCATGAAATTGACTCCATGTATAATTTTAAACATAGCTTTTGCTCAAATAGAGTTTAACAGTTTAGTTGTTATGGGCACTTAAAGCATACACACATATGTACATAGACATGTGTGTATATAGGCACACATATAGACTAAGAGTAAAAGAAGGAGACAGAGAGACATGGGGAAGGAGAGGGATAATGAATAGGCAGAGATAGAATACAGAGAAAATCTAACAGAAACAATGTACATTAATTAAACATTATTGAAGATATCAATAAATGACATTAGGAACTATATATTCATGGATAGGAAATGAGTCCATTTTCCTAATCATACATTTTTTTCAGCCATTTTCCTAAGTTCAAACATAGTAGCAAAATCAAGTGTGATTTTTATGAAATATTAAGCAAATTCTAACTTCTTTAGTGTAGTTGAAACATTGGCTCTAAAATGATATGGAAGAACAGACATCAAATTACTCACGAAGAGCTTCACTGGTAGTTAATTCCTTTTCCAGCCATCTACATGCAAGCTGAAGATGCAGGCGTTCATGACGCACTGTGCACACACAGGCAAAGACCCGGGAACTCCGAGACAGAAACCAATCTCTCCATCTCCGGATTTATGAGAAGCAATGCAAACCGTAGAAGATGTGGAAGAATCTTTCTATGGCTTGGGCTTACTTATTTCTTTATTAAACCATACTGACACAGTACTTAATTAAATAGGGTACCCTGGGCATTTTATCTACATGAAAATCATCATAAGGGAAACATAAATAAAATCCCACATTCAATGAGTATACTAACAATATCCATATAAAGTTAAGGGATCTGCAATATATAAGGAACAAATATATAATTTATAAAGAAAACAAAGGGCCGGGGATATCTCTCAGTGGCTAAGAGCGTTCGTTCTACAAGTGTGAGGGCCTCGGCTTGATACCCAACATCCAAGTACAAAGCTGGATGTTGTCAATCATATCTGTAACCCCAGCGCTGATCCATACTGTAATCTGTGCTTCTGCACGCCAGAACTTCAGTCTGCTTCACTGCAGTACACGTCCCAGATGCTAGGACAGGGCCCATGTAATCTGGGAGCAGAGGGACCACAGGCCCATGATAAGGCTGAGAATGACATAACCTAAATCTTGACTTTATTGCATTGGAGTGCATGTCTCTGCCTGATGCTGGGGCAGGTGGAGAGGCCCTGTGGGAGAAATGATGTCCAAGTACAAAGGCCTGTAGACTTTGCCTGGTGTTGGTTCTCGTAGCTGGGGGCTGGGCGCTGGGGACCAAGACAGAGTCCTATGCTAGGTTTCGCGCTTTGCTGTTCAGTGGGTGGAATCCTGCTTCCTCTTCTGCTGCTGAACGTTGAGAGAGGGTGGGAACAACAGTCTTCGCCATAGGACTGATTCACTCGCTTAGTGCTTGAATTCTGTCCTGCGGCAGTTACGGGACTCTGCAGACCAGGAGATTTTGCTTCATTCCTGCATTCCAGGAGGTGTCTCTTCTTTCTGCTTGGAGTTAGAGAGGGGTCACACAGGCTGTTCTTGCCTTTCTCCACTCTTCCCGTGTGTCATTTCTTACTGTCATATAAAAATAAATAAATAAATAAATAAATAAATAAATAGTCTATGGTCTCTCATCTGGCTTCCTCAGCTCTTTGAGTATTTTGGTGTGAATAGCTGATCAGTTTGGTGTGCTTGTGAGTGCATGAACCCTAGAAGATCCTCCTTCCACTATTTTACTCCTCAAAGGTAATGCCCAATTTTCAGATTAGCGAATTCAAAAATCATTGACTATGAATGCTTAACTCAGATTTTCAATTAGTTCACTAGTGTTTCTTGGTGTGAAAATATTGGAACATACTTTACCTTGAAATAAAATCTTTGCTTCTTTCTTCACAATGAAACCTTAAACAGATTAACAATTACATTTTTAGTTGCTGTTTTTCCAAGTTGCATAATAAATCTAAATATTTTCATTGGTTTTCATTTAAATTTTAATTATTAAACTTTTGATGAAGTCTTATTTGAGCAACCATATTTTCAGTTATAAAATTTTTGCAAATTATGAAGATATCATTAGGCATTTGGTCTGTTATATTTAATAAAATAATTTAATACAAACTAAAATATATTTAAATCTAATGTTCAAATTAATCCTTATGTGGTATATAGAAGTTTTTGCTGATCAGAGTGTGCTAGCATTCATGTCCTTTCAAGATTTTCCTCTCCTTTGTGTCTTCCCTACAAATAAACGGGGTAATCTTAACATTTCACAGGTTAGGTCAGGACCCAGGGTGAACAATAAACTTATTAGAATAAATAGCAGCTATCATAAAATGTCACTATGGAAACACAAGAGTGAATGTCTTCCTACTGTATTCATAATATTTTTTATTTTATATACCAAACATAAAGGAAGTGTGATAGAACGGAAATGCTGACACAACAAAAATGTACAAATTCACCCAGGCACCTGCTCCTTCATAGAAGCATTCAATAGACAGCAATTCCTGTGTTAGCCATACGTAATTCTATCCTCTAAGGATGCAGTAGTAAGATAGACAAAACTTTAGGCCTTGAAAACTTTCATACTTGTAGGTAAAAGTTAAATGAAATCAAATATAATTCAATTATGTCACTCAAGGCAGGGTTCAGGGCTGAGGATGAACAGCATCGTTTTTGACGTGCTGAGGATGTACTAGGACCAGTTAACCCCAGCTTCTCCCTCAACCATACATATGTACCTCATTATGAGCACCTACTTACTTTTCAAATCCTCTCATTTTCTGTGGTGCACATGTTTCTAATTCTATACATGCCTTTTGGTTTATTTTTTAACTAGAATGGTAGAGAAGAAATGGTGCGTATAACATCCCAGGAATAAGGAAGGGGAGTACTATGTACAACCTGAGGCTGGATCTAAGGACATTTCTTAGACAAATAGAGAATAATCTTAAAAATTATCCCTGACTACCATCATCATTATGTTTGAAGTGCAGCTTTCCATAGACATAGAGGAATATATACTGGTGAACTACCATAACTTATGATATTTTCAACTCTGTACTATATCTGAGACTTTTTAAAACTTTTTCTTTGTATAAAACTAAGTTTAAACTTCTTTAGTTTTTGCTATGTGCCAATCATGTTTAAGTGGTTTTTACATATATCAATAAACATAATCCTTACAATACCTCTAAAAATAAGTCCTGCAACCTCCATTTCACCAATGAAAAAAGTTAGACATAGACTTACCCAAAGTTACAGATATTAAATTGTTGTATGGTAACCAAAGGGAAATATAGTACCTTCAGATATTTTGCCTTAAATAGTATGTATATTATTTTTATTGCTATAAAATTGGAAAATATACCACCAGAAAAATATAGTACAATGACTATTTTGGTGCAGTATCTTCTTTTTGATGAACACTATGAATGTATTTCTAATTTAATCCTCAAATAAATTCATGTTTAAGGTTTTTTTTTTGGGGGGGGGTTCGAGGAAGGGTCTCACTCTGGCCCAGGCTGACCTGGAATTCACTATATAGTCTCAGGGTGGCCTTAAACTCACGGTGATCCTCCTACTTCTGCCTCCCGAGTGCTGGGATTAAAGGCGTGCGCCACCACGCCCGGCCATGTTTAATTTTATATCATCTATCCCCATACATACTAAGAGAGTGGTGGGGAATAAATTTTTTTAAGAAAGCACCAATAGCTTGCTGTTTTAAAGTTACAACTAAAGTAAAACATAATTTTCTTCCAGGGAGTACTTGTTTTGATCAGATATATTGTGACTTTTGGACTATTGGCTGTAATCCACTTCGATTCTTATCCTTGATATTGATAACTCTCAGTCATTTTATTGTAATTGATTTTCATACACCAGGAAGCACTCTTCTCTATTTTTTTATTGTGGTCACTTTATGCTCAACTGAGTGCGAATGATTAAAATAATGGATGAGATCTTTTAATAAGTCTAATAATCATGAAGAAATCAAATCAACAGTGACTTTCAAGAACTGAATTTTCATTTATTTTTATAACCCAGTAAATTATTAAATCATTACAAAGAATTTTGTCTGTGTATATTTTTTAACATTTTATTTTTATTTATTTATTTGAGAGAGAGAGAATGAGGCAGAGGAAGAGAGACAGAGAGAGAGAGACAGAAAGAGAGAGAGAGAGAGAGAGAAAATGGGTACACCAGGGCCTCTAACCACTGCAAACAAACTCCATATGCATGTGCCTCCTTTTGCATCTGGCTTACGTGGGTCCTGGAGAATTGAACCGGGGTCCTTTAAGACCCAAGAAAATAAGTGACTTCTATTGGTGTTCATATTTTAGTAGTCATATTGAGTAAAGTAGATTATGATTATAAGGGAAAAAAAGAAAATGACTTATCTATTTCATTAATTTATTTTTAATTATACATTTTCCACTTATTTTATTTTATTTAGTTCTTACAGAGAAAGAGGCAGAGAGAGAGAAAGAAAAATAGAGACAGAGAGAATGGGCATGCAAGGGCCTAGAGCCACTGCAACCAAACCTCAGATACATATGCCACCTTGTGCATCTGGCTTATGTGAATACCAGGGATTTGAACTTTGGTTCTTAGACTTCCCAGGCAAGCACCTTAACCACTAAGCCATCTCTCCAGTGCCATCTCATTAATTTCTGAAGCTCTATGGAGAGGAAAATGTTGTGATTTCTCTCAAACACACACACATGAACAGACAAATGTACAAGAACTCATTAACACACAAATACTTCCCTGTAATTATAGGAACTTTTCATATGCTCTAAAGGCCAAAACTGTCATGGGAATTTTATAAATCTATTTTTGGGACATAAAGCTTTATCTCAAATGATGCACCACAGGCCCTCCAAGCAACAACATTTAAAATCATGCTAACACATTGTCAAATATCACATTGTTCCCTTGAATCAAGCATCATGCTCCCAAATGGAATAACTATTTTTTTAAGTAATTCCCAATAGCACCATTGAGCAGCACACCATAATCCTTTTATATCACTGAAAAAATTTACTTCCAGACATGCCCAATAAGCGACAGTCACCCATCTATAATACTTACAAAGTCTATTGTTATCTTGGCATTTTATTTTCATTACTTTCAAATATGTCCTACAGTAACTGAGCAAGGCCACCTCTGAGCACAAAGGTTAGGTTGTTTCCTTGGAGTAGAGTTAATGCAGCCTGTGTACCCATCATTCAGGACAGAGATTGATGGACACCACCCCCAACCCCAACAGAACAAAAAAATGGAAGCGATGAGATTATAAACTACAGCTCTCAGTGCCTCTGCAAGAAGAGGGTTAGCTTTCCGATACTGATAATGCCACTGTGTGGGAAGAAATATTTTTCTCCCTTCTTTCTTTCACTGTACCTGACACATCAATGATTCAAGCCATAGAAAATACACAAAGATGGCTGGGAAAATGGCTTAGAGGTTAAGGCATATGCTTGTGAAGCCTAAGGATCCAGGTTCCATTCTCCAGGTCCCATTTAAGCCAGATGCACATGGTGGCACATGCATCTGAAGTTTGTTTGCAGTGGCTGGAAGCCCTGGCATGATCCTTCTCTCTCTATCTCTCCCTCCCTCTCTCTGTCTATAATAAATAAATGAAAATAAATAAATCATTAAAAAAGAAAAACGAAAAAAAAATTTAAAGAAAATACACAAAGAAACAACTTTTCAAGATCTTTAGACAAATAGTAATGATTAACACAAACCAAATCCCATACATTTACTATAACTATGAACATTATATGTCTCTGTATCTGAAATACTAATACATTCATTTTGATATGTGCCACTATTTTCATTTATTGTGAGGATATAATTTTATCTTACCTAATAAAATTGTGTTTCAATATCTCTTTGTTACTTTTTTGATGATTTCTTTATCTTATTCATTAGGAACTATATTTTATGGACAAATCATGTGTGGACCCATTACCCTTGAACTATCCTATTACATCCCCTCTTCCCCATCCCCATTCCATTGAGGGCACTGTTCAGTAGAGTTACGGGAATTCACCATGGGATTATAGGTCTTAAGTTTTGAGTGTTCTCAGTGTCTGTCCCCATCACCTGGTTTTTTTTTGCTCACTTCTGGAAAAGAGAAAATAGTTTATCCAACTGAGCCTGAGAGCAATAGGAATTAAAGGACCTAAGCCCACTTACTTGAGAGAGATTTTGGTGGGTGTAGCTACTCTTTGTTTGCAAAAACCAGTGGGGGATTCTCTATGAATTCTAAGACCACTGTCTCCATTTGAATTGATTTGGTTCCCAGTACTAGCCATATCTTTCCCACTGAGCAGGCCTCTTATCCAAGCAAAGAGGCATTGGTTACCCATATAGGCTGAGTGCCACTGTTGGTTGTTTTTTAATATTTTATTTACTCGTGAGAGAGAACGAGAGAGAGATAGAGAGAGAGAGAGAGAGAGATATGAAGATAGATAGAGAGAGAAAGAGAGAATGGGCATACCAGGGTCTCTAGCCACTGAAAACAAACTCCAGAGGCATGCTCCACCTTGTGCATCTGGTTTCTGTGGGTCCTGGGGAATTGAACCTGCTTCCTTTGGCTTTGCAGGCAAGGGCCTCAACTGCTGAGCCATCTCTCCAACCCTAGTTGGTTGATTTTGTATCTAGCAAGATCACCTGCTTGTTCACAATGTTGGTGGCCATTATGCCCCAGGAGCTTGTGAAGCACTTTGCAGCATTACGAGGGCTGGCCATCAGGAAGCTGGCTTTTTGCTATATTCAGTGCTGTGTGGGCAGCTTGTGGTGTCTTCAGCAGTACCAATCTTTCCTTTAATTGTGGTGGGTAATTAGGTTCTTTGGCAGAAGTCTATCCTGTTTTGGGGACCTCCTAGATCTCTTCAATTAACAGCACACTATGTTCTAGCACTGGCAATTATAAGCCAGAGCCCATGGATGTAGGATGAGGTTTTTTCCAACATCTTAGGAACCCTTCTGCCCAGATGATCCCCCTTCACTCCTATTGAGACTTTCAGTCTCCTACCCAGGAGGAAGGTTTCTAAGGTGCTAATTCATGTTGGCTTAGTTTTGTGTGAATCTCCCCCAACCTCCAAGTTAGGAACCACATATGAAGGAGAACATGTAGCATTTGTCTTTCTGTGTTTGTGTGGGTTCACTTCTTATGACGTGTTTTCCACGTCCATCCATTTTTCTGCAAATTTCATTTTTCTTTACTGCTGAGTAGAATTTCATTGTGTATCTGTACCACATTTTTGTTAGCCATTCATCTGTTCATTAGCATCTGGGCTGATTCCCAGCTATTGTGAACAGAGCAGCTATAAACATGGCTGAGCAAGTTTCCCTCTAGTAAAGAGTACAGTCTGAAGGGTAAAATCCCAGGAGTGGTATAGCTAGAACAAATGGTAGGTCTATTTTTAGCTTTTTGAATAGCCTCCAACTGATTTCCATAGTGGTTATGCAAGTTTGCCCTCCCAGCAGCAGTGGATGAGGGTTCTTCTTTCTCTAAATTCTACCCACGTTTGTTGTCTTTTGATCTGATCTTTGCTACTTTTATACATAAAAGTTACCCTGTAAGTTACATCAGATAAAAAGGCCATAACAACAGGTATTTAAGGAAAGAAATGTCAATGCCATGGGAATGCAGGGCAGTTTACTAAGAAGCTCCTTGTAGGGAATAATTTATTGTATTTTTAAAATATTTTTATTTGAGAGAGAGATGGGTTGCGGGAGAGAGAAGTCTATCGGACATTCCCGGCCATTCTGCCACGGCAAACAAATTCTAGAGACATGTGCCATTTTGTGCATCCAGCTTTACATGAGTACAGGAGAACTGAACCTAGCAACCATGTGCCTTCAACTACTGAGCCATCTTGCCAACTGAGGAATAATTTAAACCTAAAATTTTATTAAAAAAACAATATAAGGACATCGTATAGTAACAACTTAGCTTAACATGTTTAATTCCTTAGAAAGGCATTATCAGCCTTTTAAAAAATGTTACTTGAGGAACTAATGAGATGATTCAAGGGATAAAAGTACTTGCTATGGACTGGAGAGATGGCTTAGCAGTTAAGACTAAGTCCCACGTTTAGCCAGATGCAAAGTGATGCAAGGGCGCAATGCCACACTTGCCTACAAGGGGGCGCATGTGTCTGGACTTCGTTCACAGTGGCTGAGAGGCTGCTGGCATGTCCATTCTCTATCTGTCTTCCTTTCCCTATCTCTCTTTCTCTCTGTGTGTCTCTCTCCAAAATAAAAATAAATATAAAAGTACTTGCTGTGAAAGTGTGATGACCCGACTGTGGACGCCCAGAAGCTGTAGAAAAGTTGGAGGTAGAGAAAGTGTAATAGCAGCCCTCTTATAGTGAGATGGGAGGCAGAGACAGGAGAATCACAGCAACAAGCCACAAAGAAAACCTGCTCCCAACAAGAAGGTGAGAGCCTACATCCACAGTTATCCCCTGACTTCTAAATGTATGCAGTGGCAGGTGTGCACCACATTCACACATCACACACACACACACACACACACACACACACACACACGGTTGTTACTTTAAATCCATGCTCATTTTCTGTTAATAAAAGTATAATTCAGAAGCATGTCTCTCTAATGCTATTGTTCTTTATTTTCTTTGAACAACTTAATTTGTGTTCTCGAATTTTAAATCTGGTGATCAAGGCTTACTTTTTGACGTCTGAAATGATGAACTCCAGGACAAAAAGAAACTATTTGACCATAAGCACCAAGCATAAAATACTAAAATTGTTTTAAACCATCATGGTTTAAATTACAGGTTTAATTTGGCATGCAGCAGCTGAGGAAAGTTGGCCTGTAAACATCACTGGGATGGGAGGCTTCTATCATCAGAGAAGAGCGCTCCCTCTGCTTAAGAAGCTACGGGCCACATTGTCAGAATATATAAAAATTAATGCTAACTTCCCAAGTCACAACAAAGGGGTTCTCCACTGTAAATACTAACTTTCCATGCACACACTCGACTACATTTGGCAGAGACCCAAATCCTCACCATGACTTCTTTTCCTTCACTAAACATGACTTAGCCAGGCATGAGGTGCCTGCTCACACTCTCTAATAACTACCAATTCTTTAGAGAGGAAAACTCATAGAAAAATTATATTATTATCCTTACATTGACGACTTTAAGTAGCCATCAGGGGAAGTTCTCGGGGGAGATGTTAGAATAGTTAGAAATTGAAGGAAGTGCTTTTCTGTTTAGGCCTCACATAAAATTCAGATTTTCTTATAGCAACTATGATTTTGAATGTTAGAGTAGTTTAAGCCATAGGGTAGCTAGTTCAAATGTACTTGGGTACTAAATGATATCTAACTAGCATCAATATTTAATTCTACTCGACAATACTGACACTTTAGACATTATTTCTAAAAATAGCTAATGTATATGGGTGTGGGCACATAGCATAGATGAGGAATGTTGTCATTTGTACTCGTCTTCCAGAAATTGTTATAGGGCCAGGACCACTGTGGTGCACCGAAAAGGAAAGGAAAATAAGTGTTGGAAATATATGTCAATTGTCATTTGTGTGAAATCTTCTTCAACACTACTTTATGTATGGCATATGTGGGTAATATAAATAACACACACAAACATTACACACACACCACACACAGAAAAACAAACCCCCCCACCCACGAAAAAAAACAAAACAAAACAAAACAAAATCGTCTTCCCTTTCATACTCCAGGGCATGGACTTCTAAAAGCACACATCTTGCTTACTCACCTAACTCCAGTACTTTTCTCATTACTGGCAAATTGTTTTTGAGATTAATCTGAAGTCATTCTTGGTGTTCTACTGTCTAGGATCCATGACAATAATTATTGAAAGCAGGTTTAAATGAGGAAGGCAAGATGGGAGGACACCAAACATCTACTGGTAGATGTGCGGTTTTAAAGCTTGAAGCAGCTGTAAGTCAGTATGTAGTGAGTTTAGCCTTTTGGAGGTAATGTTCATTGAGAGCTTGCTTTTGTCTATGTAACCCTCCATCCCTTAGCTCTACAGTAATGAAAATAAGGTATAAATGGAAGGCTCTTATGTTTTTTTTTTTTTTTTTTCTCCAGGTATAGACAACTATTTTGGTGTTTATCTGTTAATGATAAGTCAGAATAATAAAGCACACACTAGCATCCCAATTCTCTCACAAGTGTATTTGTCTGCTTTCTGTAGAAGGTACCGCCTTAGCCAGCTGTATTTCAGGGTTTGCCTGGAACTGGAAGATTGTGTATTTAAAGTCGTCCAGTTTGAAAGCTCTATGAAGTCCTTCAGAACTGTTGGGCATTATTTCCTATAAGCTGTGTCTCCTCTTAGCATCTTAGCAAATCAAGTTTCAAACAGGGAATCAGTCCACACAACTTCCTGGAAACCTGAATGAGTTGAAACAACTGGAAAATATCCTTTTGAGCAGTACAGCAGCGGTGGCCGGAAAGAGACAGTCCAAGGTGTGCAGGAGGCAGTTTCCAGAATAAGACAGCTCTCCATTCGTCCTTTCTGAGATCAATGACTGAGGCTGGTTTCCTTAGATCCCTGCCTATGTGCTGAAGAATCTTGTTTTGGAGATCAAGTGCATGACAAAAGCAACCAATGAGAGGAAAGATTTACTTTGGCTCATGGTGTCAGGGGCTCTCAGTTGTGGCTCACTTGATCTGTCTTTGTGGTTCTGGGAGCAGTAGGTGACCGGGGTTCACATGCTGGCTCTCTACTGGCTGGCTCCTTTTTATTCCCTTTTCCCTTTTATTCAGTGGGACATAAGCCCATAAACTGGTGCTGACCACATTCAGGAAAGTCCTTCACTTTCTGTTCTTTCACATGGAAAAGCCCTCACAGACACACATATTTATGCCCTGGGTGTTTGTAGATCGAATCAAGTTGACTTCAGCTGTCTCACAGTTTCCGATATTTTGGACGGAACAGAGGGTTGAGCCCAGGCTTACCTGAAATTCACTATGTAGTCTTAGGGTGTCCTCAAAATCACTGCAGTCCTCCTTCCTCTGGCCTCCTGACTGAGTGTTTGGATTAAAGTCATGCACCGCTGCACCCTCTTAAATTTTCAATTTTTATCATTACAAACAACGATACAAATAACACCCTCATTCCTATCTCCTTCGTTGCATGGATTAAAGACTCTCCCAGGTCAATATGTGTAAGAAAAGTGGGGCTTGGCAGGAAGATACACCAAACCTATTAATCTAGACACAAGCACTGTGTTTTTTACAGCTTTTCTTGTGTTCAGATTGCAGTATGAGAACAAATCCTCTCTAGAGATAAACAGGTGGCTCTAAGAAGTCCTCTGAGCTTTTCAATCCTTACTTCATCAGGGACACAGCTGGAAGGCAAAAATTCTATACTTTGGGCCCCAAATTTCAAATGTTCCAGCCTCTGAGCAGACACTAGGAAGAGAGTCTCTGGGGAGAGGGACCAATCAAAAACAGACACATATTTCATGTTTAATTCACTGAGCTTTATGGAATTTACAGGGACTCATACACACGGACACGTGCACACTGGCACATTAAGTTGGAATGGTGCTCTAAGTGAAACGAAACTTGTAACAACCCTGGAGAAATGGGGATTTGTGCAGGCAAAACTTTGAGCAAACTATTTTCTGCAGAAACCAGAAAAGTGTATCTTGTTCTAACTCGACTTGCATGTCCAGGAGAGGGAAGGAAGAAATTATGTCCATGTACATTAGCTATTATTGAGCATTAGCTATTATTGACTTTCTTACAAGTAAAAGATGAAATCAGCAAGGAAGTGACTAACCAGCACAGGAGTAACTGACAAAACAGAGGGATCCCAGTAATTTGAGGCTAGTAAATTTGGAAGAGCTTATAAAAAAATCTCCAATAAAAGGAGGTGTAATATAAATTTGTTGACACTGATAATAGTTTTATGTACTTTGTTAATTGTATGAAATTGTTTTCACCTAATTTTAAATATATTTTATTTTCTTTTTGTTTGAGAGAAAGAAAGAGGCAGATAGAGATAGAGAGACAGAAAGAGAGACAGAGAGAGAAAGGGAGGGAGAGGGAGAAGGAGAGAACGGGCATGCCAGGGTCTTCAGCCACTACAAATGAACTCCAAACACATGCACCACCTTGTGCATCTGGCTTACATGGGTACTGGGGTATCAAACCTGGGTCCTTTGGCTTTGCATGCAGCCACCTTAAATTCTAAGCCATTTCTCCAGCCCTATTTTCACCTAATTTTAATGTCAGAAAGTATGAAGACAAATTAAAAAAAAATAATAGTTACTGGCACATCAAAGAGCTATAGGTAATAGACTGGGAGGTTAATAACCTTTTAGGGAAGGCATAGTGTCCCGTGCTTATAAAATCAGAATACATGTGGATTTGTGTCTGTGTGATATAGATTGCTTTTGAGCCACTGAACTTTCATGAGGAGGAGGTCAGTTTTTAAAGCAATAGAGACTCTTTGGAGTGTAGGAGTCCATGTTTCTTCATATAGAAGAGAATAAAAAGACAATAAGTCCCAAGAAGGTGGGGCTAGAGGTCATGGAAGACAGTCTTTAAGGCAGTGTTGATGAAAACTAACCCCTTTTCTCTTACTGCATGGAGTCAGGTGATTCAGCACTCATCAGCTGAACACATGCAGAACATTTGTGTGTTTAATTTGAGCATCACTTCGGAACTTTATCATGAGATTCACTACTCTACCCTTTCTGAGTATAGCTGGGCAAAAAGTTCCACATTATAGGAAGCCAGAGAATGTAGCTTCCTGGTGTCCTTTGTCACTCAATACTGAAATGCTACCGGAAGTGAGTCAGAAAAGGTACATTTATTTTTATGAGACTTTTCTTAAAACATTTGGGGGCTATTTGTTGTAATAACCACTCTCAATGAATCTAACATTCATATTGCCAATTTCCCCTCCTCTCCCAGATGGAAAATCAAAATAACTATATTGACTTATATAACCAGCGTGGTGTGAGCATTTTTATTTATGATCATCTGATTTGAACAAGACTATGTCCAGATATGATTCCACTTACACATCTGAGATTAATAGCATGTGATTCTCCTCCTATACCTATTGGTCAGTTGTTAAATCTTTACCAGAATTGCTGTTGTGATCTTTGTCCATTTTATATAGGAATGAGCTATCTTGCTATAGATTTCTTACCAGTTTTTATAGGAAGTATTTAAAATATAAACTTCCTATGTTATGTAGTTTATTAAAAGGAATATTTTCTTCCTCATCAAGAAGTTGTAATTTTATTATGTTTACAGATGTTTCTGATTTTTCTGAAGATTAAATTTATCTGTCTATATTTATCTATATGTATTTATATAAAACTTTTATGGATATATGCATATTAAATATTTTATTTACTTATTTGAAATAGATAGCTAAAGAGGCAAAAAGAGGTCATGCAGACCTTTAATCCCAGCACTCTGGAGACAGAAGTAGGAGGATTACTATGAGTTCAAGGCCACCCTGAAACTACATAGTGAATTCCAGGTCAGTCTGGGCAGCCTTGAAAAACAAAATAAAGAAAGAAAGAAAGAAAGAAAGAAAGAAAGAAAGAAAGAAAGAAAGAAAGAAAAGAAAAGAAAAAGGAGAGAGAAAATGGGTGTGCTAGGCCCTCCAGCCACTACAAACAAACTCCAGTGGCATGTGGGACCTTGTGCATCTGGCTTATGTGGGTACTGTGGATCAAACCTGGGTTCTCAGGGTTTGCAGGCAAGCACCTTAACCACTAAGCAATCTCTCCAGTCCTGGATATATTTTTTGATATGTAAAAAAAAAAATGTTCTTTGCTGAACTAAACTTTATACAGGTGTTCAGCTAATTTCCTTTAAAAAATTAAAAAAAAATCATTTGGGGACATTTCAATGTTTATTCCATTTGGTTTGTCTCTGCTCAAACTATGAACCAAAGAGAAACTGTGGCTGCTGCTTTTAGAAGCAGTGATCCTTCCACTGATGAGCATCAAGTTTCTATACAGACGTGGGCGTGCACACTCACGTAGTGTGGATTTCTCCAGGTTGGCAATGGTACACGATCCTGAGAGCCTTTGCTTTCTTTTTACATTGGGTCCCATTCTTGCATGTTGATTGACTTTTAGTTCATTGATAGATCCCCTCAGTTTCCTGAGAGAGGAGGCAGTAATAGTCAAACTTTTGAGGACTCTCAAATAAAATATTTAATCGGTAATGATCAATTATTTGAGTATAGAATTCTGGGCTAGAGCTGTTGACCCCTTCTGTTTAGATACACATTGTATATGGTTTTGGGGAATGCTCATAAATTACTTTTTTTCTTCATTAAAATTTTTGCAGCATGCCTCATTGGGAATACAATTTTCTTTGATATATCTTGTATGACATCCTTAGAGTCTATTCACCTACTCAGTTTATTTTTAAATGCTTAAGATGCAGTTTACTTCATTTACTAAGATTTTTTTAAAAATGAAATTGCTCCACTTTTCATTTATAAGAACTCTCCAGTTATTTTTCAAATATTTCCATTCACACTGTGCTTTTCATCTCTTTAAAATTTCTATCCTTGTTTAAGTGTTGAGTATTTCCTCTCAGTTCTGTGAATGGTAAGAGAGTTCTAACAAGAATGACTTGCTCCTTGTTGTTAGGTATTCAGAAGGTACTTTCAAGGTTTTACTGAGGTGTCCTGTGTGGAATCCCACCCATCAAGCACAGTAGACCAGCAAAGAATGTCATTGTTTCCTATAACCACTATTAAAGGACCTTCTACCCAAAATCTCCACATCATGAATCTTAATAGAAAAACTTCTCTGGTGGACACCAACTGAAACACTATCTGTGGGCGTGACAGGAAAAGACTTTCCCGTGTGACCCTGACAGTTACCGTGTGTGTGTGTGTGTGTGTAAAGAGAGAGAGAGAAGGAGAAAGACAGAAGCAGTGAGTGTGTTTTACACTTGAATGATAGTTTATTTTTTCTCTTGTAACTCATTTACTTTTCTTTTCAATTAATTTGTCCTAATCATCGATATAGGCATATATATGGAAAACCAGATTATAATTCATTTTTAGTTTTGTTAAACTTTTAATTAGAGTGTCTGCTATTGTGAAGCTGAATCACAAAATAGATCATTCTATCTGATATCTGGAAGACATTTGATTGTCTATGTTGTAAGTATTTGATTCTCAGAGCTAAAATTATTTTGATATTCTTTTTCTCTGACATATGATACAGCCTAAAATCCACCTCATGGATATTTTAAATATGGTTCCTACATTTTGTCATTTCTTAGAGCGAAGTCATATTGATATGTTTTGTCTAAAAAGTCACCTAATATGAAATTTGAATTGGGGTTACAAGTTGCATAATATTTTAAATGTTAAAGCATTCTAAAATGATTAAAATCATTTCAAAATTATTTAAATTACTTAAGTTAAGAAAACTATATTATGATAATCCTTGGAATTATTATGAATCATTAGTTGAATTACAAATAAACAAAAAGAAATGAGATTATTTACTTGTCAGTGCAAGTAGGAAGAAGAAATTACATTAGAAAACTAAATATTTTTGACCTTCAGCTTTTGGATGTCAGCACTTCTATTTCATGCAATCATACTCTCAAAATTTCCTGTAGGTGGGCTATGTAGACAATATAACTGTTATAGGAGTAAGAGAAGACAGATGAATGGTGTTTCAGATACAAATTCCATCTAGCTCAGTGTTCCATGACCTCATTTCAATTTAATGACCATCATTCTGTTTGTGGTACTGCAAAATAAAATGAAGTTAAAATAATAAATATGTTGTTTCCTATTAAAAATAGAATATTATGGTGGCTCTCAAGGAGTGACCTTAGTATATGGTACAGAGTTATGTCAAAATTTATTCCTCATTTGTCTTATTTAACAGACATAAAATAATTCCATATTTACTCAATTGTAACACTATAAAATAATTTACTTTGAAGCAATTGTCTAATTTTCAAGATGATATTCCTAAAAGAAAGACAATCCCCTTTGGGGGGGGAGGGAGGAGAAGGATAATGTTGGTACCATCATGGCTGTATACACACTATATACATAACTAATTAAAAAAATAATAAAGTTGTTTTTATTGCTAAAAAATATTCTTTTTGGGCTACCAAGTAATTATAACTGATATTGGATAAAAGTATTTATGGACTCATAATTTTGATACTGGTAATATACTATAATAATCTTTAGCATTTGACAAATTTTATAAAATATACCAGTCTCAAAAATAACTGTTGCTGACTTCTCCATTAGAGAATTTGCTTCTGTTTTTCAGGTGGACGCCAAACCTGAGGGGAGGATCAGCCTATCACACCTCACCAGGGCTCCAGCTGAAACCATAGAGTAATGCGGGGAGATGGGCAAGAGTACAGTTTTCTCCGTGTGAACCTGTTACCAGCCCAAGACTGAAGGAGATAGACACAGAGAACACTCAACTCCTACCAAACCAGAGATCCAGAGACACAGAGACTCTCAAGACCTCATCACTGAAGTAGACCTCAAATGAACCCAACGTGGCTCAGGGAAATTCTTGGAAGAGGGGGGAAGAGTGTTAGAGACAAAAGTTGGGCCATTACATACAGAGACATGGTCTCTTCCCCATCACTGTTGGCTACCCCCATAATGCACAGCCCACATTCCCCAATGAGGAGGGTCCCTTTGGAAGGGGGAGGGCAGGGAGGAGGCTACCAGAGGCACCAACATGAATGTAAAATTGAAATAAATAAAAAAATAAAAATAAAATAAAATTTTATGGATTCCATTAATTATGCCCCCATATAAATGAAAACACAAGGTTGTAGAATTCCACTTTTTATGTTTAGTAAAATTTCTCAGCTTTGAGAAGATGACTAGTTGGCTGAAAGCATTTGCTTCCAAAGCCTGCTGGCCCTGGTTTGATTCCTAAGCCACCCATGTAAACCCTACACAAAAGTGGTGCAAATGTCTGGTGTTCCTTTTCATTGGCAAGAGGTTCTGATGTACACACACACACACACACACACACACACACACACAAATAATTTAATTATTTTTGGTCTAAAGCTATCTCTTTTTTTCTTATATTAACAACAAATGTTACGTGGGTACATCATGTGTTGGCTCCCTCTTTTCCCTTGTCCCTGCTCCTATTCCCCTGGGGACTCTCCTCAGTGGGGTTATCGGTGTTCCCCTTGAAGTTGTGGGATATACGTTGTCCAGAAGCAGTTCATGAGACAAACAGTTTATGTCAGTCTTACAGATGCCAAGGGAAGTTTCATCATGGTGGAAGAAGTTGGCTTACTTCAGCATCCACAGCAGAGAGAGAGAGAGAGAATAAAAACAACAACAAAAGCAAGCATGACTTGCTCTCAACACATCTAGTAGGGCTGGAGTCAAGAAACACCCCGCATGACACAGCTCTATTATTCCAACACTTTCTTATTCATTTGGCTACTTTTTCTTGTTCCTCCCCAAGTGTGTTTTCTAAGCTGCCATTTATTTGTAGATGAAATCTGATCATGTCACAATGTTCTTTGTGAATAATCAGTGCTAATTAATAATTTCCAGGTTGGAATTCTCAAAGTATGCTCCTTATTTACCTATTGATTTCAATTCATGATCTCACAAGCAACCTGTCCTTTCTGGTAGCAAATGTTTTCCTCATTTTCTACATATACCATAATGCCACTTGCCTTCCTTTGCTCTGCTCCTTCATCGTGGTTTGTTGTTTCCTTCTCTCTGCCTGCTAAGTTTATTTTATTTTATGTGCACAGTCTATAGATAAACATCATCTCAATCAATTTTCAAAATTTCTCTAGGAAAGCCGGGCATGGTGGCACATGCCTTTAATCCCAGCACTCGGGAGGCAGGGGTAGGAGGATTGCCATGAGTTCAAGGCCACCCCAAGACTACAAAGTTAATTCCAGGTCAGCCTGGACCAGAGTGAAACCCTACCTCGAAAAACCAAAAAATATATATATATATATATATATATATATATATATATATATATATGATTAATTATTCATTTTATATTCTAACTTCACTGGTCTCTGTAATTTTCTAAGATAAATAATGCTATATTTTTTTCACTGTACCCAAGAATCCTTGTATGAAGCTTAAATATCAGATTAACTAAAAATATATTTATGGGCTGGAGAGATGGCTTGGCAGTTAAGGCAGCTACCTGCCAAGCCTAAGAACGCCGGTTCCAATCTCCAGGTCCCACATTTAGCCACATGCAAAAAGTGATGCAAGGGCACAATGACGCACTTGCCCACAAGGGGGGGCATGGTTCTGGACTTTGTTCACAGTGGCTGAGAGGCCGCTGGCGAGCCTATTCTCTCTCTCTCTCTCTCTATCTCTCTCAAATAAAATTATATATGTGCCAGATATATGCCAGTTATTGTAATGCATGTTTGTAATCCTAGCACCTAGGAGGCAAAGATAAGAATCCAATGACTTCAACCCGAACCACATATTTGCATGTGTGTGTGTGTGTGTGTGTGTGCGCGCGCGCGCCCGTGTGTGCATGCGTGCATGTGTGTGTGAACAATAACCATTAAATTAAACTATAGATGTACTTTAATTTTCTAGGTATCTAAAATAATGAAGCTGAGCATCAAGCTCCCTGAGGCAAATGATTCTAGATTAAGCAGGGATGGCAGTAAAACATATGTTTGGATACACAGTATATTTTAACAGCCTCAAATTTATCATGTTATCGTTTAAAGAAACAAATGGAATTATTCTCAGCAACCCTACAAACAAAGTAGAATGTCATTGAAGAAAAAAATTACCTCATTAAATATATGATAAACTGGAATGTTGCTAAACTAAGATAGCAACTTCATTTGAAAATTCATTTTCAAAAATTCTTCTAGAAACTTTAAAAATTGACTTGAGGAGGTTTTCTATTACATCTAAGCTAAGATTGATTTGGCCATAAACTTCCCCTTCCTGAGGAAACGTCACAATGTCTTAGTGGGGAGAAACCCTCTGCCATGACTCTGGTGGAGATAGAGATGGCATAGCATTTCTAAGTAATTATTTCAATCAGAACTTTAATTAACCAGCATTAACAAAGGCTGTTCTTCATGTTGTTTTCTTGAGTCAGTCTTTCCAGAGACTCACACTGAAGGGAGTCAAATGAATATCGCTTATGTTTGGAATGAAGGGTTTTTATAAAATGTCTGAGAGTTTTTTAACTTAAAGAAAGTTGGTAGCTCTTAGAGAATATGCACAGTATTTCAATGACAAATCTCATCAGTGTGAATTCTCACTGCTAAATGCTATGGACAAATCTGGATTTTTCATACTTTCATTTTTGCGAAGAAGGAAACTGTATACATAAAAATTTATGTACAAGCCTATAAAGGGAAGTTGGGGATATGAACTGAGATTAAGCCTGGAAAAATTTCCTGACTCCTAGTTCTGTGTTTTTACATATCTCTGAATGTCACATTTTGATGAAATTTCCCATTGTTTGTATTTGAATGTCTTGACAATTCTTATTTCCAACCTCAAATCTACGTTCAGAAGTGTATAGAGCATGTGCCACCAAGGGCCACTTATTTTAAATGCATCTTTCTTGATTTAAAGTAAATAAGAAGCTGGGTTCCTTTTTTAAGAAACCAAAAGTCAATAAGCACAAATTATCTTCTGAAAGGATTTATCTGTAGCAGATACTTCAGTAATATGGATTTTTTCATAAGCTTTTCTTGAGAAATGTTTTAGTAAGGTCAAGATAAGATATGAGAATGCTGAAAGTGAGAGAAGTAGAAAAGAGATTAAGTACAAACGTAAAATAAACTTAACTGTACAGATTATTTAAATTTTTGAAAATGATGATTCTAGTATGGCATTTTCCTTTGTTTTTACCAAATTTTCTTTGTCAGTATACTAGCTAAATTTCTTCACACATCTTACAAATTTTGCCAAATTTCCTGCAGTGATTTAGAGGTGGTAAAGATGCATCTTTGAAGGAGAATTAAGGGTGGCATTATGTGGATGGTCCTAATGGAGAGACTCAGTGCTGAAAACTCTGACTGCACAGGTATTCATAACTAGAGCTTAAAAACAAATAGAGTCCACCTTATGGGCCAGATGGAGAATTATATAAATCCTTAGAAATGATCAAGAATTGATAATATTCAGTTTAGAATGTAAACAAAGAGGGTGGGAAAAACAAACCAAAATAAAACCCAAAGATCATGCCAGGCTTGACAGTGGTTTACTGTCTATAATCCTTTCCTGGTTGCATACTTAGCACAGTGGACAACCTTGAAAGCAGCTCTAGATTTAGATGTTGTGAAATTACAAAACAACGTTATGGATGCCTGTGGAGATGGCTCAGCATGGATTGAAAGCATAAGTCTGTGAGGTCAGAACCTGGAACCAAGGAAAAAGCTGGATGTTGTTGTGAGGGTGTGTAATTCCAGAGACACCTATGGGTGCAAAGGGAGGTGGAGACTGGAGAATACACTGGAAGCTGGGTGGAGGGGGCAGAAGGTGGGTGGTTGTGGGTGGCAAGCCTTAATAAAGAGCATCTGTGAACAAGGAGGGACCTTCACCTCAAAGGAGGTGGAAGAGAAAGACCAGCTCCTGAACGTGATCCATTGACCTCCACATGTGTGATTTGGCATGCATGAGCTCTCCCCCAAACATATGCCCACATGTACACACACATGTACACACACATGTACACATGCACACACACACATGTACACACATGTATACACGCACAAACACACACACAAACACACACACACACGGCAAAATGGAGTAACAGGGACTACACACATTCTTCCCTGGTAGCAACTAAGAAATGTTAAAAGCAAATGCATTCAGAGCATTCTGAGGACAAGAGAAACAGATGAGGCAAGGGGTGGACGTGGGTAAAAGCTGTAAGGGAGAGTACCAGGGTGTGAGGGGAGGAAGGGACAGAGGCAGAGAGAGACCGAGAGAGAGAAAGAGAAGATGAATTTGTCTGTCTAAAGCTTTAGTCTCTTTGAAGTCAATTTCATATTCATCTTGGGTTTCTGATTTCATTTTGGGAGTGACATCAATTTTAATATGTACTCACCCTGCCTCCATCCATGGAAATAAGCTCAATGATTCTGAAGCTCATTTGTGATGTAGGCTGTGTCAGACAGGTGCAAGTACTGTATTTAACAGAGTAGATTGAAAGGTAATAAGCCAGGTAAACACAGTGTGGAGATTTAAAAATCAACACCTTCTATCATATCCTATGTCATTAAAGCATTTCACTCTAGTGTGGGCTAGTGGTCACATGGCTTTGGCTTTACATAAAACATAAGACAAAAATGGTCACAAGAAGGATTTTAAGAAGTATATTTCTCCCTTTTTCCCTATGGTAGGACTTGGCTTTAGTGTTATCCGTCCCTGTAATTTTGACAACCCTTCTGACCTCAGAGTACAACTTAATGCTGCAAGCGAGAACCCACGTCCCCCTCCGCTCTGAGCCTGGTATTGTTGCCACTTCCATGGCGATGAGGGAGAGAACCATGAGGTCATGCTGTAGTCACAATATGTGTTTCCAGTTGTCAGCCTGTGGGAGGGTTCAGTACTTTTCCCTGCGGAAAACAAAATCCTTGAGGGCCATTGAATGAAGTCTGAGGTTTACACAGGCGTGTTGTATTACTATCACCCATTTATTTCGGAGGTAGGGACTCACTCTAACCCAGACTGACCTGGAATTCACTCTGTATTCTCAGGCTGACTTTGAACTCACAGCAATCTACCTACCTCTGCCTCCCGAGTGGAGTGCTGGGAT
Source organism: Orientallactaga sibirica (assembly GCA_036365145.1). NCBI lineage: Eukaryota > Metazoa > Chordata > Mammalia > Rodentia > Dipodidae > Orientallactaga > Orientallactaga sibirica. The sequence continues at coordinate 34,988,910 of JAEOAD010000019.1, forward strand.
TAAGGCATACCCCACCATGCCCAGCTCCAACCGATTTTTCAAGCCATTTGTAGGGCACAAGAATTAACCCATGATTTTAGAGGATTTCTTTTCTAAATTCAGCTAATTTTATAGAAAATTTGAGGGCTGTGTAAATAGCTCCATTGGAAAAATGCTTGTCCCACAAGCATGAGGATCTGAGTTCAAATCCCCAGCACCCATGGATAAAAGCTGGGCATGATGGCTAGGGAGGGGGTTCGGTGGGCAAGAGCACTTCTGTGCAATCATGAGGGCTGATAGGGTGCGGTTCAATTCATTAGCACTTACATGCAGAGCAGAGCGTGACCACTCATAGCTTTAACCCTAGTCCTGTGGGAGACAGACTGGAGAATAGCTGGGGCTCTGAAATGGCAGCTCCAGGTTGAGTGACAGACCCCATCTCAAGGAAACGTGTGGAGAAGTCCCCGATCATCTTGCACATGGAGGCACACACATCTGCATATACACATGCTTATGCCAAACATCATCACATCACGTCACACACACACACCCCAAAGAAAGTTGGACATGGTGGTACCTAACTGCAATCCCAACACTGGAGCCAGGAGAGTGCTTGGGGCTTGCTTGCTGCTCTCTATAACTGAATTAATGAGCTCTGGGTTCATTAAGAAAATCTGTCTCAAGCTAAAAATTAAGGTAGGGCTGGAGAAATGGCTTAGCGGTTAAGGCGTTTGCCTGCAAAACCAAAGGATCCTGGTTCAATTCTCCAGGACCCACGTAAGCCAGATGCACGAGGGGCACATGCATCTGGAGTTCATCTGCAGGGGCTGGGGGCCCTGGCATGCCCATTCTCTCTCTGTCTGACTCTCTTCTATCTCTCTGTCTCTCCCTCTCTGCTTGCAAATACATAAATAAATCAATTTAAAAAATTAAGGTGTAGAGCAAGGGAGGAAGACATCGTCTGTTGAGCTCTGCCCTCCCCAGGCATGCACACTCACATGTCATGCACCCAAGTACACAAGATACACCCACACACATATGAACACGTGTACATACACATGCACAGTGCACGCTCCTTAATAGAACAGTCCCAGTTAGGAGTGTGCAAACAGCTGAATGCAGGTGGAAGAGAGTGTATTCTTCGCAGAGGAGTCATTTGCTGGAAGGACCTCACATGGTTTGTGTGGATCTTCATCCTGAAAGGTTTCTTGGCTGTTTTTACAACCATCCCGCACCTGTCCTCATCAAGGTAGACACACAGCATCTCAGATGGGAATGCATGCATGAGCTGAGACTAAAGAAATACAGGGCAGTTTCCCATTCATCTGGAAAGGTTCCCAGCCAGCTGTAGCTTCCCTTGACTAATTAGACTCCTTTTTGCCTCGTCTCATTAACCATAGAAACAAAGAAAGCCAGTCTGGAAAGTGTTGGCATTCTGTATTTACCTGATTTTGGTGGTAATCTTGACAATATACATAATTTAAGGAGATAAGAGTTACCAATTAGATCATTGCTTTTATCTGTTTAGGACATGTGAACTGTGCTACTAATTAATTTGACTGGATAGAATGAAATATACACAGAAAAATCAGGAGGGACACACTCAAATTTTAGATTTATTTGAGCATGTCAATTATGATTACTCTTTTAACAGCTTGGCTGTGAATCAAAAATCTGGGCTAGAGTTCTCAAAATTATTTTCTCTATCTAAAAAGTAATGATCATTTCATCCTGATACTCTCCTATAAAATATTTCTCATTTTAGTTATATAATTTATTATATCATTAATATGGCAACCAAACTTAATGCTATGACTGAAATAACTTTGCCATGTTCACTTTCAGGTGGTTCAACATTCAAAACGATTTTGCCAGCTCTCAACACTATGTGCTACTTATCAATGTTATAACAATGAAACACGGCTGGGAAAGAACATTGGTAGCCTGAAGAAGTATAAAAAAAGGAGATGGGTTGTATTTTCAATTTTATTAAAATTATTATTTTCCACTGGCTATATGCTTTTTATGCTTGGCCTAATTTCCTTTTGGCTGTGGGCAACTTTTCATGGGTTTTACAGTCTCTTCATAAAACACAACCTATTCCATTATCACATTACATACCTCTATAGGCATATAATATTTTTCTCAATTTAGAGGTAGGGAAATAAAAGCAAGAATAGTTTTCAACATTTTGAACTTTTCATTAAAGTGTAATTTACCAGAGTTTGCACCCAGTTTCATGTTAACCAGTGTGCATGATAAAATATCTGAAATCTTCCTATTTACTGACCTACATAAGTCCTGTAGAAAGGAAAGAACTATTTTAGGTAATTTAAATCAACAATTCATATTAACATATAGTTTAACTTTTGAATTCTGTAAGAAATGCATAAATTAATTTTTACTATATAAATATATCTAGGTTTTAAAAAATACTTTTAGTAAGCTGTGCAAAATATATAGATTTTTCTAATAGCTGAACCTTACCACTGGATGTAAAGAAGGTTCCCCTTGCTGATAATTCATTGTTTCCTGGTTAGCACATCTGTTTTCAGCCTAAATAGATGGCTTAAAATCTACCTCCCAGTTGGAACTGGGTTTATTCAAGTGACTTATATTAATCATTTTCTTTGGGTAATGACTATGGAGTCGCACCCACTTCAAAAGTGCAGCCTGAAGGATCGGATCATGTGTGGATAACTTGGGGATGGTAGAGTCAAGATTCTTTTACAAGAGGGAAGGCGTTTGTCTTGGCACATTTTCCTCTGGATTCGAGTTGTTAGCACCATTTTGCCTGCCACCGCTGTAAAATGAGATTTCAGCATCTCCTGACCAGTAGCCAAGGGCTTCTTCCCCACCGTACAGTGCCCAGTGCTTTTTCCATGTGCTCTCTTCAACTGCAAACCAGCCTAGTTCCCATGTCTCCTGCTGCACATTTTGATGTCTTATGCCTTCTGCAGAGAGAAAGGTTATTTTAAGGGAATAATGTATTTGGATCATTCATACGTCATATATCCATATTTTAAGTCTCCAGACATTGGATTTGGATTTTAACTATATCTGCCAAAACCATTTAAAGGACGTCGATTATTGTTTACAAAACTGGAATTTTGGAAGAGCCAGCTTTGGAATTCTTTCTATCACAGGCTTCTCTCTTTTCCTTAAAGAGTTATGTCCTTCAGAGATGCAAAGACCCAGAGTTTTAAAAAAGTATCCTTTTGTTCCAGCATCATTTAAAGCCCTAAACCTCATCCATGGGTTATCAACCACAGTCTTTAAAATACTTTTGTAATAGACACTTAGGAAATTCTTTGGCTTAAAAAAATATTGACACCTCACTTGTGCCCACAAGGTAACTAAAACCAGGAGTAAAGGCTGACCTCTCTGCCTTAATTTTGTGTCTTTTTCCTCTGCTTTCACTCATACTCCTGTTTGAGTTTGCCTGCCTCACCTGTACTATCCTCCTTCTTGACTGATGGCACAGAGACAAATGTCTTAAACTTCCAAGTAACCTGGATTCCAGGAAAAGCAAACCTTCCCAGGACAGACCATCCCCTCGTAGCGGAAGCAATTATCTCCTCACAATCACCTCAACCCCTCATGTAATGGCTTCTTCTGAACACAGGAAGCTGCGATAATTATGGAAAGACCACAGTTGACCAGAATGCTTAATTATCCACATCTCTTACCATTGCCCCAGTTAATTCTCAGTTTAAGCCAAAGCGTATGTCAGTATCCCCAACCATAGTGGGTTCCAGGATGAAACAATGCAAGTACATTTTGAAAGCTTTCCTTTGTAACCAGAGTTCCTAAAGAAAGAAAGGCTCTGGGGCATCCTGATGGAGCATAGCCACCATGGGAAGTGAGAGAGCTGCGGTAAAAACGCTGGGGATGCCATTCAAATTTGTGTGAGACCATGGTTTTTGAACTGGGGTTGTGACTCAGTAGTAGAATGTTAATAATCACGAACCCCTGGGCTTTATACTACACACTAAAAAGGAGGGGCCACATTCTTGATATTTATGAGGGCATTCTTTATATTAATAAACATTTGCTTAATTGGATTTCATGAAAGGATAAAATGTTATTGAAAAATTATTTTTAAAGAAGGGCCAGGTTACCCTTCAAAGGGGCAGTAGAACTTGGTAGTGTTATCTATGTAGTGCTGGTTTTTCAGGGAAGCATAGCACAAGAATTACAGGGACTTGGATGATTGCACCCATGTTGCAGAAAGCTTCTGAGGCCAGGCAGCATCTATCTAGATTCCCTGCATGGGCTCCTGAGTGGGTTGTGAATGAAGCTGTGAAGGTGAACCCTGAGATGTGACGGAAACCACATATAAGAAATGTCAGGAAAATGGAATATTTGCCAAAGAAAGCTGCATTCTCTGTGTTGAGCCATCCGAAGATAGTTGTCATATATGTCATAGGAAAGAGAGCTAGAGGGGCAGGCAGGGCAACTGAAGCCTGTTGGAGCCCAGAAGATGCCACCATTGGCGGAAGATGCTGGACTTGGACTATAGGATTTGCTATTTCCCTTACTGGGACTCAGTCTTGCTTTTTCTTAATCATTCCTTACTTCACCCCATTCCTCCCTTTTGGAATGGGACTGTTGAATGTATGCCATTCGGTGTTGTCCAACGTGTTTGTCCTTTTCTTTTTCTTTGCTTTCTAATCTGCCTAGAAACAAACAGACTTCTGTTTCCACAGCCAAGAGCTGTTTTCTTACAATATTTATTCATGTGGTGGGCTGAATTTCTTTCATTAAGACCCCAAATCAATCTTTTTTTGCCCTTAAATTGCTTTATCTTGGCATTTTAATCACCTCATGAGAAAAGTAAATAATATACTGCTGATTTTATAAGTAAGATTTGGACTGAGACTTGACTAAGAAAGTGAAGTCTAGGAGTGACTTTGACAAAATGAGTTCTATTCACGTTTGTGATTCACTGGTGTGATAGCTTGCATGGCGTGGTTTGAAGGGAGGGTGAAAAGAGAAGGATTGGTTAAAATGAGTTTAAATGCCTCTTTGAAGAGCAACATAAACAGCTTAACATAAACAGCTGATAAATGGGATCAGAGGAGGCTTTGATTTTTGTTCTTAATGAGAGAGCATGTTTCTGTGCTGATTAGAGCTGTTACAAAAGAGGAAAACATTATGTCAGAAAGGAAAGAATTACTATGCCTAAATTCTTCAGTGGATGAGAGAATGGAATATAATATCCAAATAAAGCAACTGTTCAGAGTTTTTTTTTTTTTTTTTTTTTTTGGCTTTCCGAAGTAGGTTCTTACTCTAGTCCACGCTGACCTGGAATTCACTGTGTAGTCTCAAGTGTCAAGGTAGTCTCGAACTCATGGAGATCCTCCTACCTCTGCCTCCCGAGTGCTGGGATTAAAGGTGTGCGCCACCACGCCCGGCTGTTCAGTTGCTCTTGATAGAACTGAAAGGAAGGTAGATAGAGTAGGTTGGAGATAAATGTGGAACTTAGCTTCAGATTTCTCAATGAAGGAAGTACATTCAGAATGAAGTGATAGTAGAAGTTAAATAAAAGTTTTTAATTTAGCGGGACAAAAAAAAATGAATATATGTTGGATTTTCTTGCATGCTATATGAATTATGTCAAAATTCTCTGATCTTGTTTGTCTTGTGGTTGACATGTCTTGGTAGAACTATGAGCGAACGTGCTGCCTTTCCTTGTTTTCTTTTTGCCTGCAGTACTGAGGGTTAAATTCAGGGTCTCATCAATGCCAGGCAGCCACTTTACAACAAGCCACATGCCCAGCCCAGCAACAGGCTTCTGTTCAAGGGCTTTTTTTTTTTTTTTCCAAGTCTTTCTGTATTTTGGTGATCACTTTTAAACACATTTATTTGTATTTATTTATTTTTTTATTGACAATTTCTATACTTACATAGAAAAAACACATGATATTTCCCTCCCCTCCCCCCATTCCCCTTCAGAACTCCATTTTCCGTCATCTCCCCTCCCTCTCTCCATTAGTCTCTCTTTTAATTTGATGTCATCATCTTTTTCTTCTATTATGAGGGTCTTGCGAAGGTATTGCTAGGCACTGCGAGGTCATGGATATCGAGGCCAATTTTTGTCTGGGCAGTTACATTGTAAGAAGTCATACCCTTCCTTTGGCTCTTCCTTTCTATTGGGCCCTCTTCCGCAATGGTCCCTGAGCCTTGGAGGAAACACATTTATTTTTATTTCATAAATAGTTTTTTTTTTCCTTTGAATGTTAGAACACTGTTCCACTGAACAAAAGGATGTTACATAAGTAGGAATCAAGTCTTATGAAAGGCAAATTAACCAGTATGTTTACTTCAGCTACATATCCCACAATATAATGATAGTAATGGAAAATAGAAATGAATTTGCTATAAAAAAATAATGCTTTAGGAAAATTAGCCAAATCATGAAATCCAGCTCTTATTAACAAAACAGGATCATCTATGTTCATGAAATGCTACCATGGAAAGGCAAGTTCGTGCAATACGTGTTAATGTCCAAGAATAAACGTCAGGAAAATAAGGAGTTAGGCAGTAAGGCACACCACATGGAAATCCTATCTCTATCTAGCTTCTCTAAGGAAAAGACATTTACAAACAGACACTTTCAGGTATCCTCCCTCATGTAGTATTCCCACAGTTACTTCACAACATAGGCATTAAATTTAAAAGCACTAATATTTTAGTTTGAGTGGTAACCCCAACAGCTGCTGTTAAAACACCATAGATCAATAGGTCAAGTTTAGCACTACTATTTCCGTGGGATAGCAAATCCTTGTATATTTGTAGTTATGTGTTAAGGAAATTGCATAGCATATAAAATCTTACTAAACAAATAACATATATTTTGCTTTTATATAGAACAAATAATTTCTGTGCTATAGCATACTTTCCTATGATGGATTTTTTTTTTTTTTTTTTAGTTTTTCATATGAATCCCCACTCACCAGTATAAGCACATGTATCAAGTCCAACACCCTATCCATAATTTATATGGCAGTTACATATTTTTTTTCTTTCTCCCTCTCTCTCTTTCTGACATTCTTGTGCTTAGAAGCATAATGCAGGACTAAAGGAAAATCCAAAATACATAATACACAAATGCAGATTCAAATAGCTGACTCAAAAGGATTTAGGCTTCTACACCAAACACTAGCAAGGGAAACTATTTCCAGAAGCTATTCAATGTTCAGAGCTTGTCAAATTAAAAAGTTTAAAAATGATATGCAGGTAACAACAGAACATCCTTGCCTTCTCAAATCATATTTACTTAAGCTTAGCAAGATGTTGCTATTGAGTATGGGCTGGTGATGTATAAGGTGCAAAGCAAGCTGTGTGGGGTAAATAAGGCAGTGACAAGTGTTTATGGAACTAGATTTTCTTGCCAACTTTTTTTTTTTTTTTAATGTTGAGTACCTGATGACTTCATTGCTATTAGAAAATAATTTCTGGCACACACATTTGGATTTTTCTCTATTTGATTGGCCAGGTGATGTTAAGAATGACAGCCTATGATGAACTATGAGGAACCATGATTAATTTATGATGAACTATGCCAATGCTTCAGCAGTTACTCTTGTGAAAGGTAAATAAAGAAAAAAAATATGAGTAACACATTCTTCAACTGGAAAAGGGGCATTTTGAACATAAATATAAACTATAAAACATGTACTATATTTAGAGTTAATCAATTCTAAGCAGTGATCTATAGATTTATTGATTTGGGTTCTTATTTTACATTATGACTTTGTCCATATCTATAAAATATATGTGAAATCTCAACATATCTTCTTGGTTAGTATGGAGAGATGTTCTCATAAGCAGAGGGCATGCTTGCTGACATCATTTAATCATTTCGTCCCACTTGAAGTTACTAGCATGTCATTCAAGGGTGATAAATCTTTCATCACAGGTTGAACAAGGAGTGAGAAAAAATGAGATAGACCTAAGGAAAACAAAAACACTTTTGAAAATAAGAAGGAATATAAGATTATAACCTGGTGGGCATATGACCAATATATGATATGTTCATACAGTAAAGTTCAAAGAATAATAAATAAATAAATAAATAAATAAATAAATAAATAAATAAACTCACACTGGCACTAAAATCTATGAAAGGCAAGATGAGCAGAAGCCCTGAACTTACCAAGGTGTATTAATTGCTAAAGCAACATATATCATCATTTCCTAAAATACTTAAACATAGAATCATCAAGCAATGTTTAAAAGGACCAGTTAGCCTTTAATACATTAATCAGCATAAAATATAATGAGGAAAATCCAACTGACCCAAAGAAGACCATTCAACGTATCCCAACACAAAGATGTCTCACATGTTGTAAATGCCTGAAATGATGTGAAAACAACTACTGCAAAAAAGTTCAAGTGATAGTAATGAGAATTATTCAAAAATGTGATGAAACTGACTAAAAAAAAGAAAGAAAAAGACGACATATAAGTAGAATCAAATGGACTGAAAACCACAAAAAGTGGAAAAACTGAAAAGCACTCATTGAAAGATGAAAAAAATGAAACTGTAAATGAAAGGGTAGACTAGTAAAATATTACAAAATATGAGTACAGAAAAAAAAAACTGAAGAAAAGGTGAACAGACATTGAGGAAACTATGAAACTATGAGCCAATGGTACAATATCTAGTCTTGTATATATATGTGTGTGTGTGTGTGTGTGTGTGTGTGTGTTTAAAAAAAATTGCAAATCTCAAGTTTGATGAAAGTTGTAATGCTACAGTTTAAGAAGCTGACAAAAACTACCTACAGGAGTAATCCAAAGCAATCTATCCCTAGACACATAGCCAAAGCACTACAAACTAACAAAACAAAACACAACCTCAAAAGCAGCTGGTGGAAAATATGAATAATCTACATGAAGCAGACATTTTATAGAATGCAGCTTTTTATTTGGAAACCATGGACTCTAGGAAAAAGTGGCATTACATCTTTAAGTGCTAAAAATGTCTGCTAACATCAAATGCTATGTCTACTGGAAATCAGGAATGTAGGTGAAACAAAACATTGCTAGACAAAGAAAAATCTCAGGAATCTACAGCCAGCAGAATTCCCGTAAAAGAGAATTTTCCTGACTCAAGAGAAAGGGTACTAAAGAAGTTCAGAGTATCATCAAGATGCAGAAATGATAAATATCGGGTACACATAACGAGCAGCTCTTTCCTTGTATTAGTAAGTATTAAATAGTTTCTTGTATTAAATGCATTAAATAGTTTACACGTATGTAAGTATAACTTAAAGTGGCAATAGATCAATTTTAAATAGTCTTTAAATTCTGTAATAGTTAAATCCCTAGAGAAACCAGTCACATATAAAATGATAATGCAAATTCGCAATAAGTATATTAAGATAGAAAGCTGTAAGAATTTCAAATGACACAAAGGCAAGTAACAATGTATAAAAAACCCTTGGAGAAGATGTACACACTTGAGCAGTAGTGGCACCCAGTCTAGATAGGTAATCACTGGCTCTCTGGTTGGCACACAGACCCGCTCAGTGGAAAAGAACTCAGTTGCTAATGGGAACCAAGTCACAATCCTATGGAAATGAGGTTCATGGACTCCTGTGAGAAGCTCCCATTAATCTTTGGTTGAAGGAGAGGCTATACCCATCAAAATCTCTCCCGATTAGCTAAGCTTATCTCCTTTAACTTATGCTGTTCTTACTCGCCATTCGTGAATCTGTTTTTGTTTTTCTGTTGTTGTTTACGTAAGGCAGCAAAAACCAGGGGGAACCAAAATCTATGAACATGAAATGAACCACCACTCACACATTGGCCAGCATCCATGTGAAACTACTGAGAAATTGGGGAGTAAAGCAGAGTGCTGCTCTCAAGACAAGCCTGACAACCTGTGCCAGGGGAATGGCGATAAACACTGAGGACTCGCAAAATGTATCAAAGCAGAAATTCCGAAGCTGCTGAGAGCTCATTATGAAAATAGATTTAAAACATACCCAGCAAGGCTCAGGACATTTTGTGGAAAAGCAGGTAGAAAGATTGTCAGAGCAACAGGGCGGGAAGGAATATCCAGAGGCATTGCCCTCCTCCCATAGACACACACTGATTGACCACTGCTCTCACAACTCATAACCCATAATCCCCTGGTGAATACCGGCAACCCCACTGGGGAGAGCCCTCAGTGGAATGAAGATAAGGAGGAGAGGAACGGTACCAACACATGATTTATCCATACAAACTTTCTACTTAACTGAAATAAATAAAATGAATAAATACATAAATTAGCAGAAGAAATAAAATGTAAATCATTAAATCCAAATTTATTAATAATTATGTTTAAAGTGAATGGCAAAAGACATCATACAAAGGCAGAGTTTGTCAAAATAGATCCTTTAACACAGTATTTACTAAAGTTAACTATTTAAATATTAGTTTTAAGATTCCATTTTTCCTTTTCTTTCATATTTATTCCTCTGGTTTTCTTTTTAAAAATATTTCATTTTTATTTATTTATTTGAAAGAGAGAGAGAAAGACAGAAAAAAAAAAAAAGAATGGGCATACCAGGGCCTCCAGCTGCCGCAAACAAACTCCAGACTCATGTGCCACCTTGTGCATCTGGCTTACGTGGGTACTGGGGAATTGAACCTGACTCCTTTGGCTTTGCAGACAAATGCCTTAACCACTAAGGCATCTCTGCAGCCCTCCTCTGGTGTTCTTATCGGATATATGGATATACTGGATGACCTAAAGGTCTTTGAGACTATATTGAGTTTTAAATTTTCCCTTACTGAACTTTAAATTGAATGCTTTCTGTTTATTTGTGCTTAGGGTCACTGATTACTTCTTATGTTATCTTAAGTCTGGGCCCATCTTGTGGATTTCTTTTTTTAGCTATTGTACTTGTCAACTCTGAAATTTCCATTTGTTTCCTTTAGATCGTTTCTATAGTTGTATGGATCATCTGTATTTCTTGTCCGTCTCTGTATTCGCCAAGGTTGGCTTCCTTTATTCAGTGAACCTCTGGGTTGTAGCTCTTTTAAAGTCTTTGTTGCTAATCTCCCATCTGCCTCTGTTCAGTGACACAGTGTTAGTTGATTGCTTTTTTGCTGGGTCATGAAAGTGCTTTATTATTCTTAATACAGATCATATAATTTTGTTGAAAATGGATGTTCTAAGTAATTATGTAAAAGTCCTGAATGGTTTTTTTTTTCATTGCAAGTTGTTTCTTATGTGTTTACTCATTTACTTAAGGAGTAACCTCCATTAACTTAACCTACGGATTCTTTTACCCTATGCTGCATATCGATTCTGATATGATTATTTTTGTCATAGTTATATTTTAGCTTTAAATTCTTAGCTTGGCACTGCTTTGTGGACAGCCTCTGACTCATTAAAGGTTTCATGTGCTGCAGTCCTGGGGGAGTAAGTATCACCTCGCTTGGGCTGATCCTTGTGACGTTTCAAACTTCTTTGTGCTGATCAGTGTGATGGTTCAAAGTTTTGTTTTTGCTTTTTTTTCAAAGTTCCAGCAATTTTTAAGCCTGTCTCTGTGTTTCAGTTCGCTTAGTCATCTCTGGTGTCCACTGTGTGTCACACATGAGTGCTGAGAGCTTCAGGTTGTGAGGAGACTGGAAAGCTCTTGGACGATTCCCTCCACATCAGGTTCTTCTTGCATTTCTGGCTTTTCCATTCACTTCCTATATGATTTCATCAGAATTACAGTCAGGCCCAAGGAGCTACAGCGTTCTATGTTCACTCCCTACTGAGTGATACTTATTCATTGTCTCTGAAGGCAGTGACTACCTTTAATTCCCGAGTCAGCCACCTCTGCCCAATTTCATATTATTCTTGTCCAGCACGGAGTTCTATCCCATTCATCCTTCCCATTTTCTGGTATTACTATTATGAGACTGGATGCTGTCTAAACAGTCCATGTGGAATCAGGTGCCTCCTCATCATTAGCAAATATTTACAACATTGCCTTTGTACATCACTACGTTTGTTCTGGAATTATTTTCTCAAATATGCACCATCAAAGTTATTTCAGAAAGGTTTCATGAGCGTAAAAACAAGTCTGAAAAGTTTATTGATGATTTCACGCAAAAACTGTCAACTCTCAAAATTGATCAATTCATAGAGAAATACATTTTGCATTATTAAAAGTGGAACAATAGAAAAGTTCTTGCTAAAAAATTTCTGATCATTTTGGCAGCCATTTTTAAGTATGTCTACTTATGATTTATCTCTCTACTTCTCTGCATACTTCACTTGTAACTCATAGAAAAAAATGTTTTTCAAATTCTTAGCTAATGAAGAACGATAACAACGACGGGCTGCTATACCCAGGGCATACTTCTGGGTGGTATTCAGTTTATATTTGCCAATTGTGCGTTTGTTATAGAGTTATTTCCTTACAATTGAACCCTCCAGGGAGCAAGGAGCCTCAGTAGATTCAGGATACAAAGGAAACTTAAAGGACTTAAGATGCTCTTGCAAAGCCAAAGTGCTATGGGCAATAAACAATTGCTGAGAAAGAGGGGACTCTTGCGGGGACTTGGACAGGGCGCTCCATGGATGTGGCTTCTGTGAGCGGTCACTCATGCTGACTGGCTTTTTTGATGATTGAAACATCTTTGAAGCAACCATACTCCTGTGATAAGCCTTCGTCCATGCTTCTGGAAGTAACTACAGTAAACTTACAGGTTTAACAAACTAGTCTTGTGTGGAATCATTTCATCTCTTCAGCCGCTCATTGGCTCTATGGAGGGTGAACAGATGTTCACTCACATCTCCCCAGGAGACGTCAAGTCAAGCATGAATATTCTATAGGACATCATAGTTATCTGATATGCCACTTCTACTGTGCCTCAGTGATACAGTTTGATACATTGGGGGACACCTTTAATTTGATACTTTGACTTTGTGTCCTTGCTTGTTTATCTTTTTCCATGAAATGTTTTGTTCTGTAGAAATTAGACAAAAATAATGGGGGCGTGAAACAGCTAGGTTGTTTTTGAAAGACAGTTGCTGACTTCGGCCACCCTGGCAGAAAGCTGCATGTGTACACAACAGTTTAGAGAATGCATGAACCTATGTCCTTGGTGTAATAATTATTTGGTTTCACCAAGTTGCTAATGCTCGAGATTCTAGAAGCTCAGAGTAGTGCTGTCTCCCATTATTGTGGGTTTGGAGAGTAATGGAGTCTTTTCTCCTCCCTGGGTGGTGTAATTGTACATTTAATGGTCATTAACACTACCTAAGCAAGTGCCTTTTCTCTTTGTTGTCTCCTGAGTGCAGAGGTGAGCAGAATGAGAGGAAAGTGTTTGTAAGTGAGGTTATTATAAAGAGATGGAACCATGATCCCCACTGAAGGGTAGCACACTGCACAACAGTTTTACAGGTTGGGAATGGGTCTGAGTGATGTCTCACATGGATATTAGATATCAGACAGGCACAGACCATAATAGTTCTACATAACCACATACAGGAGTCTCTCATTGGTAAATAGGAAAGGTGATTGCCCAGGCTCAAGAAGACTCCAAAATTTCTAAGGAAGTCAGTATAAAGGCAGCCTGCTCAAAATCCAAGGAAGCTGAGGCACAGGAAATGGGGCAAAGGCTGGAATGCTGATGATCAGTGCTGGAGGGTCAGAGTTCTAGGTAAATGGATATTTATCCTTGAGGACCTGGGGCCCCCTGACTAAACTGCCTACAATATGAACAAGCTGGATCCTCATCTCTATCACAATGTCCATACACTTACTTCTCAGAGGTGCTATGGGCAATCTCGCCTGAGTTTTAAGGACGTTTGCCAGGAATCATAATTTAACTAATGAGAGTTTCAACTGCCTCTTTATTATTTTAAGTGTTTAATAATTCTAAGTCTGAATTCCAAGCGTCTACTATGTGTGCTACTTAGAAAACACCCCCTTCCCACATACATATTTAAGATTAGACAAAAGTGAGAAGCTGAGGAAAGATCATTCTAAGAATCCTTACAGAAAGAAGCCTACAGAGGTAGGTCATCCCATTCTGGATTGCAGCGACAAGGAGAACTGGAAGCAGGGAGGGTGGCGAGGTGGCTCAGTGGGTAGAAGCACTTGCTGTCAGGAATAAAGACCTTACTTAGGAGCCCCAGAACCTATGTACAGCCAGATGCAATAGTGCATGTTAGTAATGCCGATGAGCACACAGTGAGATTAAGTAGGAGAATCCCTTGAAAGTGCATGGGCCTGGTGTCTTGGTGTACACAGTGGTGAACAATAAGCAACCCTGATTCAAACAGATGGAAGGTGAGGACCAACACGTGACATTGTTTCTGACCTCCTCATGCCTGCTGTGGCAAGCACATGTCAACACTCACACGCATACGCACATCATGCGTGCACCCACCCCTACACACAAAGATGAAAAAAGAAACAGGGGAACAAAATATCTTTATAACATCTAAGGTGACTAAGTCAATAGCAATGGGAGACATCAAGCAGAAACACGTGTACACATATATTTTCTTTGTGTATAAGAAATATTCTATCACTTCTGGACTGAAAAGCTACTACCAGTTTTATGCTTCAACAGTTAGTAACATAGTCTTTTGACAGATTTCAAAGCTTTTACTAAAAATATAAAAATAAAAAAGATGACTTTTTTTTTGCCCCGGTGGAGGTGCCAAGCAGCTGTTATGTTTAAAAACTTTCAGTGATCCCTAAAACATACTTCATGTAAAGAAATGCCTTTCCTTTAGGAGGAAAATATAATTAAAATCAATTTTATTCTTGCATTCTCCCTGGACTTACAATATTTTAGTTGTCTGAGTTTATTTTTATTTTTTAAAAATCTGAATTTTTATTAGCTGAAAAACTCTGGCATAGAAATATTTTCTTCAATATTTGAATTGCTAATTAAGTATGGGATTTATTTTTGGGTTATAGTTATTGAAAGTGTAGAAAAAACAGCTGTGACTGTTCATGTGCGTTGGAGACTCCATACTCTTAGGCAAAAATGTGTCAAGTATAAAATAGCCCATCTCTAATGTGGGACACTGGAATTCATTATGCGTTTCTTCTGTGCTGAGAAAATTCACTGTGGTTCTGATTCTGCAGTTACCCAGAACACCCTTCTCCCTCTTTCCCTCCTTCTGCCCTGCTTCTCCTCTCTCCTTCCTTTTGAACAGATGGTTATGTGGAAGGGGAAGTTGGGTATTGTGTAGATTTTTAAAATTTTTTACACAATACAAACTGGTTATAATTACTGCATGAATCCACATAATAACTATAATCTTTTATAATATAATTACATTATAAATAAGGTATATTTTTCACATAACAACTGAAATTCCTAAATTTCTCTTGCATTTTCACAAAACATAAAATAATTATATAGACCAAATAACGTAATCTCTGAAGAAATATTTAGTTTTTTTTTTTTTTTTTTTGCCGTCCCATGCTCATAGAGAATTTTCTAAGTTCTGTAAGTCCTGGTTTTACTTTTTATCTGTAAAGAAGGAATACTGTTAACTTCAATGCAGTTGTTTAATCTTTCTAAGGTCTAAGTAGACAATGTAAGTGGAAGGAATATTTTTGAGGCTTTCTTATAGTAGAAGTTTCATACAATAAGCCCCAATCTCTTTTAAATTCACAACTCAATGATTATGTAGGGAGAGTTATTTGAGCATCATCACAATATCATTTTGAAGTAAAATAATTGGTGAGGTTGTCAGGAACCTAAACTCACTCTCTGGGTGTCTGGACTTTGATTATTTAAACACTTTTCTGAGTCCAGCTCGAAGGGCACTTGTAAACCTACCTTAAGATGTGGAAATTATCTGAGTGTGCCTGATCAGATTACACAGAACCTTTAATAATGAATATTTTATTTTGTTTCTCACTATTAACTGAAATTAGAAAGATGATCATCCAGGGGCCAGAAAGCATGAGTTTTAGTCCTTGTAATTCTGCTTAATTAAAAAAAAAAAAAAAGAAAGTAGGAGAGAGGAAAGGGAGAAAGGGAAACATGATTTAAAGTGGAGGAAAGACACAAGTGGGATGGGGAGAAGCTGGAAGGGAAAGAAAAACAAATGTTTCTTGAAAACTGACATAACACCTAATTCTCTGTATATAAATAAAAATAAAATAAAGTGAATTGGAGTTCGGGTTAGACATACACTGTACAAGGGGAGAACTAGAAAATGGAGTACAAAGAACGTAGGCAATGAAGGGCGAAATACATCTATCACAGTGGGAGGCAACAAGTGATTAATTCCTTAAAAAACTGGAAGATGGGGTAATATCATGTTTCAGGCTCTCCTACCAAAGAGGAAAGAAGGCTGGAGTGATGGTTGCAAACTGTATGGAGCTACTGGTTGAAGGCAGATCCTTGTGTGAAAGATTTAAGAACCCAATTCTCAGGAAGAGAGTTTGGTTGGAATTAAACACTGCTAAATATGATTAAGGATGCCAATGTTAATGATGTCTGACCCTTCCTGAGCATATGTAGAAAGGACTCTAAATCTTTCTACAGAGATATCTGCAGTAGCAGGCAAATGAATTAGCCTATGTATTCATCAACAAATAAACGAAGGATGACAGTGTGATTCATATATACAATGGAATTTTATCCGCCTGTACAAAAGAAAAGTGAAATCTTGAAATTTACAGAAAAGTGGATGGAACTGGAAAACATTTTATTAAATGACTTATTCGGGTTTGGAAAGACAAATACAGTGTTTTCCATCTTACATGTGGATTCTAGCTTCCAACTCAGTATATCTAAATGTGAGTAGATAGAGATAAAGGCTAGGAAACTAGAAAAAGGACCATAGATTGAGGTTATCCTTAAAGGAAGGGCATAGGGAAGACAATAGAACACATGAAATATTAAGGTGGAAAGTGGGAATTCTGGGGAAAAAGGGCACAATAAGGAAAGGGGTGTGGCAGGTACACAGGAAGAAGCAGCCAGCAGAGGAGAAAATTAACCAAAAGGAAGGATGTTTGAAAATGCCATATTGAGTCTATTTACATTGTCAACTAATTTAAAGTAAAATAAAATATTGCCATGCCTTCATTTTAAGCTCTTTAAAAATTTTAATTGTCTCTCTCTCTCTCTCTCTCTCTCTCTCTCTCTGTGTGTGTGTACAGAAGAATGAATCCTGTGTTCACATGTGCAGAGGCCAGAGGAAGAAGTTGGATGTATTCTTCTATTGTTCTTCTGCCTCATTTTTTTTTTTTTTTTTGCGACAGATTCTCTCAGTGTATCTAGTTATCCAATTTTCAGTTATACTGGCTGACCAAGGATCTGTTGTGATCCTCTTGTCTCCCACCCCCCTCAGCACTGTAGTTAGAGGTATGTGTGCTGTCCTCGACTTTTTATAAGGGTTCTGGGGATTGAAGTCAGATCCAGTTACAGTAAACGCTCTTATCCACTGACGGAGTCTTTGCTCCATCCCACACTACAAGTATTGTTCTTCTAACTCTTCCGTGTAGTCTGCTAAACTGTTCGTGGATAGAGCAACTGGACTCTGGTTTGTGACTTTTTTTTTTTTTTTTTTTTTGGATTGCAGATATCAACAGATCAGTCTGATGGCCAGATTTCATGGCACCTTGGCTGCTTTTTGTGGTAGAAGAAATTTAACAAAACAACAGAGCCAGGTGATATTCTAAACCACAAGTTTCTATTGCGTAAGCTTTACTGGGGAGACAGCATGACCTGAGCCTTGTCCCTATCTATGCAGGTTCCCCACTCTGCTTATAATATTTTAAATCTTTAATTGCAGCCATAGGCACACACACCTCTGAATAAACAGATTTCTCTTCTACATTTGTAGTTTTTTTTTTTTTTTTTTTTTTTTTTTTTTTTGGTTTTGAGGTAGGGTCTCACTCTAGCTCAGGCTGACCTGAAATTCACTATGTAATCTCAGGGTGGCCTTGAACTCTCAGTGATCCTCCTACCTCTGCTTCCCAAGTGCTGGGATTAAAGGCGTGCGCCACCACGCCCGGCCCTACATTTGTACTTTCTTATCACTGACCAATTGCTAAGGAATTTTCTGTTTGTGCCTCAAAATCATTTAATCTTAGTGTAAAGAATTCAAGATGACGCCAAACTGCCTGCCACACTGTTTATAAAGCCTCTGAGCTTGGTACTGAGGCTTTGGTGCCATCTCTGTGTGACCAACTTTGCCATAACATTTTGAGCACTTCACAGAGCACTGCTTCTGCTCAACCCACCACTTCTTCTTCAAATGATCTGGCTTCAATCACCGCTTTCCCTTCTTAGGTTAGCATAAATGAACTTGAACATGACCTCTAGGAGACTCTTCCACTGGCTGATCAGGAACTTGACAGTGGTCCTCAATGAAGGCAGAGGGGAGGAAAACCCAACACAAAGGACATCTCGCATCTCACAAAACTTAGGGTTGACAATAAGGAGATGGAACCTCGGTATGGTTTATGAGTGGTGTATATCAAACCTGTGCTCAAGTGAGACTGTGATTGGCAAGATTATATTACATACATAGGCATGGAACTTCCCTCTTCTGCCTCCACAAACATGCTGTTTGTCATTCCTTTGGGGTGAGTGTGGGAGGCTTCTCTTCAAAACAATATCTCCCGGAGTACAGATTTGGCCTCCACAAATGCTTCTCCCAAGAGTTTTTGTTTTACATAATTGTGGTATTTATTTTGGAGAGAGTGGTCTTGTACTGGCTGCATGAGGAACAGACAAGACTTCAAAGCTGCATCTTCCAAAGCAGAGCATTTTCATTAAAATTCAGGTAGCTCATTAGGTCTCAGGAAATAAGCAAGACCAAGGACAGCATAAGTCTCAGGAAGTTCCTGAAGCTTACAAGATTCACAATGACTCTCCCCAAGATCATATGAAAGGTAAAAACTACTGAAGAGAAGAGACTCTTTGACCAACCAAGTTGCCTATAAGTTGGGCCATGCGCTCCAGAGATGCAGCTCGCCTAAGTCATCACCTATGCTAGACATGGGAGACAGCTGCCTTTGAGATATCCATTCTTCTGGAGGTAACCATAGTAAACTCATTGGTTCAGCAAAATTGGATTTGGGGGCAATTGACCATTGGTCTCTAATCTGTGCCCTATCTGGGGTGAACAGACATGCGTTTTTGTCTCCCTGGGAAAAGTTTCAAAGAGCACAGTGGCAGAGGGACCAGTCACAAAGAGACAGCTAGAAAGTTTGAGACACAAGTAGCTGACATCCCAGATTTGTGAAGCACTGAGGTTGTAAGAATAGCCAGAGGCTTCAGAAGGCAGCCAGGGACACGGCAGCAGGAAGTTGAGACCATGAAGTAGGAGGGAAAGCTCAGAATATGGAAGATGAAACACTAAGTAGGGCTGAAAGCAAGAGCCAAGTGACAGTGACCCGAAGTCACAGCCATATCAAGAAATCAGGACAGCTTCGAAGTGAGGAAGAGCCACCATTGCTGATGCCCAGAGCAGGAGCACTGTGATTCTAACTGCTGGGTGTTGCTCCTCTAAACCCAAACTGATGAGTGTTCTGTCTTGAGCACCTTGGGTAAACTGCTGGCTTGGAAATATTGGAGCCATAAGCTACCGATACCTCAGGGTGTGGAAAGTCTGCCTCCGAGGCTCTGGAATTCTGGGATGTCTCTGCTCAGGGAGTTGTCTCTTGTTCAGTTGTACTTGACTATTTTGACAGAGTAAAAGAAGCTGTTTTTAGTCACTTGTGTCAAGAGTACTAATTGCCTGGCTCTTCTGGTCTCCCTTGTCCATGAGCAATCTCTCTTCCCAGGGTTTTGAAGCAAAAAACATTATTTGGAGACTACAGAAATGATCACTGAGCAGTTATGAGGATACACTGACAATCTCTACTAAATATTTATGCTATTTTCCATTTTCATTTTTTTTCAACGTTAATATCGCACAAGTCAGCCATGCTGTATGGCTGTGATACATAACGTCTCCTATTCTCCATCTTCCTCCTTTTCATACGGTCTTTGCATTCTATTGGTCTACGGTTGCTCTGTGGATGAGTTCTGTACAAATCTCGCTTTAACAGTTGTTGCAAATAACTTACAGCTTGCGATCAAACATCGAAGGCGTGTATACCAGGCTACTTGCACAAACAATCTTTTTTTTTTTTTTTTTTTTTTTTTTTTTTTTGGTTTTTAGAGGTAGGGTCTCACTCTGGCCCAGGCTGACCTGGAATTCACTATGTAGTCTCAGAGTGGCCTTGAACTCATGGCAATCCTCCTACCTTTGCCTCCCGAGTGCTGGGATTAAAGGCGTGCGCCACCACGCCCGGCTGCACAAGCAATCTTGTCTGTTGGCTGGAGCACTTGTTTGTATCTCTGATATTTTCATTCCTTTCTGTCGCTCTGATTCTGTGTCTAACCTCCAAATTGTAGGTAGCTTCTGATTTGATGAACCCATAATGCTGCTGGTTTTCTTTGATGTTACTTACACCAATGCACACTATTATGTTCTACTTTTTTTTTTTTTTATTGGTGTCCTTTTGCTGACCTTTGACTGGCTTTGGAAATATAACCAACTATACTTTGGGCAAATGGACGACAGGAGGCATCCTTGTTGACAAGTCTTCAAGCTGTCAGGGTGATGCTTGTGGTTCAATGTATGGAGAAGCCCATCAAGTTTCCTTGTGTAGGCACGCATAAATAAAACACGGGGGAAGTATTTTTATTTACTCTCATGGGAGCAATCAAAGTACCCATTCAGTTCACAAGCATAAAATAAGATATATCTACAAGAAGTGAAAAACATTCCTCTATTGGAAAGAAGTTATTTATGTCATATTTAAAATCTAAATTACGTGGTACCTCAAGATAATTCACATTGTTTCATCAACAAATATAGGAGACATTTGGGGGCATAAAGCCACTGCATATGTGTACATGAAGACATGAATGATCATGCACAAGTATTATAATATTGTTTACAATACAGAATATAGAACACTTAGACTTTTAAATGACATGTACATGGATAATTAAGTTTTATTGCCCTAAAAATGAAAAAAAAATAAATCACTAAACAAAATTTATGCATTGCACCCTGGTTTGATCCTTTTGAGTGATAGTTGAAGATGAGGTGCTTGTTGCATGGTGAACCCTGACCACATTGTCCCCTGCTTCCACCATGCTCAATAAAGTATTCTCATGTGTGTTGGGGGGGTGATATGTGTATTTGTGCATTTGTGAATGTGGGACTATGTGGATGGCACATACGTAGAGGTCAGAGGACAACGGCAGGTGCCAGTTCTTCCCTCGTTTTGAGCCCGTTCTCTCCTTCATGCTCAGCTCACCAGGTCAGCCACTCTGCTAGCTTTGGGGAACAGCTCTCATCTCTACCTTTCATCCTGCTGCAGTCATGTGGAGATTCAGTAGTTTCAGGCTTTTTAGGCTTTTTATGTAAGTCTAAGAATCAGAACTCATATATTTATGCTTGTGAGCATGGATAATCTCTTTATCCATGGAGCTATCTCCACAGCACTGTCCTCACTTTTCTTTTGTCTTTGGTAATACTTTAATATTTGTAAACGCTTATTGTCAATTTTTGTACCTGCATATAGAGTATATTGATCCTAATCCCCTTTCACTACTTTCTTTTAGATCCAGAAATAAATCCAGTTAACTATA
Source organism: Orientallactaga sibirica (assembly GCA_036365145.1). NCBI lineage: Eukaryota > Metazoa > Chordata > Mammalia > Rodentia > Dipodidae > Orientallactaga > Orientallactaga sibirica. The sequence continues at coordinate 35,010,525 of JAEOAD010000019.1, forward strand.
GCCACCTTATTGCAGACAAAGATGCCAAAAATATACAACTGGAGAAAAGATACCATCTTCAACAAATCATGCTGAGAGGACTGGATCTCTGCTTATAGGTGAATGAAAATAGACCCTTATCTCTCCATGTCAAGTACCTCCATGTAAGAATTGAAACTCCCTTCCCTTTTTTATTCTTGAGCTCACCACTCATCATATATTCATTTCTATTGTTGATTCTCTCTGTGAAAACTTGGCCCTGGGTCCTAAAATGATTCATTCTGTCCAGTTTTTTATTCATATTTTTTTCTCATGCACTCAAGGGTTTTAGTACCACCTGACCAAACACTCATTATTTTTAAGATTACCCTCCTTGTGGGTAATCTTAAATGTGTATGCATGTAGAGTGTGCATGCTGCAATGTGTGCATTGTATGCATGTGTTTCTGCAGATGAATGTGCCCAGCACACATGTGCACAGAGGCCAGAGGAGGACTCAGGTGTCCTTATTTGCTCCTATCTTGAGAACAGGGTCCCTCAGTTCAGAGCTACCAACCATATCTGATCCGTTAGCAGTAGTAATTCTTCAGTTCCAACCCTGCAGAGGACAGGGGTTAGAGATGTGTGTGGACATGGCTCAGTTGGGTAAGAGAGCTTGCTTCACACGTATGAGGGTTCGAGAGGATCTGAGATCATTGGATTTGATTTCTCATCACCTGTGGGCATCAGAGTAAATCTTTTTTGTTTTTTTTTAAGCACTTTTGTCTTGCTGACAGAGCATTAGAAATTCATTTGTTTTGCTTTGTTTTCTACTGGATTAGAAAGTTTAAAAAAAAGAACACAAAGTTAAAAATTGTTGTTTTCAGTATAAATACAGTTCCTAGATTAATGGATTCCATATAGAAAATACCAAAACATTAAATGATACAAACTTATGTCTGAAACTGAAAATCAAATTTCTTGTGGAAGAGAATAAGAGAAATGGTTTTAAGGGAGATTTGCCAATATGTCATCAATAATTTTTTAATAAATCAGAGGTACATTTTTTACTAAATTAGAGGTATGTTTACCTGATTTTAAGTTAGGTAGAGCAGAATATAAGTATTCTGGTTTTCATTATATCTATTTTTTTTTTTTTGGGGGATTTCTTCAGTGGATAAAATTACACAAAAAGTTGTAGAAGAACAGAGACTGGTTATGGTTATGGTAAAGTGCTGACTTACTTTTTCCTCATCTTGCTTTAAATTAACCTTTTTACAGCCTTTGTGATGCAAGAATACATTTAGCTTTATGTGAAAATGAGCCATAATGAAGATATAGAGATAAAAGAAAGGAAAATGCTTACACATAATCAAATCTTTGACCTTAAATCAGCAGTAACATCAGTTTCCTGGCAGTGGTCTTTCTCATTTTAAACTGGAAATTACTATCCAAATTCTGAAATAAATAAATAACTTTGACATGTTCTCCATAAGTTAGCAGAGAACATGCTGTGTTGTGGTTACAAATTCATATGTTACTGAAACTCCATTTGGAAATCTGTGCTCTACCTCCTTAATAGTAGCAATATTAATCCCACAGATTTCTCCTGACTAAGTTTCCTTGTTTGCCTTTGTTAGGTAGTTCCCCTTAATAATGAGAAAAAGGAAAGGTCCAGGCATGATCTCTTTGAAATCAGAGTTGGAAGTATAGATAACCTGTGACTACAGAGACATAATTCTAGAACATTTTAGATCAACACAAGTGAGTGAAGGAGAGAAACAATTATAAGCAAAAAATCGTTTATGCATTACCAAGTCAAGCAGCCTATATATAGTAACAGAACTAACTTGTTATGTATTAGGGTTCTTTAGAGCAACAAAACCAACAGAATAAATATTATTACAAAGGGCATTAATTAGATTAAATTACAGGGTATTGGTGAGAATCCTCAATGTCCCTGAAAGACTCTTGGACATCTGCTGGCCTTCAGTCTGTATTGGAAGACTGATGAAGCTGGTTTCCAGTATCAATAAACATCAATAAACATTACCAGCAAAGGGGTAGATGCATGCACCAGGAGTGGAGTGGACTTCCAGGCAGAGGGTCTTGTTGACTTTTGGAGATTCTTTATTCATAATCTACCTTCATTGAGGATATTTACTCTGGGGGAAGGTCTTCCTCCATCCATCAGTCCTTCCTGGAAACATCCTCAGAGACTTGCCTCTTGGGTGTATTTCTTAATCAGTTCCTAATCTGATCAAGTTGACAATAGAATTTATCTACTATAGCTTCCTTATGTGGAACATTTTCCAAGTGAGTTTTCAAAACAGTTCAGCCATGGTGGAATAAGAAAGAATTTGCATTAAACACTTTCCATTAATGTTGGTCAATAACCCCTCACTATCATGGGTATAAAACTCAGGGCCATCAGCCTGCTGGAAATGCTCCACCATGAGCTACATGCCCAGCCCACATTAGTGTGTGTTGTGTGTTCTCGTTGTTTTGTTTAGTAGTGCAGACGAGGGAACTGCACAGAAAGACAAAGCCTGTATGATTCTGGCAGTGGACACTAGGGCTCTGGAGCCCTGCTGAAACCATGCTCCATGTGGTCCTAAGAAAATGCAGCCTTCACCACTTGGAGAAGCTCAGAGGAGACTATGAGAGAGTGACAAATCCAGGGTTGGTTGAATGAGTGTAGCCTGTGGGCAAAGTAACGGACTAAAAAGAAAAAAGCTGGGCGTGGTGGCGCACGCCTTTAATCCCAGCACTCGGGAGGCAGAGGTAGGAGGATCGCGGAGAGTTCGAGGCCACCCTGAGACTACATAGTTAATTCCAGGTCAGCCTGGACCAGAGTGAGACCCTACCTCGAAAAACCAAAAAATAAAAATAAAAATAAATAAAAAAAAAGAAAATAAAAAAGAAAAAGAAAAAAATCAAGGCCAAATCAAATCAATCCAAAATAAAAGACTCTACAGAATTTTTTTTCGTGTCTAATTTATCTTGGAACTTTTATATATGGTAATTTATCTGCATAAACAGACTGCTATTTTAGGTGAGCTCACTTTATTCTATAAAGAGAAAGAAAATGAAGAGTGAGTAATATCAGTCTTATTGTTGAGGTCAAAACCCAGAAGCAGAGAAAAGAATTCTCAGGAATACATTAGTAATGAAGATGAATCAGGTTAGGTTGGGATCGCAGCTCAAATAGCCCCGTGTGTGACAGTCAACTTCAAGCTCGTGTAGACTCGGGCAAATCAAATTCAGATTTGGAATGTGCAGAATTTTCTTTTCTGATCTAATGGGCTCCTCTTTTCTCAGAAACACCTAAAACTATCCCTGTGAGCACGTGAAGGCTTCTGTAGCCCCCTGGTAACACTTCTGGTGTTTTCTATTTAGCTAAGTGAAATAATCTGTTTGGAGATAACCCTGAAATGAACTGACTCCACTACAGGTTCAACTTGGATACTGGCATTTTATTTTTGGCAGTCTTTCTGAGCAGATCAACCCCAGGTGGATTTTTCTCCAATGGGTTCATTCACAGTAATAATATTTAATAGGATTAGAATGGCCTGGCTCATACATAAGTAGAAGAGTTGACAGGGGATTCAAACACTGAAAGCAGGAGGGTGCTTTTGGGATCTAACTGCATCTCACTATGCCAATGAGCTCAGTGGTAGGGAGAGAATTGTGTAGAACTGATCATTTTATTGTGGAAAATTAAATGATGTATTTTATATATAGTGAGATGGAATATTTCTGATAAGTCTTGATTTTTTTTTTCCTAAGAAAGATTACTTACCACAAGTTTAAATCTTGGAATGTAATGAAGTTTCTTTTCTGATCAATGGACTCATTTCCTCATCTTTTCTTGCTTTAATGTTGACCTGTCTTAATGCTTTGATTCACATTACTTTCCATACTTATCCATGATTATAAAATGCCAAGTTAGAAAGAAAATTTAAAGTAAATCAGTTCACTGGTTCATTGAAAAATATTCTATTTCCTATATTAGAATACTTGTGGTAAGGGATCATTTCTACATTGAACATTTCTCATGGCAATGAACTGACTAGCCTGTATATGGCTGACTGTTTCAGTATTGGATGCCATTCTTTCATTTTGCTAGGTAGAATTACTGTTATATTTCTAATGTAAACTATATTATAATTTCCTGGTCATAACAGTTAGACACATTCAGTTTTCTTTCCGTGAGGAATTCAACATGACAAACATTATTTTTTTTTTTTTTTGGAAAATAAAATTATATTGATGGCAATAGAAAAGAGAAAGAACAGAACAAAATTGTATTACTCAAATATAACATTTTATAGTTTAGGTTTTGATTCATTATTATAAGTATTTTTAAGTGTTTAATATAGTTCCAGGTTGCTGGGATGAACATCCAACCAGACAGTTATGGAAGGAAGCAATTTATTTGAAACTTACAGATCTAGGGCAAGATCAATCACGCAAGGAAAAATCCAGATCCCTTTCTCAGATCCAAGTAATGAGAAGTAACCAAATGGCCAGCAAATATCAAAAGCAAGAAGCACAGACTGACTGACATCAAGCAGGACTCTCAGAGCTCAGATTACTCTCTATAGCTTTGGGCTACTATCAGATCTTCCACCAAATTCACCTTTGGGCTAGATCCCAGGATCTGCCACCAGTGACACCTCTTATAGCTAGGTAGCTATAGACTCAAGTTATAAGCCTAATAAAACACCTGAGTCTATGGGGTACATACATTCATAGTTAAACCACCACATTCTGCCACTGGTCCCATAGACTGACTATTTCACAATGTACATTGCATTCAGTCAAATTTCAAGGGTTCCATAGTCTTTACCAACTTTAAGACTGTCTCTTAACTGTCAGTCCTATAAAATCAAAACATGTTACATACTACCAGCATATAATAGCACAGAGTATACATTTCCATTGCTATAAGGCATACCAAGGAGAGCCTGAACTAATGTGAAATCTATAATGATCAGGTAAACATTAAACATTTGTAGTTCAAGTCTGACATCCATAATGAGTGAAAACAGTCTCTGTATTTCTAGTTTTAATCTCTTCCGCTGGTCTGAGTAGCCAGGGAAATCCGTTCGGAGCCAACAATGCAGGCCTGGTACACCCAAAACATTTTTGGTTGGGTCTTCATTGCAAACCATGGTCCATCTTACAATGGAGTCTCACTGGCCTCTAATACAGGGACATTTCCCTGCTTCCAATGCTACATTTCAGCAGTGGCTCCTAGAATGGTGTACATTTCATGATCTACTTCCATGCATTTTCATGCTTTGAACATCAGTGCCAGGTGTTCAGTGACACAGCTATTTTGTTAATCCAGGGAGGAAATAAATCTTCACCTTCAGCCTTCAGAATCCTTTTCAGTCATCTCCTTTCAAAAGAACCTGCATTCCTAGTCACTTAGTCTTTCCTGTGTCGACATCACCTCAGGCATCTATCCACTATTTCAGTGTGAAACACATGACCTGCTTAATGGTGATAATCTGCTTGACAAAAGCCACTTCACTAACACAAAACCAGTCTCTGTTCAGGAATAGAGTGCATTCAGCAAATATTTCAATTTGTTTTTGTTTGTTTTATATCAAAACCTTTCAACTGATTATACTTTAAAATACTTTACTCACTTTTTGCAGTCTCTCTCTCTCTCTCTCTCTCTCTCTCTCTCTCCTGCAAAGAGTGAGTAGAGTGCAGAAGAAAGAACAATGGCAGATTATGAGAACAACTATTCCATGATTTGATTAATTAGATGAGCAGACAGGAAAGCATGTAAGAGGAAGCTGATGACAGGGGTGGATGAACAGTAAGTAGATCTCCCTGTTTACCAAAAGCAGTCTCCTGATCATATTCTAAATCACAAGGGTGTTCTTTACTGCTGCAGTGGATGGGGGTGAATAGCGTGTCAGTAATTGTTTGATTTCAGCCTGCCATTGGATGGAGAGTCTAAGGCCTATATGAGAAGAGTGAAAATGATTGGCTTGTTCTCATCTGAGCATCTCCTTGCACTAGAAGTGTGAAGGGTTCAGGTTTCTAGGCCATGCGATTTCCCTCGGTGAAATAAAGAGAGGCAATAATCTGTGCTCTGCTTACCTCCCTGGACTTTTGAAATTGCTTCCTGTAGGTTAAAATAGATTTGTGTTGATAATGAACCTGGAGGGTGTTAAATGGTTTGTACTTGATTGAGTGTTTAACTTGAAGAACTAGATTGTTGGAATTTTGTCAGATGAAAATATTACTAAAATATTAAATATTTTAAAATATGTCTCCTTGCTTCTCAATTAATGCTTGCTGTTATAATTAGGTCAAATGCTCCTACTTCTAAATATTTAGGTATCTCTCTAGTATGTCAGCTTTCAGTATTGAGCCTTCTGTGATAACCAGCAATTTATTTGCCACCCATTTTGACTAAATCTTAAAACAACTCATTTACATGTTTAATTCATTGCACACTGTGAAAGTGATCTAAAGCTTCTGTAATTCCCATATCAATCTCATGAGTTGGAGTACGTATCATTTTCAGAAGAGATTGTTTATTTATAGGAGGATGCACTAGATAAACTTAATATGTGAAAGAAAGTGTTTCCTCTGAGCACATATAAAAGATTATCAGAATAATATAAATAAAAATATATATTTAAAAAAAGATTATATGCAAAAATTAATTTCTAATTTAAATAAATAAGAATATGTCAAACTTTCTCTTCTCATTTCTCCCTAATGAGACATGAAAATTCATAAAAATATTAGAAAATGCATTAATACAATGAACTTTATGTTTTAAATGACAATTGAGATATCTAAACCTGACTTTAACAATTCTGAAACGTGAAGATAATTTTCTATGTACTGTAAACATCCTTCAGCAAACCTTGATAAAAGAGTTCTGTTTAAATAATCACACAAAAGAGAAAGAGGAAGTGAAGATTATTATGGAAACTCTTAGGTTTTACTTCTCAGCATATTGGGAAAAAGAAAGCTCACAAGAAAACATGTGCAGTTCTGAAAATGTCTGAAATGTATGAAATGCAAGATGAATTATTTCCAACTACTTTCTCCAAGTCATCTTCCTCAGCAGCTCCCTGGCTTCACATGGCTATGCTTGAAATAAGAGCAACACCATTAATTTACAAGGTGGAAGTATTAAGTCCACAATTGCAAGGGTTTTAAAAAGCCCTAAGCAGAAATTGACTGTAGGAATTTTATGGGCAAAGGATAAGAAGTTTTCTATAAATTGATTGCAATCAAACTGAGCAAAATCCCTGTCAGTGACCTTGAGATCAAGGTTAGAATGAAAATCAACTTAGTCAGAAGTTCCAGCATGAGAACATGGTATATTTGTGTGCAGTGGGTTGTGTGACTACTCTTAGAACTTGAATTGGGTCATGTCAACAACTGAGGGAAATTTTAATTTTTAATTTTGAAACTACTCATATAATTCAATGCAATTAAATTAATTATTAATTATACAAGAAGTATAATAGCCATGTAACAGTTTATAGTGCTGATTTATCTTTTTTGTTTTTTTTTTTTTTTTTTTTTTTTTTTTTTTTAGGAGAGAGACACAGAGAGACAGACAGAGAGAGAGGGAGAGGGAGATAAATATGGGCGCACCAGCAGTCTCTCAGCTGCTGTGAACAACATCCAGATGCATGCACCCCCTTGTGGGCAAGTGCGGCATTGCGCCCTTGAGTCATTTTGCATCTGCTTAAACGTGGGACCTGGAGATTGGAACCAGGTTCTTAGGCTTAGCAGGCAGGTGCCTTAACCGCTAAGCCATCTCTCCAGCCCTTTTTTTTTTTTTTTTTTTTTTTTTTTTTTTTTTTTTTAACCAGCAAATAGAGCACAGCATTAAAACCCGTTTTGTTACCACTTTGCAGCTATCCAGGCCTTTCTGATGCTTTGCAATGTACTGATGGGTAAAACTTTCAATAAATTTCAAGAAATGTTTCCTTTCTAGTCAATGAATTGTCTATATCTTTTTATAGGCACATATATGTATATTTAATTATATATTTATGCATGTATTCTTATAGGCCCTTTTATTTATATGCCTACATATATATGTATGTATGTATGTATGTATGTATGTATGTATGTATGTATGTGTGTATATATATATATATATATATATACACACACACACACATATATTCCACCTATATCTACATATACATGTATGTGGAAGATATTTTTTTTTTTTTGGAGAGAGACAGAGAGAGACAGGGAGAGAGGGAGAGGAAGACAGATAGAGATGGGCACACCAGCAGCCTCTCAGCTGCTGCAAACGAAATCCAGATGCGTGCTCCCCCTTGTGGTCAAGTGCAGCATTGCACCCTTGCATTACTGCATCTGGCTAAACATGGGAGAGATAGGAACCAGCGTTCTTAGGCTTAGGAGGCAGGCACCTTAACCGCTAAGCCATCTCTCCAGCCCCAAGATTCTTTTTTGAGACCCTAGGAAAACCATGTTAATGTTCAATGACTTTAAGTGACTGGGCTACACTAGATGGTCCACTTAAATAGGAGCTTGAAACAGAATACAGAGACAAGAAATGGAAGAGGGACAGAGGATATTTATGACAGAGCATGGCTTAAGACTCAACGCTCATAACAGCACTCTTTTTGAATTTGTCTTGCAAAGTGCTTACACTGTTGCCTTCAAGAGAGGCATTGACATGTTCTGGAACTTTTGTAATTTGAAAATTTATGAATTCTATGTTCTTCCCTCAGCTTATGTTTTAGCATCCCAGTTTACTGATTTCTCTCTCTTCCCTTTTTATTATAATTGGTTGTCAGGATACTTTTTTCTATACAAACATTTATACTATTTTAATTTGATGTTATTGTGGTTTAGAAAAGTATTATTTGACACTAAAAGCAACACTGGTTTCATATTTATCTTCTCTTTCTGTTGATAGAAACTGAGAAGAATTTGATATTTGAGGATAATATGCTGTCAGCCCCTGTTCCTACAAGCATGCCTTTAACAGGTTTGGGTATACTTAATTGAGTGCCACTTGAGATCTAGTGTATTTTTTTGTTTGTTTGTTTGCTTTTTTTACATACTAAACCTGGCAAATCCTTATATAATTCCTATGTGGCACAGGATGGTGTTGAAGAGCTCAACTCTGGTGCAATATACTGAACAATACCAAGCAGTTACAATTCATTTTTTAAAAATATTTTATTTATTTATTTATTGAGAGAGAGGTGCAAACAGAGAGAATGGACATGCCAGGGCCTCTAACCACTGCAAACAAACTCCAGACATTGCATCACCTTGTGCATCTGGCTTATGTGGATCCTGGGGAAACGAACCTGGGTCTTTGGCATTGCAGGCAAGTGCCTTAACCACTAAGCCATCTCTCTAGCCCAAACAGTTACAATTTTTAATCCAAAGTGACTCACAGCCCATATTCCTGTTCTTGGTCATTTCTGAACATTTCTCTGCTTCCCCTTGTTGCTTCAGATTACTGAATTAATAAAGACTGTTCTATCTTATTGTTCTGTAATGTTTTCAAGTTACATTAAAATGTCTGATTACTTTTCCTGCTCTTGACTAAATTTGTTGAAACAGGGTTAATACATTTCCTTTGTTGACTGTCACCAAATTAATCCTGGTAGAGATGAACAACTCTTAAACATTGAGTCAATACTCTTTAGTTTTGTTGAATGAATTAATGTCATTTCTTATGATTTCTACATTAGTTATAAGTTTTAATTTAAAATCTAATTATTAGTGATATGGTATTCCTTTTAATTAAAAAACCTCCTTAAATATATGCAATGAATAAGCAGTTAATCAATTCCCTTGTTCTGTTAAATGTTATAGATGACATGGGAATTACTTTAATTTCTAATATTGATGATCTCTCTGGGTATACTATGATATTTTATCTTGTTCGACAATTCTGAAGGACTCAAAATCAGCCAAAATGCATCTCTGTAACTGCTTCTATTGTGTTCTTTACTTACCTTCAAATATATCTAATGGGAACTTGCACGTCAGGCATTCTTTGCTCATTACTTACAACATTGTGCTAAGTCTCATTTCAAGACTAGTCTTGTGAACGACATGCTGAATATGGTAGCAAAAGTTATTTCTTTTACCTTCTCCTGCAATATTGATGATTGTAGAACTTACTCTGTGCTTAGCCTTGAACTCTGATCATTGCAGCCTCCAAACAAAGCTTCACAAGCCAAAGGGCTTATTGACCAACAGAAAGTGAGCATGTATCAATCTTTTTGTAGAGTTTACATTTTTAATAAATAGCTTCACAAAACAAGGTATTAATATATGAAAAAAAGGTTATTCTACAAAGATGCCCAGCACAGTATATTTTTCCTATTGAAATGAAGAGATGAAACTATACAAGAACGTTGCAGTGTGCACAGACAAACCAGCTGTGATTCACATGTGAACAAACACAGGCTAAAAAAGGAAGCTAGCAACCTTAGAAATCCATAAATGTGAATGGATTTTTAGAACAGAAGGAAAAACTCAGACTGGCATAACTGCCAATGCTGAACTGCTCCTCCATCAGGATCAGGGTGGCAGTGCTGACCGAGTCATATATTAAGTTGAGAGAATACTGGAGAAAAAGTAGCATGGCTACAGAAGGCTAGCTCAGATAATCCTGCTGTTACTCTTCCACCACCCGATACCCCACCTCTGCTGACTACAATTTTAGACTTTCAAGTCCTATCTGTGGAGTGAACAAAAGAAATGAGGTATACTCCAAAATTGCTTAGAATTTCAATGAAGTTAACAATTATAGTTATTTACTTTCCTTTGAGAATAATTATGTGTACATAAAAACAAGTTTCCAATTATACAATGCAATGTTTTAAAACATGCTTTCTTATTATTAAGTCTTATAAAATGCTAAGAAAGCCCATGCATGTGTTTTTGCTTCTTCATTCCTAGGTCCAGATTTACTTTGTGAATTAATCTTTTTTTTCTTTTTTCTTTTTCTTCCCCCCCCCCCACTGCTAAAATAAATGCTGGACCAAAGCTACTCAAATACAGAAGGAAGGGAATTGGTTTATAATTCTAGGGGTAAAGTCCTTAATGATAGAAAATGCAAACTAGTAGAGGAAGAGTCAGCTGATCACATTGCATCCAGTCATGAAGCTGAGAGGGAACAAGGAGTGGGGCCAGGCTAGGAAGCCTCAAGGCTCAGTGATTAACTTCCTCCAGTGAGACATCCTTAAACAACCTTCTCAAACAGCACCACCAGCAGGTAACCATGTGTTCAAACTCATGAGCCTATGAGGATTATTTTGCATTCAAATCACAACGCTGCATAATGACTAGGGAGAAGGTAAAGTTTTCAAGACATCTGTTAGAAAAAACCTGCACACTCAAAAACCAGATATCTCCCGCAGCTGTCCTCTTGGTTGTGTTGATTACATGGCCTTGATAATTCCCATTTCAAATGTTTACTCAAACACTGTGAAACATGCAGAACACCTTAAAACAAAATGATTCCTTTTCAGGAGCATTCCTTTACTTTGAACAGCTGTCTAAGCCTTTTGACAACTAAGAAGAATTTAAAAGTGAGGATATAATTTTAGTGGACAATATAGAGGCCACTGAAGGAGCTGAAGCACAGAGTTTGCAGAGCTGAATTTTATGACCGAGGTACATAAGTGCCATTATAGAGGCTAATTCTGCACTATATATGTCATGAGAATATAGTACCATTCATCTCCTAAAGTGAATTTTACTGGAAGACCTTGGGAAGGTGGATGGGAGCACAGACCAAGAAAACTTGCATCAGTTTCGTTGGGTTCATATTCTCTGGAGAGAACAGCTCCTTATTTCATTTGATGGCCTTTTAAAATAATGCATTAACCTCATATACACATATGTGCATATATTTTTATACCATTTAATTATATTACTGGATCTTGATACTGAAAGACTTTTTTAAAGATTGCATTCTTCCTTGCAGCCAAGGTAAATTTATTTTTATCAAGTATTTAATAAATAGACAAAATTGGTGGCTCGGCTCATGGCGCTAAGTATACATGTTTCATTTCACATGAGTCAATCTGGAGCTTGTGTTTTTGTCTTGTTCCTTAAATTTTACTGTGTTCATGTGTCCTTATGAATAAGTATACTTAAAGCATGACAGAACAGTAAGGATTCAAGAAATCCTGCATATCAAGGATCTAGGTTAAAGTATATTAACAAATTGAGATTTTCTTTACAATGCCAATCAAAACTGGGTTTTGGCTGAGAATAAGGCTCAGTGGTAGAGAGCTTGCCTGGAATGCACAAGGTCCTTGACTGAATCTGCACCAAGGGAGAATATAGTGGTAATAAATAAAAACATAGTTAATTAATTTTTGGAAGGGGATCTTAGTGCACACTGCATTTCTGGAACCCCATTCATTTGTTTAAACAATGTATTATAGTTAGCCTACTCCTTTTTTATTTTAGATCACTCTTTAAATATTAAATGGCAGCTGACACTCCATTTATTGCCTCCAAAGTAAACACATAAGGAATCTCTTCCTCCACAAACCGACATCATGACAAACAACAACACGATCATTGTTTCTCAATCATGACTTGAAAGCAGAGGTTCTGGATCCTTTAGATGTTTCCATATGCATTGAAATGTTTTTAAATAGGAAACTTCTGAGTCTGACTTAGAAACCAGGAAAAACCAATGGATAATTTTGCTGTGGTGTGTTCCATGGATGTCACATTATGGAGATAGTGGATATTGAGGAGTATGGATTGAAATAAGTCCCCAAGTGCCTGTTAGTTAAAATATTTTTAAACTTATTTCAAAGATAAATCAAAGAAGCCAGGAGTGGTGGTGCACGCCTTTAATCCCAGCACTTGGGAGGCAGAGGTAGGAGGATCACTATGAGTTCAAGGCCACCCTGAGACTATATAGTGGATTCCAGATCAGCCTGGGCTAGAGTGGGACCCTACCTCGAAAAATCAAAAAAAAAAAAAAATACTAAGAAACTGGTCAATTTTTAAGGGGGAAATGGTAGATCACTGCCTGAGTGCCTGGGAAAGGCAAAGAGCCAAAAAAACTCTCCAGTTTTAAATAAGGACAAGAGACATGAACATGAGTCATCAATGGAGTCACAAGAAGGCAGAAAAAGGTCAATTCAGAGAAGGAAGGGAGGAAAGAGAAATTAGCATATTTTTGTGAAGGTGAAGCAAATGGGGATTCTAGTCATAAATGGAACGCAAGAGTAAGGCAAATAATCAGGAAGATGATGGTGGCAGCACTGAGACAAGCGTGTGTTCGTTGTACTTCCTGTCAGGTGTTCCTCGTGGACACAGACTGTCCCATGAAGAACTACCCAATGCCTTGTGGAAATAGTGGAATACAGTCTTTAATTTTCATTAATTTATACAGAAATACTGAAATTTATGCATGTTTATCCCTTGAGGGAGAAAATCACTTCTAATACATTCTGGGCTGAGAAACCATCTCCAAGGAATAGAATAATTACGGAGCTCAGAGGAGCCCCTGAGCATGTGCTTCCTTGTAATGACCTCTCCTAGCAGCATTTGTTTCTTATACACACAGAAACAACGAGTATATTAGAAAAAAGCTTAAAACGTATTCAAATATAATTATTTCTATATGATGGAATCATTAATACAACATTTTGTCAATGTGTTCAGTAAATATCTACATTTGTATAAAACTTTAAAATTTTGCATATATAATTCATCAATTTTTTAAGTTGCATTTTTTTGGATATGTGTGATACATGGTGTAGTGTATGCATGTGTGTGTGTGTGTGTGTGTGTGTGTGTGTGTGTGTGTGCGTGCGCAGATGCATATACTATGGTGAGGAGATCAGAGGAAAACTTTGGCTTTTTACATTTACATAGGTGCTGGGGATTGCACTCATGTCCTTATGTTCCCACAGAAAGTTCTCATCCTGCTGAGCCATCTCCCCAGTTTCCTCATTGATAATTTTTGAAAAGCCTTTTACATAAACCAAGGCCTTAAAATGCATTACATGTTAAAGTGAATTCTGAAATATATTCAGAAATTGTAAACATACAATTATTAGTGAAACCTGCATCTCCAGATTAAATTAATTGTTCTTATATCATTATGGAAATCAGTTATAAGCTAAGTGATGGTTATGGGTCAATGGCTACTGAGTTCAAGGTCCCAATGTATCAAAAGGAAAATAAAAAATAGGAAAACATTCCATTTTCACAAATAAATGAAAAATAAGAAAACAAGTCAAAAGCCCAGAAATGGACTCATATAAACTCAATTAACTGTTCTTTGACAAAGAAGCAAAAATTATATAATGTAGGAATGATAGTTTTTAAAACATGGAGATAGAGAACTGGATGACCATATCAAAAAGGAAGAAGAGAAATCTAGATACAAGCAATATACCTTCAGAGACTGTGATACAAAATCAGTAATAAATTTTAGTGTAAAATTTTAAAAATGTATAAAGCTCCTAGAACATCATATAGGAAAATAACCCAGAAGACTTGGGCATGGTAATGTCACTTTACATAAAATATCATAAAAAATCTTTGATAAACAAGGTTCCATTAATTTTTAAAACTTCTGCACCACTGGGATAAGTCCTAAGGACACAGGCAAACATATGTCCTTAAGGTAATGTAGAAAATTGTATATTGATACTATATAATAATATAGAGAATTCTGAAAGTAATACTTTCTCTAATGCACTGAGCTCTGCTTTTTCCATGCTTTCTGAAAGGAGACTTTCTATAATTCACCAAGACATTATATAGAACTTCATTCTAATCCAATTCTGGTAACATTGAACATCTGCATTTTAATCAATTAATGTTAGATGAATGAAGAATAAGAACCATGGAAAGACCAATTCTACCAGCTCCAAAAAAAAAAAAAAAAAAAAAAGGAGAGGGGCTGGAGAGGTGGCATAGTGGTTAAGGCACTTGCCTGCAAGGCTAAAGGACCATCTCCAGTACCCACATGAAGCCAGATGTACAAGGTGGCACATGGATCTGGAGTTCATTTGCAGTGGCTGGAGGCCCTGGTGTGCCTATTCTCTATCTGACTCTCTCTCTCTCTCTCTTTAATAAATACAATAATTTTTAAAAAGAGGAGATAAGTGTTGTTATACAGTAAATAAAGAAAATACAAAAAATAGTGAAATTAATATTAAAGAATGATCTTTACCACAAAAGTTTGAATAATGTCTATGTTAATTAGGTTGGTTTAGGCATTATATAATGCAAATATATTTCAAAAAAACAAGTTACTTATCATAAATATATACAATTGTTCACATGTAGATTTCTCCTTTTTTTGGAGCTAGTAGAATTGGTCTTTCCATGGTTCGTATTTTTCATTCATCTAACATTAATTGATTAAAATGCAGATGATGTTCAATGTTACCAGAATTGGATTAGAACGAAGTTCTATATAATAGGAAAATATTCAAGTGTTATTTTTCTTTGAACATATGCTTGCTTTTTTTGTGACATCGTGAGACCAAAATATCTGGGACTAATTCTTTAAAAGAGTAATATTACATATGTTATTTCTCCTGGCATGGCTATGTAAAAGGTGATGGTATGGCAAGATTCTCAAACAACTGAATGACCTCATTCCACAGAGGTGTGTGCTTTCATCAGATCACTAACACTATCTGTCTCCACTTTAAATAACTACAGAAAAATATTTGGGTACCCTCAATAAAAAGTCTTAAAAGTCAGGTATTAATATGTTAAATTGTGTCTTTTAAGAGGCCCTATGTAGGAGTAGTATGGAAGTTAGAAGGTAATTTATTGGATCTCTAAAATGGTAAATTCCGGGTAGCCTAATCATGAACAACAGTGTTACTTTAAGCATGACTGTGAACAAATACCTGATAAGACACCACTAAAGCCAGGAGAGGGTTTATTCAGGCTTTCCCTTTCAAAGGGATAGATTCTATCCCGGCAGCAGGAAGAGGAAGGGACTTGGTCACATTGCATTCATACATAGCTAGGAAGGTCTGTGGATAAACAGGAAGTGGTGGCTGTCTCAGAACCTGTAGCCCTCCTACTGAGAGACTCCATCTCCTAGATGGTCCCCAAGTTTCCTGAACAGCGCCAGCAGCTGGGAATCAGGTGTTCAAACACAAGAGCCTATGAGGGACATTTTATATTCAAACCATAACTCAAATGTTACGGTCACCAGTCATATTTTCAATTATGACAGATGGCCTTGCAGATTTTCACACTTCTATATGTGTGTTACGTGACTTTCCATATCCGCGTGACGACAGACTCATGCTGTGTTGCCTTGGAGTGGAAATGTTACTCACATAGACACAAAGATCCTTGTGGGGTAATTTGCTATGTTCATTACATTTAGAAAAGCAAATGATCCTAGAGGAAGAAAAAAACCTACAAAAAGGAAAATGAACAACTTTTATAACTGTAATTGACATTATTGACTTCCTAAAATGATCTTGTGGGTTTTGAACATATCTATCCATTTTCCATGACTTTTATATTGAATGTTGTTAGGTTCTTCGTTTATGAAGGATTAGATCATTTTTAGCTGCCATGGCTGTAAATTTCACCTGCAGTTATTACCCATGCTTTGTTCCTCGGCTCTGACATCATCAGCTGTAAGAGGGAAATGCTGTCACTGTCATTGAAGAGAAAAATCCAGCTTTCACTTTCACAACTGCATTGGTGCAGCAGGAAGCCATGGTCTTGCCATGTGCCTTTCTGATACTGAGGTAAGCAGATACTATGCCAGGACACCCTGTGAGTTAAGCAGTGTTGAGTGAAGACTGGCAAAATTCACCATCTGGCTTCAGCCTTCTTACTGTTCGCTTCACTTCCTGTGGTTCCTTTCCGTTAAATTGCATTTTGTTTCATTATAATACTGGTACATATGGAAAGGCTGAGAGGAAAAAAAAAATCAGGGATTTTCTTTTAGTACACAGGTTCATAATTTCCTATAATGACTGCTCTCGCCTTTATTGTAATTGAATAATTAACCTCTTCTGCACATGTCTCAAGGAAACAGCTGAAATCTCAGTTTTGTAGAATGTACTCTCCTTGTAAAGCAAGAGGGCATTCTTAAAGATAGACAGGTAACTGCATGCTATACTGAAACAGAATCTGATGACTAAGAATACTGAAGGTTTTTTAAAAAAATATTTATTGATAATTTCATTTCTTCTTTTCAAAATTATATATTCTAAAAACACAAAGAAGTGATAATATTAAATTTCAAAATTTCAGCAAATCATTAAATCAATAAATGGGCCAACTCCCTTCTGAAGTATATTTAGCAAAGACTTTTGTTTTTCACATTAACTGGGCTTTCATTTTACTCAGGTGATTATTTCCTCTCCTGTGCGGAAACTTTATTTATTTATTTATTTGGTTATTTTCACACACGTACATGTGTGTGTGTGTGTGTGTGTGTTTGTGCTCACACGAGTGTGCACATGCACATACCAGGGTCTCTTGTTGTTGCAAATGATCAGCGGGTGCTCAAGACACTTTTTGCATCTGTCTTTGGTGGGTGACTTGAGAATTGAAGCTGGGCAGGAAGGTTTTGCAAGCAAGCACCATTAATTACTAACCCAGCTCCCCTTCCCTAGAAGCTTTCTAATTCCATGTAATCACACTTCTCAATTCTTAGGATCATTTCCTGTGCTATTGGAGTTCTTTTCAGGAAATCCTATGCCCACATCTTGAAGTGTGTTTCCCTTATGTATTTCTGTAGCAGTTTCAGTATTTTAGACCTTATGTAATTGTTTTGATCCATTTTGAATTAATTTTTATGCAAGATGACAGACGTGAATCAAGGTTAATTTTTCCTTTTCCTTTTTTTTTTCTTTTTCTTTTTGGTCTCTTTAGAAGCACAGTCTCACTATCGACTAGACTGACCTGGAAGTCACCCTGTAGCTCCAATCTGGCCCCAAACTCACTGTGATCCTCCTACCTCAGCCTCCCACGTGCTGGGACTAAAGGCATGCTCTTCACGGCTAGCCTTAAGTTCACTTTTCTACACATATATATCTGGTTTTTCAACACTCTTTATTAAAGATCCTGTCTTTTTGCCAATGTGCATTTTTGACACCTTTGAAACTTTCATGGATTTCTTCTAGGCTCTTGATTTCTGTTCCACTGACATAGATGTATGTTTTCATGATGGTGCCATAGTTATTACTATGGCTCTGTAGTATACCTTGAGATCAGCTCTTGAATACCTCTACTAATAATCATTTAGGCTTGGAGTGTCTTGGCTATTCATGGCTTTTTGTTCCATGAAATTTGAATTATTTTTCTTTTTCTGTGAAGCATGGATTTTAAATTTTGACAGAGATTGCACTGAATCTATAGATCACTTTCAATAATTTAATCATTTTTACAACATCAATTCTGTCAATCCATAAACATGGAGATTTTTCTTTTTTTTCTGTTCATTTTTTTATTGACAATTTCTATACTTACATACAAAAAAAACATGATATTTCCCCCCCCCATTCCACTTTAGAACTCCAATGTCCATCATATCCCCTCCCTCTCTCCATTAGTCTCTCTTTTAATTTGATGTCATCATATTTTTCTTCCATTTTGAGGGTCTTCCAAAGGTATTGCTAGGCACTGCAAGGTCATGGATATCGAGGCCAATTTCTGTCTGGGCAGTTGCATTATAAGAAGTCATACTCTTCCTTTGGCTCTTCCATTCTATTCACCCCCTCTTCTGCAATGGTCCCTGGGCCATGGAGGGTGTGACAGAGGTGTTTCAGTGCTGGGCACTCCTCCATCCCTTCTTCTTAGCACTATGTTGCCTTTTGGGTCATCCCAGTGGTCATCGCCATCTGAAAAGAGAAGCTTCTCTAACCAGAAATGAGAGTAGTGTTAATATGTGAATATGAACATTAAGTGTAGTGCTTTCAGGGCAGCTTGGTGGGAATAATATATTCATTTAGTCAGACAAGAGCAGGCTTTATACCCCCAAGGCTCATGACCTCACCTGCCATAGACTTTTGCTTAGGTTTTTCAGTACCAGGTATGTATTCCCTCCCATAGAGAAGGCCTTCAGTCCAATTATGAAGCAGTTGGTTACCCAAGAGCAGACATGCCACTATTACACCCATTCAGTCATTGGGCCTATATGGCCAAACTTGAATATTCAGTGTCCACTGTTTTCACTGCTGATGACTTCTGTGTCCCATACAGCTGCATGCAGTGCAGCTTTTTCCAGCTTTCAGTTGGCTGGTCTACAGGGAGAAGGTTTTCTGCTCAGCACCAGCTTGCTTTCTCAGTGACCTTGCCTCTCGGGCAAGAGATGTCTTCAGCAATAGGGTCTTACTATCTGTTTCTCACGGGGAACCAAGGGCTTTGGCAAAAGCCTTTAATGTTTTGGAGGCTATCTAGACCGCCTTGGCCAACAACTCACTGGAAGGTATCCCATCCCAGGCACTGAAAATTTTCTAGTAACATTCTACAGCTTCTAGATGTGCCATTCTTCAAAAAAGTAGGTTTACATAAGTCTTATTCATAATATCTTGAATTTAGATTGACCCTCCTCCTGCCCTTCTTTTATGCATTCTCTTCCCATGGCCTCGCATAGGCCATTCTCCTCCCTGTAATCTGTTCTTCTACTTACATATGTGCAATACCATACACTTAAGTCCTTCCCTTTCCTCCCTCCCTTATAGCCTTTTACCAGCTTACTGGTTCTTACTCATGAGGTTTTAAAGTCTCTATAGGTAGGCATGCTGGGCACACACCTTCAATTCCCGCACTTGGGAGGCAGAGGTAGGAGGATTGCTGTGAATGTGGCCAACCTGAAACTACATAGTGAATTCCAGGTCCACCTGGGCCAGAATGAGACCCTACCCTCAAAAAAATAAATAAATAAATAAATAAATAAAAATAAAAAAGTCAAGTCTCTGTCTCTATAATGCAGATGTCTTTGTCCCCTTGCCTAGATTCTTTTCCTAGACTTTCTTGGAACTTACTGGGAATAGATTATTTTTCCTGATTTACTACATCAAGTACATCATTGGTCTATAGAAAGGAATCTTACTTTTGCATTATAATTAGTACCCTGATACTTTGCTGATAGTGTTTATCAGGTCAAAGAGTCTGTAGTGAGTGCTAGGGCATCTTCTGCATAGGGTAATGCTGCAAGCAGATAGCATCATGCCCTACCTCTCTATGGTCAGGAGACACTAGTCAAAGCTGGTAAGTTTAAAGCTTCAGCTTCTCAAAGCAGAGTACCACAGAAGTCCACATTGCAAGTGTAAAAGCATCCATTATATCGTGTTATTTCTCAGCTTGAATGGAAGCATACAGACATGAGAGGTCTCCACCGAAATGCCAGAAATATTAGAATAATCTGCACAAGAATGCAGCAGTTATGGGCTGGAGAGATGGCTTAGTGGTTAAGGTGCTTGCCTGCAAAGCCAAAGGACCTCCCTTTGATTCCCCAGCACCCACGTAAGCCAGATGCACAAGGTGGCACATGCGTCTGGAGTTTGTTTGCAGTGGCTCTAGGCCCTGGTGAATCCATTCTTCCTCTCTCTCTCTCTCTCTCTCTCTCTCTCTGCCTCTCTCTCTCTCAAATTAATAAATAAATAATAAAACATTTTTTAAAATAAAAATATAAAAAATGCACTATGATAACATACTTTAATGAGCAGTTATCAATATACTTAAACAGATAAAAAATAGTAAGCATCAGGAAAAAAATAAAGTGTTCACAAAGAAAGATACAGATGATAATCAAATGAAAATTTGAAACTGAAAAATAAGGAAACAAAGATTAGTGGGACAGCGTAAAAGCAGAATAGGGGAGGAAAGAAAACAATGACCGAGTGGAAATTAACCAATCTGTACAACAGAAAGAATGAACTGAGCATGCAATGAATGTCCAGGAAGAGGTTTGGGAATAGAAAATATTTCATAGTGTAAGAATGGAAGGGGGCATAAGAAAGGCAAGATGTAAAAGACAAACAGCAAATAACGGCTAGAAATTCTCCCAATCCATCTAAGGAACAAACAAAGGGTTGAAAAATCTGAGCGAACTTTACATCTACATATGTCAAAGTGAAGGCGTGACACCAAGATGTATCATTGACAAACTTTAGAAAAATAAAGACCAGGGCTGGAGGAGATGGCTTAGCGGTTAAGGCGCATGCCTGTGAAGCGTAAAGATCCCTGTTTGATTCTCCAGGTGTCACGTTAGCCCAATGCACAAGGTGGCACATGTGTCTGGAGTTTGTTTGCAGTGACTAGAAGCCCTGGCACGCCCACTCTCACTCTTTCTATCTCTCTTCCTCACTCTGTCTCTAATAAATAACTAAATAAATAAAAATAAAACTAAGTAAAAAAGAAAAGACCAAAAT
The DNA here is from genome assembly GCA_036365145.1 of Orientallactaga sibirica. NCBI lineage: Eukaryota > Metazoa > Chordata > Mammalia > Rodentia > Dipodidae > Orientallactaga > Orientallactaga sibirica. Next base: position 35,031,892 of record JAEOAD010000019.1, read on the forward strand.
AAATGGATACTATGTAAAATAAATCAAACCTCAACAGAAAACAATGCAAAATGTTTAATTAGATAATGGACAAAAACACAAAGAGTTGCTTCAACAAATCTTTAAAGATGTAAAGGAATGTAAACACTTTTTTGTGGGGAAAAATAAGTTAGGCTTGAAAGTCTTTCATCAAAACTGGGAGAGATTGTAGGGATAGGAGTATCATTTTCTTCAAATGTCTCTTTGAAACATCAGTTTGTCAGGGGAGCATGGGTCAAGTAGGACAACGAACTCTGAGCAGATACTGCTGACACTGAGGGTTAGGTAGCAGGGCTGTTATTAAACAGTAAAGTAGAAATCATGCAATCATCCCAGAAATCAAGGTGCAAACCCCAGTCAAGGAAAGGAGCAGTGGTGACCGAGTCAGTGCTCTCAAGGACCAGCTAAAGAGGAAGGTTAGCTCAAGATTCAGCAGAGGACAAGTTGCCTGCCTGCCTGCTTGCTTTCTTGCTTTCTTGCTTTCTTTAAATTTTGTTTGTGTATTTGTTTATTTGAGAGTGACAGAGAGACAAAGAGAGAAAGAGGCAGATAGATAGAGAATGGGCTGCCCAGGGTCTCCAGCCACTGCAAACGAACTCCAGATGCATGCACCCCCTTGTGCATCCGGCTTACATGGGTCCTGGGGAATTGAGCCTTGAACCATGGTCCTTAGGCTTCACAGGCAAGCACTTAACTGCTAAGCCATCTCTCCAGCCCCCTCTGTGAATCCTATCAGCTGCCATTGCCCTTGTGGCTTACTTTTGTTGGTAAATTTGAGGCTCTGATTTTAAAAAAAAAGAATATCTTCATTTATTCTCCTGTATTTTGTTGTTCAGACTTTAGACCTGATGAACTTATAGCCAGGTTCACTAATGAATGGTAATGATTGGGACCAATGAGTTTTCTAAAACAAAGAATCAGGGCTAGAGAAATAGTGCAGCCATTAAAAGGGCTAGCTTGAAAAGCCTGTCAGATGCAAAAGCCAGTGCAAAGCCAGATGCCCAAAGTAGCATATGCATCTGAAGTTCATTTCTGGTGGCAAGAGGCCTGATGTGACCATTATCTCTCTCTCTTAGAAACCAAATAAAAATATTGTTAAACATGTCAGGAAGAAATAAAAAGATGACAAGAAGAAAATGGAAGGGAAGTGAGGTCAAAACAGACCAAAAGGGAGCAAAGGAGAAAGAGTAAGGAGAGAGAAAGAGGAAGGAAGGCATGACATCCAAATGAAGAGAAAAATAGAAAAGATTTTTCTACATAGATGAATATTTTATCACTGAACCCTTAAACATTCAAGAGTTACCTGTGCATTCCCCTCCACTCCCTTCTGCTTAGCCCCAGAGTCTCTCCATCTATCCTGTGTGAAAAGTCTTCATCCACCGTTAGTGTCCTTATGAAAACAGAAAGCAACTGTACACTTGCCGGGCGGGGAAGTGGTTGAGCAAGAGTTCTTTGGTGTGATCATTACCCAATTTGAATTTGCAAATAAACTGAGGCAAAGATCATAGGACAGGCAGCTGAGGTCCAGAAGGCCAAGTGTGTAAACCAAACATAACTTCATTAACAAAGGATCTAACCAGAGCAAGATGCTGTGTGTGATGTGTGCAGGGAAAGCTGATAAGGTGAGGTCAGAAAGGGTGAAGGCATGTTTGCGGGCTACCACTCTTCTCTCCTGGCCAGATGACACCACCTCCTCTTGGCCCCAATAAGGAGAAGAAAGGAAGTTGAAGAATTTAAAGGCAAGCTTGGTTCAGAGATTAGAGTATTATGGGAATGAGGTTAAAAGCTTATGCAAGGGGCTGGAGAGATGGCTTAGTGGTTAAGGTGCCTGCCTCCTAAGCCCAAGTATGCTGGTTCCAATCTCCAGTGGTCCCAATCTCCAGGTCCCACGTTTAGCCAGATGCAAAGTGATGCAAGGGCGCAATGCCGCATTTGACCACAAGAGGGCGCACACATCTGGATTTTCATTCACAGCAGCTGAGAGACTGCTGGCGTGCCCATCTCCATCTGTCTCCTTCTCACTCTCTGTCTGTGTCTCTCTCCAAAAAATAATAATAATAAAAAAAAGCTTATGCAATGAAGTATTCAGTGACAGTAATTTAGTCTGGAAGGGAGAAGAGAAGGGATGAAGGCTGTGTATGGAGACAAGTGGGGGAGACCACTAGCACGTTATGACATTGTTCAGGTGGTCAGAAGCATTAAGAGTAATCTATAAGTACTAATGACACTTGATCTCATAAGTATTCCAGACTGTTCTTAGAAGGAATGGAGATGACACATGCATGGGCACTTTGTAAATTGAAAATCTCAGCTAATATAAGGCACAGGTACTATTATTCCTGTCCACTACAGAGTCCTGATGCAGAGAGCTGTGCTTTGGAAGATGAGAGAGGGAGCAAGGCAGGGAATGGCTTATAAAGGTAGAAAGGGGGGGGGGGGTGTCATGGCAATCTCCAGGTTTCTGCTATCACCTGTTTTAGTGAGGGCTTCAAAGTCTTCATAAGATAAAGAAAAATCCTCTTTTACCACCTCCTTCTAGAGGAAAACTTCCTTTTTCTCCCTGCAGATAGTCCCTGTTTACCCACTTCACTTAGCTGAGACTCAGTGGAAAGGGCACTTAGGCTTTGCAGCCATTCATTGGCCTTTGTGCTTCTACTTTCCCTTCCTGTGTTGCTTTCATATCAAAATCTTTCCCTCTTCTCTCATTCCAGAAAAGAATGAATAATTCAGATCCATAGTGGTAGTATATATCTCTATGTGAATCTAGAAGAAAGTGCATTACAGGAAAGAAGGAAGATGAAGTTTATAGAACTCTAAATCTGACCTTCTCATATTTTGGATGTATACTGCGTCTATTACTTAAACCACTATTGTCAATAGTAAGGCTAAAATGCAGTATCTTATGTCTATTTCTTGAAAAATTAAGCCTCTAAATTAACCTCCTTGTGTGCTTTATAATACATTTTAACATTCCATTAACAACACCAAGCAAAATAAACCAGCACGCCTTTTTAAACAAGGTAAGTCCTTGGGGAGGAAAAGATCTGGAGTACATGGAAGCGGGAAAACATTGTTTAGAAGAAAAGAAATGAGCAAGATGGATAATATGAAACTTCAATTCAGAGAAAGAATTGATGTGTCTCATAAGTTGAATGATGAACTGCCAGCAACAAAATTAGAAATCAATATGCTATATAAGATTAGTCAGGGTGAGACGGATGGCAAAATGCAGTCATCATTGTTAGAGACAGGACTGAGAATAAAAACAGAAGTACTGGGTCAATCTGAAAGCTGCTGCACATGTGTCTAGGGGAAAATACCAAAGTCTGTCAAAATACCATATCCTTTTCTTATTTTTCCCACTTTTGGAAAGAGTCCAAATAAATGAAAACCTGCAAAATATTCTACTATTCTGAGAAACCAGGAGAAAAATGTCACAAAGAGAATACTATTTTGTAAACAGCACTGTGTGAAAGGATCACTTGCTAATTTACTTCAGAATAGCAAGCCTTATTTTGGGGGTTTTGGAATGCTATGGTCTGCTTATTGAGAAATGGTTGCTAGTGCTTACCCAGGAAACCAGGAAGAGTAGCTCCAGGGCTTGGGGACCTTTCTTTTCCATTCTTTTCTTGTCTCTTCTCTCTTCTTTCCCTTCCCTGTCTCCTATCTCTCCTTTCTTCATAAAAGTCAATAGAGAGGTTTGTCCATCTTTCTAAAATTAAATGTACTTCAGAAAACAAAAGTGAGAACTTTCCTTATCTTAACCATGGGCATGTTACTGCATTGGGAGGTTGTATATTTCTGTTTTATGGAGAAGAAGATGCAGGAAATGTCAGATGAAGACAATATAAAAGTAAACAATCACTGTACATTGGACAAAAAATATGTCTGCTGGACTGTCAGTGTAAATATGTTTGGAAAGATGTCTTATAATTCATGCAGAGCTTAAGAGTGAGAAGCCTTGTTGGATTCAATCTTCTTGATCTTTCTGTCTTGAATTCTCTTAGCATTGTACTTAGAACGAAAGAAATGGAGGGACTAGGTCATGCAAATAAGGCTGTAAAATGCATACAGAACCTTTCATTCTGGAAGGGAGGGTACTTATATAAAATCCACAAAGTTTAGCGTGGTGAAGTCACAAATCCTTTCTCCTCAGTTCTTCATGTTCTCTGCAGGATGCATTTGAGGATAAAGGCAGGTTTACCATGTACAAATGTCATGCTGGTTAGCATACCAGAGCAGGAATAATGACGTGAAGTAGATTTTTTTACCACTTTGGGAAGGCAGATGAGGAACATTCGATAGGAAGAAAAGAGAAATTGAAGAGGAGACAGTGACCCTATAGGGAGTAGTTCAATAAGAGTGATCAGGGCTTCAAGGAAAAAGCACTATATACAGTGTGTGACAAAACCAAGTAAGTTGCAGAAGGGAGAGTGGGAAAGAGAAAGATGACCTTCCCCCTGGAGAGAAAAAAAAAGGTCGAGGTGATCTGAAGACAAGAGATGTGAGGGAAGATGCCAGGTAAGCATCATGCTGGCTCTAAGCTCAGTGTGGACCCCCAGAACTCATGTTATATGTGAGCCATGCTTGCTTGCAGCTTAATCTCAGCACTGGGGAGGCAGAAATAAGGAATTCCCAGAGCTTCCTGGATAGCGAACCAAGCCAGGTTACTGAACTCCAGGCTCAACAAGGAACCCTGTCTCAGAGAATAAGGTGCAGTGTGACAGAGGATGAACCTGGATGTTGACCTCAGGCCTCTGTGAGCATGGGCCCAAGTACACCCAAGTGCAGGTACATACACCACACACATATAAACAGGCCTATATACACATATCATAAATATATATATGTGCATGCACGCACATGCATATGCAACAAACACATGAACAAGCATATGTACACAGACAACATACGCACAAAGGCAAATATCTCACAGAATGTAAGCAAGGTTAAATGCTCTGAGTACAATTGAGATTTAGAAATACACAGAAATGGGTGCAAATGATATCCACAGGGGACTAAAAATCTAAGCAAGTGTTTAAAATTTTTTGTTTTGCACTAAGTAACAATTAGCTTTAGATTTATTTTTCGTTGAGAAAGTACTTGATATTCTGAACAGCACTGGGTGAGTGGATATGAGCTACCATCCCACCAAGGGAAACATTTACACATGAACTGCTTTCCTCAAATCAACAATCATAAGTCTATCTGATAATGGAATTTTGACTCAATTCAAATATGCTGTTGTTTAAATGTTGGGCATGTTTCTTAACTGTTTTTAGGAATTTCCGGTTCTATTTTGAAAATGATTTTGCTTGGTGACAGTTGACTTCCTTCCATCTCTCTTCCCCTTCCCCATCCACTATCCTCCCCTCCCCTTCCCTCCCTCCATCCCTCCCTCCTTTTCTTGCTCCCTCCCTTCCTTTATTTTTCCCTTTCACCCTACAGATTCACTAGAGACTTTAATAGAGTCACTTGACACTGTGGCGCACTTACAGATTGTGATATAATACCAAACAGCTGTTTTGCAACCCCGGACAGATCCAAAGGGGAAGGTAGGAAGTGTGCAGTCAGCTTTGTCAACTGCTCTCAAATCAACAATCATAACACAAATGGAGCCTCAAGAATAACTTAAATGTTGGGCTGGAGAGATGGTGGCTGGTTCAAGGGTCCTAAGCCAGACAAGCGGATCCATGCATCTGGAGTTCGTTTGCAGTGGCTGGAGGTCCTCTCTCTCTCTCTCTCTCTCTCTCTCTCTCTGCCTGCCTATTTCTGTATCTCTCTCTCAAATAAATAAATAAATAATAAAATGTTTTAAAAAAAGAATAACTTAAATGCTAGGAATTGCTAGGAATGTGATGGCGATCTTGCATTCCCTATTATCATTCACTCCTAGGTTTAAACAAAAAAACAAAAAAATGAACTGAGCAAGAGGAGGAAACTACAAAGCTATGGAAAATAAAGTAAAATGAAGTAACTTTTGTTCATTTGGTTGTATGGGGAGTAAGTACAAATTTATAAAACTGTTGAAGAAATCATAGGGTTTCATGTATGTACAGTCTAACTTTTCCATAATCTTGGGCCTTTAATGTATAAGTACAAATCTGAGTTAAAGTTTTGACTTATCCAAAATTATTTCAATAGAATTATAGCCTAAAGTGGAAATACTAGTCACAAAAGGAATATAGCTAAATAAATGGAATTAGCTACTTTTCATGCTGCTATGACAAATTACCCTGACAAAAGCAACTTAAGGAAGGCGCATTTCATTTCGGCCTGTAGTTTAACGTTACAGTTCCTCATGGCAGGGAAGGTAAGTCAGCAGGAGTATGGGGTAGTTGGCCAGGTCGCATCCACAGTCAGAAAGCAGAGAGAGGGATGGTGCTGCTCAGCTCCCCCGCTGTTTAAATTCCAGGACCCCAGCCCTTAGAATAGTACTTTCTAGAGTTAAGGTGGGTACTACCATCTCTGTTACCTTAACTTTGAAATTCCCTTATAGTCATGCCCAAAATTTGCTTCCATAGTGACTCTAATCAGAGATGAACCATCACATAAAAGGTGGCATATTCATGTCATGATGTTAATGTGAAAAGTCAAGGTTCATGTGTCTGAAAAACATTTAATGACATGCTAGAATATTTAAACTTAAAAACTAAGCAAAAATGCTGAAATGCTAAACAGGATACTGTTGGGGGGGGGTCATTATTGGTAATCGGGAGGCTGAAGCAGGAGAACCCTTGTGAGTTAAGGATTAGCCTCTGCTGGAATGAAATCTTATCTCAAAAACGTATACAAGCTGTTGCATTTTATAAAATATTTTATTTTTGTTTGTTTATTTGAGAAACTGAGAGAGAGAGAGAGAGAGAGAGAGAGAGAGAGAGAGAATGGGTGCGCCAGAGCCTCTAGCCACTGCAAACATACTCCAGATACATGACCCATCTGGCTTATGTGGGTGTGGGTCCTGGGGAATTGAGCCTGGGTCCTTTGGCTTTGCAGGCAAGTGTCTTAACTGCATTTTTAAACTAAAGTTTTATTTTATTAGTTTTCATTATGGTGGTTTCATACAAGAGGGAAGGGGAGAGTTTACATTAAAAATTAAATTAAAGTTGGAGAACATGCTCATTCTCTTCCACTATCTGCATCTCTCTCATATGTATGTATATATATATATGATGAAATATAGCATCATTAATTACATATACATATATAATTAATGATAGTCACATTAAAATACTAAACAGTTATTTGCAGTAGGAAATACGGTAAAAATTTTGTTTAGCTGGTTGATGGTATTAAGGATGATATATCTATTTTCATATTTAAAGTTTTCTACAGTTTGAATGTGTTAATAATGAACCTATATTAATTTTATAGTCGAAAATTACAAAAAAGCTTACTCTTCATTTATTTTTCTTTTTTATATTTTTATTATTAACAACATGTTTTGTATAGATGCATTATGTGTTGGTAACCTCTTTTCCCTTGTCCCTGCTCCCATTCTGTTGGGGTGGATAGTTAGTGGGGTTGTAGGTATTCCCCATGGGGCTGTAGTTTATGCTTTATGGGAGCAGAAGTCAGTTATTTTTTTGCGGGGGGGAATGCCTCTGGGCATGATGTGGCTCTTACAGTCTTTCTGCCTCCTCTTCCGCAAAATTCTCTCAGCTGTGGTGGGTGAGTTTTAAACCTACTTCAGTGATGAGCTCTTAGGAGCCTCTGGATCTCTGCTTCGGTAGGTGTTGAGTATCCTCGGAGTCTGTCTCCTTCACCCTGGGGCTGATTATCAGGAGCAACATGGAAGCAGCACTCTTGCTCATCTCCCTAATTCCTCTGTGGATTCAGCTGTGGCTTGGCTGAAGTATAAGGGATAGTTTATCTCCTCAGGTCTCACTTCCTTCTGAAAAAGAAGAACAGATTCTCCACTGGAGAGTGAAGTCAGTGCAGTTTAAGTGGGATAAGAATTATTAATTTAGGGAGAACTTATTTATTTTTTTGGAGGGGGGAGAGACACAGAAAGAGTGAGAGAGAGAAAGAGAGAGAGAGAGAGAGAGAGAGGGAAGGAGAGGAAGACAGAGATGGGCGTGCCAGCAGTGTCTCGGCTACTGAGAACGAAATCCAGATGTGTGTGCCCCCTTGTGGTCAAGTGCGGCATTGCGCTCTTGTGTCACTTTGCATCTGGCTAAACATGGCACCTGGAGATTGGAACCACTGGAGATTGGAACCAGAGTTCTTAGGCTTAGGAGGCAGGCGCCTTAACCCCTAAGCCATCTCTCCAGCCCAATTTAGGGAGAACTTAATGTATGTAATCCCTAGTGAAAGTTTGACACTGGAGAACATAATCTTTGTCTCCATAGGATTCTGATCTGGTTCCCAATTCCAGATATGGGTTCCTTTCCACTGAGTAGATCTCTTAGCCAATCAGAAAGCTTTTGGCTACTCACTGAGGCTGTGTGCCACTATTGCGCTGTTGTTTACGTCACATCAGGGTGTTTGCTCCTGAGTAGCTTAGACCTCTGGTTGCTCAGACCATTGTTGGCCATTTTCCCCCAGTAGCTCATATGGCTCCTTCCAGCACTAGACAGGCTAACTGTCTGGGGACTGGCTTTCTTCTGAATTCCAGCCAGGTCTCTCCATGTTCTGTGTCAGCAACATTTGGTGTTTTTAGCAATGGGGGGTCTTAGCTTTTGCCTCAGGCAGGTAATCAAGTTCTTTGACAGAAAGCTGTCTTGATTTGGGGACCTCCCATCAACAGTTCAATATGCATAGCAACCAATCTCTGGTACTGAAAGTTACAGGTCAGAGACAGAAAAAAAAAAAAAAAACTTTCTTTTATGCTCAGAGTCCCACTTTTCAGGTTCTCCCCTTTACTCCTTTTGAGTGTTACATCTTTTAGGCTATCTCCAAGGATAAAGGTTTCTATGGTATCAGCTCATTTTGGAATTAACTTTGTGTTTGTTTCCCCCACCCCTCCCCAACTCTCCTCTCTCCCCAAACCCTTTTATCCCTAGTATCTGAGCCTTGAGTTGCCTATCAGGTATGACAGCAACTTGAGTGGGCCCAGGCTCAGAACCACAGATAAGTGATACCATGCGGCGTTTTCTTTCTGTGATTGTGTAAGTTCGCTGAGTATGATGTGTTCCAAGTCTGTCCATTTTCTACAAATTTTATTGTACCATTTTTTCTTACTGCTGTTACTCTTTATTTTTAAATGACCTCATAGGCAAGAGATACTTATTTATGCTTTAGTGAGAGTAATTATTTCAAAAGAAGAATGAGAGAATGCCACTAAAAAGAGACATAGAGACAAAAATCAGAAAATTGACAATTTGCTTCTCATAAAGAGAACAGTCATACCTTACTAAGGCCATACTAATTTGGGATGAATTGGCTACCAATCTCCACAACTTTTCTGGGAATTAAGAATATGTAGAACAAAAGAGTTTCATATTTTGGAAAGAGTCCAGAAATTAAACAACTTGATTTAGTTGCTGGTCTTGACATTTGCTAGACACTGATTTTTATGAAATTCATATAGGATACTTAAGACTCAGATATTCAGCTTCTAAATGGGAATAATCCAGTTTTTTATAGTCTGTACACTTTCTTTTTAATGATCCCTTGAGGTCATATAAACATATTTTGAAAATAATGACATTCCATATATATATATATATATATATATATATATATATATATATATATATGTGTGTGTGTGTGTGTGTGTGTGTGTGTGTGTGTGTTTCTAGAAGTACATGGTAGGATAAATGACATTAAGAACTAGTCCAACTCATTCGAAAGTAAAAATAAAAATCTTTCACATAGTCAAAGAAAATATGAATAAGTACACTGCTTGATAAAGATGGTAGAGTTTAAGAAGCTGGGAGCTATGCCACCTATTTAAACCATGAGCTAGATTCTGGATCTTTGGTACAAGTTAGATGATAAGTGTTTGTTGTGTTGTTTGAAACTGCTAATTCTTTGGAAACTTCAACAGTCATTCTCATTACTTTTAATTGTGGATTGTAACAATTAAAAAGTTAATAATGTAGATATACTTCTTTTACACAAAACATCTGCCAAATTGCATGGTTAATTGACAATTTTATGGCATTTGGTAGGTATGTCTGGTTTCAGAAAATAATTAATCAAAATTTAAAGCTATATTATTTAGTTGTTTTCTTTTCTTTTCTTTTCTTTTTTGAGTTTTTTGTTTTTTGGGATTGGGTGTCACTCTAGCCCAGGCTGACCTGGAATTCACTCTGTATTCTCAGGGTGTCCTCCAACACAGCGATCCTCCTACCTCTGCCTCCCAAGTGCTGGGATTAAAGGCATGCACCACCACACCCCAGTTAGAGCTATATTATTTAAATGAGTATCTCATCTCATCTCATGCAGCTGATCCATATGTGAAAAAAGTTATTCATACATGCATGATGCTAAAGACGATCAACACTAATTAAATGGGAAATGCATTTGTACATTAATAAACATATATGAAAAGCAGAAGAGAGACAACTCATGTTTCAATACTTTTGATTTGTATGGAAACACTGGAATTTCACATAGGTTAGTTCAAATATGAAAAAACCTAAAACAATACAGGTTTGGTTGCTGGTAAGTCTTGCACAGCAGGATGCATCATGCTAACATCAACATTGCCAGCAGACAGCATTTGGCATTTTATGAGGTCTCGAGCCTGTGATTCGTAAATGATAAAGTAACAATTAAGGACAGAAGACCTACCACCACATGAATTTGGACATAAGTTAGTTGAGAAAGTATGAGTGTTTAAAATTTCCCAGCTTGAGAACTGATGGTGAGGATGCCACAAGAACACGTCCATGCACAGATATTGTACACACTGTACGCACACTAAAAAGCATGTTATAATTTCATTTTAGATTGCTGGCATGTAAAAACACATTTTATGGAACTTTACTTTTTGTATTTCATTTTACTTATGTAACCATCTTTAGTAAAGAAATTGATTTTTTTTTTTCAGGACAGCTGAGGAAAAAAAAGGTATTCACATTTAATTATATCATTTAATTATCACATTTAATTATAGATCCAAACAGCTAGAAGAGTTTAAGTCTGATTTTTTTAAATATATTTTTAAATATATATATATATATATATATATATATTTATTTATTTGAGAGAGAGAGAGAGAGGTCATAACAGGATCTTTTGATCCTGCTGACAGTTTGCTTATCTGTACAGTATATTTTTAGTTTCAAGAGGTTCCAGGCTTAGCATTGATCTATTTTCTTGTGCTACTGGGGTCGTACTCAGGAAGTCTTTCTCTACTCCCATATCATGGAGTGTACTCTCCATTTTTTCTTCTAGTTGTTTTATGGTATCAGGTCTTCTATTGAGGTCCTTAATCTATGTAGTGTTGACTTTTGTGCAGGGTGAGAGAAGTGGGTCTAACTTCATTCTTCTACATGTGCTTATCCAATTTCCCTAATGCTATTTGTTGAAGGTGCTGTTTTTTCTCCAATGTATATTTTTTGATGCTTATATTTAATATATTCATCTATGGAGACGGGCATTTCTAAGTAACTGATACAGATGTATATATCATAATTACATGTTTATACTTATAAATTTAATTTTATAGTTATAAAATATAAATATTCTAGCTAATCACTCACTAAACACATGCAAAACCCCAAAGAAAGACTGTGGAAAAAAAAAAAAAAAAAAACAAAGACAACTCTCTAAATCTTGTAGTCATTGCGGAAATAGGGACACCAGTGTTTTTAGTTCTATCAGAAGAAAGATGAAAATGCTCGTGGGCATTTGAATAGCTTCACTGAGGTAGGTATTGCTAGCCACTGATGTAGTAGTTGTCTTGTGTTAAAGAAAGCAGTCCTTGGCCCAGTAGATGGTTTTACTGGGTAAAAATAATACTTTCCATGAAAGCATAAAGATGAGAGTTCAGATCACCATAATCCATGTAAAATGCTGGAGATTATGGAAAGTGCCTGTCATCTCAACTCTGGGGATAGGGAGACAGATGATGCCTCACTGATTTAGTAGTTTGCCATGTTCATTGAGAGACCCTGTGTCAAAGAATAGGAGGAGAGATATTGTGAAAGATACAATATATCAGCCTCTTGTCTCCACCAATATGCAGAAAAAGATTTACTTGCCCCTGGACATACAAAAGAACACACACACACACACACACACACACACACACACACCACCATTCTCACAAAAATCATATTTGTGATTCTACTAATAAAATTATGATCATATATTAGAAATGTTAATTATTAACCAGAAGAACCCTTCATGTTGTTTACTTAGCAATGTATCTCAGCCTCCAAAATTAGCTTCTGAATTACAGAAATTAAGAGACTGTATTCTTCTATTTCTAATAATTTTTTTAAAACAAGGAAAAAAGGAGGAATTCTAAATATCTAGTCCAAACCAGATGTGATATGTGAAATTAAATTAATACATCTTATTAATGAAACTAGTCTCAATTATTTCCTAAGGATTCGTGAAATGTTAAGTAGTATTAACTCTCATTAACATGATGAGAAATTTTAATTCAAAGGCTACCAAATTTAGAAAGCTATTTTGAAAACCAATAAGTGCTTATCTCCTGATTTCAATTAAAGAAAATCTTAAGTAGAGAACCACATGCATCTTAGATATTTTTGTCTTGTCTAGAGACAGAACTCTTTCTGAAGTTATGGAAAAAAGACATTAATTAAACTTACAAATTTGATATGAAGTTTGATTGTCTCTGAGAGTAACAAAGCCCTCATCTCTCTTTTATACAAGCCAAATGCAGTGACTGTGTGGTCTCAAGAAGGATTCAGCTGTGGATTGGCTGAAGGCCAAGGGGTAGTTCATCTCCTAGGGTCTCACTACCTTCTGAAAAAGAACAGATTCTCCAACAGAGAGTGAACTCAGCATAGTTTAAATGGGATAAGCATTATTAACTTCAGGAGCATTTGATGTATGTAACCCCTCTTTTAGCCAAAGGCTAGTAAGAGACCACCCCTGAAGTAGATTTAAAACTCACCCATTACGGCTTAAAGAGATTTTGCCAAAGAGGGGGCAGAAAGATTGTGAGAACCATAGGTTGAGACATCATGCCTAAAGGCATTCCCTCCCCTGCCAAAATAACTGACTGCTGCTCCCACAGTGCATAAACCACACCCCACAGGGAATACCTGCAACCCTACTGAGTAGGGTCCCCAGAGGAATGGGGGCAGGGACAAGGGTAAAGAGTGTACCAACACATGATGTATCCATACAAATATGTTGTGAATAATCATAATAATAATAAGAAGAAGAGAAAGAAAAAAGATAAAGTATGGGATTTGACAATTTTGTATTAAAATTCTTGTTCCAATTTCTTTTTTTAAAATATATTTTATTTTTATTTTTTATTTTTTTAAGTTTTTTTCTTTTATTTGTTTGTATTTATTTGAGAGAGAGATAGAGAGAGGTCATAACAGGATCTTTTGATCCTGCTGACAGTTTGCTTATCTGTACAGTATATTTTTAGTTTCAAGAGGTTCCAGGCTTAGCATTGATCTATTTTCTTGTGCTACTGGGGTCGTACTCAGGAAGTCTTTCTCTACTCCCATATCATGGAGTGTACTCTCCATTTTTTCTTCTAGTTGTTTTATGGTATCAGGTCTTCTATTGAGGTCCTTAATCTATGTAGTGTTGACTTTTGTGCAGGGTGAGAGAAGTGGGTCTAACTTCATTCTTCTACATGTGCTTATCCAATTTCCCTAATGCTATTTGTTGAAGGTGCTGTTTTTTCTCCAATGTATATTTTTTGATGCTTATATTTAATATATTCATCTATGGAGACGGGCATTTCTAAGTAACTGATACAGATGTATATATCATAATTACATGTTTATACTTATAAATTTAATTTTATAGTTATAAAATATAAATATTCTAGCTAATCACTCACTAAACACATGCAAAACCCCAAAGAAAGACTGTGAAAAAAAAAAAAAAAAAAACAAAGACAACTCTCTAAATCTTGTAGTCATTGTGGAAATAGGGACACCAGTGTTTTTAGTTCTATCAGAAGAAAGATGAAAATGCTCGTGGGCATTTGAATAGCTTCACTGAGGTAGGTATTGCTCGCCACTGATGTAGTAGTTCTCTTGTGTTAAAGAAAGCAGTCCTTGGCCCAGTAGATGGTTTTACTGGGTAAAAATAATACTTTCCATGAAAGCATAAAGATGAGAGTTCAGATCACCATAATCCATGTAAAATGCTGGAGATTATGGCAAGTGCCTGTCATCTCAACTCTGGGGATAGGGAGACAGATGATCCCTCACTGATTTAGTAGTTTGCCATGTTCATTGAGAGACCCTGTGTCAAAGAATAGGAGGAGAGATATTGTGAAAGATATAATATATCAGCCTCTTGTCTCCACCAATATGCAGAAAAAGATTTACTTGCCCCTGGACATACAAAAGAACACACACACACACACACACACACACACACACACACACCACCATTCTCACAAAAATCATATTTGTGATTCTACTAATAAAATTATGATCATATATTAGAAATGTTAATTATTAACCAGAAGAACCCTTCATGTTGTTTACTTAGCAATGTGTCTCAGCCTCCAAAATTAGCTTCTGAATTACAGAAATTAAGAGACTGTATTCTTCTATTTCTAATAATTTTTTTAAAACAAGGAAAAAAGGAGGAATTCTAAATATCTAGTCCAAACCAGATGTGATATGTGAAATTAAATTAATACATCTTATTAATGAAACTAGTCTCAATTATTTCCTAAGGATTCGTGAAATGTTAAGTAGTATTAACTCTCATTAACATGATGAGAAATTTTAATTCAAAGGCTACCAAATTTAGAAAGCTATTTTGAAAACCAATAAGTGCTTATCTCCTGATTTCAATTAAAGAAAATCTTAAGTAGAGAACCACATGCATCTTAGATATTTTTGTCTTGTCTAGAGACAGAACTCTTTCTGAAGTTATGGAAAAAAGACATTAATTAAACTTACAAATTTGATATGAAGTTTGATTGTCTCTGAGAGTAACAAAGCCCTCATCTCTCTTTTATACAAGCCAAATGCAGTGACTGTGTGGTCTCAAGAAGGATTCAGCTGTGGATTGGCTGAAGGCCAAGGGGTAGTTCATCTCCTAGGGTCTCACTACCTTCTGAAAAAGAACAGATTCTCCAACAGAGAGTGAACTCAGCATAGTTTAAATGGGATAAGCATTATTAACTTCAGGAGCATTTGATGTATGTAACCCCTCTTTTAGCCAAAGGCTAGTAAGAGACCACCCCTGAAGTAGATTTAAAACTCACCCATTACGGCTTAAAGAGATTTTGCCAAAGAGGGGGCAGAAAGATTGTGAGAACCATAGGTTGAGACATCATGCCTAAAGGCATTCCCTCCCCTGCCAAAATAACTGACTGCTGCTCCCACAGTGCATAAACCACACCCCACAGGGAATACCTGCAACCCTACTGAGTAGGGTCCCCAGAGGAATGGGGGCAGGGACAAGGGTAAAGAGTGTACCAACACATGATGTATCCATACAAATATGTTGTGAATAATCATAATAATAATAAGAAGAAGAGAAAGAAAAAAGATAAAGTATGGGATTTGACAATTTTGTATTAAAATTCTTGTTCCAATTTCTTTTTTTAAAATATATTTTATTTTTATTTTTTATTTTTTTAAGTTTTTTTTCTTTTATTTGTTTGTGTTTATTTGAGAGAAGGACAAAGAGAGAAAGAGTCAGAGAAAGGGAAAGAGAATGGGCACACCAGGGCCTCCAGTCACTGCAAATGAACTCAAGAGTCATGCGCCCCCTTGTGCATCTGGCTTACTTGGGTCCTGGGGAATCAATCTGGGGTCTTTTAGCTTTGCAGGCAAATGCCTTAACCATGAAGGCATTTCTTCAGCCCTATTTATTTACTTTTTATTTGAGAGATATGGAGAGAGAAACAGAGAAAGAGACAGAGAGAGAGAGAGAGAGAGAGAGACGGAGATAAAGAGATTATGGGTTTGTCAGGGCTTCTAGACACTGCAAACATACTCTAGATGCATGGGCCACTTTGTTCATCTGGCTTATGTGGGTCCTGGGGAATTGAACCTTGGTCCTTTGTCTTTGCAGGAAAGCAATGTAACCACTAAGCCATCGCTCCAGCACTCGCTCCAGTTTCTTACTCTGTGAAAAATAGTTCCTCATACCTCAGTTTTCTTAGCTGCAGAGAGGGATTTTAATAGTGATGTTATAAAGAGCTGACAGTTCACACAGGGCTGATCTGTGTGCCTAAGTCGAGCTAAGTAGTAACAAAAGCTAATACAGTGGTAACTAATAAAGAGCATGAATCTATATTTGTGAGTTCTGAGAGATTGTCAGGATCTAAGATCAGGGTGCTGGCAGATGCAACGATGGGTCTGGGCCAGTTTCTCATGGACGTCACCTTCTCACTGTGTCCTCACATGGTAGAAGGACACTGACTCTCTAGGGTTTATTTCATGAGAGTATTTAAACTTATTAATGTGACCTCATGAACTTATCACTTCTTAAAGCCTCATTTTTTTGTATTTTAAAATATTTATTTACTTATTTATTTATTTGAGAGACAGAGACAGAATAAAAGAGGGAGGGAAAGAGAGAGAGAAGGTTCCTGCCAGTACAAATGAACTCCAGATGCATGCACTATTTAGCACATCTGGCTTTACATGGATACTGGGGAATAAAATCCCTAGCCATCAAGCTTTACAAACAAGTGTCAAAGCCTCATGTTCTATTATAATACCACCATCTAGAGGGTCAGATTTTTTTACCTGTGAATTTGGGAGATCTTAGTACTGTAGAAAATGCTTGTGCATCTGGCTTACGTGGGTATTGGGGACTCAAGCCTCGAACCAGGGTTCTTAGGCTTCACAGGCAAGCACTTAACAGTTAAGCCATCTTTCCAGCCCTTGAGATCATTTTTTAAACTCAGTGTAGAACATAATGGAGACAAAATAGTATAAACTGTATTTGAGAAAAAAAAAATATTAAAATATAAATAAAATCAAGCAGCAAAATGAAGTAATTGTGGTAAAATTATGAAAGCTTACTTTTTTCCTAAGCAAAAGTTATTTGTAGCCAAAAAAAAAAAAAAAAAAAAAAAGACTATTTGTTTAATAGTCAAAGTGAAATCTTGGGTTTACAAAGAGCTAGTGTGATCTGTAACAAAGAAGATGCACATGGGTTATACTCCATAACCCATGTTCCTGGACTGTCTGACCTCCAGTGTCCCTTAGAAGTGCAACAATATGTTTTAGAACAACCCTGAGTCTTCAGAGGTCTCCTAAGAATGTTATCACAGATGTTTTTGCAGGCCTCACTAAGGAGTAACTTGAAGATAAAGTTTGAGTCATTTTACAGACAGATCAGTTATGGAGTTCTGTAGAGGTGGAGCCATGTCCACATTCTGTTAAAAGTTGGGTCCAAGAGTTTGTGAAAGGGAATGAAGCATAAAAAGAAGAATGCCATGGGCTTGCCCAAAGACAACTGTGTGTAAATCGTGCCCCTCCCTCCATCCGCATGATATTTCCCTCCCCCCATTCCCCTTTAGAACTCCAGTCTCCATCGTATCCCCTCCCTCTCTCCATTAGTCGCTATTTTAATTTGATGTCATCATCTTTTTCTTCTATTACAAGGGTCTTGCGAAGGTATTGCTAGGGTAAGATGGCGACATAGGAGCCACATCCTTGTTCTTTTGTTTTGCTTCTGTTTTGTTTTGAGACAGGGTCCTGCTATCCACCCAAGGCTGCCTAGAACTCACTGTGTAAGTCCTTTTCATTCAATGTAAGGGAGGGTGGAGGATAGTATTGTTGGAACTGCTGAGAAGTGCTCTGAGGATTTCCTTAGGACATTATGGATTCTAATAAGAAAGAAAACAAAGTCAGTCTGTATTCTTCCAGATAACAACTTACATGTTGGAGACTTGGAGAAGTTTTTTTTTTTTTTTTTCTGGGAAGAATACATGAAATATAGCATAAGCTCAGATTTCTGAGATGGCAGTGGGAATGACTCCTAGGAGAGGTGTCAAGACCTACATACGGAGAAACTAATTATAATCTGAATTTTAATATACAGTGGCTAATGCCGTTTGCAGAATATGTTAGGTTTAAGATTAGGTTTAACCATTGACTTATGGGCTAAAATGACCACTCTTTTCTGTACAATAAATTATAAAGGTGTCTTTCGATATGGATATAATGAAGGCCATAAGAGTACACAAGTAACTGAACCGAGGACAAGTTTAGTAAGACAGACTATGTCCTTCTGATAGTCCTGTTCCCCACACTGTGAATGAACATTTCACCTTGATAATTCTCTTATCTAAATTACAACCTTGCTTTTTTTTTTCAGCTTCTCTGGAGCAATGTGATAAAGGGCTAGCTCATCACACTATCTATTACTTCATCCCAGCATGTGGATATGAAAATAAGAGAGAGTTATAACCCCCGTGACTGGTTGCCTACTTGATAATAAAATGAACGCATGAAAAGCAGCCCAAGGAGGAATATTTTATTAGATCAATTAATATTATAAAGGAGTTTTGTTCCTGGGTTAATCATTGTTGTGAACTCTTTCCTTGGAGTTAAGGTTTGGGGCGAGTCATAAAAGTGACTTGGAAAGGACATGTCTGTTCTTTATTCTCTATCAAGGACTTTAACTCACAATCATTCCCACTGGCACCTGGAGATTTCTCAAATAACACATTTGCCAAAGGAGTTATGGGCAGGGTTACCTTTCAAGGGTGTTTCATTCTTCCTGGGTAGAACCTAGTGCGGATGAACCACGATGGTGTTAGTTAGAGAGCCAGTAGGTTTAATAATTCAGAGTTGTTTTAATAATTTAATATGAATGCAGTCTAGGTTTGCTTCCTGTATCCTTCTCTTTTTCTCAGTCACCTTTGCTCACTCATGGGATGGTCTTCCTGCTCAGTAAACACACATCCTTTCTGGCCCTACAGAAACATGACTTTAGGATTCTGGACTCATTATGATGCTGAAAACTCTATGTTCTCCACAACCCAAGGAACCTCTGTGCTTCTCCTGTGGATGATGAAAACCAGCACTTTTCCCACCTGTTCTTCTCCTGTCCAGTTTTTGACAATTATTACTATCATGTTGAGATAGCTCATCTGATTTATTTTAATCTATAATGGCCACGTTTTCATGGATTCAATTTTGAAGATTGTAACAAAATTTTTTTAAAAAGTAAGAGTCTAAAAAATAGAAAAAAAAATTGCTACATAAAGCCAGACTAGGTATTGTTTTGCAAAATTCTCTTTTTGTGGTATTTCATCCATGAGTATAAAATGGACTCCTCAATGTGGGTTTTTGCTGGGTTGAACAATATTCCCTGAAAATTCATGACCACTGTGAACCTGTGACAATAAGGTCATTGTTGAAACAACTCAGGTCAGTCAGGCTAATTACTTTCCCTGTTACTGTGACAAAGTTCCCAACCAAGACAACTGAAGGAAGAAGGGGTTTATTTCTGGCTTATTTCTTGAGGCTACAATCCATCAAAGCAAGGAGGTCATGGAGGCAGTTATATGAAGAAACCCCTCCCTTCCTCCTTCCCTCTCTCTCTGTTTCTCCTTCCTTCCTTCCTTCCTTCCTTCCTTCCTTCCTTCCTTCCTTCCTTCCTTCCTTTGTCTTTCTTTGTCTTTCTTTCTTTCTTTCTTTCTTTCTTTCTTTCTTTCTTTCTTTCTTTCTTTCTTTCTTTCTTTCTTTCTCAGTCCAAAACCCAGCCCATAGAAAGATGCTATTACAGTCAAGATGAGTCTTCCGACCTCAGGTAATCCAATCTAGAACACTTCTTACAGACATATCTACAGATTTTTTTTTTTCCTAGATGAATTGACATTCAAACAAGTTGACAGTTGAAATTAACTGTCACAGGTTTCCTCTTCCCAGCCTGACATCCCAACATATCATATTTAAACCACTGTCACCTTCTACCCTTTGTCTACATAGGTTCATAGCTATCTTGTAATGCAAAATGCATTCACTCTTATCTCAAAAAATAAAAATAAAATAACCATAGTCTTGCCGGGCGTGGTGGTGCACGCCTTTAATCCCAGCACGCTTGAAACAGTGGAAGGAGGATCACCATGAGTTCGAGGCCAGCCTGAGACTACATAGTGAATTCCAGGTCAGCCTGGCCTAAAGTGAGACCCTACCTTGAAAAACTAAAACAAAACAAAACAAAACAAAACAACATAGTCTTTAACCTGTTACACCATCCAAAGTCTTTTCTTAGACTCAAAGCAATTGTCTAACTGAAGGGCAGTATAAAATCAAAAACAAGTTACATACATCCAACATTCAATCGCATAAACAAAACATACGCATTCAAAAAGAAGGAAAGGGCCCCAGCAAGGAACGGTTGGACAACTGGAAGCCCAGCACGCAAACTCCATATCCTGAAGCTCCATGCCTAGGGGTTGTGATGAAATCTTCCCGATCTCAAGAGCCTGTGCAGTTCAACACCTCCAGTTCTTCTATCTATTGCACATATAATCTTTCTCTTAGATAATATCTACCTCTTGTCTCTACCTGCCCTTGGTGGCTGTCCCATGATGTTTGTATCCATCCTGCGATCTCCACTGAACCTTAGGCTTCACCTGTAGAGTTTCACAGAGTGGCCTGTCAGGGACTCCAATCCTGCCACACACTGCCTGGCCTTGGTGTCTTTCTGGGACTATGAAACTCTCAGCCCTGTGTCTTTCATGCCTGCAAAACCAGCATCATGTGGATGTGGGCAATGCTGCTAAATTATTCTGGTTTAGAGGGAAAGCTTTTTAGCACTTTGATTTTAGAGCTTTTTTTTTTTTTTTTTTTTTTTTTTTTTTTTTTTTTTTTTGAGGTAGGGTCTCACTCTTGCCCAGGGTGACCTGAAATCCACTATATATTCTCAGGGTGGCCTCAAACTCACAGTGATCCTCCTAGCTCTGCCTCCCAAGTGCTGGCATTCAAGGCTTGCAGGACCACACCAAATATAATGACAGGATGTTTCTGTTGTTTTAAATCATCGCATTTATGATATCTTGTTTCTACAGTCACAGAAAGTAAGGGTGTCAAACTTTGAAAGCCTCTCTTTCTGCTATCTTGAGACCTTCGTGTAGGTCATGAGCAAGCCACTTGAGGCTGCAGATTGCTCAGAAAAGGGGATGGCAGAGGAGTCTTTTGCTTTTCTCTGATCATCCTGCCTTTAGCTGCATAGCTTGCACCCATATAACCCTTTCCATCTTTCTGTGCTATCACTTGTCATCCTGTGATAGGAAGAGCACACACTTTTTGTCACATACTAAACAAGATTTTTTTTTCTTCCATAAAAGAGAAATCTGCTCCTTAATGATTTCCAGAGTCTTCTGTGACTCTACAATGCCCCACCCTGCTGATCAGTACACAGTAGACACTGTCTCCTGCTCTCCTGAACATCTGTCCTATGAGAACTGGTATTTCTTTCCATTCTGGGCCCTCTGTGTGTATAAGAGAGTGAGACTGAGTTCTCTGGGACTAAGATAAACCCCTGAGATAATGAACTCATAGGAGAAAAGTTTACTTGGATTCAGTTAGAGATCTTGACCTGTTGCTTGGGTCTATAGAAGGATTATTCTCTGATGAGAAAGACTCCTCACTTCCTCATCAGGAAGCAAAATAGAGAAAGAGGAAGAGACCACCATTAAATGCCCCACCATTCCCAGTGAGGACGGCCCACTAGGTCTTATCTCCTAAGGCTCCATCATCTCATAAGAATGATATGCTAGGGATCTAATCTTTACCATGTAGACCTTTGGGGAGCACTTACCCAAACCATATCAAGCACTATCTTCATTAATATTTTTGCTTCTAAATATCTCTGATAAAAAGTTGTGGGAGTAAGAAAAATGCTAATTCTTTTTTTTTTTTTTTCATTTTTTTGGTTTTTCAAGGTAGGGTTTCACTCTAGCCCAGGCTGACCTGGAATTCTCTATGTAATCTCAGGGTGGCCTAGAACTCAAGGCGATCCTCCTACTTTTGCCTCCTGAGTACTGGGATTAAAGGCGTGTGCCACCATGCCCAGCGAAAATGCTAATTCTTCATCACAACTTTTGATACTGTTAAAATTCTAGCTGGGTCTGCTTTAATGGAATGTACTAAGATCTGGTAACCATCTATAAATATCAACTCATAGATTAATAAACATCCAAAATAATGTTTCTTGCTAATTTTTGAGTTAGTTACCCTTGCATTTATTCAGACCAAGAAAAGGGCATTAATCAACTTTGTAGTAAAACTTAGATAGATATTCAGAATAGTAGACATATATTTAGTTTTAAATTAAAATGTTGAAAACACAGATATAATCAAAGGCCTTCTGTTATGTTTTAGATCTGCATTGTCCACCCACCCCACCACCAAAGTCCGTATGCTTAAAATTAAGACAACACCTTGTGGCACTCTTAAGAGGTGGAGACCTTCAAGAGGTGAGGACTAGAAAAAGGAAATGAAGTCATGAAGGTGTGCCCTTGGAAGGAACATTGAGTCATGGGTATCTTCTCTTTCTCGCTGTTCCCCATCTGTATGAGGTGAGTACTCTCCTCCACCATGCAATTATAGCAATGCCGCATTCACCGACCATGGGCTCAAAAGCAGCAGAGCAAATCGATAGTGAAATGAAACATCTGAACCATGAGCCAAAACCAATGTCTTCCCTTAACTGATTTAGCTCAGATGTTTTATACCAACAATAAACAATGGACTTGAATACATTAATAACACTGCAGTCATCCAGTAGAAGAAAGCAACAGACACATCCCAAGTCTCAAGAAAAACTGGTAGAATAAAATACTAAATGATTTCTTGCTCTCTGTTACAAGGTTACAGTCTCCTCTTGTACTATTTATCTGCACTTTAAATTACTGTCTGCTTGTCATGCCCAAGGCCTCCTGTGTTCATGCTGAAGAAAGACTTAGGAAGAAGACAGATGGCGTTTCTGATAGCTTGAGACATGTGGCTGATGAATGAATTCTTTTTCATGTGTCTTAACCTAATCTTCTGAAGTTTAGGATAGATGTTAAGTTCTTTGCAGTTTGAAATGCTCTGTGGGTCCTATCTTAATGTTGGAACCATAAGAAATTACATGAAATGGAGTATCTTTGATGAGTGTTGGCAATAGGACCATAATCAATACAATTATGTGATTTGATCAATATCACCACCACCTATAAACACTGTGACTAGTTATGTCCTTTTAATTTGCTAAATCATGATGAAATAAGTATTTAAATATTTAGTGACTCTAAAACACTGAGAAAAAGTCCAACAGGGTTGTGCACACCCTAAAATGCCATCACTCAGAAGATGGAGTCAATTAGCTGGGTGTGGTGGCACACGCCTTCCTTTAATCCCAGCACTTGGAAGGCAGAGGTAGGAAGATTGTTGTGAGTTCAAGCCTACCCTGAGACTATATAGTGAAGTCCAGGTCAGCTTGAGGTAGACTGAGACCCTACCTCAAAAAAAAAAAAAAAAAAAAAACTAACTAAATAAATAAATGATTGAGGCAGCGAATTCGCGAATTCATAACTTCAAAACCAGGCTGGAGAACTTAGTGAAGACCCTATCACAAAACAACAACAAAACAAAACACACATTAAGAGTAGAGAGAAAGCATACAAAAGTCAGTTGCATCTGTTTTCCATTGATTCTGTTTCCTCCAATGATCTTCCTGAAATCAAGTGTTCTGGTTTGTTCTTTCATACTTGCATAGGCATGGAGCTTCATGCAAACAACCATGCATTACTTTGTCTGTTGAAATTTCTATAATAAGATTTGTGCAACATCATGACAGATACTGCCATGCCTACCCTTAAAATATCATTTTTCTGCACCAGTGTCAAATGGTTTGCCTTCTTCATGAGGAATTTTTGTGTGAGAATAATAGATTTAAAATTATGAAGATGGAGAGATGGTTGAGTGGTTAAAAGTGCTTGTTGCATAGCCTACCCATCCTGGGTTCAATTCCTCAACACACAAGTAAAGTTGGATGCAAAGTGCCACGTCCAACACAGCTAAGAAAATGGAAGGTGGGGCAAGGTGAGTCCACAGAGCATGATCCAGCTAGACTGACGTTCATTTGTGGTCTGGCAGACTGTTTACAGTGGCCAGATACCTAAAAAGTACAGAATAAATAATTTGAGGTTGTCCTCAAGTACACTGTGACAGCCCCTCCCCACAAAAATCAATCAATACACAATGATAAAAGTCTTTTTAAAATTGGGAAGTCTGGTCCACCCTTCCAAAATGCCCTCTAAAATGCCCTGCAACCTATGTTCTCACCAACAATAAAGAAAAATGTTTGTCTTTTGACAATGAGGCAATATTACTAAATGCTTTTAATATTTGATATTTAACTAGCAGTAAAAAAAAACCTAAGATTATTTTTCAATTAATAGTTTTTATTCACCAATTTAGTCTAAGTTAATATCATGTATTAATTAATATTCATATGTTATGTGGCTATTATATTTTTCCTGTGTAACAGAGTATATATTTTAACTAAGTAGTTTTTGCCTTTTCAGTTGAAAAAAAATATGGATATTTTGGATATTAACATTTTGTTTCAAACACTAAAAACATTGTTTTGTCTATATTTATGATCTCTTATAGTATTCCTATATTGTAATTTTGAGTTTTTCTGCATTTTATTAATAGCGGTAGGACCTTTTTCTCTTTGATAACTAGTGTTAGTGATTGAGTGTGGTAGGGTCTATCTGTGTTCTTGCTGTGTCTCCTGTGCACTGCTGCCAGTGTCCCATCCTTAAATGGCATATGCCTGCCAGACTCATTTCCTCATGCATGCACTCACTGTTAGCTTAGGCCAGCCTAGTTATGCACCAACGGTGTATAGTGTTGTATAGACCAGCTTTATTTATCTGTCATCTAATTTATCTCTCTGTCATCTTCTAGCTACCTATCTGCAGTGTTACGGATCAAACCTAAGGTTTTGCACATCGTAAGCAAATGCTCTACCACTGATATGTGTCATCAAGAGATATTACTTTTCACATATAAAACGTATCTAAGGAAGCTCCACGGTTATATTGTGATATTTGTTGTCTGTATTTTCTTTTTATATTGGGAACATGATAAATGATAACATATATTTTATATTTATTTGTCATATTATTGAATATATTCTAATAATATTTCTGGAATGATACTAAGAATTCTACATAAATATTTGATACTTTGGAGCAAACGTGAAGTATAGTTCTCCTTTACCAGGCTCTTAATCCCAGTTCCTGCAGAGAGATGTGGTTTTTTTAAACCTCATCCTTACAAGTTTTATTTTATAAAATGCACTTTGAACCTGAGGCCAAAATTAAGCCTTCTGATCTTCCCTTCTGAATGAGGACAATTTCAGGACCATCTGCCTATCCTGCAGCACAGGAAAGTGCCAGCAGGACTCCTGCTTCACTGGATACTGGAACAGAAATTTCAGGGAAAACACGTTTTGCTTGAGCAGAAACGTGTCCACAGTGAAGGAGAAGAGCCAAGAGAAGAGGCCCACGGATGAGACAGGAAACTCAACAAATTAATTCTGCTTCCTGGTGATCAGGGTCAAAATGAATTTCAGGCTCACCCATGTGGATCCACCAATGGGAGGAGTAAGGCTGTGTAGGAAAAGCTTCTCACTGGCGAGAGAGAGAGAGAGAGGTGAGCTGATGGATAGAGTACATCACTTCATCTCGGAGCTTGATCTCACCTACTGAATTTAGTTACAGGATGATTCCTGTGAATATTCACGAGCATCTCACTTGCTGTTTCTGTGGTAGTCTTTAGACAGGAACTGTCGGACAATAGTAACTAGTCTTATTCATGAATTTAAGGGTGTGTAATTAATCGTGTTTGCTTCAGTTCACAACCTACATTAAACTTACAATGTTTGCTACTATCCCAGTGTTTTGTTTTGTTTTTAATTAGGAATAGTTGCACTATCATGTTCAGTAATTTTCACTATTTATGAAAAATCCTTTAATACTCTTATCATTAGATTGTTAAAATTATGAATTATCATATATTATTTCTTAGAGGATTCTAAGATCAGTCCATCTAAAGCATGGTTGATAGCTAATTTACTGTTATTTGTTTTAATTCCGAATTTATAAATTCATTGGTATAAAGGTTCTCCAGGTTTCATTTTTAGATAATTTTTGTTAGCTTAAGATTGTGCTTTTACTAATCATACAGACTGAATAATACAACTTATGCTTCTATTCACATTCACCTATGATGAACAGTGTAAAGACTTAGGATATTTGATTCCTTCATCTTTTACAGATTTTGTGTGTGTGTGTGTGTGTGTGTGTGTGTGTGTAATGGACTGAGTTATATAATGCCAGGAAGTGAAAAAGAGACCAAAAGAATAAAAATAAAAAATGCTTGCATTTTCCTATTTTGTGGTCTAGATGGAGTGGTAAATTAAATATATGGAATACTTCAGAGACCTTGGGGGCATTGTGTGATAAAGCTGAAAGATGTTAGAATATTGAGAACCATCTTACCCCTCCACAAGCCATCTTTGCTTGCCCTCACAGCTTTTCCTACTGTGTCTATGAGTAATTTCCCCCCACCTTATTCAGAGAAAGATGCTGCTGGTGCCTTGTCAGAGGAGTTTATCTTTCAAGAGGAAGTTAATTTTCTTCATGTCTCTTCTTCATCACTCCTCATTATCTCCAGACCTATAATTAGAATCCAATTCCACTATGTGAAAGAGACCAATTACTTAGTCAAACAGGTAGACAGTAGTCTCACACACCAAAACATGTCAAGATTTTGCTCATGTAAAGGGGAGATGGAGAAAGATATGAGGGATAGAAATGGAAATAAGCCTGAGGGAAATTTTATCATGTGGAGAAGGGTAGTTTTAAATTAGAGTTTATATTATAACATTAATACACTTAACAGAATTTCTTTTTCCTTTGGTTTTCTGAGGTAGGGTCTCACTCTAGCTCAGACTGACCTGGAATTCACTATGTAGTCTCAGGGTGACCTTAAACTCATGGCAAACCTCCTACCTCTATCTCTCAAGTGCTGGAATTAAAGATGTGTACCACTTTGCCTGGCTTAAAAGAACTTTTGAAATTTTGAATTTAGCTTATGATACTCTTATAGATGTCCCTGGAGACACAATGTTTGAGCTTGTAACTTTTCCTCTCTCTAGTTGATGGTGTTAAGATGATAGACATTCAGTGGAAACTGTCCTGCAGTGTATATTGACCATATGTTAATAGTGAGTTCTCATACAATTATTCTCTTTTTACCTTCCATATAATATTCAATGGAGTCCATGACATTTTTCAAAGCTTTATTGTACAGTAGGTTTTGTGTTAATGGATAACATAAGTTTTCTGAATGTGTTAAGTTGGTTCAGTTGAACTCTGATATTCACTAGGATATGTGTATTGAACAGAGTTTCAAATTATGATGTGTGTTCAGCAAAAGCTAAGTTCTTGAAGCTTGGCATGGGAAAAGGCCTTTATTGGGAATGTACGCTTCCAATAGGGAGTAGTAATAAGGTTTCGTAATGAATATTGGTGAGTCTCTCAACAAGGTCTATAGGGAAAATTGGGAGCAAAAATGAGAATGAAAATATTTGAACACATGCAGTTGGCCAGAAAAAAATATATTTCATATTGAAATGAGAGATCTTAGTTGCTAAAGAAGTTAGTAGCATTAAAAAGATATCTGCTACACAGGATCCCCATCTGAGGAATTAGCTAGATTCCATTTCCCCATCCCCACACACCACAACAGGATCAAGGGTCTGAAAGGGTGAACTCATCTGAAAGACTTTTCTTTCAGAAGAGTGTTTATAGGGCTCTGGGTTCACATAAAGCCTCTGTAGGAAGTGTTTATCCACTTCCACTGCCAAAACCTCACATAGTTTAAGGTGTCCTGGTTGCCTCTTGACATGTTGGCACACTTCGTCATGTCATCCAGGTAATGTTTGCTCCGCAGGCATCTGAGTATAAAGTTTATAACCTCACAGAGGCGCCCAACCAGATTGGAGAGGAAAGCCATAAACCATTAGTGGAGTCAGTGTCAGTACAAAGAAAAGTTTGCTTGACTAAGCTATGAGGTTCACAGGGCTATGGGTATTAAATGGAGTTTAAAATTATATGCACTTCTTAAATAGAGTTTGTTGTGGCCTGGAGAGATGGCTTAGTGGTTAAGGCATTTGCTTGAGAAGCCAAGGACCCAGGTTCAATTCCCTAGTACCAACATAAGCCAGATGCACAAGGGGCACATGCATCTGGAGTTTGTTTGCAATGGCTGGTGGCCCTGGCATGCCATTTCTCTTTCTGTCTCCCTCTTTCTCACTCTCCTTGCAAATAAAAAAATTAAATTAAAAAAATTAAGAATTTGTTGGGATTTAATACCATCACAAGTCAAGTAGCATTTACATTTCTTAACCCTAGGAAATAAAGACTAGAATCTGGCTCTCTGAACAAGGTGGATTTATTAGTTTCATTCTGTGATTATTACTGTAAGTTCCTTATGTTTTATATTTTATTTATTTACTTGCAAGGAGAGAGAGACAAAATGGGTGCCATCAGGGCCCCAGCCACTGCAGACAAACTCCAGATCCATGCACTGCTTTGTGTACTTGGCTGTACGTGGGGGCTGGAGAATCAAACCTGGTCCTTAGGCAATGCCTTAACTGCTGAGCCATCTTTTCAGCCTGATACATTTTATTTATTTATTTGAAGAGAGAGAGAGAGAGAAAGAGGGAGAGGGAGAGAGAATGGGTGTACTAGCCACTCTAGCCACTGCAAACAAACTCCAGACACATGTGTCATCTTGTGCATATGGTTTTATGTGGGTCCTGGGGAATTCAACCTAGGTCCTTAGGCTTTGCAGGCAAGTACCTTAACCACTGAGCAATTTCTCCAGCCCAGAAGTTCCTTATTACTGGTTGAATAAGGTAGAGACAATTCTGAGTTTTGTTTGTATATTTGAAAGTGTCAGTCTC
The DNA here is from genome assembly GCA_036365145.1 of Orientallactaga sibirica. Lineage (NCBI taxonomy): Eukaryota > Metazoa > Chordata > Mammalia > Rodentia > Dipodidae > Orientallactaga > Orientallactaga sibirica. The sequence goes on from JAEOAD010000019.1 coordinate 35,060,992, forward strand.
TTTGTCACCTAATAATCTAGAAAAAAGAAATTCTGATAGCTAGATCATAGACCATAAAGGCTATTATCTACCTTGGCTCAGATGACAGATGGTGTGAGCTAATAGTGTATTATTCATGTTTTAATTAATTGGACCAATATCCTATTTATTTGGAGAATTAGTAAATAGAAAAAGGAGATTTTTTTTTTTTTGGAGAGAGACACACAGAGAGAGAGAGAGAGAGGAAGACAGATAGAGATGGGTGCGCCAGCAGTGTCTCAGCTGCTGTGAATGAAATCCAGATGTGTGTGCCCCCTTGTGGTTAAGTGTGGCGTTGCTCCCTTGCATCACTTTGCATCTGGCTAAACATGGGACCTGGAGATTGGAACTGTTGGAGATTGGAACCAGCATTCTTAGGCTTAGAAGGCAGGTGCCTTAACCACTAAGCCATCTCTCAGCCCAGAAAAGGAGAATTTTATTAATATTTATGCAAATGAGCATCTGGTATAACCTTACAAAGGCATCCCCTGTGATCACTTATGCAACAGAGGGCTTTATTACCAGGTAGCAGGATGTCCAACTGTGTGCATCAGCAAGTTTATTTATGGCCAAGGAACTTTACAGTAAAAGAGAATGGGCGGTGGACTAACACACTGTCTTAAAATATCATCCTTAAGAAGTAGAGGGTCCCCCAAACAATGAGATATCTTTCCCCAGTCACACTTAAAGTGGGTAAATTGTGAGAATCCCTTTCAGGCTTGGTGAACAGTTGCTAGTCTTTAGAACACAGTCTCCTCATAAGTTTCAGCACTGTTTCTTACCTAGTTAAGCCACCTAGGACCAAGTAGTCAAGACGTACACTTCCACGTCATACTCTCCCTATTAACTCTAAATGAATTTTTGTTGTTGTTGCACACAACTCAAGAGTTGCTGGTTTAAAAATTATATGAATCAGCAATGGACTTTTTTAGATGATTCAACCTTTTTGTTTTCTCTTGTTTATACTGAAGGTTGCAACTATTTCTCAAATATTATAAGCTCCATGTGACATGAGTAAAGAAGATTCTCAGACCTGCTACAGGGCTATTGATGCTATGACAGAGGAAGTTAAGAGATGCACAGGGAAAAGAGAAGTCAGGGTGGAACCAAGGGGACTCCTCATGCCCACATATAAAATAGCATACAGTTATAACCAGTAAGATCCAAGACCAATGCCATCTCTGATATCTTGGAAATAATTGTTGTGACCATATCATTTGGAAAACAATCGCCTATTTCTGTGGCATAGCTTAAAGCACACAGGAAATGAAATAGGAAAAAATATACACCTAGTCATATAAATCCCTGCTATAGGCTCACCACCAACTGCAACAACGAAGTGCTGTTTATTTGTATTTTTTTCTCTCTCTGAGATGCATAAGCTTATATTTTGAAGAGAATTTTTATTCTCATTCTTCCCATTTCCCCTTGGTATTACGTATACATTCTGTTCCTGGGTTAGTTCTATATTTTGGCCTATGGGTGGGTGATATTGAAACAGGCTTATAAAGAAAAAGGGAAAATGAATCAATTGGATATTATAACATGGGAGGAGATAATTCAGAGTTGAGTCGGAATTATCTGTTTTGAGGCACATCTCAGGCATGTACTTTGGACTACATAATGAAGAACTGTATGAAGCTAGTTAGGGAGTTTTAAAATGTTGTTAGTGAATTACATATGTCAAAATTGAAATAGTAGTTAGAATAAAAGTATTCACAGGTTTGCGTTGAAGGAATCAGTAAGAACTGAACAGCCCATGAGAAGCATTGTGAGGTAATCTGAAGTTGAAGATTTTGGCTTTGTAGCATCTAATTCACTTTTTCCCCTTTGAGAAATATTGCCCTTGTTGTGTGAGTCTTGGTTCATTTGCAAAGAATGTACTTATAGTTAAGTACCTCTCTGTGTAGAACAGACCAACAAAAGCTCACTCTGGACTCCTAGATCTTCTCTTCTTTCCTTCCCGTAAAAGCACCTCAAGAGCATCTTCACAGCTCACTGCATCGCTCTCCCATTCACGGAGTGCTGTGGTGACTCCTTCCGTCTCGTCCATCTCCTTGAGAGTGCCATTGTTAAAATCACTAATGCTTCCAAAGGCACAGATCCATTTGTTACTGTTCCAAGTTTGCATTATTTATTCTTTTTAAAATACTTTATTCTTATTTATTTATTTGAGAGAGAAAGACAGGTAGAAAGAGAGAGAGATAGATAGATAGATAGATAGATAGATAGATAGATAGATAGATGGATGGATGGATAGATAGATAGATAGATAGATAGATAGATAGATAGATAGATGGAGAGAATGGACATGCCAGGGACTTCTGCCACTGCAAATGAACTTTATATGTATGTTCCACTTTGTGCACGTGGCTTACATGGGCCCTGGGGAATCTAAACTGGGACCTTTGGCTTCCTGGGAAAGTGCCTTAGCCACTATATCATCCATCTCTCCGGATCTTTTTATTCTTTTTGTTACATCTGTCAAAGAGCATTCTCCCATTCATGTACCTACTCTGCTTTTCTCATCTGTCACTATTTTCTTTAGGTTTTATTTTAAATCTTATACTTTTTTATTAACTTTCATGAGCTTCCAGGCTCAGTATTTTGACATTTTTCCAAGAACTACACTCAAACCTTTGTGCTTTCTAAGTATATATCCCTCTCAAAGTTATATATAAATATATAGCTAACTTTTCAGAATAATACTTCTAGTTTCTGATAATAGTAGGATAGATAATTTGAAACACCTGTTCTATTCAATGCCACTGAAAACCCAAAGATATTTAAAAATTGCCTTTTTAAAATTATGAGTCCTGGGCTAGAGAGATGGCTTAGCGGTTAAGGCACCTGGCTCCTCAGCCTAAGAACGCTGGTTCCAATCTCCAGGTCCCACGTTTAGCCAGATGCAAAATGACGCAAGGGTGCAATGCCTCACTTGACCACAAGGGGGAGCACACATCTGGATTTCATTTGCATCAGCTGAGAGGCTGCTGGTGCACCCATCTCTATCTGTCTTCCTCTCCCTCTCCCTCTGTCTCTCTCTGTGTCTCTCTCCACACACAATATATATATGAGTCCCAAGAATATTAGAAGTAGCATATAGATTAAATTCAAAACCAAAACACATTAAGGATTCAGAGAGTTAGGCAGTTTGCAAGCACTTTTAATGTACTGAAAACTAAGCTTCTCAACTTTATCTGGAAGAGGAAACATTAATAAGGCCAAAGGTTCTTGTAATGTGGGCTCTAATATAGATACTCCTACTGCAGCTTGGGATCTCATGGCGTTGAGCCAGAAGTGAATCAGCAGTGTTGACAAGGGTGCTGGCAATTTGTATGACTTGGTTATCATGGGGTCTCCAGTTGGCATTGTGGTGTCATCAGTTTATTCACAGAAATAAGTATGAACTTTTTAGAATATATTCTCTTCATACTTGTTTTAAATAATTCACATCCATAAGTTTTACACATATTTGGATTTGTATGAAGTCATTGTGTGATGGGGTTTTGGAGTTTCAGGAAAAAAAAATCCTTGAACTGAAAACCCTGAGTTCATGTCTGTATTTAACCAAAAAAAAAAAAATTAAATAAACCAGACTGAGCAGGATGACTTTTAAACCATTATATTTTATTCAGAAATATCAGGAATATGAGAGCCCGTGTGACAAGTAAGTGTGAGCTGGGACTATGAAAAAGGACGTAGAGATAGATGAAAGAAAACGAAGGGCAGAGTGGTCCTGCCATGTGCAGGGCAGGAGGGGATTGACAGCCATGGGAGGAGGGCAGGTTTGCCAGGAACCTGGAGCTAAGGAGAGATGAACAGCCAGCAAGAAAGGAGCCCACCCATCTGATAAGGATCTATGTATAATCTTACTGTGGTGGACTTTTCCCATAGTAAGGTGACTGTGAGAGAAAGCTGATTCTGATGTGGACGCTGGGGACTGGCTCAGGAAGAGGCCAGCCATGATGCCAAGTTTTGGGACTGAGCTTAGCCAACCACCATACCAGGGACAAATTTAAATTCTACGAAAGGAAACTCCCTACCAGGTTGGGACTCTGTATGAAAAAGCAAAGGGGACTGCTTTAGTCAGGAGATAAGTAGAAGAGAGATCCTTCTCTGATCTCTAGTAAAGATGAGATTGCAAGGGCAGGCTTAAGGGCATTTCTGCTTTTTACTTTTAGGCCCCAACTACCCTTAATTACCTAACAAAGCTACTCGACTCCTTCTCAACTGATCACAGAATGCAGAAATAATCCAGGATTTCTTCTTGAGAACCCAGAGGCAGCAAACAGAAGAAACCCACTTTCCATCTTTATATGTCAGAATCTGCAAGTGTAGATGACATAACAATGGTGCCTGATATGTTTAAATCCATGAAACATAAACTTGAAGACTTCTATGGAGAACTGGAAACTACACATGCCAGACTTAGGAATGGAAAGAAAGAAAACATTAATGAATTAAAAATACAATAACAAAAATATTCTGGGTACAGGTTGAGTGGCAGATGGAAGATCAGAAGTGAAAAATTAAAACCTTGATCAAAAAGAATTACTCAGAATATATCACCCCACTAGAATAGTGCTTCCAACTGCCATTCTCAGGACATCAGATTGATTTTTTTTTTTCTCAATATGCTCCTCATCTGATACTGCTTAGGTCCTTCTCTTGTTGTCACTCAGCTTAAGCTCACTCACCAAGGCTTTATCATAGTTGAGGGCTATGTTATAGTTTATGCCAATCACCTCCAGTCTAGCCCCAGTAGTAGCTCAACCAATCACAATTATCTTGATATTTTTACCCCCAAGACTCTTCCATTTAGAGGCTTCTAAACTGCTAATCGCATCATGCTAAGTATTTTCTTTAAATCCACTAGTGACGCCAGAAATTCAGATGGAGGAATTTGCCCTCGATTCCACTGACCTCCTCCTTCTCACCTTGTTGACGTGGTCTGCTCTGCTTCTGAACGTGCTTGTTGCTGTCAATCACAGTGAATTATTCAGATTCCTCAGATGAATGCCACTGATTTTTGACTTGCGTGTTTTCTGTTCTTTCCCTGAAATTACTTTCTTTAGTCATATTCCATTTTCTCGATAATCTCTTGCCTGACCTGGATGGCCCACTACCATGCATCCAGTCTCCTATAATTACATTCTATACTGTGTAGCAGTCACTGACTTGTGCCTTCAGGATCAAATTTTAACTCCACAGAAGGAAGAAGATTCACGCTAGGTGCACCTCTAGCTCCCTGCTCAGTACTCGACACACAGTAGGCACCCAATAAGACACACAGTAGGCAGCCAATAAGTACTGAATGTATATGTTCATTTGTTACAGTCTACAAAGCCAATTGCTTCAATATTCATTTACAGGAAAGTACTAACACTTTATTCAGTATTCTTCAGTGTATATACATGCAAAGAACTTCTAGTAATACACTTACGAAGCAAAATGTTAAGAAGAAAAATTATTGTGAACATACTTAATATTAAAACATGATAATTTATCTGGATCTCATTGCCTCAGATATTAAGTATTTATTTGGACCTAGAAATGGAAGATGCCCTATAGGTTTCCAGAAGAGAAGCAGTGACAGGTCAGATTAAATAAGAGCTTCTGCACTGGCTTGGCTTGAAGTGTGTCTCCCCATGACTGGTATGTTGAGGCTCCAATCAAACAACCTCAGAATGTGGAGCTATTTGCAACGAGGCCTTTAAATAGGTAGTCAAGGTTGCAGGAGCCCGTCAGGATGAGGTACAAATCTAGTGCGACTGACATCATTATAGGGAAAGGAGATCAAAACACACGCAGAGACATGCACCTCCCCGCTCCCCACCATGATGTAAAACCGAGGTAAAAACTTCTCAGGGAGAAGATGAACATCACCAAAGAGGAAGCCGAAAATGCTAATACCTTGATCTTGGACTTCTAGAATTTTTTACAGAAATGTGAAGAAACAAATTGTGTTTTGTTTAAGCTATCCAGTCTATGGTTCTTTGTGATGAAAACCTTACTCAAAGAGGTTCTGGGGTTTCTTTAAAGACCTTTCTCAACCTGAGTCCTCACTTTGATGGCCTCTCTGCATAGGTAAGAGAGGCCCAGTGGCATGTGCAGAGTCATATAAAGCAGCTTTGATTGGAAAGGGATCAATCCAAGTTCAGTAATGTTTTAAAGTTTTCCCATTTTTCCATAAGGAAATGAACCTTAATTAATAATATTCATTCAAAACATTTTGAGACCTTTTTATCAGAAATTTTGTCTTTTTGATATAGAATTTAAATTACAATTGTTTGGTTAAAGAAATCACTAACGTGACATTTAAAGAATAAATTTTTAATGACTAGAACATAAAATCCTTAGAAAGCAGCTAAATTATCCATTTTCCTGTCCAGTCCTGCTTTCTCTTTAAATGTGTGGCACTTAATTTCTCCTCACAGATTCAGCTCACGTTTTCTATGGCTTCTTCCAATTTTGTTTGAACTTTTATTAAAGGATCCAAATGCATGTAGATGTAGAGATAAGCATATAGCAAAGCCACATTTTGTCATTGCCTAGCTTCAACAATTACAATTTTTGAAACTTCATTATTTGTTTGCAGGTAGAAAGAGAGATCAAAGGAAGGAGGAAGAGAGAAAGAAAGTAAAAAGCGAATGGGCATGCCAACACCTCTTGACACTACCAATATGCCACTGTGTGCATCTGGCCTTATGTAAGTATTGGGGAATCAAACCCAGACCATCAGGCTTTGTAAGAAAGTGCCTTTAACCACTGAGCAACTTCTATTACCATTTTTACAAACAGTGTGTCACACTTCCCTTTTTCTTTTCTGCATCCATGACTATGTGTTTTCCTTACTTAAATGCCAGTTTCAGTCATCATGAGTGACTCAGAACATTTCTTGGGATAATTATCATGAATTAAAAGTGGATCCACAAACTCACCTAACACCCAAGTCTGTCGTTGTCACCCAGAGTATGCCATGGATACATCTATCTTTGCTGATTGCTGCCCAAAATTGCCTGCAGTGTGTCTTTTCCTGGAAATTGATGGCTCTGACTACATGCTTGTTATTTAGATGAAACCTCTTCATAGGTGATCCAGTTTGCTCTCTTAAGTACCCTCACATTAAGATGATTAATAGTTTTAATGTCCATTTACATATGATTTTCCAATGTCAGTTCTCTCTTCTTCTGTCTATATTTGCAGTAATTATGTGAAAAAGAAATGTACTGTACTATTCTCACGGTGCCCTGCACAAGATTATCAAAGAAAGGCAGAATCATTAACTCTCACTTCAGAGTAAGCTTGGCACCCTGGCAACTTCAACGGTGACCCATGATGTCCTAATTTTAGTCTATTTATGATCTTGTGAATTTTTACCTATTTATATTTTCTTGTAGTCATTGTTACTTCTAGCTGCTGATTAAATTGTCCCATGGGAAACCTGTCAAATTAACTCTGTCCTTCTGTCACAACTTTGTTGGTCTTTATTTGCCTTTTGCTTTCTAGAACATCAGGATACTGTAAGTTTATCTCTGACTATTTCCACAGGGGGCCATTATCCTTGCCTCCAACTAGGCAGGCAAGAAGGGGTATCCATCCAATGGGCTCTTCTGAGAAGCCCTTCAGGAAGCCAAATGCAGATCATGTACCAGTCAGGTTCAATAACTGTGTGAACAAATTCCTTATAATAAATCTCTTTATTTTTTATTCTTCTGATTTCCTGAGGGTCCCACAGCTATAAAATAAAACATTGGAAAAGCAAACTACCATTTATCTGATTTAAAATTTCATGTTATTTCCTACTATGTCTTTAGAAAACATTTATTGAATTTGTCAATGCTGAAGATAGTCAATAAAACAGCAAAAGAGGCATCATATGGATAATTCCATGAAACAAGCATATTCAGAAAATATGTACCTGAGTGTGTATGCATGCTTCTTCACTTGTAAGAAAGAGACATGCTATATTCTCTTTATTTGCACTGTCAAGGGGTGCCACATGGCTTTCAAAATTCTGTCAACAAAATTGGCTGGAGCATGAACTATATTTTAAACAAGTGTTAAAAACTATATTCCTGCTGATTGATGTCTTAATCCTGGATATTCATTGTAAAAGAAGAGTCAATTCCCATTTATTGTCTCAAATCTGTTTTTGACATTTTTTGTGGTTTGACCATGAAATGCCCTTCATGGGCTCATGTGTTTGAATACGTGGTCCCCAGCTGTATGGGTAAGTTGTGGAACTGTTAGGAGGCAGAGCCTTGCTAGAACTAGTGTCCACTGGGGGTGGGGGTCAGGGAGGGCCTTGAGTTCATATCCTGGCCTTGCTTGTTTTATCCTCTCTTCTCCTTTTCTTCTGATGTGATGATGAAATGTCTCTAGATCCTGCCATACTTTCCACATCATAATGGACTCTCCCCTCTGTAGCCTTTAAGCTGAAATAAACCCTTTCCTTCCCTAACTGTCTTCTGGTTGAGTATTATTGCTCCACTATAGAAAGTGACTTAAGTACAAGTTCATTATAAACTGTTTGCTCTAGACTTGATGCTTGTCTTCTAAATTTGGAATTATCTGGAATTCAGAAAGTTAAGATTACATGGGCAAGCATGTAGTTGGGGAACCCCATGGGAACTGTCAATTAAAAATTAATCATTTAAAAATATTTCTGATGCTATAGCAAGTAAAAAGATTGTAAAGCATTAATTGTATGTCATAGTGTAATAATTGTGTCCAGTGATTTCCAGTTCCTTCCTTGGTTTGTTCTCTTCTCTTCTTGGCTCATCTCTCCTTTCTTCTCCTTCTCCCTTTTTCTTCTCCCACTACCAATTCTGGTCTCATTAATTTTCACAGGTGGGCCTGAAATTCCTGGGCTAAAGAGATTCTCCCACTTCAGCCTCCAGAGCACAAGCCATGGCCCTAGTTGGTTTTCATTAATGAAGACAGTAGATACGCACACCAGAACATTGGTTCCTGGTGCTTCTGACTGATGGAGAGGAGAAGTGCCTGGCTGAGGCAGGTAATCCAGCAGTTTAATATGCTGTGTGCATCTCCCATGTTTCCTAGGATCCAGGTTTCCAACCTCATCTCCAGCATATGGAATCTTATACAATGTCTGAACTCTTTGTTTTCACAAGTAACTCTGAGAAATTGAGAAACTCTTAGATTTTTATCTCCAAACTGCTTTCTTCCAATTTGTGGAAACTGCCCTTTGCATGAGCTGATATACTGATATATAGGTGGATGAGGTCTTTGTAGACTACCTATATAGGTGCAAGAACCACCCTCCTTCCTGCAGTCTTCGAATGAGGAGGACAGATTCATATATGGAGCATTAGAAACAGCATTCCTATATTGATTCTAATTTGCCATCTGTATCAGCAAGAACAGCTAGGCTCTGCTTAGGGGTGGGAGAATTTAGAATTCATTTCTATAAAGACCCATTAAAGTCATATGGCCTACACATATGGACTGTGCATTCAATGTTATGTTGATCATATGGCTATTGTAGCTTAATTGTTAATATACATGTCATAGGAAGTCTTTGGAAGAACAAAGGGAAAATAAAGAAGGAAGAGAAGAAAGTGCTATGAGCTTACTTAGTTCAATATGGTTTAACAATTCTCATATAAATAATAATAATAAATAATAATATGTAGGATGATTAGTTGCTACAAAAGAGTGAGTTGTGAATAAAGATATATCTAAAAATTTAACAAAATACTAAATTCAAGAAATATAAAAAACAAGATAGTGCAATAAAAACCAGAGTAAAAGGTCTATGCAAGATAATAACAGACCAAATAAGTCAAAGATAAAAAAAAAAAAAAGCAAGCATCACTAAAGATGAGATAATAAAATGTTATGGACACATTTTCATTTTTGTTACTCAGTGTATGGAATAAAAATGTAATATACCATAAGTAACAACATAGTTAAGTTGGGAATTGTGGGTAGAAATTACGTATGTCTAGAATGCAGATATGATGCCCAGTGGAAGGGTGCGTGTCTCCATGAAGAGAGTTTTCTGCTATGGCGTGTTTATGTAGGCCTCTGCGGCCCTGTGTACAGTCAACGCTAGAAGGAGGAGATCCAACCAGATGACTCGGGGGACCTTGAAAGTTTAACGTTCAAGTTTATAATCAATACCATCCTTTTACGGTCAGGGTCATATTACTTTCTACTGTATATGCTTGAGGGACTTGTGTTTCCATTAACATATTTCATCCTGCCAATGTCTGGTAGAATGAACTCTTTTTTAATTTGGTTTATGATTGTTAGTATTTGTTTAGCCTCAGTTCTCTGTTCCTTTCCTCTATCCCCTCTCAGTCCCCTGCCGCCATGCACCATCTGTCATTTCTCTTTTTCAAGAGAAAACACGTTTTCATCTTACAGCTATAAAGACCAGCAACATGAAGGGCCTATTGAAAGTGAAAGAGACAGATATTTTTAATAGTTGTTTCTGTACTAGGGAAAGGACTCGGTTACTCTTCTTTTCCCTGTAGATGTTTCTTTCACTTAACTGGCTTGGTATTGTATATATATTTCATCTGAAGAAAAATTAGAAAGACCAGCAGAGAGAGCAGAACCAATGCTGCTGCCAATTCATCTTCACTTGCACTTTTTGCGCGGAGCCTGTCAGATGCTACGGAAAAAAAGGAGACAAGGCGCCAGTGTGACAGATAGGCCCCATGATTATTTCCAACAAGTCACCAAAAAGTAGGACAAAATATCTTAATGCTTTCCTCTTTCCCTTCATCTTTCATTCAAGGGAGATTTGCTGTCATTTATAAAGGTTGTCTGGCCCTGTGAGGAGGCAGTCAGAGTTTGGCCCATTCCTTGAGTGGACTTCTAAACAGGGCCTAATATTTAAATGTTAAACAAAAAAAAAATAGGAGCTTGGGACCATAATGTGTGTGAGACTTTTCAAGGATGAGCTTTTGTTAGGCCACCCACAGAATTCCATCCATTTGGGGTTATCACAATCACCAGATAATACAGGGTTTTCATGTGGAAATGAGAGGAATGTTAAAAGCACAATTTTTTCTCCTTGCTCCTCTCTAGCAAGAGTAGACAGACTTGTTTTGAACTTGGGGTCCTCAAGAAAAAAATAAGTTGATATGGAATATACCTTAGCATACACACACATATATATATATATACTGATTAATTTAGTAATTTTTTTCTTCTTCATATGAGCCTTTTTGAAGTAATAGACTCCTCAGATGGTAAATGTGACTAAAGCAAACATGAATAAAAGATAGGCTGGAATGAATATCTATTGCCACTTAGCCACAGCCGCTTCCTGCTTGGAAATAGGCATGGTACCTGAAGGATTTATACTAATTGAAGGACTTTCAGAGCAGGCACTGGATATAGTGCCTTCAAATTACTCTTGAGATAAGCAAGGACTATACTTCTTCTAGGAGATTTGTCACCATAAAATTTTACCTGGCAGTCTGATGCAGCAGTGAAGGGGGGGAGGGGAAGCTAATGGTGCTCCCTTGACACTAACTGTGAGGAAGGCTCCAGGATGGGTGGATAGGGAGGGAGAAATGTGCTGAAGTTGCTTCTGGATCAACATGAGCCTTCATCCTCCAGGATGCTTCAGGGAGACAAGGCTCCCTTTTGAGAAACTCACAACCAGCTTCCATGCATCCTTTCCCTCTCCTTGTACTATACTAACTCCCTCTGCTCACCCTCCTTCTTTGCTGCTACTTTAAAAATGAAGTCCTGAGCACATCAGTTCTGGAATGTGCTGTGGTTTGACCATCAGCCCCAGGAGGTCTCATGTGGCCTGGATGTAGTACCTTTCAATCTGCATGTTTTCAATTCCCATTGTGTTGTTTCCAAAGACCTTTGCCTTGAACTCTGCCTGTAGGTTGAACTGCCTCGTCCTCATCCTCAGATATATAATAGGAATACTACAGTAAAATTTTCCAAACACAGATAAAGATATCCATCAACTACCATTCTTTGGCTCAGTCTCCTTTACACTTTTAGCTCCGACTTTATTTTGGAGTTTCTCAAAGAAGAAAAGTTAAAAGACTGTAAAACTAACTTTAAACTTTTCATTTCTTTACTGATTATTGGGATTCAAGGTATCTGAAAAGTTTGTGAAGTCCTGACTTTGACACTGTGTTAAAAATCCTACTGTTTACATCTTCCCTGTCTGTATTGCCTTCATCAGAGGACTTCATCAGCTCCCATGCAGGCATCCTGGCTCCTCACTTTCTACAGATCTGAGCACAGGGATGGCCGCTCCTCTCTCCCTATCCATGGTCCTGGTGTGTTTGGTGCTTTGATAATGCCATTCCACACAGAATTCTTTTATCTTGTCATTGCCAATACAATCCCCTTGAGGGTGGTCAGCGTGTCTTTCATTCTCTAATCATGTACTATTCTCAGCAAACAATGTAGTCCTTTGGGCTGGACAGATGGCTTAGCTGTTAAGGCGCCTGCCTGCTAAGCCTAAGAACACCCATTTGATCTCCAGGTCCCACGTTTAGCCAGACACAAAGTGATACAAACATGCAATGCCGTGCTTGCCCACAGGGGGGCACATGCTTCTGGAGTTCATTCACAGTTGCTGAAATGGGCCTGGTGAGCCCATTCTTTCTCTCTTTGCCTCATCCTCCTCTCTCTCTCTCTCTCTCTCTCTCTCTCAAAAAACAAAAAACAAAAAACAAAAACAAAAACAAAAACAAAGTAGTCCTTTAAATACTGATTGGGAATGGTGAATTGGGAATGAGTGATTCATCAAATGAAGGATTTGCGAATATCAACCATGTTTAGCATTCTCCTGAGCCAGTTAATTCTCTCATCAAAGGAAAAGGAAATTTGATGGCGTCCTCTCTTGACCCATGTTAGTCTCATTGTACATAGTGCATGCCTGTCAAGAAAGAAACAGGGAAATCTAAGGATGGATGTGAATGAGATAAGAGCTCAGTGATGGGGTGGACAGAGGAAGGATTGTTGCAAATGGACAATCACCTTGTATTAAGAAGAGGACATTGATGTCAGAAATGTGGTTCAGGTCCAACTCGTGGGTAGATTTTTTTTAAAAAGGATGTGTTTCCTAATCTCAGCAACGAGAAGCCTACCAAAATCTTTAAGCAGAAGACATTATGAAAGTCATATTTTAATATATTTCTTTTGGAAATATCAGAGGGAATGTTTGCCTTCAGCAAAATAAGCTGAAGGCAAGGCTACAGGCACCTAAAGTAGCTAGTCACTTTGCATCTGCAATCAGGATGCAGAGAGAGATGTATGCTGGTTCTCAGCTTCTTTACGTGTTTCTGTTCAGTCCTGGACTGCAGTATATGGGATTATGTCACCATATTCAAGGTGTCTTACCCATCATCAGTTAAACCTCTCTGGACTTGCCCTCACAGACACACCCACATTTATGTCTCCTAGGCCATTCTAAACCCAGTCAAAGTGACTGTGAAGAGTAACCATCCCAGTTGCTGTTGACTTTAATGACTTTCCCTTGGAAAGACTTTCTCTGGCAACCACTGTAAAAATAGCATCTTATTCTCTCCTTTATTACTTCCTCACAACACCTCTGATGACCTGTTCTACATATATTTTATTTGTGTGCTTTTTCATGAACAGAGAATTCATTTACTTTTCACTCCATGATTTTGGCATCTAGAATAATTAAACATCCATAACTATTTGGTAAATAAATAAGTTAACAGTAAAGAGATTGTGTAAGTGAAACATATATAAATGGGAAAATAGTAACTAGATTAATTTAAACTACAGAAAATTGTCCTCCAAAGTCCTAGTTCATACAACTTCAAATTATGTGTACATTTCCTCCCATTCTACATATCAATTTTAGTTTATTACTTGGTTCCTTTTTAAAATTTAATTTATTCATTATTTCAAAGCATACAAAGACAGAGTAAAGGACAAAAAAAGAGAGAGAGAGTCAGAGACAGAGGGAGAGAGAGAGAAGAGAATGGACACACCAAGGCCTCTAGTCTTTGCCAGTGAATTACAGATACATGTCACTTTGGGCATCTGGATTTACATATGTACTGGGGAATTGAACACAGGTCATTAGGCTTTGCAGGAAAGCACCTTAATCACTGAACCATATCTCCAACCCTATTGCTTGGTCCTTCGAGATAACATCTTCTGTATTGACAGTAAAGATACCTTAAGCAGGATCTTGACACCATTATTTTTTTAATTTTAATTTTTGTTTTTATTGACAGCTTCTTTAATTGTAGACAATATCCCATGTTATTTTCCTCCCTCCCCCTACTTTCCCCTTTGAAACTTCACTCTCCATCATATCCCCTCCCCCTCTCAATCAGTCTCTTTTTTCATTTTGATGTCATCATCTTTTCCTCCTATTATGATGGTCTTGTGTAGGTAGTGTCAGGCACTGTGAGGTCATGGATATCCAGGCCATTTTGTTTCTGGAGGAGCACATTGTAAGGAGTCCTATCCTTCCTTTGGCTCTTACATTCTTTCCGCTCCCTCTTCCGCAATGGACCCTGAGCCTTGGAAGGTAGGTTTGAGACGTTTCAGTGCTGAGCACTCCTCTTTCACTTCTCAGCACCATGGTGCCTTCCTTGACAGCATTATTTATTCAGGTTCTTAGAATTTGAAAAGATGCAATATTATGAATATAGAATTTATAGGTTTTGTCATAAGACTAAAAAGCATACATAGTTCATTTTAGGGAATAAGCTAAAACACCTCAAAGCCATTTTGTAGTGACTCTCTTCCTGCCGTTAACCTCTACCTCATAAAGGTTCCAAAACCTTTCTGAACAGAACCACCTGGCTAGGATTAAATATTCAAACACATGAGACTCTGGGTCATGTAATATTTAAATAACAACAATAATTATATACATATAACTAGAATATAAATGAAAATCTTTGCATGAAGATATAACAAACCTAGGGCATCTATATTGTTTGCTTGTCAGCAACACTTTTCCCACAAATTCTACACTCACCAAGGTAAAATAAACAAACCATAAATGCTTTATTAAGTAAATTTAAAAAAAAAAGGCAGGAGAAAAGAAAAAGATATCTTGTCACTGCCAACGAAATTTAATTGCATGTACTACTTTCTGCATCTGGCATTATGTGGGTCCTGGGGAATTGAAACCAGGCCAGCAGGCTTTGGAAGCAAGAGCTGTTAACCACTGGGCCATCTCCTCAGTCTCTGGCAACACTATTTTTAAGCAGGCAGTGACTCAATCCTTGATTCAAACAGAAATCACTTAGAATTCAGCATTATATTTCCTCGTATGGATATGAGGGGATTTCCCATGTTACCAGGATATTCTGAAACTATGTGCTACTGGCCACTTGGAACACTAGCCAATGTTGGCAGTGACGTGGTTTTTCTCAAGAGTGGTTTGCACTGTAAATATTTGTGTCTTTGAAATAGGTTTGAGACGTAGCTGTAGTTCCTCTTGGCTTTGTTTGTCTTGCATTATTTTGGGTAAGATTTCATCCCACAAACACCCTCATCCCCAGGCTGATGGAACATGACCATGGGATGGTCAGCAATTTAAAGCAGTCAGAGCCAGGCGTGGTGGTGCATGACTTTAATCCCAGGACTCGGGAAGCAGAGGTAGGAAGATCACCATGAGTTCAAGGTCATCCTGAGATTACCTAGTGCATTCCAGGTCAGGTCAGCCTGGGCTAGAATAAGACCCTACCTTGAAAGAAAGAAAAGAGAAAGGAAGGAAGGAAGGAAGGAAGGAAGGAAGGAAGGAAGGAAGGAAGGAAGGAAGGAAGGAAGGAAAAATGGAAGGAAGGAAAAATTGAAGGAAGGAAAGAAGGAAGGAAGGAAGTCAGGACACTAGGACCACTATTGTGGGGGGGATCTGCTTTCTGCTGAGAAATGCATTTTTGTATGAAAGGTACTTGATGTACCTTTTCTGATAGTTTTTTTTTTTTCAGATAAAATACTTTATACACTGTTTTTCAAATGAAAGAGACTTTCTTACTTTTTTGGTCTTGTAATGGCACTAATATAAATTAAATACATGGAATTATCATAAGTAAAAGAAGATTAAATGCCAGAAAGTTGTTAATATATATCTTGCTTAAGGTTTTCCTAGGTGTGAAGTCAAAATGCAGCAAAGCTCTTTTAAAAATAGTTTATACTGATAATGTTTTTGTTTTCTCATACTCATTCTAGTTTAGAAAATAAAGAAAGACACATATTCTTAGGAAATGAGGAAGCCCGGAAGTCAGGTGATCAAATGACTGTGTTTGGCAGGAACTCCTTCAGGCTATAATGATTAATTACTCCTAATTTCCTTGTGAAAGAAAGTGTCAGGCAGAGATGCTTCACAGATTTTCAGCTTAAAGATTTTTGCAGGATTAGAGAACAGAATGGTAATAAAATCTTCAGAAAGGACAAAGTATAAAAATTTTCGAAATACACATACACATACACTCACATACAAAATTACTAGCTTGGGAAAAATATGATGAAAGTTGTTTATTGAAAACTTTAGTGATTCAGTCATTTGTTTACTGGATTTATGGATCATGTCATTGCAAAAGAACTACTCTTCCTGAAGGAAGTTACAAATTAGTTTATTCTAATTCAAATATGAGTTGCCATGGTATATGTGTCCTACCTAACCCAGAAGCATAGATTGACCATTTGTGTCTTTATACAATGTCATTATGTATTGAGTAACAGTAAACTCACAAGCTATCTTTGTTTAGTGACCTGAAATTTCCAAGTAGTTCTTTGTTCGTTTTCCATTTACAAACATAGATTCTGTTAGTCCTGTCTTAACTTTTAATATTGACTGCCTGATCACATGTTGCACATCATACAGCAATTATAACTGTGTGTGTGTGTGTGTGTGTGTGTGTGTGTGTACTACAAAAGTGTTAAAAAGACCACAGCAGCGTTTAAGGAGCTCAAAGAGGCCTAACTGGAAACAGAAAATGAGAGACAGATGTGAAAATTCAGTTAGTGCAGTGTTTAGATAAGATATTGAATCCAGTGTTACTGGGGGATTATCTCCCAAGACCAAGTCAAAATTCAGGGCCGAGTTGAGCAATACAGGCAAAGTTCAGGACTGGGTGGCAGATGGGTGGATGGATAGATGGGGATTTGTGTAGGTCATATCAGCCATGGGAACAGAGCAACTGAAGCCCCTGGGGCAGTCAGGAGTGCTCTGCCTGTCAGTCCTTTGACAGATGCATGGATAGTCTGAGAACAGGCTGGTGCTGGTGAGAGGGAGTCAAGTAGCCTTGTTAGGCAGTTAGCCTTCAAAAGACCCTCATGATAGTAGAAAAAGATGATGAAATCAAATAAAAGAAAGACTAACGGTGAGAGGGAGGGGGATATGATGGACAGTGGAGTTGTAAAGGGTAAAGTGGGGGAGGGGAAGGAATCATCATGGGTTATTGTCTGTAAGTATAGAAGTTGTCAATAAAAAAATTTAAAAAAAGAATTATCCTTCTCATTCTTATTTTTTTAATCAATACACATTTATTACATATAGATGTAGTTTCTGTTCATATGTAACTTTTACTCAATTCTTCGGTTAAAAGTAGACACAAACTCAGGGATGGTGGTTCAAGGCCTTTCCTGAACCCCTAACCCCCTGTTTCAGTGGCATCGTCATTGCAGTGTGAGATATCTTCTTCCTGGTCCATGTGAGGATGTGGAGTTATTCCTAGGTCTGGAGTGTGAGATAATTTCTTGGACCTGGTTTATCTGATAAGGTTTTAAAATGCACGTGTTCTTATATAGGTTCCATTTGCTGTAAGTTTCCATGGCAGTACCTTTTTGTTTCTTGAAAGCTATTTATCAGCCTGTGCATCATTATGGGTGGTACCAGACAGGTAGTGATTATGTACAGTAAGGAGTACACAATCCTGCCCCTAACTTGCTGCTTGTAAACTTGCGTCTTTTAAGGCATGATACCACTTTATGTAATATGGAGTACCCTACAGCATGGCACAGCCTGAATTCAGCAGTGTGGGACCACAGGTGCGCATTATGTAAATGATGTGTTCTTTCATGTAACAGGCAACGTCAGTGTGTGTGTGTGTGTGTGTGTGTGTGTGTGTGTGTGTGTGCGCGTGTGCTGTATTCTTAGGTATGGGCTGATGCACTGGCCCATGTGCTTACTTGAGCCACCCAGGAGGCTCGCTTATCATGACCACAGGAGAACCATGGGTGTCCCTCACCCATTTTTCCTTGTGATAGAGTCTCTTAGTCATTCCAGCTTGCTGTTCTTCATCCCGATGGTTCTCCATTCTCTGCTCACTACGGGTCAGGGGTTACAGAAGTGGGTGGCCACAACCAGTTGTTTACATGGGCTATGAACATTTGAATTCAGGTGGTCTTAGCCCCTGTCAAACCCCCAAGAAAGGCCCTTTACAGCTCCAGCTCCCCCTTTTATGTGTGCGTGTGTTACTTCAGCTTTTACAGTCATACCTTGATATGTTTTCCAGTTCCATACGTGTAAGAAGCAGGGAGCTAGCCTACACCAAGTCAGGAAAGTCTCTCTGTAGGATTCAGACGTAATCATATGGCCTGCTTAGCTTTGTGGTTGATGGAGGTTAAAGGTTTTCCAAGCTTAGCTATAAACTCCCAACTTTTTATATAGCAGTCATGAAGATGTGGGGTTAGACACAGAGGTTGGAACAAAGACTACTAAAGGCCCTGACGGTGGCCTAAGGTAAGTTTAGCTCTTGATCCGCAGTGATCCAGCTCTACAGAGACAAGATGTGCAATTCAGTTAAAATCAAATATTCTGTAGGCTCGTCAATCTGGGGTGACGAAAGGGAAGGAGGGACACATGAATGGTCACAAGACCCAGAGCTACATGTCTGTGTTACTACAAGAAGAGCTACAGGCACTAAAAGAATTCCAGTTAAGATGTCCCAACAAGGATATTTAGAGATCAGAATATAGAGAAAATATGTTTAAATAAAATAACTACAATTGCATATTTTGCACAATGGAACATATGTTTAATTATTTTAATTGTTTTATGTATTCATCTTAATTAAATAATTTGTTTCCTTAAGTATTAAAGTGATTTAAATTTTTTCACTCAGTAAATGGTAGTTCACTACTGCTTGACTTGAATCTCATTTAATGTAGGCACCTTGCACTTTTCACTAATGTTTGACTTGGATCTCTGTTCATGAAGGTTCCTTGCATATTTCAGGCAACTTACATGCTCTTTAGCTCTACCTATGGTCCTCATCCTCACCCATTTTCTATCTCTGCCACAATCATGGACTTTCTGCTATAATTTTATGTAGGGACACTGCAAATATTTTGAAAAGGTTGTAGCTAGACATTGGATTCCAAACAAAAGTGTTTATGAGATTCCTGTCTAAAGAGTTTGATACTGGGCTTCTTGTCATTGTCAGCTGCCTATTATTGTCCTTTATTGATTGGTTGCTATACAAAAAGATGTTGAAAAGTCTGTGATTTTGTTGCTTCATTTAATCTTCAAAGTTGGATAGGAAGAAGTATGTTTAGGGCCCTTGATAACAGAAATATACAGGAATGAGTTACAATTACTCAGTGTCTCCATTTCATACTCCAGTGAAACACGAGGACAACTTTAAACTTCAGCATTCCAGAGGAGACTTTTGCCAGGCAACTTGTCTGAGTGAGATAGATGTTGTAATTTGTAGCCTTAAAAACAAAGTTTATTTATTTTTTATTTATTTATTTATTTATTTATTTATTTATTTATTTATTTATTTTGGAGAGAGACACAGAGAGAGACAGACAGAGAGAGAGGGAGAGGGAGACAGATAGAGATGGGCGTGCCAGCAGTCTCTCAGCTGCTGTGAATGAAATCCAGATGTGTGCGCCCCCTTGTGGTCTAGTGCAGCATTGCGCCCTTGCATCACTTTGCATCTGGCTAAACATGGAGCCTGGAGATTGGAACTGGGTTCTTAGGCTTAGCAGGTAGGCACCTTAACCGCTAAGCCATCTCTCCAGCTGAAAAACAAAGTTTTAAAGTGGATTCTAAATTGGAAGAAAACAGTGAAACTATAAATATTTTTTAGACAGCTCTCATAATTTTCCAATGAGTAAAAATTAATCAAGGCAGATTTTTCAAACCTTAGTTTTAGTTTGCTATACATGAATTATAGAAACAGAATACAAACATTCAAATATAATGATAAATTAAGTGTACTAAGTTGTTTTTGCTGTTGCTCACAGTGAACAGTCACATAAAACATTGATCATATTAACCATTGCAACGATTTAGAGAACAGATCTATAGTCAAGCACTGCAGGGCTGCATGCCTCTGGAGGTTTCATGGGAGCATACAATTCGCTGTCTTTCCAGCCTATTAGAACTCATCCATCTTGGTTGATTGGTGATCCCTCTACTCCAAAGCCAATGAAAGAAGATACTCTGCTATAGAAAATGCTGTCAGGGGGTTGGAGAGATGGCTTAGCAGTTAAGGCACATGCCTGTGAAGCCTAAATATCCGGGTTCGATTCTCCAGGTCCCACATAAGCCAGATACATATAGTGGCACATGTGTCTGGGGTTCGTTTGCAGTGGTTAGAGGCCCTGGCATGCCCATTCTCACTCTCTCTCCCCCTCTCTCTATTAAACAAATAAATATATAAATAAATAATTAAAATAAAATCTTTAAAAATATATAAAAATAAAAAATAAAGAAAATGCTGTCAGACCACTTGGATAAGCCAAGATTATTCTTTCTCTCAAAATGTTTAATTATACCTGAGAAATTATTTTGAATTTGAGATGCAATATTTACAGGGGATTATAATATGTACTTATTGGGGACCATGCATTGAACCCCACCACAATAACATGATATAAAAATACCTTTCAGAAATATGTTTTCATTATGTGTGATGTCCTTCATGGATAATGTTTAGGACCTTGTTTGCATAAAAAATAACAAAATGGCAACATGAATCAATTTATTTGTATGATGCAATTTGAATGAAATAGGAGGCACACTGTAAAAATAAGAATTATGATTTATTTTTATTGTAGTCACCTCATCAAAGATGAAAAGAATGGTAATTAAAATATTTATAAAAACCATAAATAGATTTAGGTTTTAAGTTGAAGATGTATCTAGTAAATTAAAAAAAAAAAAAAAGTCCAGGGCTGGAGAGATGGCTTAGCAGTTAAGGTGATTGCCTGCAAATCCAAAGAATCCTGTTTCGAGTCCCCAGGACCCATGTAACCAGATGCACAAGGGGGCACATACATATGGAGTTTGTTTGCGGTGTCTGGAGGCCCTGGTGTGCCCATTCTCTCTCTGTGTCTCCTTCTCCCTCTCTCTCTCAAGTAAATAAATAAATTAATTTATATATATATATTACCCATGACAAATATGATAGCAAATTCTTTCATTCAATTTAAAAATTTTTAAGTTTAAAAATTTTAGTTTGCAAATAGACATGGAGGTGTCATTCATTTTGCCATTTTCAATTTTATTTATTTATTTATTTATTTATTTATTTATTTTTTTTGAGGTAGGGTCTCACTCTAGTGTAGGCCAACCTGGAGTTCATTCTGTATTCTCAGGCTGGCCTCAAACTCACAGTGATCCTCCTACCTCTGCCCCCCATTGCAGGGATTAAAGGCATGTGCCACCATGCCTGGCTTAATTTTTCTAACTGATTCTTATCTCAACTCCTCCCCAAAGCCCCTCTTACCCCCATT
Organism: Orientallactaga sibirica; assembly: GCA_036365145.1. Lineage (NCBI taxonomy): Eukaryota > Metazoa > Chordata > Mammalia > Rodentia > Dipodidae > Orientallactaga > Orientallactaga sibirica. Next base: position 35,082,715 of record JAEOAD010000019.1, read on the forward strand.
TCCCCTCCCCCCAACACTCTCACCTTCTGTTTAAAATATCACATGTATCTTTTTGCTCTGCCTCTTTCTATTCATTTCTTGATACTTGTTACATTGTACCTTTATAGGTTTTATATTCAATTTCCCCCATGTGTACATGTAATTATAGACATGACAAGCTAGGATCTGCTTATCAGAAGTCATATACACTGGTCTTTCTGAGCTTGGGTTACTTTGCTTAATATTATTCTGTCCAGGTCTATCTATATTTTCTGCAAATTTGACAATTTCACTTTTCTGTGCTACTGAATAGAATTCTATTGTGTATAGCTACCACTATTTCATTATCAATTCATCTGATGATGGGCATCTGTGTTGATTCCAATTATTAGCTATTGTGAATAGTACAGCAATAAACATACTCTACTACAGAGAAATTTGCAGTCACTCAGTTTTATAAGCATAACATATCAGAAGTATTTTCCCAAGAAATGTCTTAATTACTATCAAGTATTCTGTTTAACATTTATTATTATTTTTTTTTTTTGCTTAAGAATTACAGAATGCTCTAGGATTACCTGAAAAAGCAATTAGTAATTTTAACAAAATTAAATTTAAAATTCTTTAAAAATAATATGAAATAATTTATATGTAATTGACATGTAGCAAAAAAAAAAGACATGAGTTAGTTTTGCTCAGGTATTTACTTCAGATTGGCAGGTTACGATTTTTCTGCTGATGTAGCTGGCTTTAGTACTGTATCGTTTCATGACAACAAGCTTTGTCACTATTGCAGAGAGTATATTGTTGTCTTAGGTTTAGACAAAGCCCCTGAGTGGTTCTAAGTGTAAAACAGAACAGCTACTTTTAAAAAGTGAAAGCTCCAAATTTTCCTCCTGAAAAATGGAAGGAAGTGAGTTTTCAAAGCTTTCAAAGTACTGTTTTTCACCTGCACGACCAAAACTTATAGCCCTTCCATTTTAAAGCTGGGGCTCTGCAGGAAGAATGCAAGCCACACATCACAGTTTCGGCAATGACTTATTCCTGAGACTGGGTTCCCTATTGCCATTCTATTTAAAAACAGGTTTGCTTTGCAGGCTGATTCATTCTCACAAGTCCACTAACGGAAACAACCCTGAAGCCCATCTTCAGATGCTCCTGTAACTGACTGGGATGCAGTGTTTTACTCGAGGGCCCACTATGGTGAGCCGGCTTGTCATATCACCACTAGGGAGTGGGGTCACAGGAGGATCCCAAGTTCATGGCCTTAAAAAGTAATTCCTTTAATAAACACAGTATTGTCTAGTTATGAGTGTATATCCAATAGATGCCGTCTTCGCTTAGAATCCAAGGAAAAATATTCATTATTATTTGAAATTTATGACATATCAGCTGACTAAGGTCCCAGAATAAGGTCTAAATTATTAAAGTTCAGTTTCAGATTTATGTGATACAAGTATTATTTTAACATTACAAAATTAGGTGAATATTAAAAGCGAAGTAAAAGTTGGCTCTTGATTGGCTACAAAATTTATATATATATTCTTCTTTAATTCTCACCATCTAGTGAGATTACATTTTTTGGTCATCATTTTATGCATCAAGAAAGCAAGATTCAATATTCATATATATATATATATATATATATATATATATATATATATATATATATTCTTCTTTAATTCTCACCATCTAGTGAGATTTCATTTTTTTTGTCATCATTTTATGCATCAAGAAAGCAAGATTCAATATGTAAGGTCTAAAAGAGGAGAGAACTGGAATTTAAATTCTGACCTTTGTTATGAAAGCGGTAGTTTCATCAGTCCATAATGTCACAAGGAAAAGAACTTGAAAACCTGAGTCTTGCCCTCCAAGAAAGGAATACAGACGAAAACATTTCAGCAGGGAGAACTTTTATGTTCTATAGTGCAGGGACGGAGGAAAGAAGGAAGTGCAGGAGTCTGAGCACAGGCACTTGGGCGTCTAGTGTGGATAAGAAAAGGGAGGGTCTTCTGTCATCCCTGGTTCTTGAGATGGTCTCTAGGAGTTGAATAGCCATGGCAGATGGTGGGAAATCTTGTAGTAAAATGGAAACAGCTGAAAGCAAATGGGATGCCTATAAGCAGACCTGCCTGGGGTGTGGTTTGCGTGGTAAGGTTGGCAACAGTACATCAACTAAGCATAGCTATGAATTTACACAAGAAATAAAACATGAAGTCATGTGTGGCTGGTTGAGACTGAATAGTCAGTCAGCAGATTAAATATTCACGTAAACTGTGGTCCTAAGCTGTAGTATCCAGCCTGAGGGAACTAAACCAGGTTCTCTGTAGCAGCCAGTTCCAAATGCATATGACTTTGTCCATATAGGCCAATTCACTTAATTTTTGTCCTTGTTTCCAACTTAGAACTAACTGACAGGAGGCAAGTGTGCTCCCTGACTCCTTACACAGGTCACTTCTAACTTCTAGATCCATGGCCCACTTCCACCTGTCAGAAAGCTCCCATCAGGGTAGAATTGCTGTTTTTCCTTTTTGTTTGTTTGTTGATTTTGCCCCATTTCTCACCATAAAGCTTTCTATTTCCTTTGCTTATCTTTGACTCTCCATCAAACACAAGACATAAGGGCTCATGCTCGTGCTAGAAACAGCTTTGAATAAATGTCTCCCCTTCCCATTTCATTGCCCTCGTTAACTTCCACACCGGTGGTTCAATTCTCATCTTTATAATTGAAACTATATTTTCATTGGTCCTCAGTGTCACAAAGCAAATAACTTTATGACCTCAGTCCTGCCCTCCAAGACAGTTGGTGAAATCAAAGTTGGATAGGTGAGCTATGCAGTGATGTCCAAGATAGTCACTGTAGGACTAAAACAGGAGGGAGGAAAAGTGGAGACTTGACCTGAGTGAAGACAGTTGCAATCTAGTCTTGAGTTTTTTGCAAAGTTAAGCACAAGAAGAGCCCAAGAAAAGGACATAGAAATCAAGTCACACGCAAAGGGCAAGTGATGCATTAATCAACAATTATCTCATTCTTTCTCTCTACAAATTGTTTACTGTACTATAATTTGGTCACTTAATTAGATTCCCTAGGGTTTTTTTTTCATAAGTCATTCTCATAATAATAAGTGTCATCCAAATCCACCTGTATTTCTACAACTGCCTTTATTCCTATTAAGCACTTGATTAGTGGAGGAGAACTATTGGTTTTTATTCCTCTATTGGGTGCATAAAAGCTATGAGCTATCTGGAGTTCCAGTGAGTATTGATTATTTATGTCTTTTATCACTATTTTTTTCTGTAGTAATACTAATTAGAGGGAGGAACTTATAAAATATATTTTCTCTAAAGGATGACATAGAAATAGGATTTAAAATAAAATTTCCATTCAACCCAGGAGTACTCACCCAAACAGAACAGAAACAATTATATTATCAAAACAGCATTAAACAAGAATGTGATACACATCACAGATCTTCCACTGGGAGACGTCAAAGACAAATAGCTTTTATATAACCAAATAGATACAATAAAGTATATGTGTATTCTTGAGATAAGCAAATATTGTCCTCAAGAAGATGTCTGGGCAGCACCCCATGTCCCACAGAATTTATTCTAAAGTCACTTGGGTTGCTTAACTTTTTCTACAGCGTGCGCGCGCGCACACACACACACACACACACACACACACACTTCATAGTCTTGTGACAGAAAATAATTTTGCAACTTGAACCTCCGGAGCATTCATTCATGAGGCTTCTCAGCTAGGTTTCTTCCCATGTTACTGGGCTGCAAACTCCTTTCCTGTTGCAGAAACAGGAAGGGCAATGGGGCCCATGCCTCCTTTGGTGAGTGTATTAGCAAGTAATGGCTATTAGTCCACCAGAAAAATCTTTCCTAGGCTACAAAAGGAAGCTTATTCAGCATTTAAAAAGGCTTACGTGTACTTCAAAGAGACAGAGAAAGAGCTCACATGAAGAGAACTTCTGAGATAAAATGCTGGAAGAAAAGAAAGGAGGCAAAATGCCTTTCTCTACCTTGAACAGAGAGCTAAGTCTCTTAAGAATTTGTTTAACTTTTCATTTCTTTTTTCATAGAAGAGATAAATTTTCCACGTGTAGCTGTTGTAAGTACAGTGTGAGCAAGCCCATTTTGTCTTTGAAAGTATGCTACATCTAGGTAGGGGTTAAGCCCACAACATATGAATTGAGGCAATATAGTCCTTCACGTGTACTTCCTAACACATTTTTATAAGGCTAATACTACCTAGCTACCAGTACAAAAATACTATGATAAAATAGAATGAGCTGACATTCATAAATATAGATGAAAAATTCTATTCAAAAGTATTAGCAAATAAAATATATCAAATTATAAAATAGATAAAACATGAAAAATCTGTTTGGCCAAGGGAAAATCTAATATCCACATATATAAAAGAAATATATCAAAATTTAAAAATACATATGAATAATGCAGTCAGAAAAAAAAAAAACACTTAAGTAAAATTTAGAAAACTCATCTGACCAAAACTTTGCCAAAAGCAAGTAAACAAACATGAAAAGTACTATATAATAAAGGCTCAGGTTAAGATGATCAAGCTCTACATGAAATCAATAATATCAATATATTTGTGTTGTGAAGAGCCCATCCGTCCATGAAGAATGATTGGCAGTTAGTAGTGGCTGGGCTAGTGGGAGACATTTTCTGCAGCAGTAAAGCTACTGGTATGACCCACAGGCTTTGGTAAGTAATTCCACACCCATACCCATGCAGGCAACCATCATTCAACTCACTCAGTCATGTCCACATACCACAAAGCAAATAGTAAAGGGAGTAGTTGGGGAGAAGAAGGGGTTCAGTGGAAGGTGTATAGTACTAGGGTGTCAAGAGAAGGCAACAAGAAGGGATTATGATTAAAACACATTTTTTGTTTTGTTTTGTTTTGTTTTCAAGGCAGGGTCTTACTCTAGCTTGTAGTTTTAGGGTGGCCTCGAATTCTTGGCCATCCTCCCACCTCTGCATACCAAGTGCTGGGATTAAAGGCATGTGCCACCACGTCTGGCTCTTAAAATACATTCTTTACATGTATACAAATTACCAATAAATAAACCTAAACATGTTAGATGTAATGGCTTACAGCTGTCAATCCAGGCCTCTGGGAACTGAGACAGAAAAAATGCGATGAATAAGAAGCCCGAAGAGATGGTTTAGAGGTTAAGGCACTTGCCTGGTAAGCCTAAGTACCTGGGTTTGATTCCACAGTACCCATGTAAATCCAGATGACAGAATGTCATACATGCATCTGGAGTTTACTTGCAGTGGCTAGAGGCCTTGGCATGGCCATTCTCAACCTCTGTTTCTCTCTATTTCTCACTGTCCATCTGCCTCTTTCTCTCGTGCTCTCTCTTTCTTTCTTAAATAAGTAAATAAGTAAATAAAATGTTTTTTCAAAAAGATCAATGCCCATTACCACTGAATTTATATAATATTACAGTGATGATCCTAGTAAATACAAGAAAAATTACCAATAAGATTAAAAAAATAAAAACAAGTAATACCAATGATAAACCAAAGCTCTCATTGCACAATGTTATTAACTTCTACATCTCTGTCATTGAGCTTTGGGCATTTAGTAGTTGGCTTTTATTGAACTGAGATTTTTTTTTTCTCTTGTTCTTAGTATAATTAATGACTTTTAAATTTATATCCTGAGAAGGTTGGTCAGTATTCTATCACTTTAATTAAATGTTGTGCTCTCTGCCTGTGTACTCTTATGCAATTTTGTGTGCATAATATAGCTATATAGCCAAGTAACAATAGTAGCTTCTCCCCTAGGGTTTGTGACCTTCCCAGCCATAGGCTTTTCACTAGGATTTTGCTACCAAACACAAATTTTCTACCATGGAACCAGCCTCAATTTTAACATAGATCAGTTGACTAATCTCCCCCCTCAAAAAGGAGAGATGAAATAATGAAAAAAAAAAAAAATGGTCAAACATGGAACAGATCATCCTCAGTGAGCTCACCCAATCACAAAAAGATAATCCTCACATGGTCTCATTTATCTGTCACTCCTAACCTGAATCCACCTGAGATGCTGCCAAACCTAATAAGTACTCTGAGGACCAGACAACTGGGAGGGTGGGTTGGAGGGAGGATAGGGGTGGAAGGGAGCGAGAGGGAGGGAGGGAGGACAAGGGTGGGGGGATACAAATAGGGACCCAAATGGAAATGATACTATAAAACCCTTTATTCTGAACAACAGGCTAAAACATTGATCCTTCAGCAGGCCCACAGAGGGAACATTTGAACCACAGGAAAGTGGAAAGAACATCATGAAGACCAACCTTAATCTTTTCCTGCTTATCTCTCTCTCTTCTCTTCTCTCTCTCTCTCTCCTTCCTCTCTATACTCACTTTCTCTTTTATATTATCTATCTTTTTCTTCCCTCACCTTTCTAGGTGCTGACTTATAACTCCCAGTACCAGCACAGGGTTAACTTTCACAATGAGCTGTTGATCCGAGACACCTACAATGTTTCCCAAAAAAGACAGATTTCTGTCAGAGTTCTTGATGACCCACCAAAGGTTAATGGTAAGACCCTTATGTCAAAGACAGCATGTTCATGTGAGACCAGAGACCAAACATGGAGAGACCTGGCCAGAATCTGAAAGAGGGTCAGTCCCCGGACAGTTAGCTAGTCTAGTGCCAGAGGGTGCTACACGAGCAACTGGGGGAAAATGGCCAACATCTGTCCAAACAACTTGCAGTCTAAGATACACAGTAGGAAACAACCTTTCATGATGCTCAAACAAGTGCAGTAGTGGCACACAGTCATGGTGGGTAACCAACTGCTCTTGATTTGGCTAATAGATCCACTCAGTGGAATGGAACTCAACACTGGAACTGGGAAATAAGTCAAAACCATGTACAAAAAAATGAGCACAGTCTCCAAGATCAAGATAGCACCAAATGTGGGCGAGAAGAGGGCCTACACATATAAAATTCCCTGCAAAATATCTATGGCCATCCCTTCTATCTAGTACTAACTTCTCTCTCCATTGAGGAATTTGCTTATCTTTTTCAGATGGACAATGAACCTGAAGGGAGGATCAGCCAATCACACCTCACCAGGGCTCCAGCTGAACCTATAGAGTAATGTGGGAGAAAGGCAAGAGTTCAGTGTTCTTGGGGATCATGACACCAGAAAAAGGCTGAAGGAGATAAACACAGAGAACATCCAACTCCTACTAAGCCTGATATCCAGAGACACAGAGGCTCCCAAAACCTCATCACTGAAGTAGAACTAAAATGACCCCAACGTGGCTCAGGGAAATTCGTGGAAGAGGGGGCGGAAAGAATGTTAGAGCCTCAAGTTGGGGCATTATGCACAGAGACTTGGCCTATCCCCTGTAACTCTTGCCTACCCCCATAATGCATGACCCACATTCCCCATTGATGAGGGTCCCTTTGGAAGAGGGAGGACAGGGAAGAGGATAATGGAGTCACCTTTATGAATGTAAAATTAGAATAATATAAATGAAAAATAAATTATTAAAAAAACACAGACATTACACGCATGGCCACGTCTTGCCTATCTGTCAGTTGTATAGCTTGCAGGGTCCTCTGGTGGTAGATATTATTGATGACATTTCCTTCACAGGAGGTTGCAAAGAACTAACACTGTGACAGTAAGCAAAGAGGAGGCTTCCAGCTCAGCTCCACCTGACTTCTCAGTGTCCTGCAACTAAAACATGTATATTTTCAGCACAAAAGTTTTACCATCTAGTTCTGGTGGGTATCCAAAAGCCTTGGCAATAACCTGTGTAGCTTGGAGGGGCTCAGGGGCCTCTTTGACCAACAATTCCATTAAAGGTATCAAGCCCTGTCAATGAATTATTTCTGTAACAACCCATGAATTTGGGTGTAGTAATATCTGGCCCTAGTATTTCTGCCCAAACTCTCTCCCTTGTATAACACATTTCTTAAACTGGCAAGCAAAGAAGTTATCTAGATATCTTATTCATAAATAAATACATAAACAAGTGAAAATGTTTTCATAAACCTTTTGAGACTTGAAGATAATTGAATTAAATGAATGTGAACTCTTAGTTCATTGTATTATGATATATTGCCCACACATGCCTGGCCATTTCACACTGTAAAAAAATCTTTACAGTGTGGTGGAAGCCACAGAAATATGTAACAGAACTGTGAAAGACTGTGGTAATAAGAATGTCACAATTTTTGCATTATTAGAATATGGAAAGAATACAAATCAGATGTTTAGGTTATGTTGGGGAATATATACTTATCAAGAATAGCCTTGAAGGCTAGTTCCCTTCATATTGTATGTTAAGAATGGTGGATGTTGAATTTTTCAGAGAAAGTAGTTTAACAGCTGCAGGAACACAATTAAAGTACATTCAAGGCTCTTTGGAAGCAAATGGAAATATATCTAGGTTAGGTCTGAGAGCATTAACAGTGTTCCACAAATTAAAGGGAAGAAACTAACATGATGGGATATTTATGAGGACATCAAGGAGATATGAGGAAGTAAAATGTGTGGCTACGTTGTGTGAAGAAGACCAGGAGCTGTGTGGTGGTAATTGTGGCTATAGGAGAGAGCCTCCACATAACCCCTGTAGATTCACTGTCAGTGAGATAACCCCAAGTATACTGGATTTGGAACATGACTGTATGCCATTTTGTCTGTTGAATATGGAAAGACACACTTCTACGCTGGATGAGGAACTGCAATGCTAAAATTTGCAGCATAGCTAGTAAAAATACTCTCAAGGAAATGTAATAATATCTCCCAGGGTTTTATGTTCACTTGAAGCCCCTGCTTTTGTTTGTAACAATGGTTTATTTTTGAATATTTCTAGGTTTACTAAATCTTTATTTGGAATTATCACTAGTTATTACAAAACTATTGGTGTTTACCAGATTGTTACAGTATTTTGAAGAATCCCCACTTTTTCCTTCCCAACAATTTTTTTTTTCTTTTTCTTTTTATTTAGTCTCCCTCAGAATCAAACTATCTGTCATCTCTCATGGTACATTTACCTTGAGCTGAATTCTACCAGTCAGTTCTCGATGACTCTTTCTACTGTAAGACAATGCAATAAATCACAGAGACAGGGCTCTTATTAAATATATATATTTTGTATGGAATTGTGGAAAGCCATAAGTAAACTTTGTTAAGTTTAAAATTATGACCAAAAGAGTTTCCTTCCTGGTACAAGTGGAAGCAACCCATTCTCCTCTTACGCTACTCTGGAATTCAGTGCATGAGCTGAGTATGCATCCTTGCTTTTCTCACAAAGGGGCTTCATTTCAGGAAGGCCAATAAACATTTCATGCACTGTTATAATTATCACCTGGATATTCTAAAGGTGATCTCAAACAGCCTGAGCAATCTTTGAGAACTGAGTTAAGACAATGAAAAATTTCCCTGTCCTAAACTAACACCGAGATAAGCTAGATATGGATACAGCATTGCAGAAACCAAGAAAGCACAAAATGGCTGGTTGCAATGTGTGACCCAAATCTACCCAAAATAATAATCTGCTTTGAAAAAAAATAATGATAATAACTTAATATTAAAATATAAAAGATGTAATTTAAGGTTAATCATTATGTTCAAAACTAGGAAGGTTTGTCTTGTCCCTCCTCTTCATACATATTCAATCAGTCAATCCAATACTGAGAGGAAATTGATATAAGAATTATTTAACAGACTTTAAAGCAACAATTTGAAAAAATGCTGGGGGAAGTACAAATAGAGTTGATCTGAATAGAAAGACAGAAAACCTTAGCACAGATTTAGATAACATAAGGAAATGGAAAACAAAACAAGATTTGAAAAAAAAAAAAAATGTCCTCACATTTGTAGCTCATTATCAAAATAGAGATGGTAGAGGAATGAGAAACTGTATTCCTGCTTGACCATTTATCAGTAGTAATCATTGTTTCTGAGAAACAGAAAGGAAAATATATGAAAAAAATTAACAGCAACTCAAGGACCAAAAGTTGAAATGAGTCACTGAAATTCAGTAGATAATTTGGGGAAAGCATACATAGATGCATGTTTTGAGAGACTGATGTGTAAAAACCTCCCAATTTTGCTGAAAGATATAAGCCCAGAGATAATACAAAGTTTAGCAAAGTGAATATAATCCAAGTAGACTCATGTACACATATAGTCTAACCAGATGCCAGCAAACACAGCAAAACAGAAGCCCCGAGGAGAGCGCACGAGACTTTCCTCATCCAGAGGCCCTGGGCCAGAGTTTCTCATCAGGAACCATGAAGGCAAAGGGGAGTGAAGCATCTTTAAACATACAGGAAAGTGTAACCCAGAAGCCTACATCCAAGAAGACTGTCCTGCAAAATGAAGACAACATACAGACAATTGGATATTAAACACAAAAATCTGTAGCCAGCATCTTGGCCTTAACCAAAGGACTTAGCCAGAGGAAACAGAGTTTAAAATGTCAAAGTTAAGGAAGCAATACAAATTATAAATGTAGGTAATTCTCGTCTTGACACAATAAATCATCACAAACGGCATGGTTGTACAGTATATTAATTTATCTCTCACAATGTATGGAAGTCAGAAGCCTGGCCCAGTGTGACTAGATTTTTGCTTTAGGGTATCATTGTACAACAATTTACATGGTTAAGGCAGTGAATGAAGATTTAGGCCTTTGTATAACAACCTTATGGGTTGTTGGCACAAAGCATCTCTTTTCTATCCTTGCCATGTTGACCTCTATGTCTTCAAGTCAAACCTCTCTGCCTTTGGAAACTGGGGCTTTATATGACTTAAATGATTCCATTGGATCCACCTGGGCGATCTTCTTTAAAAAAAAAAAAAAAAAGGTTACTAATTTTAATTACTTTTATAAAATCACTTTTGCTGTGAACACAATATAAACTTAAGATTGATATCAGGAAGGAGAGATCACAGGGAATAAGACTTTGCTTACTGGATAAATATTTATTTATTTATTTGCAATGAGAGAGAGAGAGAGAGAGAGAGAGAGAGGAGGGAGAGAGAGAGATTGAGACTGGCACACCAAAACAAACTCGAGATACAAGTGCCATTTCGTGCATCTGGCTTTATGTAGTTACTAAAGAAATCAAACCTGGGCTTTCAGGCTTTGTCAACAAGTGCCGTTTAACCACTGAGGTATTTCTCCTGACTAACATCACATTTTTAATTCAGATTTCTGCTGGTTTCCATTAAAACATATTGTGAGGAATGATGTTCCAGGCTTAACGTGATACAGTTAAGGAAGGGAAGAGTCCCATTTAGCATCCTGTGAATATCCTGAGGAAGCAGAGACACACACCTCTTCAGTGGAAGTTGAGGAGGAAGTGGTTAGATGAAGGAGATGCAGGTTTTGGTCCAAAGCTTGGGTTCAACTCTCAAATGTATTTTATGTAATTGAAAATGAGACTGGGGGCTGGAGAGATGGCTTAGCAGTTAAGGCATTTTCCTGGAAAGCCAAAGGATCCTGGTTCTATTCCCCAGGACCCACCTAAGCCAGATGCCCAAGGGGATGCATGCATCTGGAGTTAATTTGCACTGGCCTGAGGCCCTGGCATGCCCATTTCTCTCTCTCTCTCAAATAAATAAATAAATTATAAAAACTGTTTAAAAAAAAAAAGAAAATGAGACTAGGTTTGATTCCCCAGTGCCCACATAAACTCAGATGCACAAAGTGGCATAGGCATCTGGAGTTCATTTGCAATGGAAAGAAGCTTTGGCAAGCCCATTGCCTCTCTCTCATTCTCTCTCCTCTCTCTCTTTCTGCTATTACAAATAAATTAATTAATAAATCACCTAAAAGATGGGATATTGAATATGAAATCTTAATTCACCTAGTAATAAGTTAGAAAGTAGTATTGTTTCCATATTAATTTATCTGATATGAGAAAGACACCAAATATCTTGTCTTTCTTCCCTTCAGTGATCAAAATATGATTACATCATCTTAATTATATGTGTGTGTGTGTGTGTGTTTGTTTTTTACTAGAATATAAACCTCCAACCTTGATATGTGAGCTTCCAATCTTTGATTTAATAAATGTTTAATAATGTCTACTATAATATCTAGTATGTAGGGTGCAATAAACAAATGCATTTCTTTAATTAATGAGCCTTTTAACTTCCCTTTCTTGTAACAAAGAGCAAAATTTGAGTAAATGTAGCTTTCTACCTTATTATTTTAAGTACTATCATAACAAAGGAACTGGTCAGTGAACCTCACTGGTGAACTCCAGGCCAGTGAGAGACCCTGTATCAAAGGAGGTCAGTAGTAGTCCTGGGAACAATGCCGACTACGTCCCCTGACATCCACATGCACAGAACACACACACACACACACACACACACACACACATACATATACATGCATTTAAAGAATATAGACTGTAAGAACTGTAATTGATAGATAGTTAATTCATTTTCTAAGATTTTTTCCTATGGCTTCTTTTTATGTAGAATTGTTTTTTCAGAGCCAAGCCAGATGTATGTGCAAGTTTTAGGTTCTCCAAAATAATCTTCACTTGCATCCATACCTTCATGTAATTTTTCTATGCCAGGCATTGTATTATAGGTAAAACAAAGCAGAGATAAATGTGTGCAGATGTCTAGATTAACAAAGGGACACACAGGACACACACTGAATAATAAGTTTGCAGAGGTACTCTGGAAAACAAGCAGCGGTGACTCTAGACATTCTTAGTTTCTGAGTGCTGTAAGATTTCAGGGACGAAGAAATGTCTAAGCCTAATATAAAGGAATAAAATGGAGAAGTGATTATTTGTGTGATGCATGTAAGATGTAGATTGCTGCATTTCACCTACTCAAACACGGTGAGATGATTGTTACAGTCTTGCAGAGCTCACATCGAACTCTATACAGGATAAGCCTCCCCGCTGTATGTCATGAATGATGCAAAATCTCAGAGCAAATCTCCAGTACCTCGCACAATATTATTAGCCTCATACTATACATTAGATAGGAAATGGCATGTTAGGAGAATTGTTCGCCTGATGTAGTGGTGCAACTTGTTCTCCCAAGCACTCAGGAGGCTATTGCAAGATAATCACTTCAGCCCAGTTTGAGAACAGGATTTTCACTATTAAAACAAACGTGGGGACATGCTGAGCATCAAAGAGCCCAGATTTACCTAGATAGGTAAATTATTTGTTTCTTCTAGATCTGCCCAAGAATTGACTCAATCCATCTTGATCAATCATGATCAATCATCAATCACTTGGTTAATCTTATATGTGTATGAATTATATAACTTTCTAATAATAATGGAAGTTTGGGGCTCTCTGTTACCTGAAGTGAAGCCCTATGTCTACCTAGTTACTATATACCAAGACCATTAGCAAGTCACAAGCTGAGCCAAAAGGAGTGTAGTTATCTAAACAAGGTAGTGTGGATTATCTTCCAAACCCTGGGTTGCTTCTCTGAAATGCTCTGCCGGTGTTCTCTGAAGTTCCATGCAGAATCTCTATTCTTTTTAAAGAAAATTTTATTTTCAAAGTATTTTAATTCAGAAGTTTAATACATGAACATCCTATAATGTGGTCCTGCCCTATTCCATCATTTTGTCACCAATCCCACCCCAATTCCAGTGAGCACCTTCTTTCCAAGTCATCCTCTCCTGCGTATTTTCCAAGGACATTTAAAATATCGTATGCATCATAGGAGCACGGAGGGAGAGAAGTTTGCACTGAACTTGTTGAAGAGCCTTGTCTTGCTCCCATCAATGCTCAACTATGCCAGCCACAAAACAATTCAGAATATGGGCAGAAACAGTACGCTTCAATGACATATTGACTGCTTTTATATCCTATTTTATCACGTTGTAAGTTTCCACACTTTCTTTTGTCTTGCCTGAAATATTTTGGTGTTATAAGAAGTACTAGACACACACACACACACACACACACACACACACACAGACACTGTTCAATGATTGGAAGTTGTCTGAGCTTTGGAAAAACTTAGCACTCACACTTTATTTATTTGCAAGCAGAGAGATAGAGAGAATGGGTGCACTAGGGCCTCTAGTCACTTCAAACACACTCCTGATGCATCTGGCTTCATGTAGGTACTAGGGACTCAAACTCAGGTCATTAGGCCTTGCAGGCAAGGGCCTTAACCACTGAGCAATTTCTCCAGCCCCTCTCATACTTTTATTATTTTATTTATTTTTGGAGAGAGAGACACAGAGAGACAGACAGAGAGAGAGAGGGAGAGGGAGACAGATAGAGATGGGCGCGCCAGCAGTCTCTCAGCTGCTGTGAACGAAATCCAGATGCACTTGTGATCAAGTGCAGCATTGTGCCCTTGCGTCATTTTGCATCTGGCTAAACGTGGGACCTGGAGATTGGAACAGGATTCTTCGGCTTAGCAGGCAGGTGCCTTAACCGCTAAGCCATCTCTCCAGCGCCCCCCTCATACTTTTGTTTACATAACTCTTCTGAAAGTGTTCAAACCCTATCATTTTTCCTTAACAAATTTAATCATCAAATTATCATTAATGTAGAAGAGTAATGTAGCATCGTGTGGAATGTATAGATTTTTTGCTACTATTTGCTTTTATATATCTTTCAATGTTTTTGAGTTATAAACCATTTTCTCGTAGGTTTTATTAGGTTGTTGTCCAGGAGGCATTTGGTCCATTGGAGCATGCTAACATTTAGTCCTAGCTATGGGTATGATGGAATAATTTCTGATTATGTTGGGTTTGGAGAGATTGGGTACTTTGCTGCAGTGGGTCTCCCCAGATGAGTTCACTACACGATTTACAAGCAGAAGCTTAGTCTCCTCAGACACAAGCAAGCAGTCTGCCTCTCCTGGTAAGTGAGGCTTAAAGGTTCTCAAGAGTTTCAGGTTCTCAGCTTTTTCTGTGTTCAGCTACTTTTGAGTACCTTATTTCTACATGATTAGAGGTGTGGCTGACCTGTGAATTACTTGCGAAAGATGTGAACTCAACTAAAACAAGCATCTGCCATCCTCAACACTACACTTTTTGGCTTGATTTTCACCGTGAGCAGCCATGTGTCTGCTGCAAAAGGGATTTTAGGTGCCATGGGAAATTCATGCTTCTTGTATCATGACTTGAGCAGTGAGTTTCAGTTCATGAGCTTCCTACATTATCTGAGACCATTGAAGAGAATACAGTCCATGGTAGAGTTATCATTAATGTCACAGCAGTCAATAAAAAGGAACCGTTGGACATCTGACTGCCCTCTTCAATACAGAAACCATCAAAAACTCTCCTTGGTGATGACCACAATGCATCTTCATGCCATGAGTTAGAACTTTCCTTTCTTTTATTGCCAGTGAAGGAAACCTTGTGATAAGTTCAAGAGCATCATCAAATCATAGTAATTTTTTTCCAAATTCTGGATATATCTGCTGGACAAATCTGCTACTACTTTATTTATCAGTAACAGCACAATAAGAAAATAAGAACAGCTGTCTACTAAGGGTAAAGAAAACAAAGCATAAAGACTCCCAATAGTTATTCTATGTGCTAGATGGTTTCTCTCGAATCCTAATATTTAAATTCCCATGTTAGAATAGTAGGACTTTACAGAGATAACTAAGTTATCAAGGGGTTCTTAAGTCAGGACCCAATATAATATGTTAGAGAAGAATAAATTAAGACAAGTATACAAAAAGAAAACAGCATTGGCACACCCAGGAAAGAAGTCTCAGAAGAAGCAACCCAACCTCATTCTTTTTACTGCTGGTCTTCAGAAGTGTTATAAAAATAATTTATCATGTTTAAGTCACTCGATCTGTGGCACTTGGTTATTAAGAAAATAGTTAATACATAGAAAAATGTAAAGAGGACCCTGAGGGCTAGAGAGTCTGTAGATGCAGAGGCTGACTGGTAACCCTTTAGAAAAGGGTGAGTTAAAAAAAGAAATAGTTTACTAAAGTAGACTTAAAACACACCCAACCAAGGCTCAGAGAATTTTGCAGAAGAGGGGACAGAAAGATTGTAAGAACCACATGGTCAGAGTGAATATACAGAGGAATCCCTCTTAGAGACTGCTGCTCTCACCATGTATAACCCACAATGCCATTGTGAGTACCAGCAATCCCACTGAGGAGAGCTCTCAGTGGAATGGGGGCAGAAGAGGGAAATGATATGTCCATACAAAGTTTATACTTCATAAAAAAATCAAAGGGGAGACTGACATCTCTGAGGAGAGAGTTCACTTGGTTGCCACACTGAGGACTTGGCTGTTGCATGGGTGACCAAGAGCTCTATGAGAGCTCAGCGTTGCAAATGCCAAGAAGAAACTGGTGGCCAAGACATGAATGTCTAAATCAATAAACGATTCCAAATTTCCAGCCCCTGACACAATGGCTGAAGAACAGAGAAAACGAATACAAGGTGGTTCTCTTCTCCCCTGTCTTCACAGTCTGCACCTCCCCTGTTGCCCAAGGGACAGTTAGTAAAGGGGAAATGCCAGCATAGGATCCTCCTGCAGCACTGCATGGGAGGGCAGGGGGTCAGCTGGTGCTGAGAAGGAATAAACTGATGCTGTACACCTGGACTCCTGCTTAACAGAGCTCATGATTCTTTTATTGGATCTCTATGTTCTTTCTTCTATTTATTAAATTTTTCAGTACCCATTTTTCTTTTGCTTATTAATTTTCATTTCTCTGAAAGAATAAATGTGTTTTCTCTCACTTGGTGTCTTATTTTCTCATAATTTTTATGATTCCATTGTTTTAGCAGTTCTTTTATTTAATTTCTTGGCAACACAGTTTTCAAATACCTCTCATGAGATAGCATATCTTTTTGTCTAATCATATACTTATATGAACATAGCCATTCAAAATCCAATGTACAATATCACTTGTTTATCCTTTTCAAGTAAGTTATTTGTTTTGGCATAATCGTAGATTTACAGAGAAGTTACAACAATAGTATTGAGAGATCTGTTATTCACTAATCCATATTGTGCTTTGTACTGTCATCTATCAATGTCAAGAAATTGTTTTGGTATATTACTACTTGAAATCCAGGCTTTGTTTGATTTTCATTCATTAATGTCTTCATTCAGTCATAGAATAAGTCTAGAATACTCCATTGTATTTATTTCTATGTTTTTCCAGTGTGTTTTGGTCTGGAGCCATGTTAATATTATTTTTGATTTCATAATCTTGGTAATATTGAGGGTCACTGGCTACTTATCCTGTAGAATTCCATTCCTAGTCCCAGTCTCAGTTTAGCTAAAGTTTTTTTTTTTTTTTTTAAAGAAATAGGCTGATGTTATGGCTTATTAGAAATAATATCACAGGGCCGGGGATGTTGCTCAGTGGTTTAGAGCACTTCCTGTTCAAGGCTGAGAGTTGAGGAGGGCTGATACATTATCAGAGTTTGATCTCTGGAAACACAGGCACAGGTGTATGGAGTTTGCTGAGAATGATCTGTTCCAAGTTCGACCATTTTTCTTCACATTTCATTGTGTCATTTTTACTTACTGCTGTGTAGATGCAAACAATGGGATACATCATGATTTTTTCACACAAAAGTTTCATTTTACGTCTATTATTTTTTGTTTTGTGTTTGCAGTGAGGGGAATATGATCATAGGAACTCAGGGTTTCTTTCATGCTATGTAAACATGCTTCCACTGAGATAAGGCTCCACTTCTTAATATTAGCTCTAGTAACATTGCACAGACTTAGTGTACAGAACACATCAAATGTTCTGAGCTAAATTATCCCACATCTTATTTGTAACATGTTATCACTGCTTGACTTGTATTCTTAGTGTTTTCTTAAAACTGAAAAATTAGATGAGTTCAATGAAAGTCATATTCATCTTATTGGAATAAACAAAATAGAAGCAGTTGAAATAATAAAAGCAATGTACAAGTAATTGTGGATAAATCAGATAAAGTTTACTAATAGTCAATATCAACTAACTTTACATATTGATGTAAAACGCTTTAGCATTGTGGAATTTTTATGGAAGAGCTTTTTATTATAATTAAATAACCATTTCTATAATTCCATGTTTTCTTTTATTAATTTTTTTATTGACAACTTCTATACTTACATACAAAAAACGCATATTTCCCTCCCCTCCCCCATTCCCCTTTAGAACTCCAATCTCCATCGTATCCCATCCCTCTCTCCATTAGTCTCTCTTTTAATTTGATGTTATAATCTTTTTCTTCTATTATGAGGGTCTTGCGAATGTATTGCAAGGTCATGGATATCGAGGCCAATTTCTGTCTGGGCAGTTGCACTGTAAGGAGTCGTACCCTTCCTTTGGCTCTTCTATTCTATCCACTCCCTCTTCCGCAATGGGCCCTGAGCCTTGACTTCCCATGCATTGGTCTCAGATAGAAAAGCATCAAAACTAAGAGAAGATATAGAAGCATTGAAGACTTGGGACAAGAAAGACAAAGGAGGATAGTTGGTATTTTTAAACTGTGCATCAAATGGACTGAGAATAAAGTACAGTGACATTCTAGTAAAATATTGTACAGTGGGTATATCATGAATAGGTCATAGTTCAACTATTGTGGGTACAACTGAGGAAGAAACAATGAGTATTATTTTCCCTGATTATATATCCAAAGCATGACTTTAACTGAGATCTTCCTGGGGAATGTTCAAATCTTGGTTCAATATTCAGTTCTCTCTTTTGAATTTTATTGACACATATCCACTGTACACAGTGATGGGTTTTATAAACACAATTTCGTTCAAGTATAACATGTAATCCAAACATATTTATTCCCCCATAGCCCTTCCTTTGTCCCCTTTGTCTTCTCCTTTCTGGTGAGCTTTCTTCCTTTCCCCACTCTCCCTTCTTCTTTTATGTCCTAATATAAATGTCTTCATGTGTGCATGTAAGAAACCTACCAGACATCACATGAGACTTCCTCAGCCCTCCAAATGGTAGGAATAGCTTTGGCAAAAATGAGAGTGACCTAATTCAAGGGAGAAGTGATCTGAAGGGTATATCTTATCCTCCTTGATTCTTGAGTCTTGTTGACTTTGTATTCTACTTATCAGACATTATGTGCTGCTTCCCTTATGAAAATCTTATACGATATGCCCTTTGAGACTGAGTGTAAACATGGTAAAATAATATCTGCCCATATAAACTGATCTTAATGTAGATAGGATTTCACTAAAATTAAGAGAGATAAACCTGCTGGTTTCATCACAGAGGGCAAAATACAGAAACAAACACAGGAACATACATAAAATACCACTTATGCCAAATTTTAATGTTTTCCCGTATAAAAGTTAGATAAACTGCTCTTTGTCTGAATGAACTGGTAGTATAGCATCATGGCTGAACTTACAGCAACAATGCAGGAGTGGTGTTCAGGAAGCCTGAAGAGAGATGGGTATATTCATGAGTATGAGAATGAAAGCAGTGACACTGGGTTCAATACTGATCACCTTAAATTACCCAGAAGGGAATTTGCATCTTCACATACTTTTATTAAAATGTTTTATCTTGTCATCTAAAACCCTTATGGCTTCTGTATCCTTATGAGAAATTTTAGGTCTCTTTATTTCACTTGTGGAATGGTAAGTTCTGCAAATTATAAAAAGGAACTTTAAGATAGCCAGTGTTGATAGGAGGAAAAAGTAGGACAAGATAAATGAGAGTTTAGAAACACAATCAGATACATGCAAGGAGCACAGGACAAGAATAATCTAGAGTGTCAGAAAGCCACGATATTGGCTTTTTGTTTCTCCTTAAGGATGCATACATTACCAAGGATTAGCAATGCTGCAGAAATTGGATTCTGAGAGAAATGTCATCGTTTCATTGACAATAGTTGACTTTCAGAGCGGAACAAAGTGAGACCTGGATGCTGTGCTTACATTCTGATGAATCAGGGAAGTCCCTTGCATCGTTTGTTTTCCTTTTTTGTGATTCAGTGAGTGAGTTTGACCTGTATCATTGATTTTATTTTTAATCTAAGGGGATGCTCAATTTTGTTCATAAAGCAGAATAAATTCCCATCTTGATTATATGGCAATTACATTCTTCGCCATAGAAATCTAATTTTAGTAACAATTACCATTTACCTAAACATCAGCCAGGAATGGTATGGCTACTGCTCCTCAAACCCTTTCACAAACTTGCTTAACAAACACTGAACAAGCTAGTGGTCATCTGTCTTTATAATACCAGCATTGAGTATACATTAAATTTCCATTGAAAATTTAAAATTCTACCAGAAACTATTTTCTTTTTCTTTTTTTTTTTCTTTTTGGTTTTTCATTTTTCGGTTTTTCAAGGTAGGGTCTCACTCTAGCCCAGGCTGACCTGGAATTCACTATGTAATCTCAGGGTGGCCTTAAACTCATGTTGATCCTCCTACCTTTGCCTCCTGAATGCTGGGATTAAAAGTGTGCACCACCATGCCCAGCTCTATGAGAAACTATTTTCTACTTAAACAATATATATATTGGTTTTGTGAGGTAGGGTCTCACTCTGGTCCAGGCTGTCCTGCAATTAACTATGTTATCTCAGGGTGGCCTCGAACTCATGGTGATCCTCCTACCTCTGCCTCCCGAGTGCTGGGATTAAAGGTGTGTGCCACCACGCCCAGCTTAAAAACATATTTTTAAAGAAGAGAAGGGGAAAATCCTCAACACAGTAAGTCTGAGTTGAAAATATTCACAATTTGATTCCCCAAAAAGTATCCCCCAATGTTTCAAAACCTTAAGTTCTGCATAAACTTATTTAGAAGCAAATCCAACATGGAGAATTATGAGGCTTTATTTCATATATTTGGCCTCAGTGATTCAAATATTTTGCTACAGAAATGTTAAAAGTATTGGTTACATGGTATAGCCTCAGAGTCCGAAAGGATAATGTATGGTCTAAATTATATACTTTATAATCAGTAAAGAAGAAACCTACCAGACACCACATGAGACTTCCTCAGACCCCGGGATGGTAGGGATCACTTTTGCAAAAATGAGAGTGACATACGTCAAGGGAGAAGTGATCTGAAAGCACATTCCTTGGGAGGAGGAGGAGGCCTGAGCAGACCAATGGAGCAGCAACTCAGGAGAGAAGCTATGAACCACGTCGTACATTTGAACAGCTCTGTCTCACATCCAGAGAGAGTCAGCATCCTCTCGCTGGGGTAAGGAAACTCAAACTTTACACTGGGAAAGATCTGGCATTGGAGTTTTACCTGGCTTCTGTTTGGGTTGAGTAGAGTTGATCATTTCACAATAAGGTCTTTCATCCATTTTGGTGTTGTTTCATCTTGATTTTCAATGTGACTGGATTTGAAATACCTAGGAGACACACCTCCGGGCATGTATGAGAGGGTATTTCCAGAAATGTTTAAATGAGGGGTGAGAACTCACCTTAATGGTGGGCAGTGCCATCCTATGAGCTTGGAACCCAGACTACATGGAAGAGGGGAAAGGAGGAAGCCAGGTCTACATCACCATGCATTTCTCTCTGCTCTCTGACTTCAGATGCTATGTGACCAGCCATAATAACTTGGCAAAATGGGCTTAATTCCTCACAACTGTGCCAAAATAAATCCTTACTTCTTTAAGCTGATTTTGTCATAAGGAAAAGAAAAATCATATAGTCTACCAACCTTCATTAGGCATCATCTTCTTTGGAGTAAACTACCAACTTCAGGTCTTAAAAGCTTGGGCTAGCAAGCAGTTGATTATCCCTAGAGCTCATTAAGAAATTCAATTCATAAAAGTAGGCAGGAATCCAGAAAACCTTGCATGAGAAAAGTAGATCTTACTTCTCTCTACCCAAGGGCACCATGAAGTAAATTATGTATCATTCCTCCATTAGAAAGAGATATAACTGAATTCAGTGAAAAATACATAGGACGCAGTTTTTAGGTTTTAAAATGGTTTTGAAAGACACAAAACTAAATTCCACAACATGCAAAATACACAGACTGTTTAAACTCATGTCAGCCATGCATATGGCATAGTGGCTTAAATTGATGTTCATTTATTGGTAATTTAATAATGATTACCCTGTAACTATTTTCATTTGAATAATCTAAATACATTTCTGAATTATCTGAAAATATTATTCTCTTAGTATGATTTTTTAAAAATGGGAACTAAGGAGATAGTTCAGTTATAAAATGCTATCTATCTATCTAAGAATGAGGACCTGAACTGAATCTCAAGAGCCCCAGAAATGCCAGGTGCAGTGGCATGTGCCTATAATCCCAGCGTTGGGACAGCAGAGACGGACATCTCTCTGGGCTATCTGGTTAGTCAAGTCACTGTAACCAGTGAGTGCCAGGCCAAGAAGAGATCCTTATTCAAGGAAGGGTAGATTGCATACTTGCAGATAACACTTGGGACTGTCTTCTTGCCTCTGCATGCATGCACACATACATGCATTTACACACACATGCACTCACATGCATATCAAAATGCATACAAACAAGGAGGCATAACACACACACCCCCACCCTCCCACACACATATACTTGAAAAAAAAAAAACAGATAAAATAAAAAATCCAATATAAAGATATGTTTACATTTTGTGTGATTGTTTTCTTTTATCTAGTCCTAAAGATTTGAGTCATTCAGTTTAGGCTTGATCTCAAATCTAAAAAATGTAGATTAGATAACTTCTTATGTAATACTTATATTATACTACAAAGATTAATAAATATGTCTTCTTTCTTTAAGGAGTTTTCAGTCTTCTCAGGAGTAGATTGACATGTAGATATTAAAATATATTTTAGGTAGCAATAAATACTATATAAATGCCAGTAAACAAGTGTCTTTTCAATAAAAACATGCAAAGTATAAATTTTAAGAAATATTATCTATAGCCAATTCTGCTATATATAGTATATACATATATTAAATATCAATATTTTATGTAGCATGTATTCTTACATTTCATGATCTATGTTGGTATTCCCATATGTCTATCAAAATATATCATTTTTTTATTGAGTGCTCTTCTGCATATATTTTCTCTTGTTTAAATACATTAAGTAAAAATTTACTTTTAACAGATGTTTGAGTAGTGCAATTTGTCATTCAGCATGAAGGTAGCCTTTCTTGGGTTTTCAAATCCGCAGGCATTTTAAAATCCAAATTTTCTTAAAAACAATAAATACAGCATAAAACACAGAAACTAATTTTAGACTCAGATCAGTTCATCTTGCTTACAAGATCAACTCTTGATGACTCAAGATAAAGAAAAAAAAAATCACCCCAGGGCGAGTTCTACTGGGACTTCCTTGATTTCCTTTTCTCCTGGGACATTTTCTGCTTCACGTTTCTCCAGTCACGTGACTGGCAGGAGCCTGGTTCTTCTCCAAATGTCTCATTTCAGCTAGACATACATCTCTTCAGTTTGATTGGGACAACTGGAACTTGAAAATGGATGTATGGGGCTGGAGGGATGGCCTAGTGGTTAAGGCTTTTGCCTGCAAGACCAAAGGACCCAGACTGGTTCCCCAGGCCCCAAGTAAGCTAGATGTACAAGGGGGCGCAGGTGTCTGGAGTTCGTTTGCAGTGGCTGGGGACCCTGGCCTGCCTGTTCTCTCTCTCTCTCTCACTCCCTCTTTCTCTGTCAAATAAATAAATAAATAAAATAAAATATTAAATAAGTGAATTCATGTAAATACTGTAGAAGAACAGGAAGAGAGGGTAAGAACAATGTGAGTAAGACAATAGAAAAGCGTTTTAAAAGACACTTTACTTCTCAGTGTGCAGCCTGCCTAGAGAAGCAGCAGCCTTCCTCCTCATCTGCAATGGGCGGGGAGGTGACCCCACTTCAGCCTTCTTTTTCCTGGCTTAAATGAATCTTCCCTCTGAGCTTTCTGGAACCTGCACAGTACTGGATATATTTATGGACCAATCAACGCCTTCATCTTCATTTAAATTGACCAATCATGGGTTCTGGTTTGGCAGGCTTCCTCTGTTCAGTAAGAGTCCACTGGGACTGAAGATTTCCCAGCTCTGGAATCCACTCCTCTGAGTGGAGTCTTTACCTGTATGCTTTATTTCTCTCTTACTTTGAAATAAACTTTATTCTCTTGGACACTTTCCTACCTTTAAATTCTTTAATTGGCAGAGAAAAAGAACCCTGCACCTAGCAGGTATCAGCATTAGCACAAGGGAAAAGTGGGGGTGGGGGCGGGGAGGAATTGGAAGCGCTATGGGGCTGTAGGCTGGACGACTCTGCAAGAAGCACATGGTGCTCCCTCCGGACTTGGGTCCCAGCAAAGGAGACTTTGCAGGAGGAAGTGGGAAGGCCAGAAGTCCTGGGGAGAAGGATTATCTTCAAAAAGGAGTGGGTTCAGTGGAATAGGGAGGAGAGAGGAGGACCAAAGAGGGTAATGGTAGAGGATTATGATCAAATTACAATATATTCATGTACTTAAATTCTCAATAAAGTAGAATATATCATGTGCTGTTTGAATACGTAATGTCTCCAGATGCTCATGGATTGACACCTAGATGCCTGCCTGGCAAAGGTTCTACTTTTGAAGATGCTGGCATCGTTACGAAGTAGGTCTGATGAGGAGGAAGTAGGTCTTTGGTCTAAATGTCCTCAGAGGCTGTCTCTCTCTCTCTCTCTCTCTCTCTCTCTCTCTCTCTCTCTCTCTCTCTCTCTCCCCTCACCCTTTTTCTCTGGCCTGTTTCTGTATTCCCTTCCTCTGCTTCCTACCTGCCATGAAGTGAA
Source organism: Orientallactaga sibirica (assembly GCA_036365145.1). Lineage (NCBI taxonomy): Eukaryota > Metazoa > Chordata > Mammalia > Rodentia > Dipodidae > Orientallactaga > Orientallactaga sibirica. The sequence goes on from JAEOAD010000019.1 coordinate 35,107,450, forward strand.
CAACCTTTGCCACTGCGATGTTTTATCTCACACCAATGACCCAGACTCAGTGTCACAGAGAGACTGGGCTGAAGTTTCTGAAACTATGAGCTAAAAATAAATATTTCTTCCTTTCAGTTGTTTGGTCAGGTGTTTCTTTTTCCCCTTTCATCACAGTGGCTAGAAAAGTAATGCAAGTATATTTCTGAAGTATAAAATATTAAATGGTATCTATAAGGTTCTATTTTTTCTTTTAAAATTTTGATGCCCAAGTGTTGTTTTCATTTGCCATTTGGTATTTAAAATTCTTGCATACTTCCCTAAGAGTAGTAATGGATTCATTAATAGTACTTTTCACATAAATAAAAGCCTGCAGAGTTCTCCACACTGGACTACTTTGAAGTAGCAGAATACATACATCGTGTGCAAGACTCCAGTTGAGAAAGCTCTGTTTCTTTTTATCCCAAGAACATAAGTGATAAAGGAAAGCGAGGAGCTCTGGTCACAGGTGCCAAAAGGAGACATTCCCTGAAGAAGACAACGATCTCACCAGGTGAGCAACTGACGGAGTCTCTCCTTACCACCAGGGAAAGTGTGGGATCCTGGATTGGCAGCTGGGACCCAAGTTATGGAGGCTTGTGTGTGCACAGCATGGCCTGGCATCTGGCTGTTTCTTGTGACTCTCCAGCCTTAGTCCTTTCCCTGATAGTCAGAGTGACGTTGTCAACTAGGACCTCCTCCATGACAGACTGAGCTGGAACCCTCTCTAAGAGAAATGCTAGGGTATGTTTTATGTCTCTGAAAAAAAAACAAAAAAACAAAAACTGAGTTGGGAGGAAGCAGTTAGAGGATTGAGGCCCATGTCATTGTATATCTTTCATCTATTCTGGACTGAACTCTTGAATGTATGGATTTTTGTAGTCTCTATTAAAATTAATACATGTGCTGGGCATGGTGGTGCACGCCTTTAATCCCAGCACTTGGGGAGGTAGAGGTAGGAGTATCGCCATGAATTCAAGGGTACCCTGAGACTACACAGTGAATTAATTCCAGGTCAGCCTGGATTATAGTGAGACTCTAACTGGAAGAACCAAAATAATAATAATAATAATACCTGCAACAAGTTTGAGTTTTTATAGCATGAACACAAAACTGAGTACATTAGAACTATATTTATCTCACATGTTTAAACAAAACTTCATTTGACTGATTCAAGAGGACCTTTTTTGCTTTTATGGTATTTCTATCATCTTATTATGAGGAAGAATGTCTGCAGATGATATACTGTAGGCAAATTTCATTCATTCATGAATATTCTATCACTTGGGAAGGTTAGAATGGAACAGCTACTCTGAAGTTTAGGTCAGAGTGGGTCCACCAGTGCCCAGCAATCAGAACACGCAGACATGTCCCAATGTGCTGAACTTGGTACAAGCCAGATGTAAGCTATTAGAGACAATTAGTGATTCAGATTCCAAGAAACTGCTTTCCCTGCCGATGGCAAAAATGGAAGATATTAATTGCCCTGCTTAGAATTTCAGCCTCTTCAGCTGAATGAGTCGTTTTGTGATTTCCCCAGGAGCATGAAGCTTGAAGATGAAATATATTTCATGACAGATTGACAAATAGGGCAGCTTTTTAAAGTATATTCTAGGTCCTGGAATATAAAACAAGAACAAATATTAGAGAACAAATTTGCCTTTTCTATTCTCCTTACAAGTTTGCAATTTTCAAAGGACTGCCTTCTTACTTAACATTTATAAGTTTTGATAAAATATTCCTATTTTTCTTTATATTGCATATGGAAATGTACTGATGATATATTCTGTATGAGCATATACTTAAGTGATAATTTTGCTATAATTATAACCATTGTTTTGGGGATTTAGAAAAAGTATAGAAAAATATCACTATTTTACTTCATTATTAAATTGTTGAAAACCAAGTAATTACCTCTTCTTCCAAACTCTCAAAACCACCCCTGCATTGATGCTTGGATCCTTTAAGATGTTACATTATGTGGCAGATATAAATAAGGTTATAACATTTAGAATGGAGATCATTCTGGATTATCTGGGTGTCCACAACCTAAGCACATGAGCCCTTTGAAACAAAGAGCACCATCTGGCTTGAGGAAAAGGGAGAGAGAGAGAGAGAGAGAGAGAGAGAGGGAGAAGGAGAGAGGGAAAGACATGTGGTAGAAGTCTAAGAAATGTTCATAGACATCACAGTTCAAAACTCTGTTTTGGCTGTGGAAGGCTAGGTTACCTTTGCTTTTGATCCCTCAATATCCCCAACCATGTAAAAGTGTTGTTAATGCTGTTCCAGAGGATGACTTAGTGAATAACGTGCTTGCTTTGCAAGCCTGTGTTCCTAACTTTGCACACTCAGAATACACCTTTAAAAACTGGAAGCTATGGCTGGAGAGATGGTCTGTCTAGTGGTTAAGGTGGTGCCTGCAAAGCCAAAGGTCCCAGGTTCAATTCGCCGGGACCCACCGTCTGGAGTTGGTTTGCAGCAGCTAGAGGCCCTGGTGCTCCCACACTCTATCTCTCTATCTATATGCCTCTTTCTCTGTCTCTCAAACAAATACAAAAAAATATTTTTTAAACCTGGACACTGTGATAGGTTTCTATGCCAGTGAGAATAAGGCAAAATGAGAGATGCAGACAAGTGAATTTCCCAGACTCTTAGGCTTAGGGACCAGCTAGCCTGGAGACTACAGTACTGAACAACTAAATGAGATACATTCTCCTAAAATGAGAAAGAAGATAAGGACTGATGCCTGGAAGTTGACCCTTGACCTCCACACACATTCAGTAGCACACTTGTACTCACACACATGAATGTACATGTTTATGTTATACACACACACCAAACATAGAAGTGTTGTTACACAACTTTTCTCATTGTCTTTTGTTTCCCAAATTTCTGAGGCATGAATATATAAAATATTCACATATTGAAAGTGTGTAAAATGGTCTTATTAAAATTATTCCACATTGTAACATTAGTTTGAATTTATTATTTTTATTATTTTATTATTTTTGTTAACATGTGAAAGTGTATGTATTTATGAGGTACAGAATGATAACTACATACACATATTCAATGTATCAAGCTGGAATCAGAGTAATTAGTTTTTCCCTCTCTTCTTTGAGTTACAAAACTTGAAACTTGTTTCTTTTAATTCATTCAAAACATGAAAAAATGTTTAAATGGGGAAAGTGTTTATATATTTTTTTCTTTGCGATGTTTGGCATTTTTCATTTCTTTGTGTATATCCAAGTTTTTCTAGTATCTTTTTATGAATTATTGATAAATTTATTTAGTGTTTCTCTGAAAAAAATTATGCACTTAAATTCCCTGAATATAGAATTCTAACAAATTTGTTTGCTTTTTTCAATGTAATGAAAGTACTCTTCCTTTGTTTTCTAGACTTTTTAAAAATTTTTAAAGGTTTTCTTTCTCCTTCCTATTTATTCTGAGATTCCAATTTTGCTTAGTTTATCCCTTAGTATTATCCTACAAATACCTGGTGCTTATGCTCTGCTTCCCACGCCATTGACTCTTTTTTTTTTCTTATTCTTTCAGTTTCTGTACATAATATATATTATGTTCACCTAGAAATTTACTTTTGGATCATTGATCCAGCTTCTGTTAAGGCCCAGTCAGCACATTTTCAAATATGTTAATGTTCTTTTAGATGCTAAGCCATTCTTTATTTCTTCTGTCATGTTCATGTGGTCTGTTAACTTGAACACTTCTTGACAGAGTCTTTCATTCTTGCTCTGCCTAGGTCTGCTTTATCAATTTATTCTGGTACATGGGACAGATTTCCTGTTTTTTGCAACATTTGTGAGGTTTTCACTGGATGCTTGCTAATAGGAAAGATATATTACTTAATATTTTAAGAGCTTGGAATTAAAATCAAAGGTTAAGTTACTTGATGTATTATTTTATTATTCCAAGTTTATTTTGATGGATATTTTTTGTATTCCTTAGGTGTCATGTAGACCCACCACTGGAAAGAAAGTACAGTGATTTTACTCAAAAAGACTGGTACAATAAGGAGAAAAGCCTAGCTTTATAGAACTTCCAGCTGCAAAAAAGAAAATTATTATTCTATATTTTCATAGGGAGAATTTTATTATTTTACTGGTAAAATGTAGCCTACCACTTGGCTCCTTAGGGCAACAATATTCATCTTATAACTCTGGAATTTGCAGAATCTTCAGTCTAGCACATCTGTGCTCCCTCTGCAGCTCTATGGAAGATGATCCCTTGTCTGTTTGAGCTTCTGATGGATGTACACAATTCCTCACTCCTTCTTGCTTGTGTCTACTCTGCATAACCATCTTCCACGTTCATTTTCTCATGACCTTGTCTTTCCCTTTGACTTCCTTTCTGTGATTGAGAAAATTCTTGTTGGATATAGATAGGGCCCAACTGCATAGTTGATGATGATTTTATCTTCAAATCCTTACCTAATTGCATCTGGAAAGACCCTTTTAAAATAAAATGGTAGTCAATCTAGAACTTAAGTCATGGACTTATCTTCCAAGGGGGCCACCATTCACCTACAAGCACTAAATTCGGCTCGTGGGAACTAGTGAGGCAAGTAGGTAAGATAAGCAGTCAGCCTGAGTGGAGTGGATTAGAGCAGGAAATGTTCCTCTCTGAGGTAGACCAAGTCCTAACATGCTCCACTAAGTGGGGCTGTTAAGAAGGCTAACAGAGACTGAGAAAAGATGTTTGCTACAGAAGAGTGTAGCAGTAAAGAGAAAGATGAAATTGAAAGTCATGTGACTCAGACCTAGGGCAGTTACTGAGCATGTGGGAGGATCTAAATGTGATTCCCCCACCCACCAGCAAAATCAATCACAGTTGTGCTATCACGGAGTAGCGCTGTCGAGTGAAAGTCACTTAATAAAGAAATAGCTGGGCTGGAGAGATGGCTTAGTGTTTGAGGCAGTTGTCTGAAAAGCCAAGGGCCCCTGGTTCAATTCCCAGGACCTACATAAGACAGATGCACAAGGTGGCATATTGTTTGCAGTGGCTGAAGGCCCTGGCACACCCATTCTCTCTCCTCTCTATCTGCCTCTGTCTGTCTCAAAGAAATAAATAAAAAAGATTATAAAAAAAGAAATAGTGGGCTGGAGAGATGGCTTAGCAGTTAAGGTGCCTGCCTCCTAAGCCTAAGAACGCTGGTTCCAGTCTCCAGAGGTTCCAATCTCCGGGTCCCACGTTTAGCCAGATGCTAAGTGACGCAAGGGCGCAATGCCACACTTGACCACAAGGGGGCGCACACATCTGGATTTCGTTCCCAGCAGCTGAGAGGCTGCTGGCACGCCCATCTCTATCTGTCTTCTCTCTCTCTCAAAAAAAAAAAAAAAAAAAAAAAAAAAGAGAGAGAGAGAGAAATAGTTATATTGTTTCATCTAACTCAAGAAAAAGGACTGTAAATAGCAAAATAGAAAAAAAATATTTATTACTGAGATCTTACTGTGTTGGGCACTTGCCAGGCTAGATCATTTGATGTCTTTGAAACATTACTAGGTTAGTACCGTCTGTTTTGCCTATTTCATCAACAAGAATTTGAGAGCTGAATGTTTGAGCAGCTTCCACAGTGTATTAATGTGTACCTCTAGCCACTTTTGGCAAAATACACTCAAATCATTTTCTCTTCAAAATCTCCACTATTTTCCATCCTACACTGTAGCAGAGCCAGCATGTGATGCTGTCCAAGCCACGCATCATGTGACTTTACTTGTGGAGCAGTGTGTCGTCATCAGAATTTATGTCATTTATGTCATGCTGGTTTCCAATGGTACAATTTGCTCCTGACTCTAAAACCTTCCTTCTCTTCCTCACCCCCAAACTCCCAAAGGTGGCCCTTACTCCCTAGCCTCTGCCCTCACATATTTCCTGTGCCTGGATGGATCATGACTTGTATTGCATTACCTCAGACATTTGTCTTTCATTAAATGTGGTCACATTGGAGAAATTTTTTTTCCATTAGCATTGTATTGAAAGTCATCCATCTATCACATTCTATTTAATGTTGACCACATCGTTTGCAGATTTAGAGAGGACATTGGGCTGGTGAACCCAGGAGGCAGAGTAGATTTCACACCTGATGAAATCAGTGAGTGCATGAACAAAGTCATCTCTAGAAAGTCAGGCGTTTCCATGAATGTGTTAATGCTTCATTTACATCATAGCTTTTGTAGGATGAAAATTGTCCTTTGGCACTTATTGTTTTAATACTATTTTCCACATCAGAAAAGAACAAATAATTTGATTTGCCTATGAAATAAAATTGCTTCATGTTTCATTCCCTTTCATTTTTTGCATTTGGCTATTATTGATTATGTTAGATAAATATTGAGTCGCCAAGCAGTTTATCCATGAGCACAGTCATCCTTCATCCTGCTCAATGAGGGCTGCTTTGAAATGGGAATGCCATGGATCATTATGAGCACCCAGTAGTTAATGCACAAGGACAGCCAGGAGCTCAGGTCAGGGAAGCTCTTAGGAATAAGAACTAAACATTTGGGGTTGATTTTATTTTTTTTCACTTATTTTTGCATACATTTCAACATGTTACTTCTAAACAAGCAATATTCATACTAATTGAAACATAAGATCAATGATAATTCCTACCAATTCAAAAGTTAGCAAGAGAGAGCATATTTGATGATTTTTCTATTGACTTTCTGGGCTCAGAAAGGACCATAATCCTGCATACCTGTGATGAGTGGATATCAGGAGAAGGTAAGTCAATCAGAGATGGACAGGGGTGAAGAGATTTGATGTCAATCTTGTTTTTGAAGTGTGCAATAATAGTTTTGTTTTTATCTGATCTGGCTCAACGAAGATGCTAATACTGCCTTTCTCTGTAAGGAAGGTTCCTGTGACCACCATGCAGAAAAAATATTGTTCCAAAATACACTTGTGATTTGGATAAAGGACTAACAAATTTGACAATGAGAAAGGTGCATATGTGTTCATCAGTGTAAATCTAAAAAAAATTTCTGTGTTTAATTACATCTTAGAAAGAAACCAAAATATGTGAAATAAAAATTTAAACCCTGTTTCACTTGTTTAGGTCAAATTGGGTAATGCTTCTTTTCATCTATACTGAAAAAAATAATGCCTGAAACACCAACAGGATTATTTTTCTTTTAATTAATGCATTCCTTCCTCCTTGAATTAAACAGATCTCACAAAACCTCATGGTATACAGATTAATTTATTAAGTTATAGAAGTAGTTTCCATCAGTTTGTGCTGGAGAAAGAGCTAGGAAGCTTAGGTTATTACTTTGTTTTAATAATGATAAATGAGGGCTGGAGAGGTGGCTCAGCAGTTAAAGGCACTTGCTTGCAAAGCCTGATGGTATGGGTTTGATGCCCCAATACATAGGTAAATCCAGATATGAAAAGTGGTACATGTGTCTCAAGTTTGTTTTCAATGACAGGAAGGATAGCATGCCCATTCCCTCTGTCTCTCTCTCTCTCTCCCCTCTTTTTTAAATAAATAAATTAATTAACAACAATTTAAAAAATGATAATGGCTGAAGAAATGTCTCAGTGGTTAAGGCACTTGCCTTCAAGGCCTAAGGACTGGGGTTCACTTCCCCCATACCCATGAAAAGCCAGATGCACAAATTGGTGCATGCATCTGGAGTTCATTTGCAGGACTTAAAAGCCCTGGTTCAACCATATATGCTTTCTCTTTCTACTTGGAAATAAATTAATAAAATTAAAAATATTTTTAAAACAATGATAAATGAACCATTTTTTAAGAATTTGGGGAGACTTCCGGTCATGATGGCAGCCTACTAACCATGCTGCAGGTCCTGGGATAACATCAAGCAGAACTGAGGTCTTAGCAGACCTCTGGAAAGGCACTGGATGGGAGACGGAAACACAGCTGGTGGCCCACTAGATCCCCAGAGCCCCTTATCCTAGAAACATTTCTCCTTGAATGTAGACTAAAAGATTTAACCCTCAACAGGAGAATGGGGGGATCATCTGGAAAGAAGGGCTCTGGAGAGGGTAGGCTGAAGCCTGACTTTAAAAAGCAATCAGCCAGACATAATATACACACCAGTGCAATGGTGGCACAAGGCCTTGGTGGGTGACCAATGGCTCTCTGATTGGCTAAGAGATCCACATGGTGGAAAGGAACCTACAGCTGGAACTGGGAACCAGGTCAGAATCCTATGGAGAACAAGATTATGGTGTCCAATGACAAATTTCCACTAGTCTTTGGCCAAAAGAGGGGCTGCATCCATCAAAATATCCCTAAATTAACACTGAAGTAGACTTAAAACAACCCTCACCCCCTGCTCAGTATTTTGCAGAAGAGGGGATAGGAAAGACTGTAAGAGACACAGGTTAGGCAAGCATACCCAGAATCATTGCTCCCCCCACCCAATGACTGATTGCTGCTCTCACAACTCAGAACCCACAACCCCATGGGGAATATCAGCAACCCCACTGAGGAGGGCCCTCAGTGGAATGTGGGCAGGGAGGAGGGAAATAATGGTACCAATACATGATGTGTCTATACAAAGTATGTTCATAATAACAAAAATGATTTAAAAAAATTTGGGGGGGTGTATCAATGGCTTAGTGGTTAAGATGCTTACCTGCAAAGCCAAAGGATCAAGTTTCGATTCCCCAGGTCCCACCTAAGCCAGATGAACAAGTTGGCGCATGCATCTGGACTTCGTTCATTTGTAGTGGCTAGAGGCCCTGGCATGCTCATTCTCTTTCTCTCTCTCTTTTCTCTCTCTCTAATAAATAAATACATAAAAATAAATATTTTTTAAAAGGGAATTTGGGACCTTATACCTCATTTGAAAATGAATATAATAAAGTTTGTCCATGTTGAATGAAGTTATTAAATAATCAACTGGACTCTTAAAAAAACACAGGTGTGTAGTGACTCTGATGACCAGAACACAGCTGCAGAGATGATGATGTGATAGAGCAAGCCCAATAGACCCCTGGTGTAAATTACTGAGAGAAGAGAGAACGTGGCATACAGAGAATGTACAGAATAGTGGCTGGAGTGCCGTGGATGGGCTGTTTGTGTCACCCTCAAGGAAGAAGTCATCACAGAGTGAGATGAGTGATGAACTTAGAGGATGCTGCCCCAATACCCGACACCCCTTCATGCTGATTAAAACCAGCTTGTGCAGCAGGCGCTCATACTCCAGTGTGTGTGTGTGTGTGTGTGTGTGTGTGTGTGTGTGTGTGTGCCCTGTAACTCCTTATCGGTAAAATACACACTCCTGGCTGGAGTGTTAAGGTGGTATTGAAACATGCAAGACAGAGTTGTGTGCGGAGCTAAATGTAACAGATAGAGCATAGGAAGCACTGTGCAAACAAGCTGGAAAGCCTGCAGTAAGGGATGAAAACAGCTCAGATTCTGGATTGGAGTCAGCCTAGATGCCCATCGACAGATGAATGAATAATGAAAATGCAGTATGTATACACCATGTTCTTCTAGTCAGCAGCAGAGAGAAATGAAATTATGAATGTTTCAGCAAAATGGGTAAAACTGGAAAGAATTACATTAAGGCAAGTGACTCAAGCTCAGAAAGAGCAAAACCACATGGTTCTCTGTGATATGTGGTGCTTACCTTCACACACACACACACACACACACACACACACACACACACGCACAATGTGGTGGGCAAATATGGGTAAAACCTGTAGTATTGCAGTCAGGTTCACACTTCTGGTAGAAATCACCTGACCAAGAGCAGCATGTGGGGAAAAAAAAAAGAGGTTTATTGTGGCTTACAGGCTCCCTGGGGAAGCTCCATAATGGCAGGGAAAATGATGGCATGAGCAGAAGGTGGACATCACCCCTTGGCCAACATAAGGTGGACATAGCAACAGGAGAGTGTGCCAAACACTGGCAAGGGGAAATTGCTATAAAACCCATAAACTTGCCCCCAACAATACACTGCCTCCAGGAGGTTTTAATTTCCAATTGCCGTCAGCTGGGGAGACTAGCATTCAGAACACTTACGTTTATGGGGTACACCTGGATCAAACCCCCTCACGTAGGATGATAAGCCAGAGCAGTATAAAGCGGTGGGCTAGAAGAGAGGTGGGGGAAGATAGAAAGACACAAGTGACATGTGTGCAGAGAGGGGAAGATAGGTGCTAGGAGGGGGGGGCAATGAGGAGAGTACGCTAATAAACTACAACAAATTGCACTTAAAGGTGCCAGAATCAATGGTATATAACTCTACCTTCCAACTAAAACTGAAGCCCCAACTCTGTATACTAGAATGCCCAGCCATTCACATTTATGCTCAGGCCCTCTACTGTCCTTGGAAGTTTTTCTTTCCCAAATAAAACACCACTACTCCTGCAACTCTGCTCAATCTTTTCCAGGGACAAAAGAACCTGGAAACACGTTAACGGCGACCACAAAAGCCTGAGGTCAGCTGATAGCTGTCATACGTTTTTGTTTGTTTTTCAAGTCCTAACCCCTGACATGATCTATGTAGACAGAATTAGAAAGTAAGCAGGACAGATTGAACGATTACAACTTTGTAGGGAGGGAAAACAGGGGATCGCCCATGGAGCAGTGGGCCCTCTGCAAACCAGGAAAAGGTTTTTACCTGGAAACCTGTAAGCCTGTGATTGGTCTTTGAGCCCCCTCCCCTACCACAGCTGGAGAAATATATTCTGTTGGTTCAACCAATGAGATTGTGACATGTGGTTCACAATCTGTACAGATTGATGCAATTCCAATCAGCAGTCAATATAAAACTAAAAGAAAAATAAGAAAGAACCTGAACCAGGATGGTTGGAAGCAAGCAAAGAATAGACTAATAGTGAGAGATTACATAGAAAAGATTTTATATCATTTATAGCATTATGGAAGGATATGTAAACAAGGAAAATAGATCCCAATATTTATGAGCATCCAAGAGCCAGGGATTAAATTTTGGGACTAACTAGAATAAAGTCTGTCATTGTGATTAGCAAAATAAGCTCAAAGGAAATATTTATATTAGCAGTAATCCTGAAACATGAAGCTATTTCCTGTAAGTAGATGCAATAATACTAAATTTCATAGGAAAAAATTTAAATCACTTGTAAAACTTTCATAGATTTTGTTTTGGAATTTAATTTATTTCAGAAATCATAATTTGTTTAAGAGGTTTCAACTGTAGTATTTATTCATTCATTTATATTTTTATATTCCAAAGCTAGTTGTTCATTAGCATTTTATAGACCAAGTTTGGCTTCTGCAGATCTTAAACTAGTTCACAATTAGTAACATCTAAATTGCATGTAAACATAGTATGACTCACAACATTTAAGTCGATTTGAAGACTTTATATTAAATCATGGTGCTAAAGTAATAAAGATCATACCAAGATCATGGATATCAAAGCCAATTTCTGTGTGGGCAATTGCATTGTGACCTTGCAGTGCCTAGCAATACCCATCACAAGACCTTCAAAGTAGAAGAAAAAGATGATGACATCAAATTAAAAGAAAGACTAATGGAGAGAGGGAGGGGATATGATGGAGATTTGTGTTTTAAAGTGGAATGGGGGGAGGGAAGGGGAGGGAAATATACGTTTTTTGTATGTAAGTATAGAAGGTGTCAATAAAAAATTAATTTAAAAAAAGATCATACCAAGAGAAAAAGGGTAAAATTGTAAAACTATTTAAGATGATAGAAAGAGCCCTGGGGCTAAAACAGGGCGGGGGGGGGACCATGAGTTTTTGCCTTGGTTCTTTTACAAATTACCTAGCTTTTTAATCATTTTGATCAATATTTTGGTGTATCTGAACTTGTCTTTCCATATTTAAAATGGAGTAATGCTTTTTTTTGTTTTTTCTTTTGTCATCTGTAAAATAATGAATGTTTGCACTTAGGTGTAACTTTTCTTGAGGCATGTTTAGAGGCCATAGTTGAGTTACTGCTTATATTTTTAGCATTAGATAAGTCCCTGGAGGATAAAAAGGGGTTAGATTTTGATATTGTAGAAAACTAAGACAAGAGAAAAGTTTGATATTTGAACTGGGCATTCTATATAAATAGAACCCTCGAAATAGACAATGGAGTTAACTGTGTGTCAGGCACAGGAGATTATAGTTCTGTAGGGAACTGCCAAATGTGTACTTACTGATTGTGACTCGAGACATGAATTGAGTTGAAACAAATAGTCAGGATGTGATGAGGTATGGAAGACAATGCATACATGTATTCAGTAGAAGAGGAATGTTATAACCTCTGAGGTGAGGAAGGTAAGAAAGCAAGCTATGAAAAAGAGAAACAAAACCCACAATGAAGAACCATTACCTACTAACTGGAGCAGCGAAAACAGAAAGAATTGGCATTGCCATGTTTTGGCCATGATGTAGAGTAACTGACTCCCATAAAATACAAGTATAAATAGGTCACAACCACCATCACGTAGACAGTGGCAAGGCTTCCGACTTATACCTATACAAGGCTTCAGACTTAACACTTATACTTCTAGCAACAAGCAGTCCTATTGCTGGATATTTTTGACAAGAATAAAAGAAAATATTTGTAACCACATAGACTTTGGTATAAATATTCACAGCACTGCTGGTTGTGATCATTCTAAAAGGAGACAATTCAAATGCCCACTGACTAGTAAATGGCTAGACAACCCATGATATGTTGTTACGATGTAAAAGTACTCATCGTTTCGAGGGAGAATAATAACATTCACAAAAATAGGGTTTACATCAAAATATTGTAAGTAAATCAGTTGTGCAAAGGACTACAATCTGCATGATTCACTTACATAAACTTCTGGAAAACTTACTTGGGGAAAAAAATGATCTGTGTTTTTCTGAAGCTGGAAATGTAGAAAAGAAATAACCAGAAAAGAAACATGTAAAACCTTTCCACAGAATGGAACTGCTCTCTGTCACTGAGAGTGAAGCCCCATGGAAGTGCACAGTTAGCAAAATCCCTCCAATCATACTGCTTAAAAAGACAAATTCAGCTTAATTAAAAATAATATTTGGCGCCTTTAATCCCAGCACTCGGGAGGCAGAGGTAGGAGGATCACCGTGAGTTCGAGGCTACCCTGAGACTACACAGTGAATTCCAGGTCAGCCTGGGCCAAAGTGAGACCCTACCTCGAAAAACCAAAAAAAAAATAAAATAAAAAAATAATATTTGGGCTGGAGAGATGGTTTAGGGGTTAAGGCACCTGCCTCCTAAGCCTAAGAATGCTGGTTCCAATCTCCAGCCCTTCCAATCTCCAGGTCCAACGTTTAGCCAGATGCAAAGTGATGCAAGAGCACAATGCCACACTTGACCACAAGGGGGCACACGCATCTGTATTTTGTTCACAGCATCTGAGAAACTGCTGGCATGCCCATCTCTATCTGTCTACCTCTCCCTCTCTGTCTGTCTCTCTCTGTGTCTCTCTCCAAAAATAAATAAAAAAAACAAAAAAAATTTTAAAATAATATTTGAGGCAGTCAGGTTTTAAATAAACTTTTCAACTTTTGATACTCTCAGTAAAATGGAACAAATAATACTAATCTTGCATGTTGAGCGTGTGATGGGTTTAGACTTCTTATTGTTTAGGTTTTTGAGTTCTTTGTAGATTTTAGAAATTAGGCCTCTGTCCAATGTGTATCCAGCCAAATTTTTCTCCTTTTCTGTGGGTAATCTATTGACCCTGCTAATTGTAAGCACTTAAGAAAATGTTCAACATCCCTAATCATCAGGGAAATGCAAATTAAAACATCTATGAGATTCCACCTTACCCCAGTAGACTGAAATAGACCTAAACCGAACCCAACATGGCTCAGGGAAATTCACGGAAGAAGGGGCAGAAAGATTGTTAGAGCCATGAGTTAGGTCATTATGCAAAGAGACATTGCCTCTTCCGTATAACTGATGGCTACCCCCCTAAGGCAAGACCCACATTACCCATGGGGGGAGGACAGGGAGAAGGCTAATGATGGTACCATCATGGCTGTATATACACTATATTCATAACTAATAAAAATATATAATAAAAACTAAAAATAAATAAAAAATGCTTACAGCAGTGCAGGTCATGTAGTTTTTTAAATGTTTAGAAAATGAGAGTGCTTATTTTTATTAGAAACAACAAGTCATATTGAGTCAGAGGAGAAAACACTAAACTGTTTTACAAATCAAATTATTTGGTCATAAAATCCAAAGCATTTCCACATTCATGAATTAAATATGAAGATTATTTAAATGTTCTTTAAAGTGTAATTATTTTTTTAAAAGCTTACATGCTAGCAGGCTTTTTGTAACTATAGTTGAATATTTACCTAAAAATTTCTGGAATCGTTAAAGTATAAAAAATATTTTTAATTCATTTGTATCTCTTTTAAATGACAAATCTGACCACAAACAACACAAAGTGCAAGAAGACATGGGACATAAAGATGGGAAGACTATAAGACAGAGATGGAAGAGTCATTCTTTTCAGGGTGGGGTACTGTGTGCTGTTTTCAAATTTCAGGCATACCTCATTTTATGACATTTCCAATATACTACAGTTTTTTAAAAACTTAAATGTTTGTGACTACTTTGTTTCAACCAATTCTGTCAACCCCTTTTTGTCATCAACATCAGTCATTTCAGATTTCATGTCACTATTGACATTCTTAGAATATGTCAAACCATTACATTTTAAAAATTTATTTGAGTCGGGTGTGGTGGCACACGCCTTTAATCCCAATTGGGAGGCAAAGGTAGGAGGATCACCATGAGTTCGAGGCCACCCTGAGATGACATAGTGAATTCCAGGTCAGCCTGGGATAGAGTGAGACCCTACCTTGAAAAATCGAAAATTGAAAAAAAAACAAAAAAATTATTTATATATTTATGTATTCATTTATTTATTGGAGAGAGGGAAAATTGGCTTGCCAGGGCCTCCAGCCCCTGCAACCAAACTCCAGATGCTTATCCCACCTTGTGCATCTGGCTTTACGTGGGTTCTGGGGAATCAAACCCGGGTCCTTTGGCATTGCAGTCAAGAACCTTAACTGCTAAGCCATCACTCCAGCCCCCCCCCCAATTACTTTTTTATCTATTATGGTAATCATTTGAGTGTGTGACTACTTTGTTTCAAACAATCTATCAAACTATTTTCTTCAACAGCATCATTCATTTCAAATCTCCATGTCACGACTGACATTCAGAATATTTAAAACCATTTCTTTGATGAGATCTCTTATGGTAATTGTTTGTGTGTGCCACCATCTGTGCACATATAACCTGTAAGAGGGCAAATATAGCTTAGGAATGTGTGTAGTTGGAGCTCTCTATTCAATGATATTATCTCTCCTCCGATATCCTCATCTGACATACACAATATTGAAATTTGGTCACTCAACTCTGTGTGACCTCTAAGTAACAGAGTCAGAGGACTCTCATTTGGAATCAGAAACTGGAAATGAGGAGCTTAAAGGGAAAGGTTATCTATAAACCATGACAGGCTGAGACTTTGTCTTGCACCAAACAGCCAGTTTGGCATTTCTTGCAAACAAATACCAACAAACCAAAAATAAATAAATAAATAAATAAATAAATAAATAAATAAATAAATAAATAGGCCTCTGGGGCTTGTAGGAAGTTAAAATTGGTATGGCAGTGTGGCAGTTTTAATCACATGTACCCCATAAACTCCTGTGTTCTGAATGCTTGGTTCCCAGCTGATATTAGATTGGAGCCTTGCTGGAGGTATATTGTTGGAGGTGGATTTTGGGGTGCTATAGTTTGACTCATTTCCTTCTGCTGTTCTATCGGTTGTTGGAAAGTAAGTGATGCCCAGCCTTTGGTCTATCTACCATGTAAAACCCTGCCTTCATGAAGCTTCCTTTCAAAACTGTAAGCCAAAATCAACCCTTCCTCCTATAAGCTTCTTATGGTCAGGAGTTTTGTTCCAGCAAAGTGAAGGAAACTGCAACACCCAGTAATTAGTAATTAGTACATTAATGATAGCAAAGCTACACTGACCGCTGATGTGTGACACTTTTAATGGTGTGGGCAGAGGATTCCCAGCCACAGTGTTGTCCTTAGCTAGTCTAATGCAGAAGAAGGCTGTCTCTCCTCCATGGTAGACAGGATGAAAGAGGTGAGGGGGTGCAAAAAGAAAGCCTGAACCTAGCAAAAGTGAGTTCATAAGACATGAGGAAAGACGTTCTGTGGCAAAGAGAAAAAGGTGAAGCAGTAAGTGCTGAGGTCAATGCTGGGGTAGGTTATCCAGGTATAGATCTGATCATTGATGAAGAAGGCTACACTGGGGCTGAAGGGGTGGCTTAATGGTTAAGACGTTTGCCTGCAAACCACATGACCCAGGTTTGAGTCCCCAGGACCCACGTTAGCCAGATGCACAAGGGGGCACACAGTCTGTAGTTCGTTTGTAATGGCTGGAGGCCCTGGGGTGCCCATTCTCTCTCTCCCTCTTTCTCTGTCAAAAAAATAAACACAAATATTTTTTAAAAGGCTACACTAAAAACAACAACAATAACAATTTATTACTTTTTAAAAATCTGTCTCTCACTCTCTCTGTCTCTTTGTGTGTGTGTGTGTGTGTGTGTGTGTGGTGTGTGTAAGGGTGTGTAGTCACAGTGTATGTGTGAAGGTCAAAGGACAACTTCTGGATGTTGGAATTTTCCTTGCACCTTGTTTGGAGAGGAGGTCTCTCTTGATTTTGCCTCTGAGAAGGCCAGACTGGCTGACCAAGCAGCTTTGGCATTCCTCTGACTCTACCTCTCAGGAATGGAGGTGTGCAGGGATTAAAGGCATGTGTGGCACTCTGTGTCTGGCATGACAAAAGTGCTGTGGGTCCAAACCTGGTCAGCAGGTTTGATGATAAGTGGAGCCTGACCTGGTCCCAATTCTCACTAATGCCACCACTTTCTTTTTCTTTCTTTCTTTCTTTCTTTCTTTCTTTCTTTCTTTCTTTCTTTCTTTCTTTTTCTTTCTCTTCTCTTCTCTTTCTTTCTTTCTTTCTTTTTCTTTCTCTTCTCTTTCTTTCTTTCTTTCTTTCTTTCTTTCTTTCTTTCTTTCCTTCCTTCTTTCTTGTCATGCATGGGGATGCTCATACACTAGTTATTGCTCTTCATGCTTCAGTTAAGCCCCTGCTATTCTTCCCTCGGACAGGTTGTGAAAACTGCCAACAGGGCTGGGTTCGAGATGGCTCATCACTTCCCTGCATTCATGTTCAAGTTCTCCGCGCTGCCTGTGCTCTATTCACTCTGAGGTTAAGGGTGCTTTATCCCCGTGAAGGCTGAGAGAGCTGTAAGGTAGCTGCGATCTTTCTCAAGCAGAAGACCCTTAGTCTTCTGGGCATTTCTCACCAGAGATCCTGCCTTCCGCTTCGTTTCAGCATGTTCAGTCCAAGACCCTTTGGTTCTGTTCTGTGGGTGTGAGTGAGGCTGGGCCCCATGCAGCAGGAGCGTGTACAGGAGCACCTGCAGTCAGCCAGAAAGCACAGAGAACAAGATTTATATTTTAAGAAATAAATTTTTAAACGGCCATTGATTGTGATGCCTCGTAGGGGTCCTGTGCAAAGTTAATTGAAAACCTTCTGTAAAGGAGTCAATATTCCAGATGCCATTAATAACATTTATGATTCATGGGATAAGGTTGAAGTATCAGCATACATAGTTGGCGAGACGTTGATTTCTGCCTTCCCTGTGACTTTGACGGTGTTCAAGATGTCCGCGGAGGAACTAAGGGCAGATGTGGTGGGAATATTAAAAGAATTAGAACTGGAGTATGAAGGTGTGATTGAATTACTGTAATCTTTCAATCAAATGAAAGGAATTGTTTTATTTTTATTTAATTAATTTACTTATTTGAGAGAGAAGCAGATAGAAAGAGAGAATGGGCACATCAGGGCTTCCAGCCACTGCAAATGAACTCCAGATGTGTTCACCACCTTGTGCATCTGGCTTAAGTGGGTACTGGGGAATCGAAACTGGGTCCTTAGACTTTGTAAGCAAATGCCTTAACCACTAAGGCATCTCTCTGTCCCAGGAATTGTTTTTATGGAAGAACCAGGAAGGGTGTTTCCGGAGGTGAAATCTATGACTGGCGATGCTATGGATATGTTGATGGAACAAGGAGTCAGTATTACAATAGCTTCAGCTGATGAAGCACAGACAGTTGTTAGCATTTATAGCCTCCACGCTGAGACAAATCACCCAACCAGAAGCAGATCATGGGAGAAAAGTGTTAAGTCCAAGCTCGTAGTTTCAAAGGGAAGTTGCTTTGGTGAGGGTGAAGGCATGGTACTGGTTCACAGCTTTACATGTCTGCATCAGAGAAAGAGCATTGTGTAAGTATTGAGCCATCTCCCTAGCTCTTCAGAGAAAACTGTGAGTGAGCAGGCTCTCAGTACCCAGCAGGCTGGACTCATCAACCCCAAGATCCACCACGAGTAGCAAGCCTCCTCCAGCAGCACTCCAACCTCCCAAAGCCTCCACCAGCCAAGGTTTAAATAGGACGCTAAGACACAAACACTGCAGGCTATGGGACAAAACACAGCTACAGGGTTTGAAGGAGTTAATTCAATTTTGAATGACATTCTAGTGTTGGTCAAATGTTATCAAACACTGTCTCCTTCCACAGGGTGACTTTTCATGCGAAGAGAAGCCTATTGGTACGGTAAACTTCAATATTAGGTTAAGAAATGCCCATGACATCCAACTTTCAGCAAGAACCAACAGCTATGCACACTGAGAGGCGAGGTCTCTGCCAAAGGGATCCAGCTACTGGACGACTCAGACGAACATTAGCATTTTATAGAAACAAGCTTATTTTTAATAAAGGCATGGCAGTTTTCAATGATAATGCTGTTGCACACTTATACTACAGTATGGTGAAAACACACTTTTTAAGTAGTGGAAGCCAAAGTATGCCACTGTCTGATAGGTGGAGTCTTCACGTGACTACATGGGTTATATCTTTGAAATCTGCATTGTTTTATGCAGACCTTATGATTATAGAGCCAAAAAAAAATATGACTAAAAGTGTGAAGAGACTGTGCTAGATAGGTATATCCAAAGATATACTTGATAAAATGAGAGAAAACTGATTGCCAAAACAGAATAATAGGAAAAAAGTAAGTAAAGATGGGAAGTGGAGAGAGGCTAAGCATTAATAAATTACATTACAAAATGAGAGGTATTTGTTCTGTCATTAATGTTACCTAATTCATTGCTTTAAATAAGTCTGTCACAGCAGCCTTAGTAAGCACGAGGACTTTCATAACTGAGTATGAAGTTAGACCTTCACTGAAGATATGAAGAGAGACCTTCAGCCATAATTTATCATACTGTCTAAGAGTTCATGAGAAACTCCGAGTAAATATCCTGGGATTGCTGCTTGTTCTGGAAGAACTTGTCCATCTTCTAGACAGTACAACAACAACAAAAGTACATTTTAATTCTGATATTACTATCCAAAATTTGCTTCAGCAATAGTTTGTGTTGGAAATGTTTTCCATAGGTTTATTCCTGTGGGAAATCCTAAATTGTTTGAGAAACTATGCTTTTCCAAGTGTTTTTGTCTTCCATTTCTTCTTTCTATTATGGTAGCCTCATTCTGTTTACATCTGTCCAAGTAGTTGAGGTTTACTTTTAAGAACAGTCACTCAATTATGTTTTTCTGTTTTTTTTTTTTTTTTTGTTTGTTTATTTGTTACATTTTTTTTCCTAAGACATACTTAAAATTGGAGATGAAGAGTGGGAGTTGTTGATAAAGATATTCAGTTTGATATTTGGTTAAATAAAAGGTCATCTAATCAAAGAATATATTATTTTATTTCCCTAGAAAATATAAATGGCTTAGGTTAGTTTTTGTTTTAAAGAGTAAATTGTTCTTTTCTTCAGTAGTTTGATAATTTGGGACAATAATTATTCAGCAAATAAATGCCAGTTAAAGAGTTAAATGCTCTTTCACATCAATGAATAGAAAATTATCAAAACAAGAGTGAAATAAAATTAGATCACTCATCTGTAACTTTTAGACATACAGTAAGGTTTATAGAGCATATTATCAATCCCAATTTATAGATACAGATGTAAGATTGTTATTCTATTTTCCTTCCAATATTCTATTTATATTTATTTATTTATTTTTGGTTTTTCGAGGTAGGGTCTCATTCTGGCCCAGGTGGACGTGCAATTAACTATGTAGTCTCAGGGTGGCCTTGAACTTATGGTGATCCTCTTACCTTTGCCTCCTGAGTGCTGGAATTAAAGACATGCTCCACCACACCAGGCTTCTATTGATCTTTCTGACTTTTCTCAGTCTCACAAGTAGCTATGTTGCTATTTTCCTGTCTCTCTGAATTATATTTAAATGCCTTTTTAGTTTTATTATTCAGTTGGATTCACTCTTCTCCTAATTGCTTATTCACATATTCTGAACGCTTGCTCTTTGTTTCTGTTTTTCATGAAAAAATAAGTTCTTTTTACCCAAGGGAGGATTTTAGAATGGGAGTTTGTCTAGGCAGATACAAGGCCTTACATAGTACAAAAGTCGCATGCACAAGACAGAACTACTTCCCACAGCTATAAAAGAACCCCAAGGAAGAGTCACGAGTAAGTCTGAGAGCCAAGCACTACTGCAGGGGTCAAGTCTGAGGCTCCTGGAGGGGGAGAGGCGCCAGGGTGCAGGGTGTCAGAATCTCTGGAAATCTTTCCTCTGGTCTGCAAATTTTTGTGGCATGCATCTTGATGATTCTTGAGGCAGCTTGATATATTCAGAGAGACAGCCATCAGCAACTCATTTGACCTGACCACTGCGAAGCTCATATATTTCAGCTTCTTAGTTTCACAGTGTATATTAATGAGGTTAACAGAGAGTGGTCTCAATAATACACTTGCACATCTGATCTAAAATGACCAACATATCTATGAAATTTATATGGGTGCTTTGCACTGTAGCTTTAAAAATAGTGGATTTCTGTGGAATATTAGGATAATATGGAGAAGGTATTTGCTTATATAAAATAATATGATAATTAGAATTCATTGGCTCTTAAGACCTTATGATCACTGATTTTTTTAAAAATAATATGTTTTTTCACCTAGATTGAAATGACAAAATTTATTTGGAAATTATGAGCCAAATGAAAAATGATATTTATAGTTATCATAATATTAAAAATAGAGGGAATAAATATATCGAAGTGAATAGATGAAACAGTTTAACTATTTTTTTTTTTTTTTGAGATAGGGTCTCAGTCTAGCCCAGGCTGACCTGGAATTCACTCTGTAGTTCAAGACTTGCCTCTAACCCACAGCAATCCTCCTACCTCTGCTTCCCAAGTTCTGGGGATTAAAGACATGTGCCATCATGCCTGGCTTGTTAAAATTATATATATATGGCTCACACATGGGGAATTTTTATGGAAATTTATTTTTATGGGAATTTGGGAGTAAGTGCCTGTGTGATACTATCAGGCATACTATACATACAAATGTCACAGGGCAAGACAGAGTCTCTGCTTCTTCTACTGACACAAAGTGTAGCCCCCTCAGTTCTGGTAACATTTCATGCATACATTGCTGAAAATCCAAGGGATTCTACCATGAGTTCTCTTCTAAAATCATTTCATAGTAGATTCTTCTGACTTATTCTTGTATTTTCTAGAACACATCTTTGATGATTTGTCATTTTCTTTCTCTTTTTTGAATAAGAACCATTTTGATTTATTGTTTAAAATATGCTCAAACATCAAAACGGAGATGCAGAAACTACAGAGAAAGCAACACTAAATCAAAACCCTATCTTGCCCTTCAAGGCCCAGGGAACATATTGCAGAAGTGAGGACTGAAAGATAGTAAGAGTCTCCGGTGGGTGGGAATAGAGTGAGGCACTGTATCCCCTCCACCTCAGAGACTGAGGCCTCTTGGTCCCTACAATCATTGCTTCTAACCCGACAGAAGAAGACCCTCAGCAGAACTGGGGCAGGGGTAAGGGTGTTTAAGAAACAACCTATTTATTAAAAAAAAAATCAATAAATAATAAAATCCACCATTTGCCATTTTCTGTCCTCAAATAAGAAACCCTCGGTTTGGTTTCCCAGAAATGCATATTTTAAACTTTCTGTTGACATTTAAAAAGAATAAAGCTGAAGTTTGATGTGCTACTTGGGTTAGAATTTGGAGACCAGGTTGCTTATTTCATGGTAGTGATCTCAACGCACAATAAGCACAGTGATACATGATTAATAAACAATTACTCAAGATTTCCTGGGTCGAGTTGAGAAATATAACCCCTTAACAACAAGTAGTTATGAAATGCTAAATATGAAGCAATATGCTAAGTGTTCAGAGTAATAAATAAGTTGGCTAAAACCCTTCAAACCTGAAAGGGTACATGATGTTTGATGAGCCAAGTGGAGGTAAATAAGAGAAGATAAATAGGACACCGAGAGGAGCTGAGCAGCCTGAGTGGTTATACAATTAAAAGAGGGAGGGGAGTGGGAGAGAGAAAGTGGTTACTCACATGTGAAAACAGATTTGCATACCATTTGAATTTGCTCTTATAGAACAGATAATGTCTTAATAAATGGGATAAAAATCGCTGAAAATTTTCCACATGGGGGCAACACACATAAAATAAGACTGCATTGAATGTGGAACAAACATGAAGCCATTTTACCATCTGGGTAGTGTCTCATGGAAGAAAAAAGTAAGTTGGGACAGGACTGAGGTGGACTGGGATATGACTAACACTTCTTTGGCTTGAGTTCGGTACATTGTGAGGACGCTCTGCAGAGTTTTGGGTCCAGAACACAATACCTATCTGGCAGCATCCTAAGAAGTTTACAATTAGTAAAATTATCATCAGTATGGCAAAAGTTACAAGTGAAGGACTTCTTGCAGAAAGCCAAATAGAAAGCTTAAAGATGAATGGTAGTGAAAATACAGAGGAAGAGGAAAAACCAAGGGGCCCAACTAAAGCAGGTTTAATGTGAGTAAAGGAGTGATTGAAGATGGAGAGAGACACAGAGGAGATGAATCTACGCATATGATCTGAACGACATATCCATCATTCCTCAAGAAATTGACATTTGTAAATTGTATAAAATAGCTTTGGTAATGGAAGTTTATTGCAGGAGTATATAGGGATATAGGCTAGTGATTGATACTCCTCAAAATCATTTTGTCACAGGGGCCTGCAAACTTCATAGAACTCCAAACAAACTTCTGTGACATAATTAGCATTCTCATTGCTAGCTAGGTGTAGCATGAAGCTGATGAAACTCAATCTTTACTATCACTATCTTAAATTTTCCCTGACGAAACTTGGCACAACTGTATACATACATTTGCAAAGTAATACGTAGCAATTATATAGCATGAAGCTGATGAAACTCAATCTTTACTATCTCTATCTTAAATTTTCCCTGACGAAACTTGGCAAAACTGTATACATACATTTGACAAATAATACGTAGCAATTATTTAATAAGACTTCCATGGAGTGAATCAGTTTTAGACCCCTTAAAGCCTGTGTGTTTGAATACAGTACACATAGTAAGAATTTATGCAAAAATACTATTTTCGTTTCATCAGGAGACATAGAAAGCACTTGTTCACTTAAGCACTTTATATGGTATAAATGCAGGAGAGAATACTTGAAGGGGAGAAGGAGAAGGCACTGAGTGCACTGATACTATATTATCTTTGAAACAGGCATGGAGAGTGTCAGAACATTGTCTCTATTAGGCATAGGACACATTTCTCCAACACCTAATAACGGGCTGGAAAGCGCCAATCTTTATTTTTGTGTGCTGAGAACTTCTCACACGTAAGTGCTGGGCAATGCAAGCATTTTGTGTCATGTGTGAGGCACCTGCGAAGAGACAGCTCAGCACATGGTCTGAAATCTTGAAAAAGGATTTCACTGGAATGGAAGCCTTAATTCCTGCACCCCTGGGGATTTGGTTACCCCAGAGCATATTGAGGAAGACTGAGCTGAATTTCTTTCTCTAATGTGTAGGCCCAGAGGGAAGTCAGATTCCTTTTTATGAGGAAAGGATCTTCCCATCTGTGCTCACAAGCTGAAACCCTTATTTTCCAACAAAGACAACAGTAACTTTTCTGTTCTCTATCATCATACACACACACACACACACGCACACACGCACGCACGCACGCACACACGCACAAACATGCACACGCACACAGTACTTCCTTCACTTTATTACTTTTCCATTTCTAGTGACCAGCTTCTAATATATGGGATCAGAGGGGACATTTAGGATCCATACTATCATAAAGCAGCTTCCTTAATTTTCAGCCTCACTACTTCATCAATTCATGTTTGTCCCCATTGCTTCTTAATAAAGCGCAAATGAATCTATACATGTAAAAAAAAAAAAATCACTCATGGCTGGGAAGACGGTTTAATGGATAAATCTGAAAGCCCACATAGCTGTGTTCTGAATCACAGCCTCTTTATAAAAACCAGAAGCCATGGTGTGCGTCTGAAATCCCAGTGTGTCTATGGGGAGATGGGAGGTAGAGAGAGAATTTCCCTAACGCTTACCGACTAGCTAGCCTAGCAAATGCAGCGGTCAACAGGAGTCTCTACCTCAAAACGAGGAAGCCAAAGACCAACACTGAAACAAAGCTGACCTCTGTGCACACCTACACCTGCACGCACACATGTCAAACACACACACGCACGTGCATATCCACAAGCACACTTCTTCCTTCACTTTGTAAGCTTTCTATTTCTATTTCTGGTAACCAGGCTTCTAATGTATTGGAATGGGGGGGGGGCATTTAGGATCGCTACTATAAGAAGGCGACTTTCTTAATTTTCAAGCTTGCATCTTCATCAGTTAGGAGAGACTTCCAAAGCAGGTCAAAAGTTGACTCCTGCCTTCGCACCTCTCCTACCGCTTACCCACTAACTGCTTGCACAGCTAAGCTTCCTGCATTGCCTGGAGCCGTCCCCGACTGTGCTAGTGGCCGTCTCACTCTTTACTGCTAGCTCAATAGATTCTTTCCTGACTCATACGCTATCGTTTGATAATATTGACCAGTTTTCTTTTCTGAAGCATTGCTTCTTTCATCTTTTACAGTTTTACTTGATCGGATTTTATTTCCACACTACTGACTGATTATTTAAAATTCTGTTTCTTTTTCCCTTTTTGCATTTGTATATATACGTTCATATACAAAACCATGTCTTTCTAAAATAAAAATCCATAGACTCTCCTTACCACATTGACTTTGTGTAGCAGCCTCATGTAATCTCGGCTTCTTCCCTTCCTTTCTTATCCTTTATTCCATAGTTAATACAGTCCAATTGGTTACTAAGCTTAATCATTTCTGTTCCCTTGACATTTTATTCAGGTTTTACTTTTCTTTTTCTATTCCAGACCTTTATTTCTACTCTTTCAAATATTCACCACCAGATATCCTTGTCTTTAATCTTTTATCCTTCCCATCTACCCTTCATGTTGTAGCTATGTTATTAAAACTAAAATATTTCCATCTTACCCCTGGGCATCACTAGTTTTTTTAATACATTTTATTTAAAAAAATGTATTTTAATTTTACATTCATGTTTGTATCTTCAGTAACCTTCTCCCTGTCCTTCCCCCTCCTAAGGGACCCTTCTCATTGGGAAATGTGGGCCATGCATTATGGGGGTAGCCAACAGTTATGGGGAAGAGGCAATGTCTCTGTACATAATGACCCAACTTGTGGCTCTAACACTCTTTCTGCCCCCTTTTCCATGAATCTCTCAGCGGTGTTGGATTCATTTTAGTTCTACTTCAGTGCTGAGGTCTTGGGAGCCTCTATGTCTTTGGATACATGGTTTAGTAGGAGTTGAGTGTTCTCTGTGTTTATCTCCTTCAGCCTTGTGCTGGTGTCAGGTTCACCAAGAAGGCTGCACTCTTGCCCATTTCCTCCATCACTCTATGGTTTCAGCTGGCGCCCTGATGAGGTGTGATAGGCTGATCCTCCCCTCGGGTTTGGTGTCCATCTGAAAAACAGAAGCAAATTCTCCAAGGGAGAGAGAAGTCAGCACCAGATAGATGGGATGGCCATTATTATTTTAGAGAGAGTTTTATATGGGTAGCCCTCTGGTGGGAGCTTGATGTTGGAGAATGGGCTCATTTTTTTGGACATGATTTTGACTTGTTTCCCATTTCCAGTTATGAGTTCCACTCCAGTATATGTGCTTGCACCACTTGAAGAACATATCTTTCATATATTTGGTAATTAGTAGCCTTAATAAATTCGCAGGCCCCATTTCAAAGCTGTATGCATATTTATTTCAGAATATTTATGAAGCCTCAACATGCATGATCATTAATGTAATGTTGTTGTCAGGAGCAATGGTAAGATAAATGCTTGTAACCATAGAACTAGGCCAACTATAATCCAGGCAAAAGCACTAATGCTAAGGGAGGTCACCTGAATAATGTTAAGTGCATAGTATTAGTTATTGACAGGAAAGTAGCAAAGATCTAGAACGGAACACAGTTGCAGCTATTAGTCTCCTCCTGGGCACTGGGGGTGCGTGCTATGTACCTGAGGATCCAGGGCATCGTTGCATTAGCGAGGAGAGTCTACAAAGCAGACTGCATGCTGACTGTATTGATCTACTTGTTACCTGCTAACTGCAACCCTTTGCTTTATGTATTGGGCATCCATCCAGAATTCCTGGGTTTCTTTTCACTCTATGTTGGCTGATGTGCCTTAGTTGTACATATAAATGGAGATCTATATGATATTTCAACATATGTTCACCCTATGTACTGATCAAATTAGAGTACTTAGCATAACATTCTCCCTATCATATGTATTTTTTAATTTACATGAGGAACATTCCAATTGCTATTTCCTAGATTTCTATGAAATATATACTACATTGTCATGAACTATAGTATTCTTGTATGTTATACAGCCCCAGAGTTTTCAGTGGAGAGTGAGGTGCATGTATGAGTTTTCATTGAGATTGAGGTATTAGATATTTATCATTATTAAAATTTTAAAGCCGGGCATGGTGGCACACACCTTTAATCCCAGCACTCGGGAGGCAGAGGTAGGAGGATTGCCATGAGTTCAAGGCCACCCTGAGAAGACAGAGTGAATTCCAGGTTAGCCTGGACTAGAGTAAAACCCTACCTCGAAAAACTAACTAACTAACTAACTAACTAACTAACTAACTAACTAAATAAATAAATACATAAATAAATAAAATAAAATTTTAAGCAAAGAAGAATTAGAGAAATCCATGCTAACAATAAAACTTTTTGTACTTGCCCAGAATTAAGTGAGAAAAGCATTATTTCTTCCTTCTCACATTAAATCAAGACAGAAGCACCATTAATTGCATTTTTAAAATGTGGTTGTATTTTTTTTTATATAGGTAAGCATTATTTGATTGTGTTGACATAGATAAGCAAAACTTGGAGATCTCTGCTGAGTGTAACACAAACATACACGAACACTTCAAAAAAATTGTTAGAAAAGAAACATTGAGGTCTGTCTTCATCATTCTTTGTGTAGTTATAGGGAGAAGAATAAATTAATAATTGAATTATTTGAATCATGTTTGAAGATTGCTAAACCCTTTCTTCCATGGCACAGTGATGGCATATACTCAAAACAGTTTATTTACTTTATTTGGGACAATGTGCAATCTCATTTTTTTTGTAATCTCATTTTTAATATTACCTTGTCAATGATCAGAACATTCACTTTTAAAATGGTTCTAGTAAACCACCAACTTTCATTTTGAACATTACACACAAATATCACATGCAAACAATCATGCATAAGTGCAAACACATGCATACACATACAATAAACTTTTGTTTTCCTACTTGCTTATTAGAATCTGCATTAGATGCCACAATTTCTTGTGCTTTGTTCACTGAACTGTAAAATTTGTTTAACAAAACATTAGGTGTTAAAGATTGCATTGCTTTAAAATAGTTAATAACTGATGAGTGTAGTTCTCAAAGTGCCATTTTTCTTGCATGGATTTTATAGTTTGGACGTTATTGGTCTTCAATTTAAATTTCTAAATTAACTCACACCATAGCTATTATTGAAACAGATGACCACCTGCCTCCCCCATATGCTGGCTTTAATTATGAATATTTCCATTTGAAAGTCACAAATCTACCTGCTCCTCTATTGTGTATAAGATCAAGCAAGGAAGTCTAAACATTCATGAAATATTTCCACACAAGTGATCTATTATCATAAAGTCCGTTCCATCAAAAAGATAAGGAATCATGAAAAAAAATAATGCAGGAGGCCTAGCAAATGGCCCCTAGTAGGACACTGGATAATCTAATTTCACCAAGTCTTAACTGTCTTTCATGAGTAAAAATGCTTTATAATATACTTTACAGTTCCTGCTCATAACACAGTAGCTTGAGTATGGAGTTTCATTTTTATTTTCTTGATTTGCAGATCATTTTATTCTTACTTTCTCCCTTATACCATCAACTACCCTTCTTCTCCTCCCTCCCTTCCTTCTTTCCTTTCTTCCTTCCTTCCTCCTTTCTTCTAGTCCTTCCTTCTTTCCTCTCTTTATTCTTTCCTTTCAACTTCTCTCCATTTCTCCTTCTCTTCCTCCCTCTCTTCCTCCTTTTCATTCCTGTCTTTCTCCCTCCTTGCCTCCTTCTTCCCTTCCTTCCTTGCTCCTCTACACCCATCCTTCTTTCTTGTTTTACAGGTTATATCAAAAAACTATGATTAAATAAAGTTCAATTTTAGGCAAAATTTCTAAGGCAAACCTTATAGTTATTGCATGAGTTTCTGTATCACAGCTTTCAATTTCCTTCCAATTGGTTACATATAAGGCATTAGTAGTCTCATTTTGAGTTTGAATTACTTAACAGTTACTGCAGACACAAGTCATATTGGAATATAGGTCTTCCTTTCAATGACTTGCCAGTGAAGGGTTCTGAACAGATATGCCAGCATTTTGTGTCAAATTAATAGCGCAAGTGAACAATAGAGCTGTTACCAGTATGACATTCTTGGTCAATAGCTTGAAGGATTCTTTGGATTAGCCGAAAAGAGCCATCCTTGTGGCAGTGGTAGGGTGCTTGATGACGCCATTTCCACCCGATGGCAGTCATTTCACTGGGTGATTAACCTCTGTCACATTTTGTATGAAATTTATTCTCAATCTAAAATGTTAGCTCCGAAACCTTTCTTATCTGCCTCAAGAGTATTTAATTTACACCATCTTTCCTTGAAAAGTACAGGGCTTTTTGTCAAAGATAGCATTTCTAACCTTAAATGAGGGCAGAATTTCACGGAAACAATTTATTGAGTCCACTGGGCAGCGTGATTAGGGATATTTGTTGCAAATGAGTGAACGGGGAGGTAGAAGGTAGGGAGGTAAGTCATGAAGGTTCCATCTCTAAGCACTGTTTCTAGGGAGCCGATGAGAAGGCATCAAGCAATGAGCTCTGGCACTTTGGTTTCTTGTTAATGAATTATTACCATTCATCTGAACGTCCTCATTCACATTTTTACAGTTGGCATTCTCCTGTTTGTGTGATTCAACTTTCTACCCTACACCTTGAGCCCCAGATCAAATGTATTGTGTACGTCTTTGCTGCATGGGAAAAAAAAAAAAAAAAAACCCACCAAATATTATTCCCTATTGAGTTTCTCAGTGATTTGCTTCAATTTTCTAGGATTAATGATCAGAACCCTGACTAAATATAATGTGTCTGTGAATTCTAATGTCTCACACAAATCTAAATTTCTCCCATCTGCATTTTCTCGGTACTCCAAGCACATATCTTCTCTCCTGTCCTCCCTCCTTCCCTCCCTCCCTTGTGATACTGCAAGTTGCAAGACAGCAATTTCTTTTTGTTTGTTTGTTTGTTTGTTTATTTATTATTGAAGAGGCAGGTAGAGAGAGAGAGACAGAGATCTATTTTTAATTTTAATTTAATTTATTTATTTGAGATAAATAAACAGAAAGAAAGAGAGGAGATGGAATGAATGGGCATGCCAGGGCCCCTATCCACTGCCAACAAATGCTAAAGGCATGTGCCACCTTGTGAACCTGGTTTATGGGTCCTGGGGAATCAAACCTGGGTCCTTTAGTTTTATAGGCAAGTGCCTTAACTGCTAAGTCATCTCTCCAGCCCTGTACACATTCTTATCTGGGATCTTGCTTTATAATATTCTTTTCTATAATGTTATTCTTTATTTTGTATCAGAATAACACTGACCTCATAAGAATCTAAATGGATTTTTAAATGATTTTTTCAGAAGAGTTTGAAAATAATACACGTTTATTATTTTGAAGTGTTTAGTAAGCTTTAGCTTAAGTGCACAGTTCATTGGTTCTGTATTGATGGGGGAATTTTGTGACTGACTTGATGGCCTTACCTTTTTTAATTAGTTTGAGTTGTTTATATTTACACAGTCTTGGTAGGTTAGATGCATCTGGAAATTAATGCATTTCTCTTGGGTTATTCAATTTATTGGTGTATAACCATATATAATAGTTCCTTGCTATCATCTTATTTATGTAATATCACTTTAATGCCTTCTCTTTCAGTTATGTTTTTGCTTGTTTGAGCTCTCCCCTTGTTATTCTAGCTGAAGAATTGACTTTTTGGCTTCCTTTAAAAAAAATCAATCATACTTTCTAGCTTATACTTCATTTATTGCTATTCTGATCTTAAATTCATTGTTACACTAAATTTAGGTCTTCTTTGTTCGTTTTCTATTTCCTTGAGATGCATGCATATGCCATCAAAAATATTGGTGAGTCTGGCTCTGTGTACATTTGCATGGGCCTGGAACCCTATAGCCATGGGTTCTTGCCTGTTTTCTAAGGCTGTGTGTACTTGCATGACACTGGGCTGTCACAGTAGCTCTGTTAGCAAGGGAAGATGTGCACAAAACTCATAAGCACTAGTTCTGACATGTTGCTGTGATTGGTCCACTGCCTGTGCCCAGCAGATTGAGTCTGGTGATGGAGAAATCCAGGAGACTCGTCAGTCCTGAATGCTTGGTCTTTGGGAATTGGTTTTGACTACATGGTTGTAGCAGCCTGTTGGGTGTTACAGGCTTTATGTGGACAAGGTAAAGTGCTCACTTACCTCCTCTTTCCCCTCGTGGACCATATCTCTCTTCACCCTGGGATCGAGGAGTGGCACATCGGTAATGCTACTTTGTCCTTTGTGCCTTCTTTAATGAGTCTTTTCCTATTTCTGCACTGCTTGGCTTTAGCGTCTCTGGCCTGACTCCCTTAGCTCTAGTGAAGGAAAGTTGTACATATTTAGCACTATCGATGTTTCAGTAGTGGAAATGGCACTGAAAGTCCTATTCTTCCATCTTGCTGTTGTCAATCTCTTTATCCACATTATTTTTATTTTTCTGCACAATCTAACGGCTTAATTTAAAAGCCAATTTTATGTATTAAAATAATGGTAGAATAAAACCATGTGCTTCTATTTTTATATTCCTCAACATTAATGACTATTTTACTGGATAACTGCCTTTTTATGTATACAACTTTCTTCTATTCCTCATTGCTTACCCTGTTGTTAAAAGCCATGAGCTAGCAAAACAGGCTGCATATATTGCTAGTTTCCTGCCTTACTAGTTTCTGCCTCTTTAATTACATGGTAAAAATTATCTCGGGTGAAACTACTATAAGCAGAAGAGAAGAAGATACTTGGAAAATCTACTATACACTTAACAGAACTTAAACCCAAAGGTCATTATCAATTTTGAATGGGATGCTGAGACAGATGTGCAGGAAAGCAGAGGTTCAGTTGCAATATGTATCTTCAGAAGGGGAAGAGGAGCCCAAACGTTGCTGCAAGGAATAAGAGCTGTAACAAATTGTCTAAACACACAGTTTCAAGTCACACTGGGATTTGTGACCCGATTTGCAAAGTCAGAATCTTGTAATCAGCACTTAATATTTTCAGAGTCATTACCATTAGCCATCAGGCTATTCAGACACACACAGACTCAACTCTCCACATCCTAAATTGTTATATGCAGTGTTGTGTTCCTCTTAGCAGACATGGAAATAATTTTTTAGTCTGTATGATCCATGTGCTATAGCACAGCCCTGTGATATCTAATAGGTGCACAATCCTGGGACCATGGAAGCGATAATAATATTCCACTCTATCAGAGCCTTCTTTTAAATAGACGCAGACAAGGTCCGTGACATAAGTCTATAGTCTCAGCTGCTTGGAAAGCTGACAGGTGAGAAGATAAGTTCAAGCAGGAGTTAGGGATCAACCTCTACAGCAAAGGAAAACCATACCTCAATGAATAAATAAATGAACATATATGTGCATACACATATGAAAAATTAATAGCTAAGGAAAAAGCTTACAGACAGCTATCCATATGCTATAGTCATATGAGAAAAAAGGCCTTCCATATTTGTAAGACTTTGCAAATCAACTGAATGGAGAATGAAATAAAGGATGGAAACGAGGCATGCGAACAATGCATACACAGGCATGTTGATACTATTCTGTAGTTATTTACTGAAAAGCAGATGCTACAAGTGGGATGGGGGTTGCCCAGTTTAATAGTAGGTGAGGAAAGCCTGCGGTAATATTGTGTTGGCTGGCACAGAGAAGCCCCTCACGTCAATGAGGGCCAGACTTCTCAGTGAAGCAACACAGTGAGACCCTGTCTCAAAAAAAAAAAAAAAAAAAAAAAAAAAAAAAAAACAGAAAGAAATAAGAGAAAGAAAAGATGAAAAAGAATAAAGAAAAACTAAAAAATGAAATCTATCAATCCTGTGGACTATAATGAGACTCAAAAACAGTTTATTTTGTTTTGCTAATTTTTCAGAAACTGACTGTTAAAAGCATTGGCCATGACGTGTCTGTTTAGAAACAAGCATTCTTCTCTTTGGAGTATCAAGAGGTACCAGAGGGTGCTGGGTGCTGCTTTCCTCAGAGAACAGTAGAGTCCCATGAGCCCCACACAGACTCGTGATTACAAGTCACACCGTGTTCAAGAACAATGTGAGAACAAAATGTCATGCAGACACCTGGCATTTCTTTTGGTGTAGAGCACTTGCTTTATAATCGAATAATTTCACTGCAGATATACTTTTTTTTTTCATGACGATACCTACACTGGGTGATTTTATTATCTCAGTATGTTATTCCTGGGTCTTGTGTCAACAGTAATCTTTCTAGCATCCAATAGTTACAATTCTTTGCTTTTGATCTAAAAACTAGGACAGGAAAAATCCAGAAAGCATTAAAGTATGTCATATAAATGCACCATAAAAGATAGTTTATTTTAAAGACACCCCCAAATTTAAAACCTAATGTCAGTCTCATTTAAGTATAAATGAGCAGGTAATACCCAGAGTCTGAATTCTGTGTGAACACATATTTCCCAAGCCCTTTGGAAATGATCTAATCAAGGTTAAACTAATAAGGTGTATACTTGAAGGTTGCTATTAAATTGAAATGAGAGAATATTGGTGTTTACTATATTTCAATAAATATAAGGCCCCACTGGTACTTTCTCTTCTAAATTTAAATTGCTTTTACTCCTAAGGTTTTCACGAGGGACATTAAAGCTGAGATGAAGTAGCCTCAGCAATCATAAGTATTTCAAGTGTGTTTGAATATGTATGTGCACATGCATGTCTTTAGTACATTCATAACAATTTATTTGAAACAGGTATTTTTGTTCCCTTTGAAATATATTGATAGGCTCTGGTTCCCTGCTTCCCATTGCTGCCATCACAAATGACACCCCATAGTTTAAGCAGCACAACTTCATTATCTTACTGTTCTGGTGGAGAGAAGTCAGGAATGGGTCCTGGAGGGTAAGATGCAAGAGTTAGGAGTTCCTTCCTAGAGGTTTTAGCAAAGGATTATTTGTTTCTTTGCCCATTCACATGTTGGCTAATTTAATTCCTTATATTGCCAAGACCAAATACCCTTTTGCTCACTGACTATCCGATGAAATCTATTCCTGCTTCTAGAAGCCACTCCATCCCTTAATTCCTGGTCCTCTTCCTCCATCTTCAAAGCCAGAAGGTGACACTGGGCCTCTCCCACTGCATGAGGCTGTTTCGTTTTGCGTCGCCCTCTTTTGCTTTTAAGAGTCTTTCACTTAAATTGGGGCTGCAGAGGTTCTCCAGTGGTTAAAGTCGTCATGACTGGGGTTCAGACCCTCAGGGCCCTGGTAAAGCCTGTGTCTCTAATCCTCACGTAACTATGGCAATGGGAAGCAGAATCAGACAAATCACAAAGCTTGTGGGCCCTTTCCAGCAGCAAAAAAGCACAAGAGTTCCTGACTCAAACAAGGCAGAAGGAGATGCCCAATACCCTCAGGTTGTCCTACACATGTCCTAAACACTCTCACACAAGTGTGTATACACACACAAACACACACACACACAAATGAACAAAGAAAAGAAAAATAACTGGAGTTAAATTGTGTTGAAATATCTCTTTGTTCACAAACAAAGAAACTAATGCTGTATTTCCTATTCTAGGACAGAATACAAGCTCGGGTTGTGGTATAAATGTGGATCTATAGGTTATTGCATTTCACAGGTTAAAAAAGAAGAGAAACTTAATTTTTACCTTCCAAGAAAACTGTCCTTAGAATCTACAGCATCCATAAACAAGTCCTTGAAGATGCTTATATTTTGTTATTTTACTTCCTGTCTAAAGATACCAGTTTGATTTAAATTCAATGCTTAGAAAGTTCAGTTTCAGCCATAGATTAACTTATTTTTAAAAATTGAAAATGCTCCTCCACCAGCACTTTTAAAAAATAGTTACAGCCGGGCATGGTGGTGCATGCCTTTAATCCCAGCACTCGGGAGGCAGAGGTAGGAGGATTGCCGTGAGTTCAAGGCCACCCTGAGACTACATAGTGAATTCCAGGTCAGCCTGAGCTAGATTGAAACTCTACCTCGAAAAACCAAAATAAATAAGTAAATAAATAAAATAAGAATGAAAAAAAATTTTAAATAGTTACATAGGGTCTTCTTCACTTTGTTTAATTTCTTCAAAACAAATTCTTCCTCACTCGTTAAAGTTTTTTCTTACAAACCTGTATCAAATATTCCAAAAATTAATAAGCTACTAGTACTTTTTTCACCATTAAAATTGAATACTAATCACAAACTGCAGAAATATAGTCTTGAATTAAATAATATACTGATATGCTTTGAAAGGCCTTGGGACAAATATTTACTGAGAAGGCATCCTGTACTATGGGATCATATGTACATGATTTATAGTGGTGAGCAAAAAACAAAACAAAGTCAAAAATGTGCAAAAACCACAAAGCACAAAATCACCTCCAAATTTACTCTTTGATAAAGCAAAAAGAGCGAGCGAGAGAGAAATGAGTACATATATCAAACCCTGTTTGTTCATCCTCCCTCTGTATTTGCCCCATCCTACTTTCCTATGATAATAGAGAATTTGCTTCAAGGCTTGACTGGGAACTAATCTGTCAGAAATAGTTTATATTTCCGAGCTTCCGTGGAGGCTATGTGAGGTCAGGTAAATAAATCCTCATCACAGAAGCAGTGCTTGGTGTCTCACATTGTAATTCCAGCATCCAGGGATGGAGGCAGGGGAATGGTGAATTCCAGGGCAGCCTGCTGTACATAGCACAGCAATATATCAAGAAAACAAACAAAACAAAATGCACTGGATGAGTGACTGAAGAGCTGGGTAAAAGCAGCGGGGACAATGGTATGGTAAATGGAGCTTACTGGAAAAGGAAGAATAGAGGAGATTGTGCCCTGACAGTGAGACTGAAAATAATCCTGGGTGAGATGAGATTCACAAAGCCTCTCTCATGAGGTGCAAAGGAAACAAACTTCCACCCCAAGATCTGAAACCCAGTTTCTCTCATCTCAATCATGAAGTTGTGAGTCTGTTCCTACCAACACCTTCTGCAAGGTCGATATCATATACCTGCACAATATAACTTAAATCCATGTATTTGTCAAGATAATCATTAGAGAATTAAGTTTAAGTGGGTTTCAGACTTAATTAAAATTCTATTTAAAAATTCTATCAATTCAATAGAAATAGATCATGTAAGTAGAAATTCACCTGATCCAAGCGATGAAATTTTCATGAAAGTTTAAAATCATCTTGTTCCACAGAACTGTGGGCTGACATTACAGGATGGAGACTGACTAGAGAAATAAAAAGTATCAGATATTATTTCTGTAATGAGAACATGAAATTAATAGGTTAGTCATGGTTTAATAGTAGGTTAGGCACATTGAAGAGTGAAATAACCTGGGTTAGAAAAAGGTGAGGAAAAAATCTATAAATGGCTTGGGTTATGATGAGGAAGAAGTGAGTTTATTTAAATGTAATTTTAGCCAATATTATCTCAAAGATTCACATCAATATTATTTTTTTAAATTTTTGTTGGACTTTTAGACAAATTTTACTGAAGTACAAGTGACAAATAAAAATTACATATATTTAAGGTGATTAGGTATGCATACCCATCACCTTATTTTCCTGTGATTTTTGTATGTGTGGTGAGACCCCTTAAGATATTGCGCCCTTGTGTCACTTTGCATCTGGCTAAACGTGGGACCTGGAGATTGGAACCCGGTTCTTTGGCTTAGCAGGCAGGCGCCTTAACCGCTAAGCCATCTCTCCAGCCTGGCAGCCACAATTTTAAACAGTAGTTGAACATTCATTTGTCAGCTTATTTCCAGGTTTTCTACACTGTTTCTCACATACAGATCTGTTTTTATATTGGTTAGCGCTCCATTATATGTTATTTATTCACTTTCTTTTCTTAAATTACTCAAAATAAAGGGTTTCTTTGTGACATGTTCACGTGCACATATAATGCACTTCTATCTTGTCAACCTCCTTTCCTTCTCTCATCTTCATGTATAATTCTACTCTTATTTAAGTATCACTTCCACTGTCCTGTCTTCTACTTCCAAGTTTTTATAACATAATGTATGTGATTGTGTTTCCTTGTCTATCTTATTTCACTTAACATTTTTAGTTCTAATTCCATTCCTTTTCAGGGACATAATGTGATGGCATTCTTCTTGGGGGCTGAGCAATACTCCATTGTGCATCTATTCTTCTCCTTCATCCCCTTGTGGACACTTATGCTGAGTCCTCACTGGGGCTATCATGGAAACTGGGGCAAAAAACACGGAAGCACAGGGATGTTAAGTTTATGCTACTTTGATTGGTTTGACTGCATATCTAAAATTGGTATATCTGGATTATAAGTTATTTTTTATTTTTTTATTTTTTATTTTTTTAAATTATTTTTTATTTATTTTTGGAGAGAGACACAGAGAGAGATAGACAGAGAGGGAGAGGGAGACAGAGATGGGCGTGCCAGGAGTCTCTCAGCTGCTGTGAAGGAAATCTAGATGTGTGCACCCTCTTGTGGGCAAGTGCGGCATTGCGCCCTTGCATCACTTTGCATCTGGCTAAAGGTGTGACCTGGAGATTGGAACCAGTGTTCTTAGGCTTAGCAGGCAGGCACCTTAACCGCTAAGCCATCTCTCCAGCCCTATTTTTTTTTTTAAGAATTATCATACTAATTTCCATAGTGGCTACCTAATTTTTATCCTACCAACCGTATATAAGGATGTCTTTATGCTGCATCCAAAGCCCTTGAGGCTGGTCATCATATTGATAGTCATCATTGTCACTGTGCTGAGATGGAATCTGAATCTGGTTTTTATTTGAATTCCCTTGATGGCTAAGGATATTTCTTATTTTACTTGTATTTTTTTTTTCTTTTCTGCTATTTCCTGGATAGAAGCTGTTTCCCCCCCTTCCTCCCTCAAATCCTTTCTCTCTTTCTTCCCTCTTCCATTCCTTCCTTCTTTCCTTCTCCTATCTTTCTTTCTATTTCTTGTTTGCTTGCTTGCTTTTTTTTTTTTTTTTTTTTGCATTCATTTATTTAGGTGAAGTGCAGGCTTATGAAAACAGAATCCCATTTGTGAATTCTTTGTTTTTAAGCAAAACTCCTTGGATTGGACACTTAAATTCTAACATACATTTTTTTTTTTATTTATTTGGCGAGAGAGAGAGAGAGAAAGAAAATATGGGCATGCCAAGACCTCTAGTCACTGCAAACAAACTTCAGATACATGTGCCTAATTTTTCCATCTGCTTTTACATAGGCACTGGGGAGTCAAACCTGGGTCTTTCAACTTGACAGGCAAGCACCTTAACTGCTGAGCCATCTATCCAGTCCTCATTTGTGCATTCTTCTTCTTGTTTTTTGGGCTATTGGAGGCTTATTCAGAAAGTCACCCTGTTGCAGACAGGTTCACATTGCTGGAAGAAATCACCTGACCAAGAGCAGCACTGGGGGAAAAGGGGTGGTTATTTTGGCTTACAGACTGAAGGGGATGCTTCACTATGGCAGGGGAAAATGATGGCATAAGCAGAGGGTGGACATCACCCCCTGGCCAACATCAGGTGGACAACAGCAACAGGAGAATATGCCAAACACTGGCAAGGGGACACTGGCTATAATGCACATAAACCCGCCCCCAACAATATACTTCCTCCAGCTGGTGTTAATTCCCAAATCTCCATCAGCTGGGAACCTAGCATTCAGAACACCTAAGTTATTGGGGATACCTGAATTAACCCCCCACATGCCCCCTCTGCTATATTTTGACATATTTACCCTATGTTCTGCTATATTAGCTTCAAATTTTAGGTTTTATGTTGAGGTCTTTCAGCCAATTTGAAATAATGTGGTAAAATTTCATTCATCCCCTATGCATATCCAGTTGTCCCAGCACCATTTCCTGAATAGGCTGTTTCTTCCTTCAACACATAATTCATTCTGGGACTCTTGTCAAGCATCTGGTGGCATGAATATATTTCTATATGCTTTGACAAGAATAGTAGTGTGGATTTATTTACTTATTTTCCATCTATTCTATTTAATTGATATATATGAAGGGGCTCACAGTTAAGAGATTGCCTGACTTTCAGAGAAGACATTGGACTTCTTTTTAAAAAAATATATATATATATTTATTTGAGAGAGAGAGTAAGAGACAGAAAGAGGCAGATCGAGAGAAAGAGAATGGGCTCCCCAGGGCCTCCAGCCATGCAAACATACTCCAGACACATGTGACACCTTGTGCATCTGGCTTATGTTGGTCCTAGGGAATTGAACTAGGGTCCTTTGGCAAGTCTCTTAACCACTTAGCCATCTCTCTAGCCTGAGATTTTGTACTTCTGAACAGTGCTGATTGTGCTAAAACAATGATATTTTAATTAATTAATTGTTTGCAATTATGTGGGGGGGCACAACAGGCCCTCTTGGTATTGTAAAAGAACACCAGATGCTTGATTTCCTATTTGCATCCAGCTTTCCACAGGTGGCTGGGGAATTGAACACTGGCTGGCAAGCTTTGCAAGCAAGCACCTTAACCACTGAACAATCTTTCTATTTTCCTAGCCCCAGGTGAGAGGATTTTCAAATTTGGGCTAAATGCATTTTGTATGAGATGGCCTTGAACATATATGGGCCAGGAATATTATAGTTTAAAAGTAATGTTTTTGTTAGTCAAGTTGACAAGGGATAAATTTGTTGATGGCCAATTCTCAGTGTTAGCTTGACTGGATTTAGAATCATCTAGAAGACATACCTGCGGGCAGGTCTCTGACTATGGCTGTTATTTATATAATATCACATTTTGGGCTGCCTCTACTGACACAGTTTGAATTTAGGGTTGCTGTATCTATTCAGGGTTATTTGTGCCTCCATAACATTGGCTTTTTTCATTTTGAAAAACAGTTCCACTGGAATTTTGATAGAGATTATATTGAATCTAGATAATTTTAAGTATCAGTGATTTTTCATCATATTCTGCCAGCCTATGACATGGGATCTTGTTTTGGTTACTTTTCTCTTGATTACATTTAAACTCTTTGCATTTTTCAATTTAATAATTTTTGTTTTAAATTTAATTTTTATTTTTTTCACATTTCCATTATCACATTTAAAATATTTAAAGCATATTATATTCCATTCATTTGTTACCCCCAAAGCAGGCCTTCATGCTGTCCTCTGGTATTATTGTAAGGTCTGGACCGTGGTTTGCCTCAGTATAATCATGGAGATATACCTCACTGCAAATTCAGGCTGTGTTCTGGTGCTACAGTTACTTCCATGCATCTCAGCTCCTGGGGACTGCTTTGTTTGAGCATTTGCCTTGTTTTACTCTATTCCTTTTTTCCTATTGATTTATATAGGTATAATCATTGGCTTTCCGTACAAAGGAAGGAATGATGCATTATTTTAAATAAGAGTTAGTGACTACGTAGCTCCTTAAGTGTTGAGTATGCAGGATGCACATTCCTACTGGTTCTCTCTCTCTCTCTCTCTCTCTCTCTCTCTCTTTAAAGCAGGATCTCAGTCTAGCCCAGGCGGACTTGGAAATCACTCTATAGCCTAGCCTGGCCTAGAAGTCACAGTGATCTTCCTACCTCAGCCCTGATTAGCATTCTTCTTTTGAAGAACATGCTTAACTGGGAAGCACAGGGGCAGACCCTGTGGACTCTGGTCTTTCCTCCATGCTGAAATGGCATAGAACTATCATTAAAATTGGATTCACCCTACTGCAGGTTGAGTATGCTTTGTTGTGGAATAACATGCCTTCCCATAAAGCTAAGTCTATAAAGTTTGTTGAGATGTATTGACAGTTCAATCTTGGTCATTTGTGCTCCACACTCTCTCTGTCTCCAGATTTCTTAGATTTTATCATTTTTTCACATGTGCTATTTTATGTGGTAATTTCAAGTAAAATAACTTAGTGAATTTCATCTGAGCAATTAAGGTTCTCATGTTTTGCCTATCTTATATACAATTTTCTGAAAATTTTGAAATATATGACAAAATTTAGCAATACGATTGCACATGTTTTCAGCTTTATAAGTAATATCAAGCTCCCTCACTATCACCATCCTCCACTCATATTATTTATACTTATGTGTTTATATCTCTAAATTAATTTTCATTTCTACAATGTGTTTTAAAGATGGAAGATAGAATAACACAATTGCTTAGGCTGCCATATTCCCCCGATTCTGTGAATTACATGCTATTCCCATTAATAAATGGGCACTAACTGAAACTCCAAAGTTATTCATCAAAATAATTAAAACTATAAATGTCTTCTTAACTTGCCATTTTATATTAGCAGTTTATACTAGGACAACATTTTTATTTGTATGTATATTTGCAAAGATGCTAAATAGAAAGCTACTATAAAAATTAAAATCAGAAAACTTGAACAATGAAAGGTTATCTCAACAAAATATGGCGTATATGATTTTAACCCACACAGTATCTTTTATAGATATTCTTAGTGTCCCTGAAGTAATTTTTAATATTTATACATTATAATAAATAATATTTTACAACTTTATTTGATTACACTTTTTATTTTGCTTAGAATTAAATTGTACTTGTTAACATAAGAATTTGAGAGAATGTGACAAGTGTAAATAAAATACAAATATAGCTGGTTATAATGCACTTAAAATATAAAACTCACAAAGGAAGAGAGAATAGAATCTACCAGGAATGTAAGCTGAGCTTATTTACAAAAATGATGACAGTGTGTAAATGTTGATGCATACAATTTTATCAGCTAAAAATAAATTTGACAATAAAAGGGTATCAGTTTGTTTCTACAATAAATAGAAGCTAGATAAAATAAAATAATAGATAACTTTGTACATGAATTCAAGCCCAGAAGGGATTTATCAAATTAATTTTCACTCTGTATGTGTCTCCACTCAGCCCAACCTACAACAATGGTAGAAGCCTTACAACAATTATGTTTAACACATAAAATGCAACGTGTTTTTCCCCATAATTATTCTATCTTTTTTTTTTTTTTTTTTTTTTTTTTTTCTTCTTGAGGTAGGGTCCCAGATTTCACTATGTAGTCTCAGGGTGGCCTTAAACTCCTGGTGATCCTCCTACCTCTACCTCTGCCTCCCAAGTGCTGGGATTAAAGGCATGTGTACCATGCTTGGCCCATAATGATTCATTTTTTTGGTTTTTTGAGATAGGGTCTCTCTCTAGTTCAGGATGACCTGGACTTCACTATGTAGTCTCAGGGTGGCCCTGAACTCAAGGTGATCCTCCTACCTCTGCCTCCCAAGTGCTGGGATTAAAGGTGTGCGCCACCACTCCCGGCTTCATAATGATTCTTATACTGAGTCAATTTGGGGACAAAGTCACCTTAAGATGTCATCACTAATTGAAGCAATCTCCCTTAATATATTACATTTTTATATTTATATACTTTTTGCCTTTGAAAATCTCATTGTTCTCTAAGTTAAGTCTGCTATCCTATTTTTGTTTTTCAAAGCAGAACTCTATGCCTGAGTTTCCACTTTCAGACTCAACATAATGCTCTGTTCAACTTGACCTCTCTTCACTTTATAATCTCAGTTGAAGTGTATCAAGTCACAAGCCCAAACTTCTTCATTGTCTCTGGAATGAATTGCCATTTAGCTAACTCATGTTTCCCCACCCTAACTGGACACACATTGTGGTTGGACATAATTGAAATAATTCTGGTCTCTGATATATTCCATAAATCATAATATCAGGAATGAGAAGTGTAAATTTAATTGCTTGCACCTTTAAAAAATCTATGCATCTATGTAAAAGTGTATTTGGGACTTCTCCATAACTCATAAAGAGAAGCAGATTCAATGTATTGCCACTTTTTTGAATTTTTTAAGGAAAATTTTTGCAGAATTCAGTTTTTCCAAAATATGAAAAATGAAAGAAGAAAATATGGTTCCAGATATTCACTGATTTATTAAATATTATTTAATTTACATGATGTGATAAGTAGAGATACTATTAACTATACATTGATAAGTTTATCAGCTTGAGTATGGTATGAAAGTACCAAAGACTGAGTGGCTTACCAATAAAAGTTCACATTTCATGGTTCTAAAGACTGGAATTAAATTGATGTACTTGCCATTGGGTTTTGAAATTAAAGTGTGGATGTTCAAAATGAACATAGTATTAAGTATGTTGAGTATCTATGAATAAGACTAAAGTTTAATGATGCTACCTTCAGGAAAATCATGAAACAAATTAGTATAATTTAAAGATCTAAACCAATGTAGAACTATATGTACAGACAAAGAGACAAATTTGACAGATGACAGTTGTTTTCA
Organism: Orientallactaga sibirica; assembly: GCA_036365145.1. Lineage (NCBI taxonomy): Eukaryota > Metazoa > Chordata > Mammalia > Rodentia > Dipodidae > Orientallactaga > Orientallactaga sibirica. The sequence continues at coordinate 35,150,706 of JAEOAD010000019.1, forward strand.
AAGTGTTTTTATAAGTTACAATGTAATTCCAATTAGAACTCACCCATACGCAACCACCCATGCAACTGGTACTTATAAACGTTGATATGTTTTCTGAACTTGAAATAGATTTCCCAGTGGCCAGTCACATCCACAGTCATTAAAATGAGAATCATTGCTCCATTTGCATAAAGGTTGCTATCTGTAAGATAAGGTGATATGAAGGAAAACAAACAGAAAATAACAGAAAACCTACAAACATATGTGAGTCCTTATTTATAATGAAGGCTGTACAGTTTCACTACAGACAATGGTTTGAGATATAAATATGGAACTTATACCATATGGGAAAATTCTTATAATTGTATATCTACATATGAAAATCAAATCCATAACCTTTGGCAGTACAGGAAGTTATGATTAATATTTTGGGGAAGGCGCACATGCTCAAGACGTGTTTTAATCTGATGTCCATGAAGCTTATTTAACGATAAGCCCAGGCATGACTGCGTCAGGGTCTGCACATGTTTAGAGACTGGTAGATTAGAACATTACCTTCTTCTAAATCCTGCTGGGAAAGGCTACTGTGGGGTATCTGATTTGTTATAAGAATAGTGAAGGGCAATCACCAGAATGAAAAACTGTGTTTATAAACCTGAAAAACGCCACATGAAGAGCCAGTCCTGAGTTCAGAAAATAGAATGTTATAGGGATAATAACACATGTTTACTTCTGGTTATGTCTAGACCCATATCTGTGTAACACTAAAAGGTTAGCTAAGCCCAGGTGAGCATCCACAGAGCAATTTATGTCACCAAGAAGTATTAACCAGGGATTTGAATTAAATTTGTTTAGCTTTTTCCTTAAGCTTTTTATTATTAAAAAAACAGAGATTAAAAAGATATACTTTCATCATTTATGCATAGGTTCTTAAATGTTTTTCCTCCATAAAAGTAGTCCAATTTTACTCTATTTAAGTACATCTCTTTAACAACATTTTTATACCCACCTCTATGTCTAGATTCATTACTCATATATTCTAAAAGGCACTTAATGGTTCAAAGCCTCACATACCTACTCAGGCTAATGTCGCTTGCCCTTAATTAGATGTCAGAGAGGTAGATTTCGTTATTGAAGTTCTGCTGTTTAAAGAAACATCACTCTGTAATATGTATACACGAGAGAACTGCTCAGATTTACCCAAGACAGTGGGACTTTCTGCTGGGAAGGTGCTGACTGCATGAAGTCATCCATCACAGATCCTGTCTGTATGGATACAGCCAGTCTTTTTGAAAAGTTAATTAATTTATTTGAGAGAGGAGAAAGAGCCAGAGAAAGAGAGAGAAGGAGAGAATGGGTGTGCCAGGGCCTCTTGTCCTTGCAAACAAACTGCAGTACGTGGGTACTGGGGAATCTCACCTAGGTCTTTTGGCTCTGCAGGCCCGTGCCTTCACTGCTAAGCCATATCTCTGCAGCCCTCCAGCCAATCTTATAATACATAAATTTGGCATTTGACAGAGAGAGTGAATTTATCAAGTGACTCTCGTGTGTCTAGACGTAGGGAGGTTGGCTTGTACTACAGAGGATTCTCATGGGGACAGTGAGGATTTCCTATGCTGCTGTTAACAAAAGACCGCATGTGCATCCTCACAGCATTCCCTAAACCATGTGGTTCAGAGGGTACCAGTTTCTCTACCTTTGATACCCATCTTCCTCCACTGGGATCTACCTGAACTCAGTGCTTATCTCATCTACTGTCTCTAGTGTGTCTCTCACTGTTCATTTTATTTACTTTTTTATTTATGAGAGAGAGAGAGAGAATGGGCACAGCAGGGCCTCTAGCCACTGCAAACAAATTTTGGTTGCATGCTGCAACATGTGCACCTGGCTTATGTGGGATCTGGGGAATTGAACCTCGGCCCTTAGGCATCAAAGGCAAGTGCCTTAACTGCTAAGCCATCTTTACAGCCCAAGAAATCTGTAACTGGTTGTGATCAATTAGTTGTAAACACCACTGCACTCAGACCAACTTTATTGTTCATTATGATCTCCTTTTGATATGATACATGAAGGATGGCTGTAATATGTCTGAGGAATAGATGATATAATATTCTGGGTTTTCTATTTATTTTTTATTTTTATTTTTTGTGAGTGAGGGAGAATTGGCACCCTAGGGCTTTCAGCCAATGCAATCAAACTCCAGACATGTGTACCACCTTGTGTGTATGCACAATCTTGGGTTTGCATCACCTTGTGTGTCTGGCTTACATGGGACCTGGGGAGTAGAACATGGGTTCTTAGGCTTTTAGGCAAACAACTTAACAACTAAGCCATCTCTCCAGCCACAAGGATTTTTAAATTTTTAAAAATTTGTTATTAATAATAATTAGAATTGTTGCAACCATATGAATACATCTAATAAAACAGAAGCAAAGACTAAGGGAGATAACATATCCCTTTCATCTTTATTATGTGCTAAATATTGTGTGAGAAGGTGTTTTAACACAAATTCTCTTAACTAAATTTTAGTAGCAAAATCCTTATTTGTACATAAAAAATGACAATATGAGACCCATAGAAAAGGAATGTGCTGCATAATTTTCAATGACCAGTCTTTAAACATAGAGTTATCTAAATCTAAATTCCAAATTTGTTCTTTACTTGTGATAGGTCATGCAGTAATCTATAGACCATATAGTGGGATATGAGTATTCAAGCTTGTGGAGTGTACAAATATTTTTAAAATCTGAAAAAATTGGATTAAAATATGATGTTATAACTATGTTTCTCAGAAAAAAATTTTCACTTGAAATTTGAAACAAATTTGAATTTAGAACAATTACTGATTTTAATAACATGTAATAGGCAACAATAAAGAGAGGAAACTTTTATTTGAGTCAAAATCTCAATTCTTTGGCATTATTTTGAATTTGGATATCTTTAAACAATTCAGATTATGTTATGCCTACATTAAGTTATCTTTTGAAATTCTAAATACAGAATTGATTTTGATTTTAATGTAGAAGTCAGTCCTATTAGTACAAAAGTGCTTGAGATTATAAGTTTTTCTATAAATTCAGGAACATGAAAGCTGTTAAATGTTCAACAGATGATTTCATATTCATGCTATGCCTTAAGAGGCTGCCTCTGTGGTTATAACCTCAGTGAAGGTCACCCCATGCAGTGCAGTGGCTTTCACCAGATGAAAGATTATGTCTTAGCTCACTGAGAATAGCCTACTATTGTCTTCAATTTAACAAAGCCTTACTTATTATGGCTTCCAAACAATATTATGTTTTGAATGGTAGAGAGGCTGAAAGCTAGACATATAAAAGATAAATGGATAATGATTATGAGAGATAGGCACTGCATTTTAAAACATGATATCATAATATACTTAAATCTGTCATATTTATATCAGAAATAATTCAAATAAATTAAGAAATAAAGGGGCTAGAGAGATAGCTTAGCATTTGAGGCTAAGTACCCCAGTACTCACGTAAGCCAGATGCACAAGGTGGCACATGCGTCTACAGTTTGTTTGCAGTGTCTGGAGGCCCTGGTGCATCCATTCTGTCTCACCTCTCTCTATTTCTCTTTCTCTCTCTCAAAACAAAATAAACAAATTAAGAAATAAAGACTGTGTTAGTATTTTCACTATGCTTTAGTCTTCTTAATATTAAGAATAGATGATTGGAGAGATGGCTTAGTGGTTACGGCATTTGCCTGCAAAGCCAAAGGACCCAGATTCAATTCTCCAGGACCCATGTAAGCCAGATGCACAAGGGGGAGCATGCATCTGGAGTTCATTTGTAATGGCTGGATGCCCTGATATGCCCATTCTCTCCCTCTCTCTCTCTGTCTGTCTCTCCCTCTCTGCCTCCTTCTGTCTCTCAAATAAATAAATAAATAAAACATATTTAGAAAAAAAGAATGGATTTGGACTTGTAAGATTTTTATGCCACAAGGCTCTAGCCATTGCTGCCAAAGTAATAAAAAAAAAAAGGCCTTAGAGAAGCAAAACTATTATGATATAGATGGGAATGTTTGGGGCATATATTAATGAATATAATACTTTGAATATTTTGAAATACAGTTCCTTTCCCTATATTAGTGCTTTAAGGGACTGTGAACATTTTGAAGTGACACAAATTAGTGTCCCAGAGCACAGTAAAATACTACCTGGATACAAATTACATCCTTTGGAAATGGCATTGATACATGTATATATGCCTAGTTCTGTCTCAGATGGAGTTAAAATTATAGAATCAGGAGCAATTCCTTGATTCTCAGAAGACTGGGAATTTTATACTCGTCTAATCATTTATTTTCCCTCTGATCTGTAACTTGAAAAAATGTTAGATTTTGTGGAATCTGCCTGATATATCTTGCACATTTCATTATTTTATTTTGGATCAATTATTTGAAAAAAAGACTAAAAAGCAAGTATAATTAAGCAAGCAATATTAAGGTTTAAACTCATTATACACAGACTATGAAACCACCAGTATGTAAGGTCCAGAATTTACATAAGGATGGAAGCATGTAATTAAAACATATTTCACTTAAACATTTCAAAGAAATGAGACTGTGAGGTGAGTGGTTTCACTAGTAACACATACCAGAATTTTAGCTAAATTAAATTTCACATATGATTTTACATACTTACTATGTTTCCACACATGCTTAGTAGAGATGTGTCAAGAAATCCAGTCTGGTAAGATAAATGGTGACATTATAACAATATAGAGTAGAGGGATAAAGCCGGGTGCTATTATAGCCTGAAAGTTCACAGGCAACCTGGAGTAAAACAAGGCATCTTGAGGGGAGGAGTATACGGGAACATCAATATCCTTTCACAACAGTGCTCAGCTGCAGACCCTGATCAGCTGTTGTCTCAGAGATGATCTTTATGTAAAACTACAAACACAGCCCCTAGCACATGGTGTGAGCCAATAACCATGGCTGCTCTTATGTACACATGTAAATATAGTCAGCACAATCAGGTTCTGAAACACAACTATGTAACATAAGCAAGAGTGTTACCTCCTGTGTACTCTCTTTTATCTTAGTCCTAATTTAATTATATAATTTATAGCCAATATATTTATATGTTAATTTTGTGAGATTCATGTATACATTCTGGAATGGGTGTATCAAGATAATTAGCATACCAATTACACCCCATACTTATTTTGTCTTTATTGCCTGAACATGCAAAATGTATTCTTATAGCAATTTTGAACTATAAGACATAGAATGATTAAATAATGATTGTGCTATACAGTAGATCACTAAAACATTCCCTCCTTCTCTCTATTTCTCTATCTCTCTATGTCCCCTTGTTCTTTTCTTTGGCTGATGATGAGCATGAAGTTCTGTTTCTCCCTACCTCCCGAGTGCTATAATTACAAGCCTGTGCAAGTACACTGGTTTACACAATCGTATGTATTAAAACTCACCATCATGCATTCTAGGCAAGCACATTACCAACTGAGCCATATCCCAGCTCTCCATACTGTTTTCTGAAATGACTATACTGATCCACATTTCCATCAACGGTAGACTAAAAACAGTTCATAAATGTTCCTGGTTTTTCTATATACTCTCTTAACATATATATATATATATTTGGAGAGAGACACAGAGAGAGAGGGAGAAGGAGACAGATAGAGATGGGCACACCAGCAGCCTCTCAGCTGTTGCGAACAAAATCCAGATGTGTGTGCCCCCTTGTGGGCAAGTGTGGCATTGCGCCCTTGCGTCACTTTGCATCTGGCTAAATGTGGGACCTGGAGATTGGACCCAGCATTCTTAGGCTTAGCAGGCAGGCACCTTAACTGCTAAGCCATCTCTCCAGCCCTAACATTTTGTTTTTGAGTCACATAAGTATGGAAATGGGAATGTTCCACAATTTACTGAACAGAAGCTTAAGAGCCAGGAAAACCATGAATGCAAATTTAAGGCAATGATCTGATAACAAAGACAAGAGAGGATTTTTCTGTCATAATCAGCACTTAGGAAGGTACAGAGACTCAGCCTCGCTCCACCTTTCATTCTATGAATGCTTTTCATGGATTGAACATTGTCCACTCATATCTGCTTGACTCAGTCTACTAGTACAAATGCTGATCTACCCTGAAACAATTCCCCACAGAAAAAGTACAAACAAAAAACAGAAAGAAAGAAAGAAAGAAAGAAAGAAAGAAAGAAAGAAAGAAAGAAAGAAAGAGGCATAAAGTTTGACCAGCGACCTGACATGCCATGGGGACATGATGGCTGGATGGCTCCTCCTCAGTTTTTGTTCACACTGAAGTATTACAAAGAAAAAAGTGAAAAAAATGTTCATGGTGGAATTTGGTTAAGTGCATTTGGCTTTTTACTTTGCCAATAAATACAGTGGATTGAAATGAGATTCATAACTTGTGAATTGGTTAGATGAGAACCAATAATACAAGAAATGTATTGGAAAATAGAAACCAGATTCATATGTCATGAACTGTGTGAGAGGAACACAGCAGGAAAAGAGAATACTCTTGATTTGTGACACACAAAATGTGCATCACTGCAGATTAGGCTTAGTAACCATGTGGGAGAAATGTCCCTATGGGCATGCCAAGGAACCTCTTTATCTATCCATTTTATGTATCACTTAAAGGAATGAAGAACCATGTGTACAAGGAAGCAGGAATGGAGGTAATGAATGGGCTCAAAAATGTGAATTTCCACTCATGATGCATGGTTTGGGTATAGTTATCAATGAGTTCTCCACAACTGAACAACAAAAGAGACCCTGTTTCCCAACTGAACAAGCCAGCCACCTGTGACAGTGTGATTAGCCTGCATACTTTCCATCATCGATGGGAATAATTTGCTGTGTTTGGAATGGATGCTTATTCCAGAAATGAATTGGCCTTCACTGCCAACAAGGATCTCTGCCAAAATACCATTCATGATTCCAGAGACTGGTTGACTCATGGCCAGGAATTTCTTCAAAAGGACATCATGTTCAAGAAAATGGTATTTCACAATAGGCCTGTGCCTTTAGAACTCAGGATTCCTCCCACATACGCTGAGCCCTGCCTATTTGAATGCTGGTATAAGCTCTAGCTGGCTAGGATGCACGACAAGGTTGCTGAAGACACTGTGCATATAACCTGCAGGGAAAAGTTAAATTCTAGATCTTATATGCCAAGTATATTACTATTTATTGGATGGCCAGAATTTATGAAGTTTAATATTTAAGAAGTAGAAATGGGAGTCATTTCTGTTATTGATATATCTGATATACTATCAGATGAATTCAGTTATGTAAAGAGAAATGTTCTCATTAGGGAAAAATGGAGAAAATATCAAGAAGAAACTGAGAATTAGATTGTTCTGATTTTTTTGTTGTTGTTTTGTTTTAATGTTAGAATTTGCCAGTAAGAGAAAATTGCTGAAGATTCTAGAAGCAGGAAAGAAGCAAAACACATGGCTTTCCTAAGGTACCTTATATTAAATGACTTACTAATTTTTTCCCAAGTTAAGTACCCACTATACAGGTTCAAAACATGAAGTTATCATCCATTGAAAGCTACTTGTTTTCTTTGTCTTTGATAACACTCGTGGTACATGAAAATATGAAATAGCATGAGAGGTGTAATTCAAATTCTAGCTCTTCCATGGCAAAATATTTGTACCTTTTTCTTGACTTCTCATCTCTCAGCATTTAGGCTATATTGCACAGTCCAATGAATGCATATTTATGAACCATCTGGGCACAGAGTGGCATTTTGGAGGACTAGCCATATCAAGGTTGCTATTTGCCTGGCCAGAGAGACAATGATCCTCAACAGGTCCCTGTGGAAACTCTATCCTGTTTCCCCATTGTGAAACATAAAATCAAAATTAACAATGGAGAAGACAGAATAGCAGGAAGATGATTTGCAGGTAGACTTTCTATCAGGTCATCTTTTTGGAAAGACTGGGTAAATAAGTTAACCACTCAGATCAGAAAAAATCAAGCATAGTGTCCAGTATAGTATAGAAGCAATTCACTAAACATGGAAGTAGGAGCTACAGGTTTCCATGCCGGTTCGAGTCAAAGGTGGGTATTGTCTAAATTGGCAAGGTATGTGTGGTGAATTCACTGGAAGGCAAATGATGTCTCCCCTGTGTAACACGTAGATCCAGGCTTCAGGCACCAGCCACTTTTGCAGAAATAGGAGAGAGAACTCCGTCTCATATGTCTTGATTCTTTGCCTCAGGCTGATCATCAACATTTATCCATTGTAAGTAATAATGATTGAAGGATTTAGTGAAAGGATTCCAACATGACTTTATAGTCATTCATCTGTGGAGGCAGAAATCTAAGAGCAGGATTTTTGGTAAACCTGTCCAATCCTTGAGGGGTGATATTTCATTTCCATTTATTCCTAATATGTGGTTTTCAAACTGAAATAAAATTCCACCCAAGAGCATCCCAAGAGCAGTGAAAAGGCAGAGCGAGGCACGGTCAGAGAACACATAGAGAGCCTGCTGAATTTCTCCTACACGGACCCTCTCATGTCTCCTAATGCTTTCCAGTTCTGGCAGATAATTGTTAGCCTGCAGCTCACAAAGTGACAAAAATGACTCTCATGTTTGCCCAAGTCCCTGAGAGTAACAGGGCTTTGGTTAGTGGAGCCCAAAAGCTTCTGCAAAGACAGGCTTTTGGGGAAGGTGAATCTGAAAAGGAAGGAGCCACCAATCCTTATTCAAGCTTGCCTTGTCTGTTTCTTTTCTATTTATTTTTGGTACTCTATTTTATTTTATTTTTTATTAGTTAGGGGCATACTTAGTATGTGAAGAGCACATGTTGGTACCATCCTTTCCCTCATCCCTGCCACTTTCCCAATGGGACTCTCCTTGTTGGGGATGCAGGAAATCCCCATGGGGATTGTGGGTCATGCATTGTGGGGGTAGCCATCAGTTATGGGGGAGAGTCAATGTCTCTGAGCATAATATCCCAACTTGCAGCTCTAACAATCTTCCCGCCCCCTCTTCTGCAAAATCCCCTGAGCCATTTTGGGTATGCTTTAAGTCTACTTCAGTGATGGGCTCTTAGGAGCCTCTGGATCTCTGGTTTGGTAGGTGTTGAGTATCCTCAGTGTCTCTCCTTCACCCTGGTGCTGATATCAGTTTCTCTGAGAAAGCAGCACTCTTGCTCATTTCCCCAATTCCCCTATGGTTTCAGCTGGAGCCATGATAAAATGCAATGGATCATTTCTCTCATCAGGTTCTGCTTCCATCTGAAAAAGAGAAGCAGATTCTCCAACAGAAAGTGAAGTCAGCACAGATTAAATTGGACAACCATTATTAATTTGGAGAGAATTTAATGGGTGTAGACCCTCTTGTAGCCCAAGATTGGTGGGAGCTTGATATTGGAGAGCAAAATCATTATCTAGATATGATTCTGACTTGTTTCCCAGTTCCAGATATGGGTTCCTTTCCACTGAGCAGATCTTTTAGCCAAGCCAAGAGCAGTTAGTTGCCCACCATGACTGTGTGCCACTAGTGCACTGGTGTGAGCATCATGTCAGGTTGTTTGCTTCTGAGTAGCTTGGACCTTGAGTTGCTCAGACAGATGTTGGCCTCTTTCCCTCAGTAGCTCATGTAGCACCTTCCAGCACTGGATGGGCTAACTGGCTGGGGATTGGCTCTCTTGCAGATTCCAGCCAGGTCAATCCATGTTCCCTGCCGACAGCATATGGTGTCTTCAGCAGTAGTGTCTTACCATTAACCTCTGGTGGGTAATCAGGTGCTCTGACAGGCATCTGTCTTGTTTGGGGAACCTTGTAAGTCTCTCTGATCAACAGTTCATTGTGCGTGTTAACTACATCCTGGTACTGGGAGTTACAGCCATCACCAAGGGAAAAGAAAGAAGAAAGACAGAAAAAGGAAAAAAGAAAAAGTAGAAAAGGCAAAATTTAAAGTTAGGTTTCATCTCACCCTCTCCAGGGCCATTTGATTCAGGTCCTCCTAAGGACCCGTTGAGGGCTCAAACTTATAGTCTCTCTTTGTAGCAGACAGCTTCAGGTTCGCTGAGATGAACTTCCAGACCAGGCACAGTTATGGAGGAAGGGCTATTATTTATTGAAGCTTACAGATCCAGGGGAAGTTCCATAATGGCAGAAGAAGTGACCTGCTCTCACACGGCCAAGCAGAGAGAAAAGCCAAGCCGCCAGCTACACAGCACACTGAGCAAAACTATAGCCCAAAAGCCCAGCACACTTCAGGAACTCCTACTGGGCACACTTTGCATATCTTTACAATGGAATCTCAAACCCACCATTAACACCTTAAGACCAGCCCCCAGTGACATTGCCTCTAGGAAGGTGATTGCAGATGAAAACTATAAAGTAATAAAACATTGAATATATTGGGGGCCATATATTCAAACTACCACAATCTTCCAGGATATGTTTGTATGGTACCAGTTCAATTTGGGTTCAATTTTATGCCCCCCCATCCTTCTCCTCCCCTCAAGCCCTCTCTTCCCTATTGTCCAGGCCTCATGATGCCATTCAAGTATGTCAGCAACTCGGGCTGATTCAGGTTAGGAACTGCAAATGAGTGAGACCATGCATCGATTGTCTTTCTGTGACTGTAGGAGTTTGCTGAGAATGATTTGTTCCAAGTTTGACCATTTTTCTACAAATTTCATTGTGTCATTTTTTCTTACTGCTGAGTAGAACTCCATTGTGTAGATGTACGGCATCTTGGTTATCCATTCATTCAATGATGGGCATCTGGAGGTGTGGAGTTTGTAGGGGAAATGCCCAGTAAGGGAATAACTGGGTCTGTTGGTAACTCTATATTCAACTTTTTAGGAGTCTCCATATCGATTTCTGTAGTGGTTGTACCAGCTTACATTCCCACCAACATGAATGAGGGTTCCTAATTCTCCCTATCCTTACCAACATTTGTTTTTATTTGATTTTTTAATGTTTTTCATCCTTACTTGGGTAAGGTGGAATCTCCTGGTTGTTTTAATTTGCATTTTCCTGATGGTTAGGGATGCTGAACATTTTTTTAGGTGTGTTTTTGCCATTTGTGTTTCTTCCTCTGAGAACTCCCTGTTCAGTTCTCTGTCCCATTTCGTGAGTGGGTTGTTTCATTTTATTTTATTGTTTAGGTTTTTGAGTTCTTTGTAGATTCTAGAATTTAGACTTCTCTGTCAGTTGTGTAGACAGCAAAAATTATCTCTCATTCTGTGGGTAATCTATTGGCTCTGCTTCTTGTATGTTTGTTTCTGCAAAAACTTTTTAGCTTCATGAGATCCTGTTGATTGAGTGATTGTTTAAGTGCCTGAGCTACTGGGGTTTTGTTCAGGAAGATTTTTGCCACTCCTATATCATGGAGAGTTCCTCCTATTTTTCTTACAATAGTTGAAGAGTTTCAGGTCTTATATTGAGGTTTTTAATCCATTTGGACTTGATTTTTGGCCATGGAAAGATGTGTCTAGTTTCATTTTTCTGCCTATGGTTATCTAGTTTGTCCAGCACTATTTGTTGAAGATGCTGTCTTTTCTCAAGTCTATGTCATTTGGGCCTTTGTCAAAAAACAAGTAGCTGTAATTACTTGACCTAAAATCTGGATCCTGAAATCTGTCCCATTGGTCTATATTTCTGTTTGTATGCCTGTACCATGCTGTTTTTGTTACTATGGTTTAGTAATATAACTTTAGATAAGGTATGGTGATAGCACTAGAGGTGTTTCTGTTGCTGAGGTTCTATGCTTTGATATCCATGGTTTTTACTATTTTGGAGAAATATTTTTTTTTGTTTAAATGATACAGAAAGAAAGAAGGAATCTAGGATTGATGAAAGACCAGAATCAAGAGAAAAACTCCAGCAACATATTTGGGGTCAAGAAATTTAAAAGAAAAAAAAAAAAAAAGACATACTAAGACTTTAATGTGTGTGTGGTGTGTTTCTCTCTTGCACACACAAATGTACATAGATAGACAGATATGTACTGACAGGTAGAAATAAAGATGAATTTGGGTTTTATTGAAGACTCAGTTCTGGTGCAATGAAGACATCAGAAAAAGTCAGTTATTAAAAATCAGTTGTAAATAGTACCAATTCTGAGATAAAAACAAACCAGGCCTCACTAGTTTTAGTATCCATTTTTCCCAGTGCAAGTAGATGGGTATAATTAATGAGCTAACATACAGTCATGTTTAGTAACTGCAAGCACTCTACCAGGGGGAAAATTATGATCCTTGCTTTGAAATGTCCCAGAATCTAGAATCTAGTATGTCCCTCTAAGTTTTAGAAACTGCTATATAAAAATTAACCTATATATTTTTAGTTTCATGCTAGTTTTTACTTTTTCTATGCTTAAAATAATTCTCTTTTGAGCAAACGAAATCATATAAAAGATTGGTGATGACAAATGATAAATGGTAGATGGAAAAGAGAACAGTGTAAAGTCCCAGAGGATTTTTCAATGTATAAAGATGATCACATGGGGGCTGGAGAGATGGCTTAGTGGTTAAGGTGTTTGCCTGCAAAGCCAAAGGACCCAGGTTCAATTCCAGTACCCACGTAAGCCAGATGCACAAGGGGGTGCATGCATCTGAGGTTTTTTGCAGTGGCTAGAGGCTGTGACGCACCCATTATCCCTCTGTCTGTCTCCTCTCTATCTCCCTCTCTCTACTTGCAAATAAATAAAATAAAATAAATTTTAGAAAAGATCATATGACACATATGTACAGTAGCCTTCTTATGTTTAATGTATTCCCATGAAATGCATTTGAGGCAATTGAATGTTGCCTTCCTTGTAGTTAACTGAGATGAGAAATGTGAAAACAATTTTAAGAGATCTCAGGTTAAAGATGAAAAATTAGAACCTAAGTTTTATGATTAACAATTACTATACCAGGCATCCACCTGTCATAACTCACATGTATTCATTGAATTTTTACATTTACTCCATTTCGCTCTTGCTCTCTTTTTTTTTGAACTTTTTGCTTTACCTACTTTTCTCTAAGTTCTCAGCATCAACTGGAATTGTGCCTTAGGTCTGTTCTCATGGTGCTTGTTATTGTCCCTTCATCCTTGCTGTCAAGTGGTCGGAGCATTTATAATCTGGGTATAAGCCTCACATGTTACGTCCGAGAAGGCACTTCTTCACCCTGGCTTTTGAATTAAGTCACATTTTCCTAGGCCCCTAAGGAGAATCAGGACACAGTAACAAATGTCCTCGCCTATGTAGGTATGATGATTTGCTATGTAAATATGTGCTCTTGTTGGAGATGCCATCAAATGAGAAGAAACTATTGGACTGCCACTTTTTTTTTTTTTTTTTTTTTTTTTTTTTTTTTTTTTGAGAGAGAGAGAGAGTCAGAGACAGACGCGTGCGCCGCCTTGTGGGCAAGTGTGGCATTGCTCCCTTGCGTCTGGCTAAATGTGGAACCTGGAGAATGGAACAGGCAGGCAGGTGCCTTAAGCGCTAAGCCATCTCTCCAGCCTGGAATGTCACTTTAAATTTATCCTATTCCTGACTGGGGGCTGGCCTTGAGGTTTATTGCCTGTTAATAACACCAGTTCATCTATCTCAGCTTCTTGACAATGGGTGCTCCTTGGCCAGCTGCCTCACACTTCTACTGTCACCTTCTGCCCACTATGCTACACCGTATCCTTTGAGCAGTCAGTCAAAATGCACTTTTATTCCCATAATTTATTTCTTCTCAGGTATTTGGTGACAACAATAAGGAATATAACTCACACACGCTGGAAGCTTGTGTTTGGTGAGAACCCGTGTGAACCAGCACTGAGCAGTGAAGAGACCTGTTTCCCAGTCTTTGGTCAAGGGTTGATCAGAGCATGCGTGGAGTGAAATGTTCCCCAGAGGGAGTAACTGTGAGGAAACCGCTGTGAAAGAAAGCCATGTTCAGACAAGAAACCCCAGATAGAGTCCCAGTGATGGGAAGACTCCACTGGGGTCACAGCCTCAAGGTCAACACCATTTATCCTGCAGCAAAAACTATCCTGGAACTGCCCTCAGAGAGCCAAAGAGAGTCTCGGAGGGAGCAAAGCGATTTACAGGTAATTTAACTGCCTGCTAGATCAAAGCCCAGCTGTCTTTAAAGGAAAACAATAACCTAAGTCCTTTGCAATGTAAAAAGCTTAATTTCTGACAGTCAAAAATGTTTTTCCCCCCCAGGTATGGCTTACAGAAGATCAATGGACTGTGTAGTTCCCTATTTTAGATAGTTATTATAAAAGTTATGGGAACAAAATGAAGTGTTATTGTTTGGAGAGATTATTATGATTTAGTCTCTCTCCCCACTTCTAGCCTTGAAATTCACACGTTGAAAATAATTCCCCAAGTGATAGTGGCAAGATGCCAGGCCTTGGAGAGCTAACTTGATCATTGAGTTTGTGTCCTTAGGAAAGAAACCCCAAGGAAATTGTTTGCTCTTCGTCCAAATTACGCTATGGGACACAAGGCCGCTTCTCTAAGTGAATAGGTCATTACCAGACACCATCTATATCTTGACCTTCCCAGACTTTTGAACTGTGAGAAGATAAATAAATTCCTGTTGCTTATAAGTGACTCAGCCAACGTAATATTTGGTTATAGCAACCACAAGGGTCTTAGATAGAAACTGCAAGGCAAAAATATTCAGCAATATTTGAACACAGGGATTGTGTAAAATTAAAAACAGCTGGCAAGAGAGAAACATCAGATATCAGCATGGATCTCTCATGGTCTCTTCTAATCTCTATCTCATGGTAAGAGGGGAACAAAACCTCCAGGCAGGCTCTGGAAAACTTCTGGAAGGCAGGAAGTGCTGTTCTCAATCTTATGTTAGCACCAGAAATAGTGAAGTTATTGTTTTAAATACCAAAAGAGAAAATTGTAGGATGTCTGGGGAGCATAATAGTGCCTTTCTCAAAGGTAACCTCATTCTTCGAGCCTGGGGATATGTGTAGCTTCTCAAGAAAAGGAAATTGGCTGGTATGACTAAATTGAGGCCCTATCTGATCAGCAGCTGGAGTGAGACAGGGAGACAAGAAACACGGCAGTGTGACCAGGTCCTGGTCTGCCAGTGTATGTTTTGAGGATGGAGGAAGGCAGCCACAGGCTCAGGTGTGTGAGCATAGAACCAGAAGGGCATGGAAATGGATTTTCCCTGTAGATGCCAGGTGAAGCCCTGCTCACACCTTAACTTAGTTGCAGGACCCATTGAAAAGTTCTAACGATAATCTAAAAGACAAATGTAATTTATTTTAAACCACTTGGATCACGGTGCTTGGTTAGTCTTGCATTATAAAACCAATACAGAGCCCAAGAGATGGCTTAGCAATTAAGGCACTCACTTGAGAAGCCTAAGGTCCCAAGATTGATTCCCGAGTACCCACGTTAAGCCAGATGTGTAAGGTGGCACATGCATCTGGACTTCATTTTCAGTCGCTGGAGGCATTGATGTGCCCATTCTCTCTTTTTCTAATTAATTAATTAATTAATTAATTAATTATTTAAAAAAACAAACAAATACAGCAGACCAGAACATATAATATGAGAAAAGGCTTAGAAAACAGTTTGCATATAGACAATAATTGTCATGATTTTACTATGTTTGGTCCCAGCCACTTTATTTTGAAGATCTTTTTGAATAAAGATCCTTTTGAAAAATAGCTCCATGCTCAATATTGAGCCAAGTGCTCAGTTAAGTGAATATATATATGTATGTATGTAAGTGTATGAAAAAAATATATATATATATATTTTGATATATATTCTGAATAGATACAAATAAAGGAATATATATGTGTGTATGGGCATGTATGCACATATATGTGAGTGTATGTGTTTAATTTTTAATTGTCATGCAGAGATTTGGATATCACTAACATAAATTTTGCCTTTTTTTTTTTTTTTTTTTTGGCTTTTCAAGGTAGGGTCTCGCTCCATCCCAGGCTGACCTGGAATTCACTCTGTAGTCTCAGGGTGGCCTCGAACTAATGGCTGTCCTCCTACCTCTGCCTCCCAAGTGCTGGGATTAAAGGCATGTGCCACCATGCGTGGCTTTAATTCTGGCATTTTTAAAAACACTTTGTTTTAGCTTATTCATTATCCTTTCTCCTCTCTCTAATGACCCTCCTCCTCCTAATTCCATTCTTTACCCTAATATCGTCTTGCCTTCTGTTTAACTGCCACATGTGTCGCATGTTTCACTTCCTTCACCCCTCACTCACTTTGGGTTAAAATCTTAATGCTATATGTTTTACCCATATTTGCACCTCTCTTTCTATATCTATCTATATATCATCTATCATCTATCTATCTCTCTATCATCTATCTATCAATCTAATCTATCATCTATCTATCATCTGTCATCTGTCTGTCTGCTCTATCTGTCTATCACCTATCAATTCACATATGCGCACTTATAGATATTATAAACTAAGACCCGCCTATCAGAGAGAACATGTGCTTTGGTCTTTCTGAGCTTGGGTCCGTTCACTTAACAAAATTCTTTCCAAGTCTATTCATCTTTGTGCAAACGCCATCATTTTTCCCTACTACAGAATAGTATCCATAGTGTGTATGCAGCACTTTGATTTTACCATTTTTTTTTTTTTTTTTTTTTTTTTTGGAGAGAGAGACACAGAGAGAGACAGAGAGAGAGGGAGAGGGAGACAGATAGAGAATGGGCGTGCCAGCAGCCTCTCAGCTGCTGCGAACAAAATCTAGATGTGTGCGCCCCCTTGTGGTCAAGTGCGGCATTGCACCCTTGAGTCACTGCATCTGGCTAAATGTGGGACCTGGAAATTGGAACTGCTGGAGATTGGAAACAGAGTTCTTAAGCTTAGGAGGCAGGCGCCTTAACCGCTAAGCCATCTCTCCAGCCCTGATTTTACCTTTTAACAAGGCAGTTTCATGGTGCACCTTAGCTAGTAAATGACAACCACTACCATGCAAATGCCAGATGCACTAAATGAGGCTGTGTCTTCTGGTCTCCATGAGGCCAGTGTCACTCAGGCCTATCTCTCACACCCTACTTACCTGGGAGGGATCCATTCCCTTGCTTATCAACTGTAAAATGCATTCTAACAATGTGTATCAGGATAATATGTGGCATAACTTCTTCAGAGTATATTTTGAGGATTTTATAGTAACATAACTTTAGTATCCAAATACCTATGCAATTTTCAACCAATCATGTTTGAGTTAATGCAAGCAACATTATTTAGATTTTTTCCATAACCATATAATATATAAGATGTGCCAACAACTCTAAACTTGTCTATGATTAATGGAATTTATAAAATATATTTTATTAATTTATTTATTTGAGAGAGAGAAAGAGGCAGAGAGAGAGAGAGAGGGAGAGAACAGACATGCCAGGGCATCCAGCCACTGCAAACAATCTCCAGATGCATGCACCCCCTTGTGCATCTGGCTTACGTGGGTTCTAGAGAGTCGAACCGGGGTCCTTTGGCTTTGCAGGCAAATGCCTTAACCACTAAGCCATCTCTCCAGCCCCTGATTAATGGAATTTTTATTGACAAATTTCAAAATACAAATGGATTCTGACTGATTATATTATGAATCCATCACATTGTACAATTTGGTAAAATCAAATTATCCATGTTTTTAATTATTTTAACTTGTTTGGCATCACTCCTAGATCTGCATACACACAACTTTTATAAACACTTTTTCTTTGAGTATTGTACTTGTTGGGTTAATGTATACCCATGGGATAAAATGGGTCAGGCATCTATAAATGCGTGTTTATACCCATAGGTTTAGTCCCTTTCTCACCTTTGTTTAGAGAAGCTTCTGTTTGTAGATGGTGGTAAGTGACTATTCAGGAGACTCAGAACTCATCAAAGTGTTGAGAATAAGTGACTCTGGGGTGTACAGTGATAAATGAGACATCTGTGTCACCATTCCCAGGCTCAAGATTTGACTCAGAGATGTAGATGTTAAGTTTTCTTTGGTCTTACACTTTTGCCTTTTTGTCCTATCATATTAATTATTCAGACAACTGTTTTCTAGTCTTTAGTATGGCTGTGGATATGCATTACATCTGCATTTATGGTGAGTAGAAAATAATCTAGAATTGTTACTTTTTATGTATTGAAAGTTTTATTACATGAAGCTGTACTCTATTTTTACAATCATTTTATTCCATTCAAATGAGAAAGAACAAAGATAGTTATATTGTCAAAATAGATGTTAGATAATTAATTTTGATCTACCTATCATTTACAATTTTTTTCTTCAGCCACATGCTGATTTCTTAATTAATTGATTTTTTCAGCTTTATCATTTCCAAATATCAACCATTTCCATTTAATTGTTGGCACTCATAGCCTTTCTGTTACATCCATGGGGAGAGTGACATACTTACTATGTTTTCATATCTTCGTATGTCTCACCTATCTAGAGCCTGCATGTCTCCAACCCCATTGTCTGATGTTTCTGCTCATTCATGTTTACTCATGTCCTTTTATACATTCTTCTTCTTTTATTGTGCTAAGCACATGCATTTAAAAAGCGGTAGGGTCTATTAGTAGACAACAATCTATTACAGTCATAGTCATATACATATGGAACTTGTTTCTGATACAAAAAAAAAAAATCCCAGATTAATACTTTTTCAGAAGTGAGAAGGTTGTGAGGCTGAGCCACATTGCTTGCAAAGGGCTCTAATTAACTTTCCTCCTGAGCACAATCCAGAACTCTTTGTGATCACTATCCAAATTGAGTGCTCTGTAATTTACCCTCTACCCTGATTTCTGTTCTTGCTTTCCAGCCTTCAATTTAGGTTCCCTCCCCTTGATGGTATCACACCCTCCCTTCAGACCATCACCTGGTATCTACATAACTGATAAAAAGCTCTCATAATTCTATATTCCAGAAGTCAGGTTCAGGGCTTGTATAACACAGGTTTCTTTATATCCTAGTAATACTTTGAAAAGCTTTCATTTTCATTTTATCATGTAATTAAAATTAATTAATCATTAATTAAGTTAATGATCTTTAACTTAATTTACGTCAGTATTGTTCAGCTTCTCTACTTGCCCTCAGTGACTGTAGGTGATGGAGGGGGGATTCTGGTCTGACAAGATCATACTCAGCACCCACCACCAATATGTTGATTTACTTTTAATTTTGTGACTTCTTTGCCATTGCAGTGAGTTCATTATTTCATAAGTTCATCTTGAGAATTACCATTTCGTCTTATATACCATACAAATCCCACTGCAGGAGCAAAATGGACATTTCAGTAAACCGAAAACTTCATGGTGTAAATAACCATCTTTGCCCAAGAATTATTTCCAAGTGGAAGTTATTCACTTAAACTCATAGGAACAGCCAACAGCCTTTCCATGTTGAGCAAATTCTTTCCTTGGTTTGCTTCTTCTGTAATCTAGCATTTCAGGAACTTTCTAATAATGAAATTGGCAGAATACAAAAATCTACTAGCTAATATTTATTCATGCACATTGGAAAATTAAAAGTATATTTACCAATAAAGGCACATCTCATAACTAAATATTAAGGGGAGCTCCATTCTCTGAAATCATCAGGCTTCCAGATGGTGTCATGTAATGCTGAGAACTGATATTCTCAGATGTGAGGCATCTGACCTGATGCCTCCACAGGGATGGCTGGTGGGAGATGCTGGCTGCTGAATTACTCAAGACTCATTAGGCTAAATCAGATCCTTTATGGCACTCCCAAAAGTAGAGAATGGAAGCTGTAAGAAGTAGGCTTGGAACATGCACAAGGGCAGTTCCTCACACGTGTGGGTTAAGTCAGTTTATGAAGCAATTACAGACTCAGGAGATGAGCAGGAGACTCAATGTTTGTAGATTTGCTTCAATTTCACATCTAGGAGAGATTTTCCTCTGAGGAGAGGATCTAATCCTGGTTCAGTCATGCATGTCACCTCCCATGCGCAACTCACATGAAGCTTCTCCTGCTCTGCTGGTGTATGTGCGAAATAGGAAACCACTTCCCTGTATATCCACCAGAAATTGTCCGGGTACTCATGTCATTCCAGAGAGAATGGGAACTTCTCTACCATTCACAGGACTCCAACAATTCTAAGCTGCAGATGGGGACTGAAGAGACAGCTCAGCGTTTGCCTTATAAGCATGAGGGCCAAAATCGGAAATCCCCTGACACAAAAGCTGGGGGTGTTGGCCCAACTTAAAATGCCAGAGGTTGGAAGTTGGAACGTAGAGGCAGACTCATGCCATGGGCTCGAGTGACATGCGCCTTTAGACTACTAGGGAAAGCACCAGGCTACTAAGAGTATCAGGCCCTGTTTCAAAATAAATGGTGGGTGGCATTCCTGAGGATAATAATTGAGGTTGTTCTCTGTCCTCCACGTAAGCATACACATGTGAATGTACAAACTGCATGGACATGAACATGCACACACAAAATAAAACTGCAAAATAAAAATAAGTAAAATCAGCCAGCTTGATTTGTATTTTTCAGAATCATCTGCCTCAGTAGCAGACAATATTTCTTTCTACCTTATGAACAAATTCTACTGTTTTCTTAAAAAAATGATTAAGTGGATGTTTATTAACAGATAACAAATGGATTCAATGTCTTAAATGTGCTATTTAGAATCTTGTGATGCTGTTACAATGCATTTTCCCCTTGGTTACATGATTTTAACACTTGGTTCATACATCAAGCTTTGACCCACTACTTACATATAAGTGGTCTTCGCATGTATGTTACCATGCTAGTTCTCTAGGACTCTGGACCTAAATTGAGGACCTTTAGCAACAACCTCTAAAACATTTTTCCCTATTTTTCTACATCTATAATGTAGGGTTTTAAACAAGCAGAGTCATTTTATCTTTTGGCCATGATGGACTGTCCTGCTGGTGGACTGTCCTGCTGGTGGACTGTCCTGCTGGTGGACTGTCCTGCTGGTATTGCCCTGAATTGTCAAGGACTTGTGATTGTCCTGCAGTTCACTGAGGCTGGGGTTAGATTATAGCCTTGTTCAGACACGATGGCACTGTGGCTGCTGTCTGAGCTATGCACTGGCATTATTCAGTAGTGGTAAAGGTGAGAATCCCAAGGCTCTTAATGCATGCACCTGAGAATTCCATATTTTTTTTTTCTTCCAGTTAGTTAAAACAAGTTGCAAAGAGATTCCAAATTCAGAGTGTGTGTGTGCATGTGTGTGTGTGTGTGTGTGTGTGTGTGTGTGTGTGTGTGTGTGTGTGTGGGTGGTGGTGGTTATGGTACTACAATGACTTTTCAAGTGAGCTATAAATAATAAGTAGCCACTTTTAATTTTCTAATCTCCTTTACATGAGATTATTTTATTCCTATTTTTCACCTCTGTACGTAACAAGATATGCTTCTAAATTTTGGATCTGGTTGATATTAATTTTTTTCAAGTACTCTCAATCTGCTTTGCAACATCTCCTTTTTATCTTGCCTACTGCTTTCCTGTTTGAAGTATCTTTTCATTTTATTGATTGCTGAAATTTATGTGGCTTTTTTTCAATTTTTCTCTCAGAGTAAACATTCATGAAATTATATTAGCTTCGCTTCAATCTTCATTTTCTACATCTAATGTGGCAGATTCTGTTTTAAGTACCTCTTGTTCCCTGAGCAACTTTGGTCTCTCTGCTTGTACCTAAGCCATAGGAAAGTGACCCCAGCACTCAGCATTCAGGCTTTCCTTTGCTATTTTTCTCCACTAACCCATATTACTATATTAAATGCTCCATCCACCCACTGCCTCTCCAGTTACACCTCACCCACTCTTGAACAAAACCCTGCAGGGTCTTCATTTATATAGATAGACATTCTAAACATTTTCAGAATTTTAACAGTCTTTGTTTAATGATATGATTATTTTTTCATGTTTATAGGAAATGATATGTATTTTAAGTGATATGACTCTAACAATAGTTAAATTAACAAATTTTACTAATAATTAATTTTACATTTACATTTAGGTCTTATTACCTCATATATTTTATAAATGATACATTTATTTTTTTTCTTTCTTAGCTATGAAATATGACACTATTTTATTTGTCTGTATGTATGACTGTGGATCAATGTCACATTTAATTAGAGTATACTTCTCTAAGCTTTGCTTGCTTACTCTGAAAGAAGCAGAAATCCACCTTCCATTAATTCCCAGTTTGTTTATAACAATTCAGGTTTATGAAGATATTTTCACAAGTTCTTGTTTTCTGGTCATTTAACAAATATTTACTGAACTTTTAATTTCTGACAAGTCCACACACAGAGATATCTATCTATCTATCTATCTATCTATCTATCTATCTATCTATCAATCTATCATCAATCTATCATCTATCTATCTATCTATCATCTATCTTCAATTCAAACAAAAAATGGCTGTGTGTTTTTGTTTTTAACAGTTTAAAAGAGCAGGGATGTATCAGTAACATAATCAAATTAACAAATATACAACTGAACCAAGAGAGTGTGTGTTGCTATATAAATACAGATTCTGGTGGAAGTGACTTCACTTTTCAGTTACTGAGGCTCTCTGAGGCAGTATTGATTAAATTAACCTAGGAATGAGTAGGGCCATTGCAAGGTAACTCAGTCAAAAATAGCTTAAAGTTTTTGTGGTGGAAGGCAAGAACCAAGAAACTGAAAAACCACCACTGGTCTTGGGGGCACCATGATTAGTGAGCTCTGCTGAGGAAGATGCAGGAATGTTCTGGCCCAGTAGGGTTCCTTTGACTGTCATGATGTTTTGTGATGATGTGTGTGGATGAGGAACACTGAGAAACTGGAATCCTGAGCACTCCATTAGTCAGGTATTAAAACATGACATGACAAGAGAAGGTGGCACACAGCCATAGTGGGTTATCAAATGTTCTTGAATTGGCTAATGGATCCATTCATTGGAATGGAACCCATACCTGGAACTGGGGAACAAGTCAGAACCATATCCAAAAATGAGCCTGCTCTCCAATATCAAGCTCCCACCAATAGTGGGATATCTCAAATTCTTCCTTAAACACATAAACACACATGTAATAATTCAGCATAACCATGAGATCATTCTTTTATATATAGCTGAACATTTCCATAAACAGAGTACCTTGAATTTTATAACTTTATATAAAGTTGCTAGTCATATATTTTTCTGTTTTAAATTTTCTGATATTCTCTAGCATCTAAAGGACAAACTTCTTTTATAAAAAATATTCTAGGGCTGGAGAGATGGCTTAGAATTAAGACAGTTTCCTCAAAACCAAAGGACCCAGTTCCATTCCCCAGGACCTACGTAAGCCAGCTGCACAAAGGTGGTGCATATGTCTGGAATTTGTTTGCAGTGGCTGGATGCCCTGGCATGCCCATTCTCTCTTTCTCACCACCTGCCTCTTTCCCCCTTGTCTCTCTTTCTAATAAAAAAATTAAAATAAAATATAAAAAATTCTAAACTTGGAATTATTTTTATTTTTCTGTCATAAAATAATTGAGTTTTACAAGATTTTAATTCAAATTGAGCAGAAGAGAACAGAAATATGTATTAATCAAATCATTCTACTGTGCCAAATTAAAAGAACCATTTGCTGCTGACATCTTATATGATTCCATTTATGAGCAATGTTCAGAAAAGGATGAATTATACAGACAAAAATTATTTTTGGTTTCTTTTTGGACAGATGAAATTTTTTGGAAAAGACTTTTCATGATGCATGATTATGAACTTAACTGGTATTGAATTGAACCCTTTACATAAATGAATTCATAGTGAGGAGTCCCTAATAAACTCATGTGTTCTGGATGTCTGGTTGTCTGCTGATGGCAATTTAGGTTGTGGAACCATGGTAGAGGAGGTGTGTTTCTGGGGGCAGGCTTAGGTATTCTGTAGGTAGCCCCCTCCTCACTTTATCAGAACTTTGCTCCCTCTCCTCCTGCTGTTTCCACCTGCTGTGGCAGAGATGATGTCCAGCCTCTGTTCATGCCATGTAAGACAAAATCAGACTTACCTCCCATCAACTATTTTCAGTCAGGTGTTTTAGCCCAGGAATAGGAAGGTAACTGCACTATATGGTATGTGAACTATAAGCAAAAATCATTATATGAAAATATAAGTAATATATCTTGTACTTCATTGAATCTTTTAATATCACACTTAAGCATGGCATTATTTCTGAGTTATTTTTTGTATTTTGTAAGATTTAAAGCAGATAGGAAATTAAAATAAAAATATTTTTAAGGAGCTGGAGAGATGACTTAGAGATTAAGGCATTTGCTTGGAAAGGCTAAGACCCGGGTTTGATTCCCCAATACCCATGAAAATCCAGATGCAGATGGTAGATGCATCTGGAGTTGCTTTGCAGTGGCTAGAGTTCCTGGGGCACCCATTCTCTCAGGGTCTCTCCTGTCTATCTCTCTTTGCTTGCAAATAAACACCAAATATTTTTAGGTTGTCTTAAAATTAGCATAGGCTTGGATTTTAATTCATATTTAGCCTATTTTTTTTTTTTTTTTTGAGGTAGGGTCTCACTCTGGCCCAGGCTGACCTGGAATTAACTATGTAGTCTCAGGGTGGCCTTGAACTCACGGTGATCCTCCTACCTCTGCCTCCCGAGTGCTGGGATTAAAGGTGTGCACCACCATGCCCGGCTTAGCCTAGTTTTAAGATAAAGCATGAAGCCCTTATGAATATGTTTGTGAAACATTTGAGCATGCCTATCTGTTCCTCCATGAACAAATGTTCTTAATTATTTCTCTGTCTATTTTACTCTTAGCATCTGTGTTCATACATGATACCTTCTTATCTACATTATCTATCTGACCATAATTACTACACTTAATTTTGGTCACTGAAATATCTTTAGTTGGACACTATTCTCCTCTTTCCAGTGAAAGATGCCTTTGAATAATTATGCATACAACAGTAGGGCTTGTGATTTATGAAAGTTTAGTTGCCTCAATAATGGATATTCTTTTTTGCAGTAAAGTGGAGATGTTTAGACACTAATAGAAAAAATAATTAAAAAGTTAAATTGTTCTTTGCTAATTAATATTCACAAATTACTTGAAATCCATTAGTCATCTATTAAAAGTAATTCCTCTGTGACCAAATTTTCCAAGATCTTAGGTGGGCTTGAGGTTAGGAAAAGACTACAGCTGAAACCTTGAACTAAGGTCTTGAGACATGCACACATAACACATGTAAGATACTTATTGCATATGTGTGCATACACCAACAAGGTAATCAAGATAAAACATGGATGATTGAAATGAAAACATGGCTGGAGCGAGTAGTAGACATATTATGAATCATCTGGGTGGCTCAAGAAGGAAACTTTGGTTTCGCTTAATAACACACACCATGGTGGTTCACATACTAAAATGAATTAGTTGCATTAGACTTTACAGTGGATTAAATCTTACTATTTGTGTTTTTGTTGTTGTTGTTTGTGTTTAATTTTACAAAGTAGAGTCTTACTGTAGCTCAGGCTGACCTTGAATTGACTAGTAGTCTCAGGCTGGCCTTTAACTCACTGCAATGATCCTTCTACCTCTGCCTTGCAGGTACTGGGATTAAAGGAGTATGCCACCCCACCTGGCTTAAATCTTACAATTTAAGTAATGATTTTGCTCCTCATTTTGAGCTAAAATTAATAAAATACTATACAAATACACTTCATAATTGCAGTCATTATCCTAAAAGTAATAGGGGAGTTGAGCCAATTTAAATCAATTAACAGTATTGGTAAGGAAAACTCTATGACCAGAGTGAATGAAACGGCCACACTAAAGTGTTGGTGAGGAATTAACAGTTCACTTTGAGACTTAACTGTATCATTTATTCCTGACTATAAGGCCTCATACCTTCTCAATATGACTATCTCAATATATTTTACTTATATATTTTGACAATTTTATTATACATTGTCATAATGTATTTTGATTATATCATCCTATAATATCATTTCATTTACTTCTCCATTTCCACTGACCATTTTCTTCTTCCCAGCGAATTTTTCTAGATTCATTTCTTTCTTTTCTTTTTATTTCTTTCTTTCTTTCTTTTTTTTTTTTTGACCGGTTGAGTTTAGCTGCATCCCAAAGACAAAGACACAAGAGCCTGCATTTTCACAAGTGAGTTAGCAGTGCTCTGGGCACTACTGGGTTACTTTCAAGATGGTCACGAGTCCAGGGAGCGTCCACTGAAGCAGAGAAATGACAGCACCTGTTTTCCTCCTCTTCAATTCATTTGCCACTGCTATAGCTTATACTTGAGACACTCCCCAGTGTGTCTGTGGTTGGATTTTCTGTCTATTGAATATCTATACTACGGGATTTATTTCCTTTTTCATAATTGTTTAGTCATGATAGAAATGACATTGTCCAGTTAGGAAATTGGAGAAATAGGCATTTAATCAGCAGAATAGAAACAGAATTCCAGCCTTAGGGCTGTTACTGTCTTGCCCGATGATGTATGGGAGACTCCCTGTATCTCAAATTGACTATAAAATACTGGAAATAAAATTCATACTTGTTGAAATATTGATGCTTATATCGAAGGGTGTATAATAAGAAAAGAGTTTTATTTCTTTCATTTTAAGCAGAACACTTTGTGAGTACTTTTCTACTCCCCTGCATTATCAAAATGAAAAGTCTTCTCTCTGTGTTTAAAATTGTGATGGGCGTGAACACCATTCAATTTTATCCATTGGGTTTGTGGTATGAATTTAACACGTATTAATATGACTCGGTTAAATTAATTCACTTTAAAATTGCATCAGTTCAATCTTAGAGGGTTTGATATTTAAATTTTAGAGAGAGACATTGTTCTTTGTTAGGATGAAGTTAAAACTTTCAGCAATAATATTTTCAATGGTAGGATAGTAGATTATAGGAAAAAGTGTATACTGAATATATTTATTAAATTACATTTTGAGAAATAACATCTGACCTTTCAAGTATTATCATAAATTAGATTATTAGATTATTCAGTAAGTTTATTTATTATTTAGCTATAGAAAGAGCATTTTTTTTTTGAGGTAGGGTTTCACTCTAGTTCAGGCTAACCTGGAATTAACTATGTAATCTCAGGGTGGCCTTGAACTCATGACGATCCTCCTACCTCTGCCTCCCAAGTGCTGGGATTAAAGGCGTGCGCCACCACGCCCGGCTTAGCAAGAGCATTTTAGGTACAAGTCATCTATGAAGTTATTGCTCAGTGACTGCTATGTAAACCTCACTCTTATAACACTTCCCATGTATATGCAACATTTCATGTCAAGAATTTGAGGCACATTTTTAATGTGTATAATCTGATTATATTATATGTGTATATGTGTATATATGTGTGTGTATTTAAAATGTGATGACACCATATTACTTTAAATATTTATATTTCTACTACTTAGTTTCCCTTAACATTATAAGTTCAAATGAACTTTGGGGTACATTTATTTGTTTTACTTTAAATATTTTCTAAATGTCAATAAACACAGGAAAATAAAATTATGGATTGTAATTTTTATTTTATGTTTTGTATGTGCATCTGTGTGCATGTACATGAATGTTTTCACGTGTGTGAATGTCCTGGTGCATGTGCATATGTATATTCTGCATGTAGACTCAGTGAGAATATCTAATGTCACTCCCCAGGTGACGTCAGCATTTTTCAGACAGGTTTCTCACTGGCCTGGGATCACGATGTCTGAGCAGCCGTTCATCCCCACCTCCAGAGTCACCACACTGGGTTCAAGGATGGAAGTCAGGTCTTCATGCTTGTAAAGTGAGTACTCTTTACTGATTGAGCCATCTCCTTAGCCCTAATTGAAATATTTTATACTACCATTCTAAAATAAAATATCACCGATAGAAAGATATTCTAACAATAGCTGTTCAGGAAAGAGATTACTGAATACTACCAAAGATACCATTTTCTGAACTGCAGCCAGTTTCTTGAAACCAAATGATTGCTTTAATATATTTGGATTTTTGAAGTACTCATTCCATGAGAATATTACGTTCCTTCTTCCCATTTTTTCTTTCTTTCTTTCTCTTTTTTGTTCTTTGCATTTCTTTTTGTTGTGTTTTACTATCTGGCCTCCAACTTGAAATCCTTGACTCCTGCCTATGAACATTGAGGTTTCCACCCTGGGCTTATGGAATGGAGACCCAGCCTTTCCAGGCAGGAATTCTTCTATGTTCAACCTGCCTGTTTATCTTTACATAGCCCTTTGTCTTCAGGTATCTCATCATTTCTGAAGTTCATTTCAGTCTACATGTCTTTTAGTCACTGGAATAGAAAAGAAAAAAGCAATCAGTGACAATGAGCAAATATTTAAATGAACTGTTATGGAAGATAAGAATATGAGGAACAAAGACATGCTTATTAAACTTTCACAAAAGAGAAATGAATTCAGATGAGTGAGCAATGATGTCTTTAGTAACTGAAGGCAATGGAAAAATGTCTTTCAATTTTTTTTTTTTTGAAACAGGGTTTCTAGCGCGTATCCCAGGCTAACCTTGAACTCACTGTGCAGCCTTGATGCCCACAAAATCACATTACTCTTCCTGCCTCAGCCTCTGGAGTTTGGGACTGCAGATTCATTCCACCATGCCTGGGTCCTGTGAAATTTTACTGAAATTCAACAAAGTTTATTCGTAATCAAATCTACATTGACATTCAAGTTGGATTTAGATGCTCAAAACACAGGATATTTATCTCTTACACACCTTATTTTGTGATATTCTTAAAGGTTATTAATCAGTAAAACAAGGAAACAGAGGTGTGGAGAACACACTCCCACTTAGGGGCGCATTGTGGAAAACGTTTCTGTGAAAGGCAGGAAAGGCTGTCCTGGAGAACACTGTTGAAAGCACCTGGAGATGATGGTATGTCTTAAAAATTTTGAATGAGGGCTGGAGAGATGGCTTAGGGGTTAAGGCGCCTGCCTCCTAACCCTAAGAACACTGGTTCCAATCTCCAGCGGTTCCAATCTCCAGGTCCCACGTTTAGCCAGATGCAAAGTGACGCAATGTCGCAATGCCGCACTTGGCCACAAGGGGGCGCACACATCTGGATTTCGTTCGCAGCAGCTGAGACACTGCTTGCGCGCCCATCTCTGTCTTCCTCCCCCCCCTGTCTCTCTCTCTGTCTCTCTCCAAAAAAATAAGATAAAAAAATTTGAATGAAAGGTTCACGAGCAATTATAACACTGGTGTTTGGATGTTTGAACACCGGTTTTATAGATATTTATACATGGACATATGACTAAATTACTCCTGGGAAAATTTACAAGAGGAAATAATTATAAAGGACTTCGTATCACAGAAAATAATATTTGGACAGTTAGGACTATATAAATATTAATCAGCAACAAACATAAATAATAGTATATATTAATTAGGAGGGTGGGAGGTATATACTTTGCTTTTAAAACTTTGGTTAATATTTGATTTTTTAATTAGTTGCACAAGGTACTGGAGCATAGAACAGTATAGAACATTATTTGTCTTGTATGTCAAAACTCTGGGTTTAATTCCTATTAGTACAATTAATCAATCAGTCCATCCATCCATCAACTAAGCTTAAAAGTTGGACACTTGCGACCACTTCCTGCAATCCCAGTGCTCAGAAGGCAGGGACAGCAGTGATGCTACATAATGAACTTATGTTTAATCTCGTGTACAGAGTTGATCCTGTCTCAAACTCCCCAGTAGAGTATAAAACAGTTGCAGGGGACTGGAGAGATGGCTTAGTGGTTAAGGTGTTTGTCTGAAAAGCCAAAGGATCCCAGTTCGATTCTCCAGGACCCATGTAAGCCACGAACAAGGGGGCACATGTGTCTGGAGTTGGTTTGCAGTGGCTGGAGGCCCTGACATGCCCATTCTCTCTTTCTCTCTCTCTTTTTTCTCTCTCTTTCTCTACCTCTTTCTCTCAAATAAATAAATAAAATGTATTTATAAGAATAAAATAAAAATAATATAAATGTTACCATAATTTCATTGCTCACAGAAAAAAAAAAAAAAAACAGTACACTGCAATGCTCTGTAGCACTGTTTAAACCACCAGCCTTCATCTCAGAAGTGTTCAACTTATATTTTGATTTTATATTAGTCTCTGAAAAAAATTATGCCTTAAAATTTTTGAGGCTCATGGTACTTTTTTCTTCAGCTCTATTCAGGGGAGGCTGATACAACTCAATTAAGTTTCAAAGAGAGGCGAGTGCAATGGGGAAAACTAATTTGAAAGGTGAAAAGTATTTAGGTTATTTTACAAATTTAATTTTTAAAGAGATTTGCACAAGTAATTCTACAGTAAAAACATTTTTATATTTGTAGAACTGCACCAAAAATGAGCCAACCAATTAAAAGAAATTTTAATATATTTAGAAAAGCATAGCTTTCAGTTTTGTTTCGATGTTTATTACATAAATACTTGAGTTTTGCTTTTTATTAAACAATAATCAACTAACAAAAAGTTATTTTTTTCTTGTTGCTATGACATTTTAAAAATTCTGTAAAAAATAAACTGATCAAACACAATCTCTAAATTTGAACTATGCTTTATAATTATTAGCAAAATTCTAGAAAATGTAATCAGGCTTATTTGTATATTGTTAATTAGTATTAAATGGATTACAAAGTAAATTTTGCAGAAAGTATACCCATTCACAGAGAAACAGAAAGAGTGGGGGAAGGGGAAGGAGAGAAAGAGAGAGAGAGAGAGGAAGAGAGAAAGGGCTTGCAAGGGCCTGTTGCCACTGAAAACTAATTGCAGATGCACTGTACAGGAGTGCTAGGGAATCAACCTTCTTCAGTTGGGCTTTGTAACCAAGAGCTTTAACTACTGAGCCATCCATCTACCCTGACTTTTCTTATTAAAGTTTGTAGCCTTTTTTGTATATTTTATTATTTTTATTTATTCATTTGAGAGAGATACAGAAATAGGCAGGTAGAGAAAGAGAGAGAATGGGCCTGCCAGGGCCTCGAGTCACTGCAAACGAATTCCAAATGTGTGCACCCCCTTGTGCATCTGGCTTTTGTGGATCCTGGAGAATCGAATTGGGATCCTTTGGCTTTGCAGGCAAGCACCTTAACTGCTAAGCCATCTCTCCAGCGCTTTTTTTTTTTTTTTTTTTTTTTTTTTTTTTTTTTTTTTTGGTAAAGGAGCCGAATGCAACTTAAGCTTTCTTTTTTAATTTTTATTTATTTATTTATTTGTATTTATATTATTCTAATTTTATATTCATATTGGTGACTCCATTATCCTCCTCCCTGTCTTCCCCCTTCCAGAGGGACCCTCATCAGTGGGGAATGTGGATCATGCATTGTGGGAGTAGTTAAGAGTTATGGGGGATAGGCAAGCTTTCTTAAAGAAAAAACAAAAAACTTTTACTATATAATAAAAATGTTTAAGAATACTGAAACTTATAGCACTCTAAATAAATTAGTTCAAACTATGCTACTACATTTTTTCTTTTTTAATGATTTTTTTCTGATTTCATCTTGAAATTCTATGTCTTTTTTAGAGTGTCAGAGAGAGAGAGAGAGAGAGAGAGAGAATGGGCGCCCCAGCAGCATCTCAGCCACTGTGAACGAACACCAGAAGTGTTCGGCCCCTTGTGGGCAGGTCCAGCATTGCACCCTTACGTCACTTTGGCTAAATGTGGAGGATGATTGGGGCTTTCTTAGGCTTGGCAGGCAGGCAGGCAGGCACCAGGCAGGTGCCTTAACCACTAAGGCATCTCTCCAGCCCTCTATGTGCTTTTGATATGTCTATTATTATCAGAATAATCCCCCTTATCTTTTATGTTGTTGATTATTTTCCTAAGCAGAAAAAATTAGTAGAAGAAACTCAAGTAAGGAAACAGGCAAGCTGCCCCAACTTCCATTTTAAAGAGTTCATGTGAAATGACTGTGAACATTCTGTTACCAATGACTCAGATCATTTTTCATGGGTAGTGTGAGTGCAAGCCATGTCAGTTCATTATATTTAACAACTTTCTCAAGGTCAATTCACAATATCACCTGTGGTTAAACTGAAACAGGAGTGGCATAAGAGGGAGCAAGAATTAGAGTAAATGCTCACAGACTGAAAATAAGGGTGATTATACAAATGTTATATTATGTATTAGTGGAAAGATCCACAACAAACATGGTATTGTTGTCATTTTAGTCATTTTCAGAAAGCAATACAATTTGAAAAAGTTTTTTTTTTTTTTGGTCATTTACTTGTCCATCCACGCAGTACTCTTCTTGCTTTCTCCTTCTCTAATGCAGCTCTGGGGTCTTCACGTACGTTCATGGGAAAAATCTTCCACAAGCCTGATGTTGAACCCACCCCAGACGCTGCAATAAAGGTGGGGATGTCATTCAGCGTCTGCAGAATTTTTGATTTCACGCGTTTGAACTGAATTCGAGATGTAGGTGTATTTAAAAATTTCCTCCCATACTATAGTAAGTAACATAGGTGTGTGAAAAATGATGTTCATTCACATCACTCCTGCAGCAGTTATATTCTAGTTGCCGGACAAAGACCTCTCTGGAAGCAGCTTACAGGAAGAGAGGGTTCATGTCTGGCTTACCGAGTCCAGGGGAAGCATTTCCATGGCTGAGAAGGGGGCTCACCTCCACAGATCCATGCTAGAGAGACACCACCAATGGCCTGCAGGCATGGATAGCCAGAGCTCAACCTGGCTCTGAAAACTCCTTATACCTAGACTACAAGATCCACCCTCAGTGACTTCTCGTCCAGCTGACTTCCGGAACCTTAACCTTAACCTTAACCAAAATCCCCTGAGGCCTTTGGGGACTAACAATCTTATTCAAACCCCCACAATTCCTGACTCTAGACTCACACAGAAGCACACTGTACATAGTTTAAATACATGTACAAAGGGAGCTAGCTAATTTAGCATGTAGGATAGACAAGGCATCCTGTGTTCGAATGTAACTGCCAACACTGCACCACAGGATGGGTCCAGGAAGAGTGCGCAACCCAGGGGAGTCAGGGCAATAAAGTTGGGAATTTTTAGTACATCATAGTCTGTACTATTTATGGTACATAGTATGTACATAGTATGCACAATGTATGGTCAGGATCATTCTGAGGGTATAGTGCTTTATGGGAACTGGTGTCCTCCCAACATAATTAGGACATCAGAGGGTTTGAGTCCCCTTGGGACCTTAAAATCCTATATGGATGCTTCCCAGAGACCTTTTCCAATAGACTATCCAATGAACTAAATTCAAATGAGATTTTGTGTTAGTTTATTTATTTATTTTTTAATATTGCTGCTAAGACTTAAACCTTACAGAAACAGCCTGAGGGAAGGAGGGAATGGTCAGTGGTTTATCATCCATTGGCATGGCAAGGCTGAGAAGTCAGCATCATGCAGTCTAGGACAAAGAGCTGGGAGACTGGAGTGCAAAACAGGTATAACCTTCAAAGCCCCACCTCCAGAGACATACTTCCTGAACCAGGCACACTACCAGAATTTTCTGTAATGTCCAACACAGCTCAAACAGCGGAATGCCAAATATCTAACCCACACACCTACTAGGGACATACCTGTCATGATCTGTACTGTTTTCCTAAGGAAATTCTGTGGCAGAGCAAATGTTTAGTGGGAAATGGAAATAAAGTGTGAATCAATATGGACCCACTCGTCTTTAAGTATTCAAATGTACAAAAAGTCACCCCATGACATTATTTCTCTTCCTCCAGTGGTGAGCTGAGGTTGGACTGACAGGTTGAGCTCAAGGATTTGGCAGGAGTGTTTGCTTGAGGATCTTCTACTCTCAGAGGTGGCAGGTCATGTTTTTTTTTTTCCAAAATAGTAATTAATTTCTTTATTAAGAAATAATTTTTCTTCCAATATTTTATTGCCTTTCTACTTAAACCTTTGTGATCTTTTTGTTGAAACTAGCTTTGTCCGACAGCTATGGCATGAGTAATTCACATGTTTTCCTATGTGATAATTATTTGCCACACAGAATCCAAACAAATTCTATAAACATTTCCCCAAGTAACAAAAATTATACTAGAATTTGACTCTTACAGAATCTGGGAGAAACTGAATTGTGAAGAAAAATGACTGAATCCATTGTATGCTATATATTTGGTATGTCCAGGCTTTTTTGTGCTAACAAAATATTTTTTCATTAATAGATGGTCTCATTTGTCTGGGTGGTTGTATATTCAAAAAGCATATTAATTTCATTTAAGATAAATGAACTATGATGTTCTAGGAAAATGGTCTCTAAGCTAGGACACTGATAAATAATTTCTTGCTATATACAAATCCCATTCCAAGGTAGACAAGACCATTTTAAGTAAATTAGATGTCACGCTTTTATGTCCTATTCTTGCTATTTCCTTTAACTCATTAGATTATGACTATGCCATCCAAACAGGTACAAAGTTGATTTCCTTTTCAGTGAAATAAATAAATAAATGATCAAAAGTTTGGTACATTATAATAGTAGCATTAGCTTAAAATACCAGTTACTTTAGAAATGAATATGTATGGGAGGCATTGTCTATTTTCCTTTATGTACATTTCTATCCGTAAAGCAGCCTTAGAAGGGGAGCATTTTCTGGGATTTAAATAAATTTTAGATTAAGGCAGCAGAGAAGATATGACAGTTTTCATGTGCAGAACCTGCCTCTTCCATTCTCCAAGTATTGCCAAGAAATTAATCACTCCTGAGAGAATCCCATGAAAAGCCACACAAAGGAGCTTCAGGAAGAAATATTGAAGATGGCAAGGAGCTGTTTCTTCCATGCAAGATATTCATGGAAAGGCTTGCTCCTGCCCATCTATCTGTCCTGGAACCAGATTTGAAAGTGAGTTGAGTGCTGTCGGAATGCATATATTAATATGTGTATTTCAATTGAAAAAAAAATGAAATCAGACATTCTCTGACAGAAAGAATTCTTATCTTTCAGATTAGTTGCAAGATATTGACTGGCTTTGCCAATTAGGTGACATAGCTGGCATTTTCCAAATGAATCAGGTGAATCTGGAGGTCCAAATTTTGACAAACATATATAACAAAGTATATGATTAGATTAAAACATTAATTAGCAAAGACATATTGAAATGACTAATATTTCAATCTCTACAGATGTTCCCAGGTATATAGACTTAATCAGGTTGTGTCAAGATGAGAGATTAACCATATAATTCAAAACCATTCAGGGTTTGCCAAGGTTTTCTGTTGGTGAATGTCTTTGTTGCATTTTAAAGTTTTCTTTATTTGTGTTTGTGTAGTCTTCAGAATTAAATTAAATACTGAATGACTACAACTCTAAGATAAAGTCATTTGCAAGTAATGTAGAAAATGTACAGTTATGTTTAATGTATATTAAACTTGTCTAAGCAGTATTCAGTAGATGGGGTTTAAAGTTCTTATATTCTACTATAAATGAAGAATACATTAAATTTTAAGCTGTGGAGTAATTTCAGATTCAAACTTAAAAACTTGTATTTGTTTTTTTAATAAAAATGTATAAAATATTTTAAAATGCTCTTGAGGAAAATAAAGTTTTGATATTACTTGCCCCAAGAAAGGAGCCACTGTGTACACCAATGAGGGATTATCTTTAGTAGATAAATTGAGGTTGAGAGACCCACTGTAAGGGTCGCACCATTCCATGGGAAGTGATCCTAGACAGGAGAAAAAGAAGAAAACTAGCTGAGCCCTAGTATTGTTAACTTTTTAAAAATATTTTATTTTTTAAATTTTTGTTTATTTATTTTAAGAGAGACAGAGAGAGAGAGAGAGAGAGAAAGAGAGAATGGGCATGCCAGGGCCTCCAGCCACCGCAAAAGAATTCCAGCATTGTTTTCTTTACATTTTTTATTTATTTGAGAGAGAGAGAGAGAGAGAATGGGCACACCAGGGCTTCCTTGCCCTGCAAATGAACTCCAGATGCATGTGCCATCTTGTGCATCTGGCTTACGTTGGTCCTGGGGAATTGAGCCGAGGTCCTTTGGCTTTGCAGGCAAGCACCTTAACTGCTATGCCATCCCTCCAGCCCAGTATTGTTTTCTTAATGCCTGACTGGTGGTGCCTTATGACCAGTTCCTTCAGTTCCTGCCTCCATGCTGTCCTTGCCATGAAGGACTATTACCTTGAGGTTTAAAATAAAACAAACCCTATGGTTTCAAACCCTATGGGCCCTGGTGAGGTATGATTGGCTGGTCCTCCTTTCAGGTTCATTGTCCATCTGAAAAAGATAAGCAAATTCTCCAATGGAGAGAGAAGTTACTACTAGATAGATGGAATGGCCATAAACACAGAGAACATCCAACTACTACTAAGCCACATATCCAGAGACACAGAGGCTCCCAAAACCTCACCACTGAAGTAGAACTAAATTGACCCCAATGTGGCTCAGGAAAATTCATGGAAGAGGGGTTGGAAAGAATGTTAAGAGCCACAAGTTGGGGCATTATGCATAGAGACTTGGCCTATCCCCCATCACTCTTGACTACCCCCACAATGCTTGAACCACATTCCCCATTGATGAGGGTCCCGTTGGAAGATGGAGGACAGGGGAGGATAATGGAGTCACCATTATGAATGTAAAATTAGAATAATATAAATAAAAAATAAATGATTTAAAAAAAAAAATAAATAAATAAAACAAACCCTTCTTTTCTTACTTTGCTTCTTGTAAGCTATTTTGTCTCAGCAATGAGAAGGCAACTGATTTAGCCATATAGCATAGTTCATCTGCCCTTTAATCCTTTGTAGAGTTAGCTTGAGCCACGTTTTATTGCAATTTATTTGTATAAGAAGATTTTGTTTAATCATTACATTTCTTGATTCTAATATATATGATTTATCCACCCCAGATACCTACATATTGTGAAATATATAATACATATTTCAAGTGAACTAAGCTTGATAAAACATGTATAGCAAACAGCTTTATCAAATAAATTTGCTAAATCTACAATCTCCACATTTTAGTGATTATCTAAGGACATCTTATTGATTTCTGCTCAGTGTTGCTATAGGAGCTGCATGCATTTGGACTACTTGAAATAAAATAGAACATGATAAGACTAAAAGGATAAATGTGGCATAGAACCATTGTTCAAATGACAAGGAAAAAATATGTTAAAATATTTGTCAGCCATGTTACCAAGAGCTAAGATTCCCTCAGATAGAACATAAAGAAATTGAAAAGAAAATGTTACCTACCTAGCAGAAAATGCGAGAAGGAATTGACCAAGGGTTTTCTGAAATACAGGCTCTTCAATTAAGAAGAAGATGATGAAGCTGGGTCTTGTTCACAGAAATACAAACCAAAACAACACTAAAATATAACTTCATGCCAGATTAGCAAATATCCAAAGTTGAATATGACCTGTTGCGAAGTGGTGGGAAATGCAGGAGCACGGGTAAGTTGCAGAAGAAAACAAATGGAGCTATTCCTCTGAAATGACATTGGCAATACCAAGGAAAACAAAAATTACCTTTTTCCTTTGACCCAACAATCCCAGTTCTGAGATTTACTCTCACTCTGATAGTTAAGTGTGTGGCAGAAATCATCACCCTGAAAACCTCTGAGGCTTAGAACAAATGCAATTATTTATTGCTGGTTACGTTGGGCGTTGTAGGTCAGCTCTGGGTTTGGCTGATGCTCTGTCACTGCTGGGCCAATGCTGAGATACCTCCTGCTTGCTGCGATATGCAGCGTGTAGAACACGGACAGACGGAAAAGGAAAACTCAGAAACATTCTTTTCTTTTTCTTTTTCTTTTTTCTTTTTCTTTAGCTTATTTACTTGCAGATGTGTGTATGTGTGTAAGGTGGTTGGGGTGGTTTGTCATGGTCTCTTGTCACTGCAGACAAACTCCACACACATGTGCCATTTCACACCCAGCTTTATCTAGGTACAGGGGAGTTGAATCCCAGACCAGTATGCTTTGCAAACATTCACCTATAACCACTGACCTATCTTGGTAGTTCCCAGAGACATTCATGAAGTCTCTGCTCCGTCAGGGCATCATGTCTTCTGCCTACTTGTTGCTGAACAAAGGAGTTAACTGTCTAAGGGCAAAGGAATCAGGGCAGGAAAATACACCCTGCTTCCTCAGAGAAGCACCTCCCAATTGCAGTAAGAAGGGAGTGGGTGTACAACAGGGAGTTAGCAGGGCAGTGGAAAGCATGATCTCTCACCAGGAATAGTATGAAGTATAGGAACAGCCATTAATGATAGTGCTATTAGTAATAACCAGAGCATTGGTTTGTAAACAAGTGTGGTGATGCATCCCCCAGTCTTTCTTGTTATATATCCATCCTTTCTCTCAGAAGCATGCATGGCTGGCAGGAATGCTGTGTGTGTTAAGAATACTGACTTGCAGCCACAATTGTGCTTGAGTTATTTCAACATGGATAGTGATCCATCCTGGAGTACAGATCTTACATCATTTAAAACATGAAATTGTGCTTCTAATTCATTCATCCAGTAGATATTTATTGAGGGTCCGGTGTAGACCAGGCTGATTTATATTGAAGAAATATGATGGATGAGGTCTGTGTTAGACACAACTAACCTGTGGAGAACAAAAGTTCAATGTATGTGAACCCCACTTCTCACTCTCTGCCTCTGTCTACCCCATGCAGGCCACAAAAAGACGCTTGAGAGTGGTGACGGGTGTTGAGCCTTTGAAATCTGCATGGATTAGCCTGTGACATGACTCTGAAGCAAAATTAAATCCACTCAAAGAGTATCACTGATGTATTGGCTCTAGGTCACTTCTGGAACATATTCACCATCACACCCACTCTTGCTAGACCTTTTAAGATTTGTGTTGAGGAGTTGGGGGATGGTTCCACAGTTAAAGGTGCTTCTAACGCCTGGCCTTCCAGCCCTGGTTCAATTCCCCAGCATGCATGTAAAGCCAGATGCCAATAATGGTGCATACATCTGATGTTTGTTTGTTACTCTCTGCAACCTTTATCACATACAGATGCAAAAATAAATAATTGGAAAAAATATTTTTTGTTGAAGATTCCAGGCAAAAGAAGGCTCTAAAGGAAATACTGACATGGGAAGTCAGGAGGAATGTTTCACGGGTCTCTAAAAGAGGAGGAGACTTAGTCAAGACTGGGATACAAGATGGTCCTCCAAAGAGATGAAAACTGCCCCTGTGCCTTTGCTGCTGTTGGGTCACTTGACAGAGAGAGTGGCTATGAAGGACACAGAACTTGGGTGGGCCATAGTGAAATATGCTCTGTTCTGCAGTGTGGATTATGGGCCGTTGGTAAGAAAATATCCATGTTTTCTTAATAACAGTAAAATGAGGATCCCAGGTCTCTGCCAGGTATGAATTATTGGGACTTCCTGATACAAGCTCTGGAATTCAGTGATGCTCCCTGCCAGGGCTTTGGCAGACAGTGACCCAGCCTGTTGGCTGGATTATGGAGTTCCATTAGAACACAGTCATGCCTACACATTTACCATTGTCTTTGGCTCCATTCACGTCTACGGAAGAGCTGAGCTATTCACACCTTTTTTATATCCTTAAACAATCAAATGACTTGCCATTGTGTCCTTTGCAGAGCAAGTTTCTCTACCTCTGATGTAGAGAGCCATGAGTGCTGCCATATCACTCTGCCTAGTCTGAGTGGAGCTGACTGGGCTGGCTGGAGCTGCAGAACCTCCCTCGTGATTTTTCAGCTGAGAAATCCATGGTGGCGGATTGTCAGGAGCTAGTCTTTGCTATTCTTATAAAGACATCATTTGTACAAAAATCAGGGTTTAGCTTCAATGTACCTCCTTCGAGGCTACCTCCAGATAGCATCACACTGGTAAAGGCTTCACCCAGGTATTTGAGGGCAACAAAAATTAGTTTATAACAGGTGTTGTCACATTCATTCATGGAGTGTATGAGAAGATAATCTCTGTGAGCAGGTTACACTTTGGTCTTGTGCTAAATATTTATGAAATATCACAATAGCTAAAATCAGTATTTATTAACTGGATAATAAAACACTGGTAAACCTAATGGCATTGTCAAACCTTCTGTTAAAGCTAGCATTATATTATGGTCATCTGATATGTCTCCTTTCCAAAGTACCCAAGCAGTAAAGCATTTCATAATTTATGAATTTATGTTTTTCCTAAATTCTTTCTTTCTCAGTAAATATGTATTTGACCTTTCTAGGTTCTCCAAAGATAAAGGTTTATAGGTTTGAATATCATTTAGAAATTTATATAATTTTAACATATGCTAAGTAGTGCCTTTGTGATAACTGGAAGGCTGTTTTGTCTACAGGATTTTTATGTTTCCTTTCACCAACAGCAACACAACAACAAAAACTGGTCCCTTCTCACAAATTTCTACAGCACTGAGACAGTATATGTAGAGGTATATGGAGCTCAGTACTTCCTTAAAAGATTATGTCTTCTTTTTTTCCAAAATAGTTTCTATTATGTCTCCCAACTCAGTATCTTACTGACTTTACTTTTAAAGGTAACACACACACAATTACTGTCATACTTATAGTCATAAGTAATACAAGGTCATACATATATTCAAACTCACAAATTGTACATATTATGTTTTTGGTTTGTATTTCAATTACAACTTAATAAAGTGGGAAATATAGTATTATTATTTGCCATTTGCATACAAAGAGTTGATTTGTCATTTATATTATAGATTTGTAATTTGATTTGTTAAACTATGGGAAAAAAATCATCAAAAGTGGCTGGTGGATGGTAATCAGAGAACATATGACTTACTTGTGGTGCATCTGATGGGTTCATACTTCAAAATTTCTTGCAAGATACAAAGATTTTATTTATTTATTTGAGAGAGAGAGAGAGAGGGAGAGAATGGGCAAGCCAAGGCCTCCAGCCACTGGAAATAAAGTCCAGATGGATGCCCCCCTTGTGCATCTGGCTTACCTGGGTTCTGAAGAATCAAACCAGGATAATTTGGCTTTGTAGGCAAAGGCCTTAACTGCTAGGCCATCTCTCCAGCCCCAAGATTTTTTAAACTATTTTTACAAAAAACTCTAGCTCAGGCTGACCTGGAATTCACTTTTTTATGGGTTCCTCCTTCCTCTGCCTTTTACACACACAATTTTTAAAGTAATTGCTTCACTAACATGGATGATAGATTTCCATTCAGTAACTTGATATGAAAATAAAGTCATCACTGGCTTGTTTTATTTGCAACCTCTTTTCAGGGTATTTATAAAAGAAGTCTTGATAGGTGGCTTCTCAAACTCTGTGATCTCATGTAGTACTTGATGATTCCTGGAGAGTACACACAAGCAGATTTCCTGAAACTCACTGAAAAAGACCCGTGTTCCCAGGCTGCTTAAGGACTGAAGGGAATCACCCGTAAGCTTCATGGGAATATAATATTATTACTGGCCATTTGCATACAAAGAGTTCATTTGTCATTTATATTATAGATTTGTAATTTGATTTGTTAAACTATGGGAAAAAAATCATCAAAAGTGGCTGGATGATTCAGAGAACATGTGACTTATGTGCATCTGATGGGTTCATTTCTTGCATGGATTTTATTTATTTATTTGGCCTCCAAACTGGAAACAACCCAGATGTATGTGCATCTGGCTTAGGCCATCCATCCTAGGTTCAAGACCAAACCAGGATAATTTGGCTTTGTAGGCAAAGGCCTTAACTGCTAAGCCATCTCTCCAGCCCCAAGATTTTTTAAACTATTTTTAATTTTTTTATTTTTATTTTTTGGTTTTTCAGGGTAGGGTCTCACTCTAGCTCAGGCTCACCTGGAATTCACTATGTAGGTTCAGGGTGGCCTCAAACTCATGGCGATCCTCCTACCTCTGCCTCCCAAGTGCTGGGATTGAAGGTGTGCACCACCATGCCTGGCTAAAATACAAAGATTTTAATCTCACTACCAAGTTTAGATTTGTTGTAAAAATAAAACGCTTACCATAATTTCTGTGATTTTCTGTACTGTGCAGAAATACACCTTTTATTTTTGGAATTACTTAATCAAAAAACATCATTCTGAAGGCTGGAGTGCACACTGACTTATCTTGTATTCCCAGATTATATTTCTTTGAAGATTAGTTCCACTATTGCTACAAAATGAAAAATTTTGTCTATTGAAACTAAGTTTGGGGCTCTAGAGATAGCCTAATGGTTAAGACTCCTACCTGAAAAACCTAACAACCATGGTTCAGTTCCCAGGATCTTTGTAAAGTCAGATGCATGAAGCTGGGTGTGGTGGCGCATGCCTTTAATCCCAGCACTAGGGAGGCAGACGTAGAAGGATTGCCTTGAGTTTGAGGCTACCCTGAGACTACATAGTGAATTCCAGGTCAGCCTGGGATACAGTGAGATGCTACCTCAAAAAAAAAGGGGGGGCCTGGAGAGATGGCTTAACGGTTAAGGTGCCTGCCTCCTAAGCCTAAGGACGCTGGTTCCAATCTCCAGCGGTTCCAATCTCCAGGTACTACATTTAGCCAGACGCAAAGTGACGCAAGGGCGCAATGCTGCACTTGACCACAAGGGGACACAGGCATCTGGATTTCGTTCACAGCAGCTGAGAGGCTGCTGGGGCACCAATCTCTATCTGTCTTCCTCTCCCTCTCTCTCTGTCTGTCTCTCTCTCTAAAAATAAAAAAGAAAAAGTAGAGGAGGGGAGAAGGAGAAGAAGAAGAAGAAGAAGAAGAAGGAGGAGGAGGAGGAGGAGGAGGAGGAGGAGGGAGAAGGAGGAGGAGAAGAAGAAGGAGAAGGAGAGGAAGAAGAAGAAGAAGAAGAAGAAGGGCAGCAGCCAGATGCGCAAAGTGGCACATACATCTGGAGTTTATTTGCAGTTGCTGGAGGCCCTGACACCCCCATTCTTTCTCTGTTTCTCTCTTCTCTTTATCTCTCTCTGCTTGCAAATAAATAAAATACTAAAAACTAAATTTGGTGCTGAATTTTAACTCAGTGATAGAGCATTTAGGTAGACTATATAAGGATCAGAGTTTATCTCCATCCACTCCTGCAAAAAGAAGAAAAAATACTGAAATAAATTTACAATTCAAAAAAGAAAAACAAGTCCAATGTAATTACAATTGACTTTCATTGACAACTTGTTAAAACGTGATTACACAGCCAGTTGTTACGGAGCCTGGCTTTGTGTGTGCTCCATGCTCTCTTAGTCTGGAGTGTGAGGTACAATCTCAGGCTTGGAACGTGTGTATGATGCAGTCTAGCATCCTCTGAGCTCAGTAAAGGGAACAAAATAATGAAATTGTATGTTTGATTTTAAGTGCATGTCTGGATGTCATTTAGGCTACCCCATTCTGAATTGTGCTGTGAAGGCTGACAAAATGAAGCAGAGTAGAACTATATAGGTTCCTTCTGTGTGTCCTGTGCTCTTCTTGAAGTCTCACGGGAATAAATAATAATAACCTCTGCACACATTACCATGAAAAGAAATGTCAAGCCATCATTTTTCCATGACATCTATTGGGACTAAAAACTACTTTTAAAAAGTACAGTTAACATTTACATCTCGTACGAGGATTTTCCAGCTTATCTTTTCCTCTAGATGACCCCCAAAGAAAGTTATCTTACTTATATTGAGAGAAATTCTCACTTGAACAGTCATTTTCTGAAGGATATTTCATACTGAAGTCTTTGAAATATCATTTTTCATCTACTCTCTAAACCTATTGAAAATGTCTCCACAGTACCTGAAACATTTTCTCGGTTGAAATATATCATTTTACATTACTCAGATGTTCAGAAGATTCATAAAGTGGCAATCATAATTTATTGAAATTTCTCTCTGCCAGTCAGAAATGAATAAAACTATACAGTGCATTCAGGAGGAAACAGAAAAGAAAAATGAAAAGAGGAAGAGCAGTACTTTCAGTTCCGAAGTAACGTAACATTGCTCCAGGAAACCAATGATCATTTCAGCGGTGTTTCATCTCTCATAATTCCTGAGCTTTACTAAAGCTCATGAGAGACAACCTGAACTTCCCTGGCCCTCTTTACACTACAGATCTTTAATAAGCTGTCTCTATTTTCATCAACAATCATCCCGCATTGGCCTAACAATGGAGCACAACTTTCTTTTTGTCTGAACAGAGTGTGTAGGATAGGTTAGTGTCTTTAACTGACATTAGAGGTTGTCAGAATGCTTCCACCTTTGTGCAAATTATCTAATAACCTACTTGCAAAAAATATGTTCTGGGGGCTGGAGAGATGGCTTAGCGGTTAAGGCGCCTGCCTGCTAAGCCTAAGAACCCGGTTCCAATCTCCAGGTCCCACATTTAGCCAGATGCAAAGTGATGCAAGGGTGCAATGCCGCACTTGACCACAAGGGCGCGCACGCATCTGGAGTTCATTCACAGCAGCTGAGAGAATGCTGGTGCACCCATCTCTATCTGTCTCCCTCTCCCTCTCTCTCTGTCTGTCTCTCTCTGTGTCTCTCTCAAAAATAAAAAAATAAAAAAATATATGTTCTGGGTTTTCTTCTTTACCCATTTACGGAAAAGTAAAGGCCACTTCCCCCACTGGACCCTGCTTCCGTGTTTGGCTTCCTTGCTTTCTTCCTTAGGGGTGACTTTTCCCCCTGAGCTGGTAATAGAACCTAGAGTCTTGCCATTCTAGGTGGGTGCGTTACCCCTGGGATCTCATCCCAGACTTGCCTTTCCAATTCTGCTTGACTTGTTCAGCCTCTATCTTCCAAGCTCCCCACACTGAGT
Source organism: Orientallactaga sibirica (assembly GCA_036365145.1). NCBI lineage: Eukaryota > Metazoa > Chordata > Mammalia > Rodentia > Dipodidae > Orientallactaga > Orientallactaga sibirica. The sequence goes on from JAEOAD010000019.1 coordinate 35,195,426, forward strand.
GCCCAGCAGGGTTTAATAGTATCCTCTGCCCCATTTTTTTTTAAATATTGTCTATATCTTTCTACCCATCTACTATCTTTAAGAACTTTGCATTCAATGAAACCCATACAATAGGTGTCCCTTGAGTCTTAAATCATTACCTAAGACTGGTACCTGTGCAACCTGAATTCAGACAGAGGTTTCAGGCTCATTTCTGGTCATTCCATTCCTCCAACTCTCAGAAGCAATGATTTGTTTGTGTTGCTACCCTGTGGTCACTCAAGAGTTTGGTCTAGATGGAAGAACATGACATATATCCTTGCATGAGGCTCTCTGCTGAACACATATGGCTTTTGAGAGTCATCTATGGCATCACAGGTAACATGAGTTCTTTCATGCTTTTGCTAAGAGAACTCTATTATTTCCATATTCTTATGAAAGAACATATGTTATTTCCAATGGCTACCGAAAGCATTGTAGATGTTTTTTCTTTAGCATGTTTATTTTAATTTCTCGAGAATAAATGCTTCCATGGAAATTACTCTGCTCTGAATTAAAAGTATGATTAGAATAATAGCAAAGTGCTACGTTTTGTCTATATGAGAGGACGTTGGACTCACTTTTGTTCAAAAGTTGCTTTTCAGTTCTGGATGTTTGCAACTTGTTTTTATTTGACGAGTTGGTTTGTGCCCAGAAGTGGTTGTAAGATGCATACCATAAAAATTCAAGATTTATAGTATTTTGTTTGGCATTTCTTCATGCATTACTTCATGTAACTACTTTAAATTATTCTTTTACAGTTATGATTATATTATCCTATTTGCATTTTGCATACATTATATTGTCATCTAAACAATAACTACGAGTACTATTGACTTTAAATTCATGTCATTTGCCTTTTATGTATTGTTTCATTTTTTTTTAATTATGAAATTTTTTTTAAGGGAGAAAAATAATGGAAGCGAAGTCGGAAATTTCCCAAGCTCAGAGGGGCCTCCCATTTCTGGCCAGGTGGGGGTCCAAATACGGAAACACCTATAAATTATTTCCTAATGTAGGCTTTTTAAGTTTTATGATTCTCTGCAGTAAATAATTTATCTGCATGTCATAATTTTTCATATTTGGTACTTATTAATAATTCATGTTTAACTATTTTATCATTTTATAGTGATTTCTTCTTTGATCCAAATATATAGTTTAAATGAATATATTGTTTAACAGCTATGTGGACCATGCTACATGTGTTATTTTTTGATTGAATATTAATGGATTTTCCTAATGTCAGAGAACACAGTTTGATGGTTTGATCCTTGAATATTTAATGACTTTGTTTCTATTTTTCAGAGTTTTGTTTCTCTTAGTAAATGTAGCACCCACAGCTGAAAAAAATATATCTGCTATTCAGTTTTATTATTTTATGTTCCTCAATGCAAATTACGTCATGTATTCCATAAACTGGCAAAAAACATATTAAAAATTTCAAATATGATTGAAGAACAATCTCTGAGTTAGATGCTATAAAATTTTTCTTAATAAATTCTAAATCTCTATTATAGTCATGTATCCTTATAAATTTATCATTTTTTATTTTTCTAATTTAACTCTTGTTAAGAAATTTTCCATGTTATTTTTATCAAAACTCTCTGTCTTGTATTGCCTTTCCAGGCATTAATACTGCCATCAGAGTACTTCTGGTTTTAGTTGTCATCAGTATTCATCCCATCTATTAATTTTTTTTTCTAAATTTTTCATTTATTTATTTGTAAAGAGAGAGGGGAATGGAGAGAATGGGAAAACCAGGTTCTCTTACTGCTGTAAATGATCATAGGAGCACGTGCCACTTTTTTGTGCATCTGGCTTTATGTGGGTACTGGCAAATTGATCCCAGAGTGTTAGGGCTTGTCAGCAAGTACCTTAACCACTCATCCATCTCTCTAGCCCGCTTCTATTAAATGTAAAGTCATCTGTGTCTTCATGTTTACTGTGCAGTTTATAGACAGCTTGTCTATAAATTCTACCTTTGACTAGTTTTTGGTTCTTCCTTCCTTACTCTGTTTATGTGATCTTGTTTTCCTGTCTTTCTTGGATTATTTATGTGTTATTCAGAATTTCATTATAATTTATTTATTGGCTTTTCATTTTTTTGGCATTGTTCTCAAAGTAGTTGTCCTGGGAACTATGATACATACCCTTAACCTACTCATCTGTCTCTTACATGAGTTACTCAAGGTACACAGAATTTGAGAAGACCTTTGGCACAGATTCTGGAAATTTCTGTTCCCAGAATCTTCTATGAATTATATCTCACCTGCACCTGCAACTTTATGTTTTCACTGTTTTCTTTCCCCTCTTTGATTTTTTTTTTTTTTTTTTGAAACAGGGTCTTGCTATGTAGCCTGACTGGTCTGATAACAGCAATGAATGTATCCCAAAATGTCATGTCCTCAGAGTCTTGGCAGTCCTACTTCTTGGACTCCCAATTATTAAGATGTGCACCAAGCCACCATGCTTTCTTCTGATTCAAACCATAAAAGTCTGCAAGTTTTCTTTCAGTTCCTCTTATTTTTTAGTCTACAAATCATTAATGCAAGAAATTCAAATAGTACTGCAGCCGTCTAAGCTTTATACCTCAGAGAATTAATCTGTCTTGATTAACTCTGAAGTGTCTTCAGGTGTGTGTGTGTGTGTGTGTGTGTGTGTGTGTGTGTCTTTCTGTGTGTGTGCGCATACCTATACGCATATGTGTATGATTGCACTGATTTTGTTCTCTGGAGTTTATATTCATATAGTGACATCTCTGTGTCATAAGCACTTCATCAGATATTAGGGAAATTGTGCACTGAAAGATTTCAAAACAAGTACTAACCATAAAAAAAGAAACATTGATGAATTGTTCTTCATTGAAGTGAAGAACATCTATTGAAAATGTTCTAATAAGACAGTTAAAAGACAAACTTGAAAAATGATATAACACATATGTAATTTCATGTATTTTTCTAATATCTTGCAAAGTCCATGGATCCATACTTCTTGTATGTGTTCAGTTGGTATGAGGGCTTGACTATGTTAGCAGAAGTGACATGCTCACTGGGAGGAAGATAGTATGGCAAGAAAAAAAACACATATTTTCTTCTTGAATTTTATCTGAAAAGCATATGAAAAAGTAGGGCATCTACATATATGGGTACTATATCCTTGGACCCAATCTACTTGGACTGATCTTTAAAAGTAAGAGCAAATGAGATCATAAAAGATATTATAAGGAGTCCCATCCAACCTCTTTATAGTGTGAACTCTCATATTTCCCAACAAACACAGCTTATCATTATCATATTATTTTAAGCATGACTAATGCCATGAAGATGAGGAAATTAACTTCATTCAGATTTTCTTTAATTTTCAGATTAATTTTATAATTTGCTCATATCAATATAGGGAAGATAATTATTTATTCCTAAGACGTTAAGTAAAATCAAGAGAGAAATGCATGCAAAAGTTTCAAGTAGAAATAGTGAAAACCTGGAATTATCACTTATTATAAATGAAAGAAAGACAGTATTTAAATTTCAGAGTATTTATATTGATGTCAGAGAAAATGGGAATGTATTTGTTACTTTTCTCCCTTCTGTGACAAGGTATCTGTCCAGATGCAACTTCAAGAAAGAAGGCTTTATTTTTGGCTTCCAAGTTCAGGAGATATAGCCCATCACGGTGGGGAAGCCATGGCAACAGGTACTTGAAGTGGCTGGTGATGTCACATCTGCTGTCAGGAAGCAGAGTGGGATGGATGCTGATGGTTGCCCTCACTCTTTGCTTATTCCTAAAGTCCAGAACCAGCCATGTAAAGACACCAGCCACATTTAGGGAAGAGTCTTCACACTTCAATTAACCTATTCTAGAAACTCCTTCCAAGACATACCTGAGGTTATGTTTCCATGGTGATTCTAAATTTCATCAAGTTGACAGGACAAACTGTCACAGTGATGGGACTTGTTTCCCTCTAAAGCTATTCATTTTTGGTACTCATAGAGAATGGCATATTTGAGGCCAACATCTTGTTCTCTTTCTTCAGGCATTGCAATGAGTTGTTGGCATGTGCCCACCAAAACCCCATGACACCGGTTAAAGTAACTGTCTCCCAAAAAGGTTTTCTTTCTTTCTTTCTTTCTTTCTTTCTTTCTTTCTTTCTTTCTTTCTTTCTTTCTTTTTTTTTCTGGAAAAGCGATACTTGAGAGATAATTGACTGAAATGAGCATATTCATTTTCTTGCTGTTTCTCTCTTTCTTTTCCTTCTATCCTTTGCATTCTTTTTCTTTTCTTCAAATGATTTTAATCTTTATTAAACAATATGACTTCTTCCTAATATTTGCTTAAAGCTCAGATATTCTCCCTGGGTCCTAAAGGTCTGTATTTCGTTTCCTTTCAGACTTTCTCAAATAAACGTGACTAAAAGACTACTCTTTATTGTACAAAATCTAAAAGTAGTAAGACAGGCTTTCTTAAACAAACCAGAAAATTAAGGTAATTACTATTCTGCTCATGATCTTCATTGTGGCACATGGAGAGAAATAAGTTGAAAATACACTGTGGTCTTCCTCTGTGCCTATAGTGTGATAACCCAGGTGTACCCTAGGGTGATGAGCTACATTCTTTGGCATTGTGCAGGTGGTCTTTGAGTTTATGAACCCTTCTCAATACAAAGGAACTGTTCTTCATGAGTAGTACTTTCAGCTCAGGCCCAAGCTTTCTTAAGTGACAAAGGTTCTCTGTAACCAAATAGGGACAAAATATAAACACTTAAAATAAAGATATATATCAAACCTACTATATTAACTTATTCCTTGAACTTTCATTTTAAATATTCAGGAATAGAGAACTAATATGACTAAAATAGTTAAGCACTGCTATTTCTATTGTGTAGAGGTTAGAAGAGTAAATATTTTTCATCACTCTCACTTTCTATCAATGTGCACTGACTCTTTTAAAATAATTTTAAGATACTATAAAATGTAAGATTAGTGGTTTTTATTCAATCACAAAGATCTTATATAACATATTATTAATATATTAGTACCTATGTCTACATATGTGTCATTGCTCTGACTATCTCTAGTCTACCTTGGTGGAGTCACATTGCATGTAGAAATTGGCTTCTCCAAAAAAAAGATATAGGATGTGTAGCAGACAGCTTCAGGTTCGCTGAGATGTACTTCCAGACCAGGCACAGTTATGGAGGAAGGGATATTATTTATTGAAGCTTACAGATCCAGGGGAAGTTCCATAATGGCAGAAAAAGCTGGCCTGCTTCATAGGACCAGCAAAGAGAGAGAAAAACCAACCAGGCACACAGCACACAGAGCAAAGCTACAGCTAAAAGCCACAGCACACTTCAGGAACTCCCCCTAGGCACACTTTGCATATCTTTACAATGGAATCTCAAACTCACCACCCACCACACCTTAAGAACCACCCAGTGACATTGCCTCTAGTAAGGTGATGCAGATGCAAACTATAAACTAATAAAACACTGAATATATTGGGGGCCATATATTCAAACTACCACAGGATATAAAATAATTAAATCATTGCTCAAAGATTTCAGATGCCAAAACACTCAACAGAAAGTAAATTAAATAAAGAATGAGAAAAAAATCATGAGAGACAAGCAATTAAGAAAACTGAACTAGTACATAAAAATAACAAAGAAATAAAGGCAAAAACTCACTTTGAGAAGAACATTAAAAAATATATTTTATTTATTTATTTGCAATGTGTGTGTGTGTGTGTGTGTGTGTGAGAGAGAGAGAGAGAGAGAGAGAGAAGGGCACACCAGAGCCTGTAACTGCTGCAAATGAGCTCCAGATACATGTGCCACTTTGTGCATCCAGCCTCATGCGGGCACTGCAGAATTGAATCTGGGTCATTAGCCTTCTCTTCAGCCTGAGAAAAACTCTTGAGATGTCTAGCAGATCTTTAACAATTAGTCAACATTCATCACAAACTAAAACTTTAAATGTGACATCTGAATTTGGGTCTGAATCCACATATATAATAACAGAGCAAATAAAGGAAAACAAAGAATGAATAGTTCACAGCTGAGGACAGACCATAAAAGACAAGATATATCTGGATTCTAGGTATGAAAACTCAAAACACAATGAAAAAAACTCAGATTACATCAAAGTGACTGAGGAGTAGATATCCATTAACTAGAGAGAACTGACAATTATAGAAAGACAGTTGACTACAATAAGAAAAAGAGAAGTCTCTGGTAACTGGAATCTTTCATCGACATTTTGTTAGCAGAATAATGCTTTAAATTTGGTAAAATTTATTTTAGGATGTAAGAAACAATAGCATTCACAAATATTATGTATAGTAAAACTTGACCTTTGAGCTGAAGAGAGGGCTCAACTGTTACCAGTTCTTGCTTTCAGGCCTTCTGGCCCATGTTTGATTCCTCAGTATCCACATAAAGCCTGATGTCCAAGGTGTTTTATTCATCTGAAGTTTGTTTGCAGTGGCACGTGGGCCTAGTGCACCCATACTCTCACACTCTCTCTCTGCCCCCCTCACAAGTCAAAAAATAAAATATTTAAAAAATAAAATCTATTCATTTAAATTTTAGAAGTTTATTAATTAAAACACTCTGAGTACCATAAAATGAAGAAATGCTAATAAAATACAAGAAAAAAAATGAGAGATAGGAAAAGGATGAGGAAACTTAGACCTATGACCAATTAATATCTATTTGGAGATGTGAGATATGATTTATATGTAGATATATTTTAAAAGTTAGTATTATTCAAACCAGTGTTTGAAAATGCAGTGAGATTATCATGTCTAAGCTAAAAATAACATCCATTGCCTGGTGTGGTGGCACAGGCCTGTAATCCCAGCACTCGGGAGGCAGAAGTAGGAGGATCACTGCAAGTTCGAGACCACCCTGAGACTACATAGTGAATTCCAGGTCAGCCTGAGCTAGAGTGAGACCCTACCTTGGGAAACAAAAAAAAAAAAAAAAAATATATATATATATATATATATATATATATATATATATATATATATATATCCATAATAAAATCACAAATACTTGTGAGAAATTTAAAGTAGCTAATATCTAAAATTTAACAATAAAACTGCTTTAGTGTGTTATTAAAAATGAATATAGATAATATGAGAATATATGTTTGATGAATATTTCTCAGCTTAGGATTTTAGTTGTACATAGTTCTTATATTAGAACACATCTTTAGATGAATTTAAAACTTAAATCAGTTATTTTATAATTTTTTAGGAGAACACTGACGTCCGTATACTTATATACCCATATGTCTTCATTGTCTAGTGTTAGATCTTTCATTTGTAAATTATTAAAATATGTTTACCTTATTATTTAAATATCAAAGAATTTACTTAGACATCCCACTTCCTGTTTTCTACAAATCTATCTCAATATTCCTTAAATTATTTATTGGGTGCTAGACCAACATTAAAGCTATGGAGACATAAATGCCTGGAAAAGAAGCAGCAGTTTGATATTTTTGCTCCTAGTACATATGAGAGATTCTTTTACAATGATGAGATAATATTCATTGCCATAGACAAAGACCATTGCTAATGAACACTTTGCTTTGATGTAACTAGGCAGTATTCTCTTTTAAGGACAAATAACTAGGATAAGAAAGTCAAGCTTTTTATTATCTGTAGTTCTCTCTAGATTTTAGGTTTTTGATGGAAACAGTAGTTACCAATACACACGTTGACTCCTGTTAAGTGAGTCAATGAAAATGCATTTCAGAGCTGGAGAGATGGCTTAGCAGTTAAGGCACCTGCCTCCTAAGCCTAAGAACGCTGGTTCCAATCTCCAGTGGTTCCAATCTCCAGGTCCCACGTTTAGCCAGATGCAAAGTGAAGCAAGGGTGCAATGCTGCATTTTACCACAAGGGGGCACACACACCTGGAATTCTTTCACAGCAGCTGAGAGGCTGCTGGCACACCCATCTCTATCTGTCTTCCTCTCCCTCTCTCTCTGTTTCTCTCCAAAAAAAAAAAAAAGAAAGAAAGAAAGAAAGAAAGAAAGAAAACACATTTCAAGCATGCATGTTTCTAAAACTTCTAGCATATACTAATTGAGTATTCAGAACACTCCGTCTCCACGTCCAAGAGAGAAGAGGGCATCTCAGAGAATTAATGCACTAGGAAGACACAGAGGGAGTAGAGGTGGCTTTGCAGTACGTAATTCAGCCACATACCCTGTGCTCCTTACACTACTGCTCACAGAAGAGCCAGAAGGTCCACATTTCCTTGCTAGTAGGACTGAACATCAAAGAAGTGTGATGCACACAGTGAGCGCACTGCACAGACAGATGTGCTTAAAGGAAAGACTGCATCGATGAAGGTGAGGAGGAACTGAACTTCTTTTAAAACCCACCAAGTGAATCTCGAGGCTTACAAGACAACAGAATCAGTGAGAAAGGGCAGAAAAGAAAGAATGCATGCAATCTAAAGAATAGAAGTTAAAGTGCAAGGTGTTTCCTTAGAGGAGGGGCTGGTGAGGAGGAGAAGGATTAGAATGTAGATAAGCAGTTTCAAAAAATGAAGATCAGTCGCCAGGGCATGATGGCGCACGCCTTTAAACCCAGCACTCAGGAGGCAGAGGTAGGAGGAGCATCTTGAGTTCAAGGCCACCCTGAGACTACATAGTGAATTCCAGGTCAGCTTGAGCTAGAGTAAGACCCTACCTTGAAAAATCAAAAGATAAAATAATAATAAAAATATATATATGATGAACCTGAAGGGAAGATCCGCCTATCGAACTTCACCAGGGCCCCAGCTGAAACCATAGAGTAACAGGGGAAATGGGCAAGAGTGCAGCTTTCTTGATGAACCTGACACCAGAACAAGGAGATAAACACAGAGAACATTCAAGTACTACTAAGCCAGGTATGCAGAGACACAGGCTCCCAAGACCCCATCACTGAAGTAGAACTAAAATGAACCCAACATGGCTCAGAGAAATTCACGGAAGAGGAAGCGGAAAGAGTGTTAGAGTCACAAGTTGGGTCATTATGCAGAGACATCTCCCCCATAACAGTTGGCTACCCCCATAATTCAAGACCCACATTCCCCAATGAAGAGGGTCCCTTTGGAGGGAGGAGGTCAGGAAGGAGGCTACTGGAGGCACCAACATGAATGTAAAATTAAAATTAATAATGATAATAATAATAAAAATAATAAAGAAGATCAGTAGCACAAAGTCTGACTGAACAAACTGGAAAGAGAGGGTTTATTGATTGCCATTGACTGGAAGGGAAGAAACAAACATCAAAAATATGCTAGGAACAACAGTGAACAATTAAAAAGAATAACAAAAATTAGAATAATGAGCAAATACCTCATCAAGAAGTATCCCGTTTGAGGCCACCCTGAGACTGCATAGTGAATTCCAGGCAGGTCAGCCTGGACTAAAGTGAAACCCCACTTCCAAACACCAAAAACAAAAACAAACAAACAAACAAACAAACAAAAATCCTGCATGTAATCTTAACCATCCAATTTAAAGACACAGGCTAACTGATCGTATTAAAAACAAGATCTAACACTTCGCTTTTGTTTATTTGTGGTTGCTATGAAATACAGGAAACTGTAAAGGACAGCCACCGACTGTGAGACTGTGAGTGACAGATGTCAAATAATATACCAAAGCTAGCAGAAGACAAAAAGAAAAAAAAAGGGGGAAAGTAGATGTTAGATGTTAGGCCACAGTTAGACAGAAGAGATTGAATAATTTTTTTAGACTTGAGACAGATTGCATATCCCTTTAGCCTATCTCCTTGGAAGGAGACAGGACATTCTAAACCTCCCTTCTCATAAGGAGAGAGAGTGACAGAGAGAGTGAAAAGTGGCCTCACCAGACTCAAACCTGGACCATCAGGACTTTTTTTTTTTTTTTTTTTTTGTAGAGAGACACAGAGAGAGAGGGAGAGGAAGACGAACGAAATCCAGATGTGTGCGCCCCCTTGTGGTCAAGTGTGGCATTGAGCCCTTGCGTCACTTTGCATCTGGTTAAACGTGGGAGCTGGAGATTGGAACAGGCGTTCTTGGGCTTAGGATGCAGGCGCCTTAACCATTAAGCCATCTCTCCAGCCCCCATCAGGATGTTTAAGCAAGCTATTTTAACCACTGTGACATCTTTCTAGCCCAGTGTTCATTTTTCTTATTTAGAATTTTTGCATTTATTTTCATCAGGGAAATTCACATATAATTTTATTTATGTATTTGTGTGCTTATACCCACTCCGTCTATCTTTCTCTCTGCTTGCAAACAAATATATAAATAAAAAGATATTTGAAGCGTGGTGGTGCACACCTTTAATCCCAGCACTCTGGAGGCAGAGGTAGGAGGATCGCCGAGAGTTCAAGGCTACCCTGAGACTACATAGTGAATTCCAGGTCAGCCTGAACTAGAGTGAGACCCTACCTCGAAAAAAAAAAAAAAAAAAAAAAAAAAGATGTTTGAGCACTGAGAACAAAAGCATATTTAAACAATCACACATCCCAATCTTGTTCTTTTAAATACAAGGATTTGATGTCTTAGTGGTTAAGCGCTTGCCTATGAAGCCTAAGGACCCCAGTTCGAGCATCTGGAGTTCGTTTGTAGTGGCTGGAGGCCCTGGTTCACCCATTCACTCTCTCTCTATCTCCCTCTTTCTCTATCTCTTGCTCAAAAATAAGTAAAAATATTCAAATAATAATAATAAATTTACAAAAAGAAATCACATGATCATCAAAACAAATGTCAAAAAGAACTCAACAAAGTTGACATCCCTTCATGATAAAAGCCCTGATAAATTAGAAATAAATAATAGTACACATGTCTCCACATAAAATCAAGAATGGTTCTCATGGGGCTGGGAGATTGCTCAGTGGTTAAAGTTCCATGCTTGCAAAGCCTGCCATAATGAGTTTGATTCCACAGTCCACACAAAGGGATGCCCCATTCTCTCCCTCTCTCTCTCATATATAGATAAAAATATTAATGAAGAAGAATGACACAAGTGGTCTTCATTCTTTATTTTTCTAAACGTATTGATTTTTTTTAGAATTAAAAAGCTCGCCCAGGTAGATTCCTTCTCCCCTGCCTCAGTTTTGCTGAGGGTCTTCAGTGTGATTATCCGTGTTCATTGTGGGAAACAAGAGTCAGTCTCTGCAGGGATGTGGGAAACATGTTGCCCCACGTACCGTGAGACTCTTACAACCTTTCTTCCACAATTCCACTGTACTTTCTGAGCGTTGTGGATAAGATAGAGATCTGATTTAGTGCTATTGTTATTGTGGTTGTTTTTTCTGTAGACTCTGGATCTCTATTTTTTTGTGAGGTTTGAGTGACCACTGTGTCTGTCACCATTTCCCCGGAACCTTTTGAATTTCAGGATAGCCACGTGTGCAGTATGGGTGTCGGCACTTCCCCTATAATGGCTTCTGAGCCCAGGCTGATGAGGTGGAGGTGACCTATCTCCTGGTGGACAGTGGGCGCTCTCTCCTTGATGTATAGACGTGTCCTTGCTCTCACCTGTATTCTCCTCCATCAGTAAAATAGAACAGATTCTCCGAACAAAAGTAAGAACAGCTTGAATAAAAGAGGCTAAGCCTAGTCGTTAGATATAATGGCTTGTGTATTCATTCTTCTCAGTAAGCGAACAGTGGACGGTCCATCGATTTCAGGTTCTAGGGAATGTAGCTCGGTTCTTAGAGCCAGATATGCATTTACCCCCACTGAGCGGGTCTCATGACCAGTCTGTGAGCAGTTGGTTGTGCACACTGACTGTGCGACACTATTGCACAAGTGTTACTTCTTGCTTTGGTGGTTGGTTTTATAACTGGCGGGATCTTTTGTTTAATCAGTCTGTTGACAACTGTTATTCTCCAGCTGTCCTCATAGCACTTTCCATGAGGGCTAGTCAGGAGGGAAGTAAAGGCCTTTTCCAATGATCTATTTGGTCTCTTTAAGGTTTCGCTAATTTCCTTCATATTCTGTGTACTTTTTTTTTTTTTTTAATTATCATTGTTTTTGGAGTGCTGGACTCTTTCCTAAGTATTGTTTTCAAGTTCTGAGAGTCTATCTTCCATATGGTCTACTCGGTTCGTGAGGCGTTCTTGTGTGCTTTTGAAAAGAGTTGTCTCATTACATTCTTGATCAGTATGTCCATCTCTTTGTGGAATTCCAGTTTCATTTCTTGATTGGAGTCCATTCCCGCATTTGGTCACATCTTCACTGAGTTTCTTCCAATGCCTGTTGAGATCATTTTTTTGTTGTTTCTCTTCCATTTCTTTTATTCTTTTATCAACTTATTTATTTTTTTTTAATTTGACAGAAAGACAGATAGGAAGAGACAGATAGAGAATGGGCATGCCACGACTTCTCAGCCGCTGTGAACGAACTTCAGATGGGTGCGCCTCCTTGTGGTGCATGTGCAACATTTGCATGCTTGCGTCACTTTTGCAACTGGCTAAACGTGGGGCCTGGAGATTTGAATGGGCTTCTTAGGCTTTGCAGGCAGGCGCCTTAACTGCTAAGCTGTCTCTCCAGGCCTCAAGTTCTTTTTGATTGTCTTCATTTGTATTTTGACACCTGCATTGAGTTCTTTCTGCTGATTGGTTTCCACTTACTTGAGCCAAGCTTGGAATTCATTTCTGAATTATTGTTGTTGATTTTATTCATCCAGCCATTCTTTATTTTTATTTATTTTTGGAGAGAGACATAAAGAGAGACAGAGAGGGAGAGGGAGACAGATAGAGAATGGACATGCCAGCAGTTTTTCAGCTGCTGTGAACGAAATCCAGATGTGTGCGCCCCTTGTGGTCAAGTGCAGCATTGTGCCCTTGTGTCACTTTGCATCTGGCTAAACGTGGGACCTGGAGATTGGAACCGCTGGAGATTGGAACCGGGTTCTTAGGCGTAGCAGGCAGGTGCCTTAACCACTAAACCATCTCTACAGCCCCAGCCATTCTTTAAAATCTTTTGTGACGTGCTTATTTCAATTCTCAACTAATTCTTCCGTCTTTTTGTTCATGGCCTCATTAAGTTTGTTGAACATACTTGTCATAGCTTCATTTTGGAGTTCTAAGGATGGAATTCCCTCTATATTCACCATGGAGGCTTCCATTATGGGGGCGGGGAGGGGGCTGCATGACCAAGGTAGGTCATTTTGGCTTGGTGTCTTTGTGTTCTGTTTTGCTTTCTGGTTTGCCCATCTTAAGGTTTCTGTCTTGTTTTGCTGGGATTGTAGCTGCTAGTATCTCTTGTAGAATGTGTATGCTTACCTTGTTCATGTTTGGTCACAATACTCACAGGTTTTGACTGGGTGTTCTTCAGCCTGAGGCTTTCTTGTGTGTTTACTAGGGAGGGTCCTGTTGACCCTGATACTTGCGTCCTGGTCCTCGGTGGTGGGCTTGGCTGTGGTGGCTGGTGGGAGGCCGGGCGAGGGTTTTTGAATCTCAGTCATGTGGTTAAGGCGCCTGCTGTCATGGTGAGTTAGGTGTTGAGGTGACTGCAGCTAGTGAGCCTGCCCCACATGCCTTGTGTGGGGATCTAGAGGTTCCCTACCAGCCCCCCCCAGGAAACAGGAAGCCTGAGTCTACCCTTGCTACCCACATGTGCTAGATTCTAGCTGACCGATGCCAGCTGCAGGGTAATTGGGAGCAGGGGAACCTGTAGGCAGGAAACTGGGGTCGCAGGCCTTCTCATGCTGCATGCAGAAAGGGTCCCAGCTGCCCTGAAACAGTGGCTGGGAAATTGAGAGACAGGGAACCAGGAGCTAGGGAAAAAGAAAGCCCAGGCCTATTCATGCCCCACAGTTCTACAATGATAACGTGAAAATACTGAAGAATGAGATTGAAGGAGATGCTCTAAGATGGAAAGAAAATCCATGTTCATGGATAGGCCGAGCAAGTATTTGGGGGCTGGAGAGATGTGGTTAAGGTGCTTGTCTGGAAAGCTAAAAATCCCAGGTTCGATTCTCCAGGACCCACATAAGCTGGATGCACAAGGTGGTGTATGCGTCTGGAGTTTGTTTGCAGCGGTTGAAGGCCCTGGCATGCCCATTCTCTCTCTTTTGTGCTCTCTCTCTCTCTCTCAATCTCTCTCTCAAATAAAATTTTAAAAAAGGAATTAGTATTTTGAAAATGGATTTATTACTAAAATGGGTCTACCGATTCAATGTAATCTCCATCAAGATACCCATGGCGATATCATCAAAACAGAAGCATTTCTACAGTGCATGTGAGTGTTCAAAAAATTTCAAATAGTCCAAACAATCCCGAGTCAAAGAACATGCTGGTGGTATCACAAGACCTGATTTCAAATTAGATCATCTAGTCATTTGAACAAAATCAACACCAACACACTGACAAATAAAACAGAATAAAGGTAATAAACCTACACCAGCTACAAACATCTGATTTCTACCATGTTGCCACAGTGGGAAGAGAGTTTTCAACCAATGATGATACAAAATTGGACATCCATATGGAGTAGAAAAACAAAAATCAGTTGGAAATACACCAAGAAATTATTACATTAGCTGAGATTTCAAACTAGAGAAAAATACAGGCAAAGATACCTATTCACAGACAATGACTTTTTGAATCACATTACAGTCTCCCAGGACATAATAGAAAAAGTTGACAAATGATATTGCATCAAATTCAAAAGCATCTATTCAATAATGGAAACAAGATGGTAAAAATATGATGTCTACATAATGAGTGAAAATCTTTGCCAACTCTTTAAATGTAAGAGGATTATATCCAGAACACACAACAACTTAAAATATTAAATTTCACAGGAACAAATAATACAGTAAATAAATGTGCTGATGATTTGATAAAAGTTTCTCAAAAGGAGAAGTACAAATGGCCAGTAAGTACATGAAAGTTGTTCACTATCCTTATCTACAAAGAGGATGTAAATGAAAACTGTGGTGATACACCCTCTCATCCGTTCAGAACAGCTACTAACAAGAAAAAAAAAAAAAACAGTAACACATCCTGTTGAGAATGGAGAAAAGGAGTGTCACTCTGCACAGTTGATGGAAAAGTAAGTTAGTTCAATCATTGATGAAAAATCCTATGGATGCTTCTCCAAATATTAAAAATAGAATTGACATATAATCCAGCTAGTTATAAACCTGAATCAAAGCCAACATACCTTAATGACAGTTGCATACCCTATGTCTATTTATGGAGTCAGCCTTGGTGCCTTCTGATTGATAAATGGATAAAGAAAATGTACAATTATTATTGATAAATCAGTTACAAATAGTTTTAAAAAAATGGAAACTTTAGGAAAATGAACCCTGAGCGGTGAAATTTGAGGACCTACATTTATTGAGAGCTAAGGACATGTTTGAAGAGGGTTAATGCGTGTAAAACAATATGTTGAGGAGCTGGGCGTGGTGACGCACGCCTTTAATCCAGGCACTCGGGAGGCAGAGGTAGGTGAGTTCAAGACCACCCTAAGACTATATAGTTAATTCCAGGTCGGCCTGGGCCAGAGCGAGACCCTACCTCAAAAAAACAAAAAACAAACAAACAAACAAAAAAGTTGAAGTAATTGGAGTCTCAAGCTTCATTATCAAAAGAACATTGTGTGTGTGTGTGTGTGTGTGTGAGCTCAGAAACCCAACTGAGGCAGAAGATAGGAATGAGCTTGCCGGGTCTAGAGAAAGATACATTTCATAGGATATAAGGTTTTATTTATGTAGGCTCTATGGTTTAAGCAATCTTATTAATAAACTTTGTAGGACTTTGTGTAATCTTGATATAGTGTGTGTGTGTGTGTGTGTGTGTGTGTGTGTGTGTGTATTCTCTTGTGTTTCTGTGTATGGGCACAACAGGGTCTCTTGTCACTGCAAAAAAAAACACTGGACACTGGCAAAACTTTTTTTTTTTTTTTTTTGCATCTGGCTTTACATGTGTTCAGGGAAATTGAACTTGGGTCAGCATGCTTTGTAAGCAAGTGCTATAGCTTATAAGCCATCTCCTAAGATCCTTCAGCTGTTTTTCTATGCAGTTATTGAGATAACCTTGGTGAAGTTATTGGCTTTCCCTGAATTTTCTGTTTGCCAGCAACTCCTAAGAGAGGTGGCACGTTGGATACACCCTGAAAATACGACCTAGATAGCAGAAAAAAAAAAAAACAGAGATGGCTCTTTCTGTTTGTTTCCACTTTACAATCTTTAAAGTGATCTAGGCTCTGTTTTTTTTTTTTTTTATTATTCTCATAGCATATGCGACCCATCACATATAGAATTTTTTGTTGGATATACAAAGAGCTAAGTTTCCTAAGTTTTGTTTCTTGCATAGCCTTTGTTTATCCATGGTTCATCAGCTTGGACTAGATGTTACCCTCCGTGCCTCTACTCAATGCCATCTTACTTCATCTAGAATTTTATCTTTAATTTTCAATTTTCATACAATTTAAACATTACTCGAATGCTTTTTCAGAGTGTTACAATTACCTTCCCATTTCTAGGACAAACATGCCTCCAGAAACAGGTTATGGGAGGAGAGGAGAGGATTTATTTCAGGCTCACAAATTCCAAGGAAAGCTCCATCAGGGTGGAAGAAGCTGGCGTTCTTAATACATTTGCAGCAGAGAGAGAAATGCATAAGATACCAGCAAGCAGAGAGCTGACTGTCAACACACCAGGGATTAATTCCACCCCCAAAGTCTCTCCTTGGTGGCATACTTCCTCCAGTTTTCAACCTCCTAAAGACTCCTCTAGGTGGGGACTAAATAAGAAATTTAATCACGACACCTGAGGCTATGGGAATACTATATTCAAACCACCCCACAGTGGAGTTTTAGATAAAAATCTTGAAATTATATCAGCCTAGGTCATGGTAAGATATAAAAATCAAACAAGTGTACAACAGGCACAAAGATGAATGAAAAGACACAAGAATTATGCTGTACTCCAGTTTTCCCATCGAGCATGGCTTCCTACTACATGTTGTTCAGATTTTAAGGACTGCTTTGGAATTAAAACATTTGCATGAGTAAAACTCAACATTTTGATTTGCATGAACATTTTGAAGGGACATGAGCAGGAGGAGATGAAGGGGGATTTATTTATATACACACAGACTGGCATCTGAAGGTAATTTTTCAAGCTAAGTTTCACCCTTTTTCTTATGGAAAAGTACACATCTGACTTGGAGTTTTATTTGCTATGATAAAATTAAAGACTAGCATTGGGTCATATACCAAAAATTAAACATAAATCAAAATATTTCCTTTCTTAAATAATCAAATTTATAACTATGACTTCTGATTTCAGATGTTCTTCATTTATTTAGTGATAGCTTTCTAAATTGGAGTCAGCTAGCCACTGCAGCCCAGTGCACTCATTATCTCAAATTACCACATTAAAGGTCTATTTGATAAGCTATCTTTTAAATCAATGAGATCATTACAAAAATATAAATACCACTGCATGCTTGTATTTTAGCTGATTTACTGATATCACTCTACAGTGGCTTAGTAATCTGATGCAGCCATTCTTATGCCACTGTGTTGAATATTAAGGATCATATAAATAATTAAATATCTGGAGACCTCTATTTTTTTTGAAATTCAGTAGGTTGAACAGCATTATAATATTTATTTACTTATGTCTTCTTCATTTATTCAGACAATATTAATAAAATATCCTCCTTATGAAAAGACACTTCTAGTCATTTTGTCAACATTCAGTAACAAATATGCTCACTTCATGAAGCTTACCTTATAGCATTCACAGTTCCATGATAAACAGGATCATTAAGCAGATGAAATGAAACTACAGGATGCAATACTGTGATCTATAAAATGAGACAAGATAAAAGAAGAGCCCTGACTCAGAGGCTTGTGCCACAAACATTTCAGTCATATAGTATGCTATTATTTATTTCTTATCAGAAATTCAAATCATGCATGTCAAGGACCCAGGCAGTAGACCTAGAACCAATACTGATTCCAGATCCATTGAAACTTAGATAATAGTGTGTGCTTATTGTTACCAGATTGGGCGCCATTGTTAATGTATCACTGGGTAACAAATATGAGGACAATTTGGGAGTGCACGTTAAAAGACAGCTAAGCTGGCTTTGGGAGAAAGCGGGGGAATACTGCGAATAAGACTAGTATGTATATTTATTCATTGATGAAAATACTTGGGAAAATGAGAATGAATACAAAGGTGTAAACACCTTGCCTTTCCAAAACTGTAATGTTTATTAGGTCTAAAAGATATCATGCTTCTTCTATTCCCTAATCGGTTTATCCATAATAAATTTTACAACTAGTAAGAGACAAGCATGGACACACTTAAGAAGAAAGGTCATCATAACGGATAGAAAATTTCTGTGTTGTGTATCACTTCATATATCAGGAAATCAAAAAACATCTTTTCCCTGTGTGGACTGGGCGGGTCTTTACCGTTTCCCCGGTAGTCTGAAGTCTGGAGCGAGGGAGGGAGGGAGGAGTTGGGGAGGAAGCAGGGTCCATCCTGGAGCACCAGGTGAGTGTGACGACATGAAGGGCAATGAACATCCGGGAGAATGTCTGATGGACAGAACTCGTTTATTCAAAAGGGAAGTAGGTTTATAAACACTTGGGGAAGGTTGAGATGACACCTACAGCCTATTATGGTGATCAGATGTATAGATTATGGGTTGCTACCTAAGTGGCAGAAGAACTAGTAACTTCAAAGCTTGTGGGGGAGGAGCTGAGAGATAGCTACTGTGACTTCAGAGCCCTGGGGGGAGGAGCTGCAAAAGAGATGGTGGAAGGCTGTGACTTCAAAGCTGTGGGGGTGAGAGAGATGGCGGGAAGGCTCCAAGACTTCAGCCACATAAGTAAGGGTCTCTTCAGCAGCTAGCCACAAGGTCAGGAACTGGGGGGGGGGGTGCAAAGTCTGACTTATGGAATGGTCAGGGCCTTTTGGGATCCAGGGGGAGGGCCTCGTCAGTTCTGTCCACTCTGGGCCATGACAGTACACACTACAACCTACAACATAGGGAAGGTCAGGCACTGTCTACAGGGCCTCCTGACGATAGGGCCAGCTGCAACCCCACTGCCCAGCATCCCTGGCCATGTCCAACAGTTCAGGCCAGCCTCCTCGCCATCCCAGCCCGTTTTTAGCAATGCACAACAGGACTGCTAATGTTGTGTCTTGTATTTCAGTTCTTATAGGCTTAATTATTATTGTGACTATGACATTCTTTCTGGATAATCCCAGTCAGACTCAATCTTTGGATAGGGCAGGAGGATGGGAAGAGTGGTGTGGAAGGCTGTCTTCTGGACACAGCATGGCTGAAACATTCATGAGCTCAAAATTTGTACGAGAATGAGTCCATCAAAAGTCTATTATGAATGGGAAAGGGATTATAAGACCTCAAATTTCCTAGCTTAGCTATTGTCAGGTTCATGCCTGCTGGTATCCAGGGAGGAGTCATATTCATCATTGTTGTAGCCACTGATAAGTTTCCTATATACCGGAAAATAGCCTTATACCCGTGATCATGAAGGCAACCCTAAATCAACTCAGAGATTAAAAGAAAAAGACATAAAGCTTTGAGGGTATTAGTTGCAAAAGGAAGAGATTTAGTGGAAGACAGTGTAATGGAGTGGCTCCGATATGACAATAATGTAACATGTGCATGTCTGAAATTTGAAAAAAATAAATAAAACCTTCATTTGATCTGTTTAGTCCTTTGGCTGGTATGCAAGCATTTTGGCTTTAAATCTGCTTCTCCTACATTCAACCTCAAAGCTCTTGCAATATCTTTAATTTCTCTCTGCTTCAGTGGGCACAGGAACTGACATTTTTTATAGATTGTAGATTCCAGTAAAACTATATTGTGCACTTGTTTCTCGAGTGCCTGAGAGTTGAGTACAAAATGCTAATTCTTTCTCACTTTGCTCTATTTTTTGTTGGGTCTGGGCTCTGATCTTTGATGTCACCTGCAATCTGGCCATCATTCATACCCACCACTGTAATGTCCTACTAAAGACACAGTCATTTATTCCTCTTCCAAAATAAAAGCTTCTCGGTGCTTAGTGGTTTTGTATTTAGTTTATTTAGTTATCAGGTTAAGTGCACCTTTCATTTGAAAGGTATTGCTCTTGGACTTCTGTTCATTGTATTTTACTAGCCCTCACCATGTTGTTTCGCCCTTCCTTTTCTGACACTCTACTGGTAACATTGAGGCAAATCTATCATGCACACAGTGTCATAAAGAGTGTCCTATATGACCATTAGTAGATAAGAGTTCTGTGGGGGCCTGGGGAGTTGGCTCAGTGGTTAAAGGTGCTTGCTTACAAAGCCTGCTAGCCTGGGTTCAATTCCCCAGTACCCATATGAAGCTGGAGGTACAAATTGTTTGCAGCAGCAAGAAGTTTTGGCATGCTTGTTCTCATTCATTCTCTCTCTCTCCTTCTCTTAAATAAATAAATAAAATACTTTAAAAAAAAAAGAGTTCTGTGGGATTGAGGAATGCAATGATATATTTTTAGCCATGTGCAGATATTTCCTACTTTCTCATTATAGAGCAATGAGAAAATAACTAGAGAAAAGCATGAAGTCATTTTTGGAGATATTCTGAAAACAAGGAGAATAAGTCAAACAGAATACATGTCAGGCCTAATGGCCAGGGTCATTAGTGCTTAAATGGATGCTCTCTTGACCATTTTTATAGGAAGGCAGTGGAAAGACCTAGCCAAGCCAGACTCCAACAGTAACCATGGGGATTTCATCCTGCATCATTAAGGAAGCACAGCATACATCCACGCAAGCTCAAGGGGCCAGAAAACAAGAGCAATCTGACACAGTGCAAGTTTGACTTCAGTTCTGTCCTTCCAGACATGGCCTCTAGGGTGTGAGGAAGATGGGCAGCACCCCAGCTGTGACAGGATCTTGCAAACCTCACCGTTTACCAGGCTTAATGGCTGCATACACTCAGACAGGAAAAGCAATTCCTCTTCTGGTCAGCCAGTGTTCAAGCAATCAGAAAAAATGAGTTCGCCCTCCCCTAATGGGGAACAAGAAAAGTAAAGACGATTACACAGAACGCTCCATGGGGGAAAATAAAGCAGGAATAAAGGAGAAAGGTTTAGAGCAGGTGTTAAATTTTAGGAAAATCCTCACAGAGTTTGTGCTTTTATCCAAAGGATGGGGAGGGAGGAAGCTAAATGGGTTTTTGGAGAACCATGTTCTAGAGAGGAAATATAAGGACTATAATGCTGGGATGTGCCTGCAATGCTTTGAGAATAAGGGCGCCATTGTCTCTGGTCCAAGTGAAACCAGGACTAGAGATGAATAGAAAGAACAACAAAAAAAAAGAAAAAAAAAAAAAAAAAAAAAAGAAAACCTAAACTGTAACTCCTCCAGGACTTCCTATTCCTGTAACCGAAGAGTGGTTTCGTTCTCTATTTAATCCAATAATTTATTTATAATTATTAGGGATCTTTTTAGGGTTCCCAGATTAATAATAGCTTCTGTATATCTTATGTATATTGATAATTTAAAATTAACTCATACTTCACTTCATCAAAAAGCTATTCTCTTTGTTATGCAGTCTTCACCGATTTCACCCTTATCATTGTCTAAAATTAGCAAAGCTTTTGCTATAGAAAAAATTATAATGAATTTTTAATCTCTTTCATCCATTCATACATTCATTTATTAATTTTGAGTTGAAATATTTCTTTGTAACTTGAGTTGGCCTAGAATTTATGGTGCTACCCAGGCTGGCCTTGACTTTATGATTCTTCTGCCACTTCTTCACAAGTGTTTTGATTATAGAAATATACCCATTACTCAGTAGTTAATGCATTTTAAGTTGACTTTTAATTATTATTTTTTATGTTCTGGTGCTAGAATGTGTGTATGTATGTTCATATATGTGTAGGCACATTTGTGTGTGTATGTGTGACTGTGCAAGTATGTGTGTGTGTGAGATATAGAGAGAAGGCCAAAGGTGGATGTTGGGTATATTCCTCAGTCACTTTTGCCTTATTTATTGAGACAAGGTCACTCACAGAGGACAGTGCTCATTGACTTCACTATTCTAGCAAGATATCTGCAGGGGCCTGTCTGACTCCCCTTCGGTGCCCTGGGATCACAGAAGTGCCACGCTATAGAAAGCATGTGGCCATTTTGCATGCCATGCATTAACGTGTGCACAAGAGTCTGTCCACAGTTAGTTCCTCATGTACTTTCAGCAAGCATTGTAACAACCCAGCCATCTCTATGCCCTTTAAACTGCCTCTTTTTGGTTGTTTTATTTTAGCATTAATAGTGTGTGCAATGGATGAGCGTTTAATAATTTACCATGTTACTTACCCCCATAAGAAGTGGTCAGCCTTTAACTCATGACCTGTTGAAGCCAGGTCTTTAAGTCATTCTAAGCTCTTCAATAGTTGTTTACTTAATCCTGCCGACCTTAGCTGTAGCCATGATATACACTGGTTTGGGGAAGAATTAAGGTGAAGATTGGACTGTCTCCAGTGAATTATTCTCTGTCACAGGATGAATCCTGAGGGGCTGGCTGCAGGAACATGCATGACAGCTGGGCTATCAAGCTGCATTTTGAAAGGAGGTTTGGATATCTTCTCTTGCTGTCATTGCATTATGGATACAAGGGCACAGCACACTCTTTATACACGTGTATTCTTAGACCTCTGACTCCAGTATTAGTGCAGCCTTTCTGCTCTGAGGCTCCTAGGCCAATCAACTGAGCATATTATGTAGAAGTTTATTTCCTAATTTTTGCTTAATTTTATTTTTAATATATTTTTGATGTGTGTGTGTATGTATGTTTGTCCTTTTTTAAAATATTTTATTTATTTGTATATGTGTATGTCCAGATGTTTGTCTTTAAGTGGGTCCATGAGCATGGGGTCCTTAGGGTGTGTATATGTATGTTTGTCTTTGTGTGGATGTGTGTGTGTGTGTGTGTGTGTGTGTGTGTGTGTGGGTGTGTAGGCCAGAGGTCAACATCAGGTGCCTTACTTAGTCTAGCTTGCTTTCCACTTTTTTCACTGAGAAAAGGTCCCTTGCTCCATGTAGAGGTCACTGACTCAGTTAGACTAGTGATTTCTAGAACTCTAGGAATTTCCATCTCCACAGCTCCAGGGCTGGTTTTACGTGTTATCACATTCTGTAGATTTTCTTTCTTAGCTGCCTGGCTAGAGGAGGTGTCACTGAGGGGAGTCCAGCCCTAAAATGTCACTGGGAGTGAAACTGAATTCTATCCCAAAGGTATTTCTTTCTTTCCTGGTAATGCTCTTGAGGCCATGAGTTGTTAATTCCAAGGAAGTTCAACTGGTGCTCTGTGTTGGTTGTACTCTGCACATAACGTCAGAAAATGTGTCAAATCAAAGTTTACCCTATGCCCCTCTGTAAAAGCTTTATGGTTGCATTCTCATGCGGGGGTCAGTACTGCAGACAGTCGGCAGTGGGCAGTGGAGAATGACTGACTAAGATGTCTTGGGCCATTTCCTTCAGTAACACAGGTGCACTTGTTCTTCCTCAATATTTAACTATCTGTATGGATCCCAGCATCCCCAGCATCTTGAGTGGGTACTGGGGAACTGAATTCAGGTTCCTGTGCTTGCTAATAGCATGGACTTTACTCACTGGACCATCTCCCCAGCCCCTTAGCCTACATTTTTAAAAGACATGGTGTGTGAACAATCAACAACACACGGCTGTGCACTCTGCTCACTAGGAACAGTCCCCCCTCCTCTCACTATGTCTAGATCTAATACAGCAATCCATTCTTTCCCAGCATACTGCGATAAATTTCCGTCCACCAGGCCTACGCTGTTAGTTTCCATGTTTGCTGGATCCAGGGCAAGTTCCATGGAGGTGGGAAGTGTGAATTGAGGGAGCACTTCTGTGTTCCAAGTACGTGATTAGCCACTGACTTTACTCACTTGATGTATGTCCTTCAGTTTTCTCCTCTCTTATCTCCAGAGTGCCATTCGATGATAGGTGGCTGCTTTGTGGGCCTAAATTGATGTCTTGTTGGATCTGACGCAGGGTAAAGTCTGCAGCTCAGAGTGCAATTACTTGACAGTCCCTCATCACTGTCTCTGTTCCTACTGGGTCTGCTAGTATGGAAGGAACCACTTGTGAAAAATAAGTTTTTAACAATATTTTTAGTATCGATGTCTATTTTTGGCATCAGAATTATATTGACTTGAAACTAAATTCATCCCTTTGCATTTTCTAAAGGCCCATATGGCATCTAGATCTGCCCAAAGTCTACATTGGTGACTTGGTCAGGATTAAAGCTACAGGGCACATAGTCTAAGATGTGTGGTAGCTTCAAATGCAGGTCCCTCCCTCGGTCTTAGGTCCACTTGGGCTGAAAGCCTTGCAGTTTATACAATAAATGTGATGTGTGATATAGTAAGTGTGTGGTATGAGTATAAGAAATGTGTGCGGTGTGTGTTTGTGTGTGTATGTGTTGTACTAAGTATGTGGTATGGGTATGGTGTGTGTGTGTGTGTGTTGTAGTACGTTGTAGTAAGTACATAGAATGGGTAGGTTGGGGATTTGTGTATATGTGTGGTGTGTGATGTACTAAGTCTGTAGTGTGGGTGGGTGTGATGTTGTAAGTATGTGGTATGGATATGGTGTGTGTGTGTGTATGTGTGTGTGTGATATAATGAGTTTATAGTATGGGTATGGTGTGTGTGTGTGTGATATTGTAAGTGTGTGGTATGGCTATGGTGTGCATGTATGTGTGTGTGTGTGGGTGTGTGTGTGATATTGTAAGTGTGTGGTATGGCTATGGTGTGCGTGTATGTGTGTGTGTGTGTGTGTATGTGATGTAATGAGTACTAGTATGGTATGTGTGCGTATTTGTGACACAGTAAGTATATAGTATGGGTAAAGTTGTGGATATGTGTGGTATGTGTGGCATATGCACACGTGTACCCATTACATTCACCTGAGGTGGGGTATCTCACCTGGTGGTCAGGTAGTCCACTCTGTCACCCTGCTGTCAATTCTTACTTGAGCCATAGTCTTTTACTGATATTGAGTTTTCCATTATATTTTATTTTTCAGTGAGCCCCAGAATTTTGTGGTCGCTGCCTCCCTATACTACTGGGATAACAAAGGCATGTGACTAGGTGCTTATGTGGGCCTGGGAATCAAACACGACCTCTTGGGCCTCACCAGGCCCTCGTCCTTGCACATGAACTATTCTTAATCACTGAGCCATCTCCTCACCGCCCTTTTAGTTGCATATGTAATCTTTAAAGTTTTCACTCAAATACCATTATATCATTCCTTGTTTTTAAAATGTATTTGAAAGAGGGAGAGAGAGAAAGAGAGAGAGAAAGAAAGAATGGGCATGCCAAGTCTCTAGCCACTGGAACCTTCAGACACATGTGCCACCTTGTGCATCTGGCTTACGTGGGTCTTGGGGAATTGATTCTGTATACTTTGGCTTTGCAGGCAAGCACTTTAACCATCTTAGGTAAGTGCTAAGCCATCTCTCCAGCCTCATTCCTCTTTCTTTAATATTCTTTTATTTTAATTTATTTATCAGAGAGAGAGAAAGAGGCAGATACATAGAGAGAGAATGGGTATGTCAGGGCCTCCAGCCACTTCAAACAAACTCCAGAGACATGTACCCTCTTGTGTATCTGGCTTACATGGGTCCTGGAGAATTGAACTGGAGTCCTTAGGCTTTGCAGGCAATAGCCTTAACTGCTAAGCCATTTCCCCAGACCTCATTCCTCTTTGTTAATGATAAAATATGTTGTGCATAACTAGTCCTATTTATTTAAGGAATTAGCTCAAAATATCTCAAAATGTTCACATTCTTACAATTCAAAACTTTATCATTCTGTTTGTTAGGCTTCCTAGCAGTCTAAGGCTATGCTGTTTTATATAATACATATATGATCATGGAACTTTCAAAGTATATAATGATAGATGAAAGGATTTAGAATAACCATGGATATAAGACAGTGAGCATTGTATTTGTTATTTCCTTTCCTTATAATAGTTCAATGTATTCAAAATTTTCTTCTGATATAGATAGTAGCTAAATTACCTCTTAGTTCCATTTTCTTGTATTCACATCATTTCCTCAAGTCCATGTGGCTTTTTGAGGGTCTAAATGAGCAAATTCAACAGAGATAGCAGGAAAACTGCCAACTCTGTGTCTTTTAAACTTTAACAGTGGTGCTGAACTGTGTTTCATTACAAATTGCTTGCCTCTACCCTGTTCACTGTATCCACATTATGGAACCAGTTTGTCAACAGATGAAGGGATGAAGACAATGTGGTACATGTACACAGTGGAGTTTTGTTCCGACACGGAACAAATGCATGTCCTTTACAGGAAAACAGACAGAACTAGAGATCACCACATTAAGTAAAATAAACCCCACCCATAAATTAAGCAACACCTGTGAATAGGAGGTATTTCAAAGTGTATTCACATTGACAAGGAGCACATGAAAGGCACTCAACCTCATTTGTGTCACTCTAAATAAAAATTATAACCCTAAGGGATTGGGAACTCAGTGGCTAAAGACACTTGTTTTCAAAGCCTGCTACCTTGGGTTCCAAGCCACCTGCATAAGCCAGACCTAAAGGGTAGAACACACAAGCATCTGGCATACCTTTTCGGGGGCAAGAGGCCTTGGTGCACACACACACACACACACACACACACACACACACAATTACATAAACAATAATTAAAAAGTATAGGGGCCTGGAGAGATGGCTTAGTGGTTAAGCACTTGCCTGTGAAGCCTAAGAACCCCTGTTCAAGGCTCAATTCCCCAGGAGCCACGTTAGCCAGATGCGCAAGGTGGCACATGCATCTGGAGTTCATTTGCAATGGCTGGAGGCTCTGGTGCACTCATTCTCTATCTATTTCCTCTTTGTCTCTCTTTCACTCTCAAATAAACAGATAAAAACAAAACAAAACAAAAAGTGTAACTCTAAATATATACAACAACATTTTACAAACTTTTATAACATTTTAATTTTTATTATTATTATTTTTATTTTTTTTTTTTTGGTTTCTTGAGGGAGGGTCTCATATAGCTCAAGCTGACCTGAAAGTTGCTATGTATTTTCAAGGTGGCCTTGAACTCATGGCAATCCTCCTACCTCTGCCTCCTGAGTGCTGGGATTAAAGGCATGTGCCATCACGCCCGGTTCTAAGTTTTATTTTTATTTATTTATTCAGAGAAAGAGTGAGAGAGAAAGATGAGAGAGAGAGAGAGAATGGGCACACCAGAGTTTCTAGACACTGCAAATAAACTCCAGATTCATGCACCACCATGTGCATCTGGCCTCCATTGGTTCTGGAGAATCTTACTGGGTCCGTCAGCTTCACAGGCAATGCCTTAACCGCTAAGCTGTCTCTTGAGCCCACATTCTGCATTCTTGCCATGATGACTAAATCCAAGATATGCCCAAAGCTAAGTATTTGCATAGAAGTAGAGAAAGGAGAATGCAAATAAAGTAGTGATCAGAGTGTGATTAGTGTGTGTATATATGTATGTATGTATGTATGTATGTATGTATGTATGCATGTATGTATGTACATGAATTATCTCAATATACAGGAAAAGAGGGCTACAAGAGAGGTAGGACCGTGATAGAGTAATGAAAGTTAAATATGGTCACACTACATGGTACCTTTGAACAAAAATGACATGACTCTCATTGTGCACAATGAATGCACAGTAATAAACATAAGGAAAAATGATTGATTGTGTATGTCCACAGGCCCATGAACCTGATGCCGGATGGAGTTTAAGCCAGGACTTCATCATTTAACTTCCACAATGGATTGGGTTGTAATTTTGAGTAACCCTTTGTCAGAGTCAACTGATCATATCCTGCAGAAGCTCTGGGAAATACAGGAGAGCACTGATAGTTCATTGTGTACTTATTCTTAAATGCATTACAGGGTCTCTTTTTGGTGATAAATTTTTATGTGAAGGAAGGATCTTTATGTATATAATTCTTGATACCTACATAATAAAGGAGCTAATGATTTTCTAATTCAGTAGCTAATAGCCTTTGTAGGTTTACTCTCACTGCAGACAGCTCTGTCTCACCTCTAGTAACAACCTTTGTCACACATCTGAGCATCGTAGCACCCTGGGTACCACTTTGGTCTCTGAGTTCATCTAAGATGCTCTGCATGGACGAGGGTTTCCTGGGCTCTTGTCATGTTGTCAGTTTCACTTCTGCACTTTGGGAATGTATCAGATAGCTTCAGGTTCGCTGAGATGAAGTTCCAGACCAGGCATGGTTATGGAGGAAGGGATTTATTGAAGCTTACAGATCCAGGGGAAGTTCCATAATGGCAGAAGAAGCTGGCCTGCCTTTACAGGACCGAACACAGAAAAGCGAAACCACAAGCCAAAAGCCACACAGCCACAGCACAGCACACCTCAGGAACTCCAACTAGGCACACTTTCCATATCTTTAGATTGAAATCCTAAACCCACCATCACACCTTAATATCCACCCAGAGACACTGCCTCCAGCCAGGTGGCTGCAAATGCAACCTATAAACTAATAAAACACTGAATATATTGGGGGCCATCTATTCAAACTACCACAGGGAATATTCTGCTTCTTCTGTTTCAGTACCTTCTCCTCATGTGTACTGTGCAGTCTCCACTTTCAAACTGTAATTGGGCCATTCTTTCCCAAGAGCATTTTGGGTCTTAGCCCAGAAGTCCCTGGCAAAATGGTTTAATCCAGAACCTTGCTTGAAAAATCCTTAAGTCATTAATATTTACATGCAATAATCTCAAAATATACATATACAGATGTCTATTTATTATTTGCCAATTATATTATATTTATTTAAAACATTTTAATGGCAAGTATCATAATCCCTCCTTGCTGCTCAGGCCCTAGCCAAACTTTATTTTCCTCATTATTAGGGAATTTTTTTTTATTAGAAACCATTAAGAGCAAGCTCCCCATTTGTGCTTGAAGATGTATCATTTCTTTCTGTTTAACTGGCAGTGTTAATCTTTGTTACTGAAGGATGCTAGACAGAAGTTGCTGTCCAGCCCATGGTTTTGATGTGGTTCCTCCCTTCATGATCTGCAAGTGTGGGTGCTAGAAGCATACACATCAACGTAGTGGTTGGCCTCAAACCAGCTTCACTTACCAATCCTATACAATGGTTTCTGATTTTCCAGCCTCAGCCTGGTGGTATACTGGCAGCACAAATCCTGATCATGGGGCTCCATCTGCAGCTCCTAACCCACTCCAGCAAGAGAAAATCCAGCCCACCACATTTACAATCTTGCTGGTGTCAGTCCACTTGTCAAGCTATAACTGCAGACCCACTCTGGGCTGGTTAGTCAGTACTGTCTCCAGCAAGCAATGACAATCACCTTAGCTTCTCTAGGAAGACTGCAAAATGAATCTTGGGGAAGAGGCTCCTGTCCCTAGTTTATTCCTTCACTGGGTATGTTGACTGCACCCTAGGATATTCGGCAAGAATCTCTTGTTCTGAATTGACATATCATATCTTAGTTCTCACTGGATTTCAATGCAAGAAATGAATGCTGACGATCCCAAGAAATGCATCCTGAAAGATGGGTATTTGGCCTAAGTCCATTCTGGGTCATATGGACTGTTTGGAAGTGGACATTACTGAACCATATGTACATATTCAACTTCAGGATATGTCTTTAATGTGAGGACACAAACCACAATCTGATCTGCAATTTATGATTTCTCACCACTCTTCCTTCTTGCGCTTCTTAGATTTTGTGTGGCATCTTGGCTTTACTCATCCTGGTAAAATTGTTGTTGCATCTATTTGGTATTTCAGGTTTATTTACTTTTTTAATTTTTATTTATTTAGTTAGTTTTTTGAGTTAGGGTCTCACTCTAGCCCAAGCTGACCTGGAATTCACTATGTAGTCTCAGGGTGGCCTCAAACTCACAATGATCTTCCTCCTTCTGCCTCCTGAGTGCTGGGATTAAAGGTGCACGCCCCCATGCCCCCAGCCAGGTTTATTTACATTAACACTTTTGTAATTTCTATTGTGCTCATTGGTAATGTGTATATCTTTTTAAATATTTCCCATTCAACTGCTTTAACTACCTATTTCCATTGTCTTCTCTGGTCTTTTTGTGATTGGATTGTAGGACTTAATGCATTCTATAAACTGGGGATCTGTGTTGCAATTGCTTTTTTCCCAGTATGTGGAGAAAGAATTTAGAATAATATGAAAACTCAGATACAAAGAATGAAGTGAAACTTAACCTTAAAAAACGGGGGCTGGAGTGATGGCTTAGCAGTTAAGGCACTTGCCACACGACCCAAGTTCAATTACCCAGGATCCACATAGGCCAGATACACAAGGTGGTACATATATCTGGAGTTCATTTGCAGTGGCAAGAAACCCTGATGTTCTCTCTCTGTCTCTCTCTATCTCTCTCTCTCTCAAATAAATAAAATATTTTTTAAAAGATTGATTCTGACCTGTAACTTGAAGTGCCAGAAATAGGTGCTATCCACAGTGAACTTTTTATCTGAGAGACCTACAAGATCCCAAAACAAGACAGGCTTCTGTTAAAGCACTTGATTACCTGCCTGAGGCAAAAGGTAAAACCCTATTGCTGAAGACACCACATGCTGCTGACACAGAACATGAAGAGAATCCAGAAGAGAGGCAGCCCCAGACAAGCCATGCAGTGCTGGAAAGCACTATATGAGCTACTGAGGAAAGAGGCCAACAGCAGTGCAGGTAAGAAGGGGTATACGCTACTCAGAAGCCACCAGCCTGTGCTTCTCTTACCAGTGCAGTGTTGGCACACAGCCTTGGTGCATAACCAATGCCTTTCTGATTGGCCAAGAGATGTGCTCAGTGGAAAGGAGCCCATATCTGTCAGAATTCTATGGAGACAAAGATTATGCACTCCAATGTCAAGCTCCCACTAGTTTTCAGCTAAAAAGGGGCTACATCCATCAAAATCTGCCAAAATTAATAATGCTTATCCAATTTAACCTGGGCTGACTTCACTGTCTGTTGGAGAATCTGTTTATCTTTTTGAGAAGGTGGTGAGACCTGAGGAGATAAACCACCTGTCGCACCTCAGTCAAGGCCCAGGCAAAACCACATGGGAAGTGGAGAGATGAATAAAGGTGCTGCTTCCATGGGGAGCCTGACAAGAAGCACCAAGGTGAAGGAGAAAGACACTGAGGATACTCAACACATAACAACAAAGAAATCCAGAGGCTCCTAAGAGCTCATCGCTGAAGTAGACTTAAAACATACCCACCCCAGCTCAGGGAATTTTGAGGAAGAGGGGGCAGAAAGATTGTAAAAGTCACACTGAAGAGGACCCCCCCCCCTGGAGAATTGGGGCAGGGAGGAGGGAAAAGACAGTACCAACACATGATGTTTCCATACAAAGTATTTCTTAATTAAAAATAAATGAACAAATAAATAGGAAAAGGTTTTACAATACCTGTGTGGGAGGGAGTGATTATGCAAAACAGACAAAATCCATTTTCACAAATCAAGTGATGATGAAATAAAAAAATAAAACAAACTGAATTCATAAGACAGGCCACATTCAATTATAAATTAGAAGAAATGATTAATTTACATGTGTTCATTGTTTGGAAACCTACAACATGCATAAATATAAACTCTCCCCAAACTTACCTTCAGAATCAATGAAGTACCAATCAAAATATCAGCAGGTCTATTTTGGAAACTGAGAATCTAATTCCAAAATTCCTATGGGAACATGACAATCTTGATGTGCTTGCTCTGTCAGAACTGAAGACATTTTGAAGTATTGCTAATTTATACACTGTGAGTTTGGCATGAGTGTTTCCAAATAAAGTGAGGAAAACAACAGAATTCAGTAACTGAGCCAGGACCCTACTAGTCAGAACAGCTTGCCTGATGCCTAGAAATAATTGATTGGCAATTCTGTGACCTCTGTTTATACAAAAATATTTTCTCTCCAAACTTCTTCCAAATTCTGCTGTTGTGTTGGCATCTTATATCACTGCCTCTTCAATTCTGTGATTTTCTGTAAATAGTATTCATTTAGGGATGTTTTGAATAGTTCCTTGCATGTGTCTGAGTCACAGCAAGGAGTTGTCTTTGAAGTCTACTCTAATATTTATCCTTACAGGGGTTTTCATGTACTTTATTTCTTAAAATTGCTTCAAGATGGAATCTAACATGTCCAAAACAAAATATATTATTTCTATGCCCTTGTAAGTAAATTAATTCATTTTTTTCCAAGTTACAACTATGATAGCTTGTCAAAAATTAAATTTAGTGTCTATTGTTGAGTGTCATAATTGTGGTGCTTGGGAGAAAAGGAGGCCATTTCATTTGATTAGCATCACTCTTTATATAAAGCATGGCATTGTGACAGACTTGTGTGTTTTCAAAGAAGGCATATTTAACTTCCAGCTGCTAGCTTTATAGAGGATATTATTGTCCATTCAAAGAACACAGCCAGAGCTACTGTTAAAAACATGCTTGCTTCTGAAGACATTGTTCAGCTCTGAGCTTACTTGAAAAGATCAGACCCATTTTAGATAGTATTCTCAAAAGGAAAAAAAAAATGAAAATTTGGTGCAAGCACCATTTCCATACATGTCAAATTTGATCAAGTTTCCTTCTCTGTTGATTAATGTAATTAATCTTAAAATAGTTTCACATTTTTCTTATAATTAAAGACAATATATTGCTCAAATAATCTTAAATGCATGAATTTTCTTTTGAGTGTACTAGATTTTTTTCTGTCAATCTTTTCTTTTACTTATTCACATTAGTCTGAAATAATTGTGCTTGAAATTAATGAAGGTTATATTTTCAATTAATCTAGTATGAGAACTTAAAATGAGAGAAGAGCAACTGAAAA
This sequence comes from Orientallactaga sibirica, assembly GCA_036365145.1. Lineage (NCBI taxonomy): Eukaryota > Metazoa > Chordata > Mammalia > Rodentia > Dipodidae > Orientallactaga > Orientallactaga sibirica. Next base: position 35,228,376 of record JAEOAD010000019.1, read on the forward strand.
TTGCCTAAGAATAGTGAAGAGAATTTTGGCTAATGCTAAAATATATTTTATTGATTTTATTGATGAATTCTTCATTTTTATTTTCATGCAAATATTTTGTATTGGATTAAGAGAGTTTGTGACAGGAAGTGTTATTGACAAACTTCCCTTCTAACAGCTTTAGTCAGATTGTCCTTCATCAGCTACAAGTTGAGATACCATTTTTCTTAGGGTCCTGACAAAAGGAGAAACTGAAAAAGCTAGAGATCTGTGAAATTCTGCTTTTCCAAGGTGGATTGCAGTCAGTATCTAGTTAAAGTACTCATCAAAGCTCACAGAAATTTCTGTACAGTATGAGGAAGCCTCAGTTGACAATTCTGAAGATCCTCTTTAGTCTAGAATAGACTGGAGCCCATCTTCACCAGGATCTGGCAGATATCCTCCCTCCATCCTTGGGTTACTCCCCAGTAATCGTTATGAAGGCATATCTCCATCTTAGCATCCAGATTTTAGAGAATGCAAACTCTGCAAAAGGAATTTTTAAGAATATAGAATGGAATCTTATTACAAGTCAGAGGAGAATTGCATCAGAAACACAGACGAAAACCTGGAGAGTACCATGTTTTCATGAACGCAAAGGATTCTGTGAAGCCTCACAGGTACATTAATTCTACTCGTCCTCTGAGAACCCCGAAAACTTATCATATGTGAAGGAAGAAAATCCCCTAAGCACAAACATGATGAATTCCAGTTTTGAGTCAAACAGTGGCCATTATTATGGTAAGAGAAGCGTAGCCATTTCTAAAGTTAAGAAGAATGTTGTAGGGCTGGAGAAATAGCTTAGTGGTTAAGGTACTTGCCTCCAAAACCTAAGGACCTAGGTTCGACTCCCCAGAACCCATGTAAGCCAGATGCACAAGGTGGTGCATGCATCTGAAGGTTGTTTGCCATGGCAGGAGGCCCTAGCATGACCATTCTCTCTCTCTTAAATAAATAAGTAGATAAATAAAATATTAAAAAAGAAGAATGTTGTAGATGGCTTCATTGAACATATACTCATTAGGAGGAATACCAGTTATATATTCTTTTTATTATTATTATTTATATATTCTTCTCAGTGGAACACTGGCAATTCCAATACCATGTTTCAGACATTGCTGATGAATATCAGTTAGGAAGAATGCTAGCCAAATATTCAAATTATTAAAATAAAAATTCATATTTTTCTTTGTATTATAGAGCTTTTTAGATTTTTTTATTATATATTGTTGATTTTTATTGATTATGAACTTTACAGAATGAACAAATTGAATGTTCATATTTTCTGCCCCCATTCCACTGCGGGTCCTCCTCAGTGAAGTTATTGGTTTTCACAATGGGATCATAAATGTATCACATATATGTATATGTACAATTTATTATATATCATATATACATATGCTTTATTATATATCATATATACATATGCTTTATTATATATTATATATACATATAATTTTATTATATATTATATATACATATAATTTTATTATATATTATACATACATGTAATTTTATTATATATTATATATACATATAATTTTATTATATATTATATATACATATAATTTAACAAAATATTTTCATCTTGCATAATTTTTGTTCAGTCACAAGTGTAGATACACAACTAGTTTCAACTACACAAGAACCTTTTAATTTAAGAATTCTAATTTTAGGGGATGGAGACATGGTTTATTAGTTAAGATGCTTGCCTGCAAAGCCAAATAATCCAGATTCAACTCCCCAGTACCCACATGAGCCAGATGCGCAAGGTGGAGCATGCATCTGGATTTCATTTGCAGTGAGTGGAGGGGCTGGAACACCCATTCTCTCCCCCACCCGCTCTCTCTGTTTCTCTGTCTCTTGCTCGCTCTCAAATAAATAAATAAACTTAAATAAAAAATCTTTAATCTTACGGAAGCAAGTACAGACATCAAAATCTACTTCCACAGCATATATATATATATATATATATATATATGTGTGTGTGTGTGTGTGTGTGTGTGTACATATATATATATATAATATATATGTGTGTGTATATATATATATATATATATATATATATATAATTTGTACAAAAACATGTGTGATATAAACATTTTCATTTAATTGATCGGAATGAGATGAATGTAGGTACATGGTATGATTATGGTCTACAAGTGGGCTTATTTCCCCTTGTACATGTCCTTGTATTGTGAACTCTATTGTAAAGTGCAAAGACATCATACTATGGAAAAGAAACACCTTGCTGCTTTCCTACAGCATTGGAGTCTGGGAGAGATCATTTTCCACCATGCCATTTATTCATCTTCTGTGTGGCAGGCCTCTTTTGTGTATGGCTCTTTCTCAGTTTCATTTCTCCAGTGCTCATGATAGTTCTTGCCTCTTTCAAGGGGCTGTTCTGTAATACCATGTATGTGTATGGATCTTCTAAACAGTTCTTATGAATATTTTTTATATAATTCACTTTAGTGTTTGATTAATTGCAGCAAGCATCTTTGTACTGCATGTTTCATTATTGTTTTATGTTAAAGGCATTGAACAGATTACTTAAAATATTCTAACTTTCTTATGGGAAAAATTAATTTCATGTTTTAAATGTATCTCTAGCAGGGTAAGTTATGTCAACTACTTAACCTAACATAGTATATTTAAAATTTCATAACTTTTATTGAATTGAGTTGAGAGTAAATCCATTGTAGGTAATGCTGTTAGTGTTTTAGATTAATATAGCTGAACAAATGGAGGGAACCTTTCATGGATAGTGAACTTCATATGTATTTGTTTTCTATTAATAAAATTTGATGTGTGTAAGAATCGCTCCATTGAGGGATATGAAGATTCAATAAAAGACTAAAATAAAGCACATTATTTACTTGTGGCATTAGGGTTTAGTCAGAGCTCCATGTGAAAAAGAAAATCCATTGTTTCCTGTAACTATCATGAAATTTATTTTCTCTTTATCCTCTCTCTATCTAAATAGGAAGTCCAGCATTGCCTTTAATTTTTTTTTTTTGGTCAGAAGACTAGCATGCATAGGTGGTCTTATATGTCTTACAGGAAGGATGAACTTGAATGCTTACATGATACCTTTAGAGAATGTACTTATGATTACTTATGAATAATAATACATTTATGTTCTATTTCAGGAGTTTATAGATTCCCTGGGAGTAGGGTATGGCTCATCATTTGAACACTTGTCTAGCATCCTCAAGTTCTTGTGTTCAGCATGGAGTAGGGATGAACAGTCACTTAAGATGAGTGGTAGTTTTACAAAGTCAATCAACTACTAAGTATTGTTTTAAACTCTCTACATTACCTTATATGCATTCATTTTTATTGATTTTAGTAGCCATTTATATCATTTAATAATTAAAATAATTTTCACCTTAATTTGGTTAAACCTGTATGCCTATTTGTTCATTAAATAAATGTGATTGATATCTTCTTACACACCAAATATTGTTCTAAAATCTTAGAATATAGTCAGGGATAAAGGCCTAAAATATCTGTCTTCAAAGACTTTGTTATATTCTTGAACTTCTGAAATGTTGAAGATGCTTAGTTATAATTCGAGGAAATCTGATTGTCATAATTCTAGGTAATTTGAGCAATCTTTTTGCCACAGCATTCAACTCTTGTCAGTCAAAAATGCAAATCAGAGAATTCTAGACAAGATGGCATCTGCCTAACAATGCCTCACCTCACAGGGAAGGAAAGGCAAGGCATTTAGGGTTCAGTGGGGTTTCTAATGGTCTGCAGATTCTAGTAGACCTCCAGTGGGAGGGCGGACAAGAGCAAAGTAAGGAATCCACTGATTCCCATGCTTTCTGGTAACCCATCAGTCCCCCTGTCCCCTCAAGCAGCTGTCCAAGCCTCACTCCTAGCTGCAGGTTCCTCCTCCACTAACCACAGGCTTAGTGGAACCTGGCCAGCAGGTTAGCATTTGGCCCTCACTACCCTGACCTAGGCTTTCCCACCTCACCAGAGCTCCACATGAACCCCATCCCACTTGCCATGTCCCCCCACTGTCCCCCTCCTGTGTGCAGACCCAGGCCAACAGGCTAGTGTTCACTCAGCCCTGCTCTGACCTAGGCTCTCCCTCCCCTGTGGAGCTCCATGTGTAAAAGCCATCCCACTCACAGCACCCCCCTCCACCCCATGTGCAGACCCATGTCAAGGGTAAATTACAGCTTCCTTCTAAATTTAATAAGATTCCTTCACTGTGATGGGCAGACCACAGCACAAAAGGAAAAATAGGAAAACTCAAATGCAAGTAAATGCAACAAGATCACCTGGTCCCACAATGGATATCTCTAATCAAAACATAGAAGAGACAATAGGATCAGAACCCCAAAATGAAGACATGAGCAATGCAACCCTGGCCAAGAAAATAGCAGAACTTGCGGAAAGTCCACAAAGGGCCAATAATTAGATGAATGCAGTTCTCGATACATTAAACTTAGTAGAAAAGAACCAGGAAAGGCTCCCAAGACAGTTAAAGGACCTGAAAGAGAGCAAAAAAAGAGAGGACATCAATAACCAGCTAGCTAAGCTCAATGAAGACATAAATAAATGCAAGGATGAATTCCAAGAAGCATTAAGAAAATCCAAAAATGATGTGAAAAAGGAAGTTGAGACAGGGAAGGAAAGTATACATAAAAAAGCAATAAAAATATAAACCAAATTGAACAAGTCCAAAATTCTATAGGAGCTCTCAAGAACAGAGTCATCCATGTGAAGGATAGAAACTCAGAACTGGAAGACAAAACAGAAGAAACAGTTCATGAATAGAAAAGTTTCAATAAGTTCAAAAATTTTTGTGAACAGAACATGAAGGAACTGTGGGGATATCTGTAAACATCCCAACATTCAGATCATGGGGATTCCAGAAGGGAAGAAATTCAGACTGAAGGAATGACGAATTTATTCAACAAAATTATAGAAGAAAACTTTCCCACTCCCTAAAAGGAAAGTCCCATCAAGTTACAAGAAACTAATAGAACTCCAAAAGGACTGGACCAAAGGAGAAATTCTCCAAGACATATTATAATTAACACTCTAAATATTGATAACAAATTGAAAGTCCTAAAAGCAGCTAGGGAGAAACAATATATTACTTACAGAGATAACCCCATCAGAATTACTTCAATCTTTTCAATGGAAACACTGAAAGCCAGAAGGGCCTGGAATGGAACAATGCAAAGTCTAAGAACTTATGCCTTCCAACTCACACTACTCTACCCAGCAAAACTGTCCCTCATAATAGATAATGAAAGAAAAACTTTCCATGATAAAACTCAGCTTTACAACTATATGAACACAAAGCCAAACCTACAGAGAGTACTTCAGGGAATTCTTCACACAGAAGAATCAAACAACCAACCTCAAGTGCCTACAAGAAGCAGACCACAGTAACCAAACTCAAAGAAGGAAAAACAACTACAAAGTTCAAGAAAACATCAAACCATATAAACAACCACAACATGGCAGGAATTAAATCAAACCTCACAGTTATTACCCTGAACATTAATAGCCTTAATTCACCCATCAAGAGACATAAGCTAACAGAGTGAATAAGAAAATTAGACCCCCCCCCAATCTCTTGTCTTCAAGAAACCCACCTCACCACTAAAGACAGATACCTCTTCAGGCTAAAGGGGTGGAAAATGATATTCCAAGCAAATGGAAATAAGAAACAAACAGGTGTTGTTATACTAATATCAGATAAAATAGCCTTCAAACCAAAAGTAATCAAAAAAGACAAAGAAGGCCACTTCCTACTTATCAAGGGGACAATCCAACAAGAGGATATCACAGCCATCAATCTTTATGCATCAAACCCAGGTGCACCACAATTCATAAAATAAAACCTACTTGAAAACAAAACAGAAATAACCACCAACACCATCATAGTTGAGGACTCCAATGCTCCACAATCAGCAATAGATAGAACTTCCAAACAGAAAATTAACAGGGAAGTAGGAAAGCTGAACAAAACCATAGATCAACTAGATCTAAATGACATATACAGAAAATCCTACCCCATATCCACATATTACACATTGTTCTCAGCAGCCAATCGAACCATCTCTAAAATAGATCATATACTGGGTCAAAAATGCCTCAGTATATTTAGTAAGGTTGACATAATACCCTGCATGATATCAGATCACAATCCTATATCGCTAGAAATTAACAACAAAAGATAAATCAGGAATCCCACCAGCTCCTGGAAACTGAGCAACACATGTAGACAATAAATGGGTAGTGGACTAAATAAAAAATGAAATTGCAAAATTTCTAGAAATGAATTACAATGAGAGTACATCATACAAAAACTTATAGGAAACAATAAAGGCAGACCTCAGGGAAAAATTCATAGCACTAAATGCCTTCATAACAAAAACAGAGAGATCTCAAATCCATAACCTAACCATTCACCTAATGGCATTGGAACAACAAGAAGAATTTAATCCAAAAAACTCCAGACAGAAAGAAATAATTAATATCAGAGCAGAAATTAATGAATTGAAAACTAATAATTAAGAAAATTGATGAAACAAAGAGCTAGTTCTTTGAAAAAATAAGCAAGATTGAGAAACTCCTGTACAATGTGATCAAGAGAAAAAAAGTGATGCTTAAAGTTAACAAAATTAGAAATGAAAAGGGATAGATCACAACAGACATAAGTGAAATGGGGAGAATCATCAGGACTTATTTCAAAAAAGTATATTCCACAAAACTGGAAAATTTAGAGGAAATGGATGAATTCATGGACACATACCACCTACCAAACCTAAACTCAGAGCAGATTAATCTCCTAAAAAAACCTATCACACCCACAGAGATTGAAAAGGTAATCAGAAACCTCCCCAAAAAGAAGAGTATAGGACCAGATGGCTTCTCAGCTGAATTCTATCAAACCTTCATGGAAGAACTGAAACAAATCTTTTTCAAACTGTGCCACACAATTAGAGAACAGGGAAAGCTCCCCAAATCCTTCTATGAAGCTAGTATCACCATAATACCCAAACCAGTCAAAGATACAACAAGAAAAGAAAATTTTAGGCCTATTTCCCTGATGAACATACATGCAAAGATCCTGAACAAAATCTTTGCAAACCGAATTCAACAATACATCCAAAACATTATCCACCTGGATCAAGTAAGCTTCATCCCAGGAATGCGGGGTGGTTCAACATACAGAAATCTGCCAATGTAATACACCATGTAAATAAGCTTAAACACAAAAGACACATGATTATTTCAATAGATGCACAAAAGGCCTTTGACAAAATACTACATCACTTCATGATCAAAACATTGGAGATAATAGGCATGGACAGTTTATATCTCAACATAATAAAGGCTGTATATAAAGCTCCTAAAGCCCAAATAATACTTAGTGGGGAGAGACTGAAGGAATTCCCATTGAGATCAGGAACAACACAGGGGTGTACATGCTCACCTATGCTCTTCAACATAGTAAAAGAAGTCCTAGCTCAAGTAATAAGACAGGAGAAAGAAATAAAAGGGATACAAATTGGAAAGGAAGAAGTTAAGTTAGTCCTATTCACAGATGATATGATTCTATATATAACCTCCATGTCAAACTCTTAAAGGTGATTAACTCCTTCAGCAAAGTAGCAGGATACAAAATCAATGCACAAAAATCAGTAGTCTTTCTGTATGCAAAAGGCAAAGATACAGAGAAAGGAAAAGGTGACATAGTCCCATTTTCAATAGCAACAAAAAATAAAATAACATACCTTGGAATAGTATTAACCAAGGTTGGGAAATACCTGTACAGTGAAAACATAAACACCCTCAAGAAAGAAATTGAAGAGGACTTGAGAAAATCAAAACTTCCCATGATCCTGGATAGTCAGAATTAACATTGTGAAAATGGCGATCTTACCAAAAACAATATACAGATTTAATGCAATGCCAATAAAAATCCCAACATTTTTCTTTGCAGGGATAGATAAAATGATCTCAAAATTCGTATAGAATGGCAGAAGGCCTCAGATATCTAAGCATATGGTCAGTAAAAGAAATATCTCTGGAGGCATCACCATACTCATCTAAAGCTATGTTACAAAGCCATGGTAATACAAACAACATGATACTGGTATCAAAACAGGATTATAGACCAATGGAACAGAATAAAGGACCCAGGCTTTGGGTCAAGTAACTACAACTGACAGAAGTCTAATTTCTAGAATCTACAAAGAACTCAGAAACTTAAACAATAAAAAAAATCAAACAACCCACTCAAAACATGGGGCAGGGAACTGAATAGGGAGTTCTTGAAGGAAGAAATAGAAATGGCAAATGAACACTGAAGAAAATGTTCAACATACCTAATCAGGGAAATGAAAATTAAAACAACTATGAGATTCCACCTTAGCCCAGTAAGGATGGCAAACATTAAAAGATCTAATGAAAAAAAAAATGCTGGTGAGGATGTGGAGAAATAAGAACCCTCATTCACTGTGGGTGGGAATGTCCAACCACTGGTACAACCACTATGGAAAGCAGTATGGAGACTCCTAAAAAGGTTACTATATAGTTACCAATGGGCCCAGTTGTTCCCTTATTGGGCATTTACCCTAAAAACTCCATGCCTCAGTTCAGAGAGATTTGCTCAACCATGTTTATAGCTGCTCAATTTATAATAGCTAAGAACTGGGAGTCAACCCAGATGTCCATCATTAGATGAATGGATAATCAAGATGTGGTATATCTACATGATGGAATTCTACACAGCAATAAGGAAAAATGACACAATAAAATTTGAAGAAAAATGGTCTAACCTGGAAGAGATCATTCTCAGTGAACTCACCCAATCACCGAAAGATAATCATTGCATGGTCTCACTCATCTGTGGCTCCTAACCTGAATCTTCTTGAGATGCTGACATACTCAGAAAGCATCTTGAGGACTGGACAATAAGAAGGGTGGGGTTGGCAGGGTAGGTAAGGGTGGGGGGGGCATAAAACTGGACCCAAATTGAAATGGCACTATAACATCCTATATCCTGAAAGACAGACTAAAGGTTTGAACCTTCATAAAGTCCTTAGAGGCAACACCTGATTCACAGGGCACTGGAGAGGTTATTATGAACACTAACCTTAATCTTAACCTGCTTCTCTCTCTATCTCTCTCTACCATTTCTCTCTCTTCTCCCTCTTTTTTCATTCTCATCTATATTACCTATCTTTTTCTTCCTTCTTTTCCCTTGGTGCTGGCCTATAAATCCCAGTATCAGCATATGGTTACATCCACAATGAGCTGTTGATTAGAGTGACCCACAGGTTTCCCAAAAGAAGACAGATTTCTGTCAGAGTACTTGATGACCCATCAAAGGTTAATGGTAAGACCCTACTGCCGAAGATACCATATGCTGTTGGGACAGAACATGGAGTGACCTGGCTGGAATCTGGAAGAAAGTCAGTCCCCAGACAGTCAGCTTGTCTAGAGCCAGAAGGTGCTACATGAGCAACTAGGGGAAAATGACTAACATCTGTCCAAGGAACACATGATCTAAGCTTCTCAGCAGCAAACAGCCTGATGTGATGCTCACACAGCCATGGTGGGTAATCAACTGCTCTTGATTTGGCTAACAGATCCACTCAGTGGAATGGAACCCATAGCTGGAACTGGGAAACAAGTCAGAACCATATCCAATGAGCCCACTTTCCAAAATCAAGCTCCCACCAACCATGGGCTACAAGAGGGCCTATACCTATGAAATTCTTTCTAAAATAATAATGCTTATCCCATTTATCTGGTACTGACCTCTCTCTCCATTGGAGAATTTGCTTCTCTTTTTCAAATGGATGCAGAACCTGAGGACAGAATCAGCCCATTGCACCTCACCAGGGCCCCAGCTGAAACCATAGAGGAATGGGGAAATGAGTAAGAGTGCTGCTTTCTTGGTGAACCTGGTACTAACACAAGGGTGAAGGAGATAAGACACAGAGAACATTCAACTCCTACCAAACCAGAGATCCAGAGACACAGAGGCTCCCTAGACCTCATCACTGAAGTAGACCGAAAACGAACCCAACATGGCTCAAGGAAATTTGGGGAAGAGGGGGCAAAAAGATTGTTAGAGCCCCGAGTTGGGTCATTATTCACAGATACATTGCCTCTTCTCCATAACTGATGGCTACCCCCACAATGCATGACCCACATTCCCCAACAAGGAGAGTCCCTTTGGAGGGGGGAAGAGGATAGGGAGGAGGCTAACAATGGTACAGCATATCTGTATACACATTGTCTACATAACTAATAAAAAAGAAAAATAATACTGAGGATTTTTAAAATCATGTCATAAGTTTACATGGAATTTATAAATAAAGGCATGTAATTAGATTGAAATTAAAAAATGCAAATCAATCAACTCATTATTTAGGTATGACATGCAGTAAATTAACACTGATGTGGTAATAAGTGTTTACCCCATACCTCAAGGTGTTTGGTAAATGCCTTGATTTATGACTTTGTTCAGTAACAAATAAAATGTCACCATTTTCACAGTGGATATTTGTCTTTAAGGGACAACTCAGTCCATGTTTCTAGGCTATGTTCATTCATATGTGGCTGAATAACTTATTTTATTCCCCTGGGGGGAAAAAGACTGTATTATTGCAGAGGACCTACTCCATGCAGAAAGTCAGATGTCTAATCTTGTGTTCCAGAAATATGCTGGTAGGTCAGTTTCCACAAAGACAGCCACATAGGCCTGTGTAAATATGTACAACTGCATGGGGGTGTGTGTTCCACAAGCTAAGCATACAGTACATAAAATTGAGAAAAAGGAAATAACCTTCTCAGGAATATTCTATTTATCACCACATGAGTGCCTGCTTAAGACACATTTCAAGAGAGCTGCAATGTCATTTCTATAGGCAGAATGGTGACAGATGTGATGGGGAAAGATGGATTCAACACAGAAATTTCCAGAAAATTGACAGCTTTTCTTACTTATTATTTAGCAGCCTTTGGGAAAAAGAAGAAATTACCCACCGTGTGGGTTGGATCATGGAAAGAGGCATCCACAGAGGCTCCTGCTTACCCTCACCTTACTCTCTCAACTCTAGTTTGAGAAAGCAGGAGCTCAGTGCATAAAGGTGGCGCCTTTTCAAACATGTAGCTGTTAGAATTTAGAATTTCAATGAGTGTTCTCTTCTATTTTGCATATGTCAAACAAAAATAATAGTGTAATTTTCCCAAAGGGAGAATCATAAAGCATTCAGATATAAGTTGATAATCCACTGAGCACCCCAAATCCTTCTCTCTGTTGACAGAATGTAGCTAAGCTTAGTGAGCACACTTAATACATGAACCAACGCACTTTGTGAAATTGTTTGCAGAATCAATATCTATTCTATTCCATTTTGTTCTTTTTCTTTTTCTCTTTTTAACAACTGTTATAGTTAGTGTTGATGTGTCTTTATCAAATGTTGTGATTTTCATTAGCAAACTTATGAGTAACTTCAAAATAACAACAACAAAAAAATCTGGTTTGGACTTTGAATACTAACCTGAGAAGAATGCTCACTATAATATTTATAGATGAGAATGTAGTCATGGCAATCTGATTTGAGGCACAGAGCATGAAGTAATGTAGACGTGTAGGAGTTACAAACAAAATCCCAGTCTCATGGAGTTACGGTGTGTGATCCCAGCACTCAGGGGGATGAGGCTGGAAAGTACTGAGCTTCTAATCTCCTTCATGAGCTACATAAAGGTGATCATTTTAAATGTACAACTCAGCGACAAATAGTATAGTCACAGCATTATATTCTTTATTCATTATGCAATCTTTATAATATGAAAAATATTTTCACATTCCCCAAAGAAAACCCCATATCCATCAACCAGTCCCTTCCCCTTCTCTTTCTTTCCCCTTTGTAACTATGAAACTTGTACAGTGTCTAATATGGATGCTTCTTATGAAGCCAGGCCCTACATGACCTCTGTTGTCATAGTGTGCTGCGTTTGAGTTTTAAACCCTACTCTGATGAATGATGCGCCACACATAAATATTTATATGTGTGCAATAAGTAGTATGATGGCTTTACGCACTTACCTGATGGTGGCATCAATATTCACTCTACACTTTGACCAGTCCTTTTCTATGGCCATTTGTGTTCAGTATTTAAAAATAAAAATAAAAATAAACTTATAATCAGTTCTTTGGGTATTCCAAGGTCTCTTGCTACTGCAAATGAACTCCAGATGTATGTGCCATTTTGTACCTGTTTTTATGTGAGTAGCAAGGAATTGAACTCAGGCTGTCTGGATTTGAAAGCAAGTGCCTTCAACCACTGAGCAATTCCCCAGCTCACTATGGTACTTTTATGTTCTAGTTTTCATGAATATCTCAGTGGTTTTCTACAGTGGCTGCATCCTTGCATGTTCCCATCAACAAGGCACAGGTCTTCCCTCCACTAAACATTTCACCTGGGTTTTGTTACGGTCATAAAGTATGATCTCACTGTGCACTTCAAACTGGCACCTTCCTAATTGATAATGATGTTGGCAGTCATTGCATTGACCTGTGTGCCCCTTGTAATTGTTGAGGAAAATATGTGTTCACATGTTTCATCAAGTTTGTTATTGTTCATGGGTGTTGGAGATTGAATATTGGCCCTTATACATGCTAAACACATACTTTATCCCTGAGCTACAGCCCCAGTCCTGTTTGTCTATTTTTTTATTGAGTTCTCTTTTTTGTTGTTGAGTTATAAAGTTTCTTTATGTGTACCAGGTAATAGGGCTTTTTTTGCATGTGTATGTGTGTATGTGCATGTTCATATGTGGGTAGCATATGTGTGTACAGCTACAGGTGAGCACGCATATGGAGGTGAGACATTGACACTGGATGTCGTTCCTGATAGCTGTACACTTTACTTACTGAGGCAAGAGCTCTCCCTTGAACACAAAACTTGCTGATTTGGCCATCCGAGCTTGCCTCAGGGATCCTGTATCTGCTTCCAGATTTCTGAGATTACAGACATGCACTTCACCTGAGTACTTATAGCAAACTCTGGTCCTCACACTTGAGTGGTGAGAGCTTTATCCACAGAGTAGCTCTGATCATAGACTCATAAGGTATATGATATGACAACGTGTTATCACATTCTGTAGATTTTCTTTCTTTCCTGGTAATGTTCTTGAGGCCATATGAGTTAATTCCAAGGGAGTCCAACTGGTGCTCTGGGTTGGTTGTACTCTGCACATAACGTCAGAAAATGTGTCAAATCAAAGTTTACCCTATGCCCCCCTGTAAAAGCTTTATGGTTGCATTCTCATACGGGGGTCAATACTGCAGACAGTGGCAGTGGACACTGGAGAATGACTGACTAAGGATGTCTCGGGCCATTTCCTTCAGTAACATAGGTGCCCTTGTTCTTCCTCAATATTTAACTATCTGTATGGATCCCAATTTTGAGTATTGACTAAAATACATTTCCTAAGTCTAATTTCTAAGAATTACCTTCTAGAAAACTTTATTTTCAGCAAGGAATTGTTAACCCAAGTGTCTATTTTCTATCTCATTAACATGCATTCCATTTTATGAACCACTTGCTGTGAGCTTACTTTATTCCGGTGAATGGATATCATGGGAACAACTGTAATTGTTTTTCTCATTTCAGTATGTTTTGTCCACAAAGGAGTCTTTGAAGTATCATTGATATTTGTAGTAGTTTTAATGCATGTTCCCCATTGACTCAAGTGTTAAAATTAAACAGCTGCCTGGCTAGAGGAGGTGTCACTGAGGGGAGTCCAGCCCTAGAATGCCACTGAGAGTGAAACTCAATTCTATCCCAAACGTATGCAGAGCAGTCTGAGCTCTGGCAGGGACCCTTGCTTGCTGTCATTTCATGTGTTTCCTTCCTTTTTTTTTTTTTTTTTTCTTTTGGTGTTTGCTGGCTGGTAGTGGGTTTTTTCTCTCTCTCTCTGCTTGGATGAATGGGACTCAGCTTCTTCCACCATGGGTGCAACTCCCCCAGATCTTTAAGCTTCAAGTAAAAGTCTTTTCCTCCAATAAAACTGTGTCCATTTGGAAGTCCATCCCAGCAGTGTGGAAACTGACTGCGACAATATTCTACAGAAATTGTTTGCTTAGTAAATGTCATCGCAAGGTTGGGGAGATGGCTCAGGGGTTGAAGGTGCTTGCTTGCAAAGCTGAACAGTCAAGGTTTGTGTCCCCAATACCATTAAAACATGCATCTGGATTTCATTCGCATTGGTAGAAAGCCCTGGCACTCTCCCTCTCTTCTCTCTCTCTCTCTCTTTTTCCATATCTGTGTTTTCTATCTTCTTATTTTTTTTTCCATGTTAAGAATGCTATGTAAATGGAGCAATGGGACACTATGATCTTTGGAAGGTGACTTTTCTCATTTGAGCCCTGTGTAAATATCTTGTTCTTTATACTATGATTATTATTTAATGGCATGTACAGGACATGACATATTTGGTCATTTGGCAATTAAAAGTGAATGTGGTAATGTCTGTTCTTTTCCTACTCTCCTACCACCATGATGACTTGAGACTAAGGCTGTACATTGCATCGTGTAATGGAAGTACACGTTTTAAATGCACCTTCTGTCTTTTATCTTTGGATTTAATATATTGGGTTATAGTCCCAGATATCCCTCAGGCTCTTTCTATTTCTTTACATGTATTTGTCTTTGCCTTTCAGCTTGAATAACTTCTGTTAATCCATCCATGGCTCAGTGATTCTTTCCCATGCATGTGACATTTTAAAACCAATGTATTTTTCAATTTCTGTATATTTTGTCCTAAATTGCTTTTTGACTCATACCATCTATTTCTTCGTTAAGAGTTGCTTTCCTAGAGGTAGGAGGATCACCACGAGTTCAAGGCCACCCTGAGACTATAGAGTGAATTCCAGGCCTAGAGAGAGAAACTACCTAGTTTTAAAAAAAAGAGAATTGCTTTCTTTACACAGTTTGGTTGTTGTTCCCTTCAAAGAAAGAGGCTCTGCTGTTACTTCAAAGAGGAAATACCATTCAATATTTCTCCCTTAGCCTCTAATGGTACCCTGGTAGAAAGAGAGAGTCCTTATAACTTCTGGGAAGTGTGCAGAAGTAATATCTTAAAGCCCTTTATAATCCTCTTTTGAGACACCCTTACTGTAAAGGGGAGAGGCCATTTCATTTCTCCCAACACCTGATTCACTGACACTGTGTGAGTTAGAACGCTTATTCTTAGAAGGGAGTAAAAGTTTCAACTTCTTCTCAATGTCCCTTGGCATCACCCTGGTCTGGAAGAGGAGAATCAAATGAGTACTGCTGAATGAAGCTCCCTACAGAGCTGTTTCTGTCTATACCTTTCTGTTTCTATATCTTCAGCTGGTCTGGTATTTATATATGTGAAAGTGAAGACATGGGGAACACATTATCATATTGTGTGACAGGTCTGAGGCGGTCACCTATTCTATCATCTGTACAGCTTTCAATTCTTCCTATCCTTGTTTTAGCTACTCTTAGTAACGAGATAGTAAAATGAGTAACTTGTCTAGAAGTGTATGTTCCCCTGAGATGTATTGTACATAAGCTACACAAAAGTAAAATAATTTAAAAGTAAATAACATGATTTTTTTATTTGAAAGGTAATTTGGAAAATCTGGTGATCCGCCTAGTGAAATGCCCTCAAAATAGTGAACTTTTGCATTTGATTATATTCTAAAGATGTTAGTTCAGGTGTTTTGCAAGTTATTTCATAGTCTACATTTCAAGGGTCAAATATGATTAGCAAAGCCATATCCAATCCACACTTTATTGTTTTTGTTATAGGCAGAGACAAAAGAATTCCTGAATGAGTTTGCAATAATGTAACTCATCAAGAGTCCACTTCCCACATACTTTAAAAATTCCATTTATTTGGTGTCATTTTTGACTTGACAGAATACTGATAATTTCAGGTGATGGATATTTGTGGATTGATGCCAGAAGTATACACAACAGAGAAGTGAGAAAAGACAGTCTGATATACTAGAAATAATGTGTTCAGAAATTTAGTACATCGTACCTTCCTAATTAAAAGTCAACTGCACAGGACATCTGTATCTTAATAACATTCTAATAAAGCATATCACCTGCTGGATATCATCCTGATGGCATATACAATGTGGAAATCACATTCAAGTGTGTACGTGTGTGTGGTGAATGTGCATGTGGACAATATCGGATGTCTTTTTCAATCTCTCCATCACTTTATTTTCTTTTTGAGATAGGGACTCTCACTGAACTTGGGACTCATGACTCAGCCTGACTAGCCAGCCAGTCCCTGAGATTCTCTATTCTCTATCTTCCCAGTGTTGGGACTACATGCACAGTCCCATCATGCTTTTCCCTGGGTGATTTGGAATTGACACTCAAGTCCTTCTACTTGGGCAGAAAGTACTTTACTGAATGACCCATCTTCCCAGCCCAACTTCTTCACTTTTTCCATGTGATAATACCTAACAGACTCACTCAGGAGTAACTTATAAAACTACTGATTAAAGGGAAATCACTCTCGTAACATAATTAAATATTCCAAACTAGACTTAATAGTGATGTTTTTTATTTGTTTCCAAACAATTACATAAAATTTCCCTTTATAAGACTCTCTGATCTAGTCTTTGAATCCACAAAATAAGTCATTTTGAGTTATTTGCATTTCTCCAGCTATTCAACAAAGGGAACATGTTTTTCCTGTTAGTTATGGGCCAATTAAATATCTTTTCATTTCATTTTTACATAATTTTCTCATTTTTATTATACTTATTTCTCTTAATGATTGGTAATACTTTCAATTAGCTCTTTAGCAATTATTTAATGAAGTAACACATTAGGAAAACTTTGCATATAGTGCCAAATTCATTTTTACACTTTGCATATAGAAAAATTGTTCATTTTAAAATATTTTTATTTATTTGAGAGAGCAAGAGAGTGAAAGAAGCAGACAGAGAGAGAGAGAGAGAGAGAGAGAGAGAGAGAATGGGTGCTCCAGGGCCTCCAGCCATTGCAAACAAACTCCAGATGCATGTGCCCCCTTGTGAATCTGGCTTACATGGGTCCTGGGGAATCAAACCAAGATCCTTTGGCTTTGCAGGCAAATGCCTTAACTGCTAAGCCATCTCTCCAGCCCCTTGTTCATATTTTTAATGCAACCAAATTTGTAAGTGTTTTCTCTTTATGGTGTCTGTCTCTTAAGTAATTCTAGAAAAATCTCCTCTGGATCTGAAATCAATTTTTTGTACTTAATTCTAAAATTTTAGCATTTCAAGTATTTTATATGCAATATTAATGGAAGACCTTTTAAAATAATATTGGTTTCTAGTGGTACAAAAAGAATTACCACCAACTTAATTCCTATAAAACATCAATTTACTTCAATTTATTTTGGTGGACTTTTTAAAATTTTTTTTTTTTTTTTTTTTTTTTTTTTAGGTAGGGTCTCACTCTAGCCCAGGCTGACCTGGAATTCACTATGTATTCTCAGGGTGACCTCGAACTCATGGCAATCCTCCTACTTCTGCCTCCCGGGTGCTGAGACTAAAGGCATGTGCCACCACATGGGCGATGGTGGACATTTTTGATGCTGTGCCTAACGTCATAAATTTGAACTACAGTTCAGTGGAATGGACTCCTACCTGGGGATAAATGATCCTCCACTTATACAAGGCTGCCAGAAGATGCCAGTAAAATTGGGTTGTTGTGGTATGTTTCTCATTGTGTTGACACACATTATCTGAGTTTGAATCCCTCTCTATTTCAAAGGACCATCCAGGATGTATCCACATCACCACCTCCATCCTCAAGGGGCTGTCTGTGTGTTTCTGTCTCTCTTATATCGTTCTTTCTTTTGACTCTCTGTGACTCTTCATTTGATATCATCCAGAGAAAATCCAATCCTGCTTCTAAAGGGCTCCACTGTTTATGGTTGGCGATCAGGGCTAACTTCTTGAATCAGGTAAATAAATTTAACTGTATCTTAAAATTGCTATTTGTCATGTAATGTGACTCATTACATACCAGAGTGTTTGTCATGGGGGAATCATGAAATTGATTGTACAATTCATGTGGGTGTCTGGATAGGTTGGTTGCAAGTTATTTATTTTAATTTGCATTGTGTGTGTGTGTGTGTGTGTGTGTGTGTGTGTGTGTGTCTGTGCACTCACATGTTTGCAAGCACCAGGACCTCTTGCAAACAAACAGTAGACTCTAGCAATACATCTGGATTTCAATAATGTGGGTAGCTTGGGAATTTAACCCCGCTAGGCCACGGGTTTTGCCATCAAATGCTTTTAACAGCTGTGCCATCTTCCTAGTCCCAAGGTTGATTTATTTGATCGCATGTGTCCTGTCTGTTTGTTTGTATGTGATTTCATACTGCTGCAAGTAAGTCTCAGATGCTTGTGCCACTTTTTACATCCAGCAGGCTTGGATGAATTGAATCAAGGCCCACAGGTATTGAAAGCATATTGACCAGCTGAACTATCTTCCCCGCAGACAATAACGATTTTATTTTATTTTATTTAAATTTCTCCATGCCTCTTGTTTGGCTTTGCCTCACTGACAGGAGGAAATATAAAAGTTCAGGCCATATAAAGACATTTAAAATATAGGCCAAATGATTGTTTGTAAGTTTTAATTCATGCATTAATTATGTACTATAGACAGGAAAACCATGGTATGAATGAATGAATGAGTGTGTGTGTGTGTGTGTGCATATATATATATATATATATATAATTTCCTATCTGTTAATTATTAAATACAGTAAAAAAATATGTAAACAGGAACATTATAACCTAGGGGATATATATATATATATATATATATATATATATATATATATATAGTATCATTCACTTCTGTTGAAGGGACTTAGATAACTCTAATAATATGCATACTAAACCAAAGTTAGGGAAGTGACTCAATTATGAGCACATCGATAGGGCTGTAAAGAGAAAGAGCATTCACAGAAGTACATTGAGCCTTCTCAGAAATGAGGCTTATGCACAGTGTTTGAGGCTTTTTTTCATTTCTAATTCTTACAAATGCAGCCAGGTGGATTTTGGTAATGGACTTGCATCCTCTGGAGCTCCCTCAATTATTGTTCTGATTTCATATAAAGTGAGCATTGCATGCAAAGCTGGTCTTGAGAGAATTGCTCTGACCACATATCCATACACCTTGGCTTAAGGGAAATAATTAAAATAAGTGAGTGCAGATCTACTTTCAAATTGAATTATGAGGCTTTTGGATTGAAAGGTTTATATATATTTATATTCCTTTCTCCACTTCTTCTTTTGTTCACAAGGACTTTTCTTTCTATAGGCCTGGGCCCTAGAGATCTGTGAGCTAACATAATCATCAGAATGGAAAGTCAGTGAAACTTGTGAAGGTGAAATGACTTACTTGCCTAAAATTGCCCTGAGCTGAACCCCAGAGTTGGCTCCTGTGGCTTCGCTTGCTGGCTGTGAAGTTATGTTAGCTCTCAAAATCACACAGCTTACATGTACAGTATTGAGAACAAGTTAGAGGTTCATAAATCATTGTTTTTTTTTTTAATTCCAGAAGAGCAAATGAGTGAATGTGAGGTTTTAGAAAATCCACTTAAAGAAAAGTTCTCAATGTGTTTTAATCGAATTTGTCTTTTACATACTGCTGTTCCCACAATGCATAAGCCACAACCCCGCCGGCAATACCTGCAACCCCACTGAGGAGGGTCCCCAGTGCAATGGGGACAGGGACAAGGAAAAAAAGGTACCAACACATGATGAGTCCACACAATATATGTTAATAATAATAATATATAAAATAAAAAAATATGTATTAAAAAACAGGGCTGGAAAGATGGCAAAACAGTTAAGATTCTTGACTACGATCCCTAAGGACCCAGGTTCTAGTCTGCGGTACCCATGTAAACCTGATGCACAAGGTGGCACATGTGTGTAGATTTCGTTTGCAGTGGCTGGAGACCCTGGCACACCCATTTTCTCTCTCTCTCTCTCTTTCTGCCTCTTTCTCTCTCTCAAATAAAAAGAAAAGCCAAATTGATTGCCTAGCTTATTTCTACTTCTCTTTTTTCTTTGCCCGGATTTGGTTTAAACTTAAATGACTGGGTAACATGATAACACAATTGCACCTTTCCATCCTTGATTACCTCTTTATAGGATTGAAATTTTGTTTATCTCTCTAACATCCTGAGCAATGGTATGGTTTACATTTTTAATTCATGTTATTATTGCAAACAATTGTAATTGTATCATCTCTGGGAAAACATCATGTTTCCGTTTATATTTGAGAACTTTGATCTGTTCCCTGCTTGCTCTGAAATCGGACCTCACCCCTTTCAGCTATAACACATTAACCTTAGCTCTCACTCCATTTATCCTGCACCCTTTCTGCTCTCGTTTTATGTCACCTTTACAGGTTCTGCTCTTCAAATCTCATAGCAGGTTCTCATAACTTTTGTTGTTTGCTTCCCTCAGCAGTAGAAGTGAGCCTTGGTATAACAACATTGAACCCTCACTAAAACACCACCCATTAACATACACTTAGTACTCCTTGGAGTCAAGGCTAAATCATTATCCAGCTCACAGGGACAGGTATTGGGAGAATGTCGCAGGATAAAATTCAACAGCTATAGCTGCATCCTTCAGAGTTATTGATTTACCCCGTTGGGTCAGTTTAATAGAGTGACTTGCCATTCATCACAATTAATGTGAAAACCATGAAAGAAACTGATTAAGAACTGGAATCCAGGAGTCATAGAGATCAAATTGTAAGAGTCAAGAACTTGAAACAAAGAATTAGCATTGGTAATAGAAAGACTGTTTCTAAGGGAAAAAGTGCATGAAGATTCAGGGAAGCAGAAGACATCCATGTCAACTGGCTAATATATAACTAGAAATGTGAAACATTGCAAAAACAGATGCTCTGGAAGGAACTTGGTTTAAAGAGGATATAGTAAGTTTATTTTAAGATGTAAAAATTCAGAGACATTGTGCTATGAAGAAAAATGATTTTCATCCCTAGTTATGTAGTAATTGGTTCCTAAGGGATATGGAGAGTTTAAACCACAAACTGAACATTAAAAGTAACTTAAAGAAAACCTACATACACACACACACACACACACACATGCACACGCACACACGCACGCACATGCACACACACACACACACACACAGATTAATATCTAGTATCCACTTATGAGAGAAAACACTGCATTTGTCTTTCTGAGTCTAGCTCATTTCACTTAACATGATTTCAAGTTCCATGCATTTTCCTACAAACATCAAAATTTCATTTTTTGAGTCTAATTTCTTTCATTTAATACTTCTTCTTCTTTTTTTGTGTTTTTCCTGAGGTAGGGTCTCACTGTGGTCCAGGAGGATCTGGAATTCACTATGTAGTCTCAGGGTGGCCTTGAACTCATGGCAATCTCCTACCACTGCCTCCCGAGTGCTGGGATTAAAGTCGTGCACCACCATGCCCGGCTTCATTTAATACTTCTGTCTTCTGACATCCTGCTTCAAGATCTTAGTGCTTACACTTATTGGCTGCCATATGCCTCATCTACTAGAGCACAGATTCTATCCTGGGGATCGATGTGTTTCATACATGAAACACCTTCAGCTCTCCCAAACATATGGCATACGCGGTTTAGACTTTTTGAAGAGGAATTGAATGAGTGCTTCAGTTCATTAAGGTTCCTTTTCTTGAATTTTCTTTACATATTATAATAAAACTTTCCCATTAAAAGACTAGTCCAGCTTTTGGAGGTGGCTCATCAGTTTAAAAGTGCTTCCTTGGAAAGTCTTCAGGCCTAAGCTAAATTCACCAGCACCTCCATAAAGCTGAATGCAAAGTGGCACATGCACCTGTGGTCCCATTGTGCCTATGTCCAAAGGATGCTGACTCAGGAAAATCTGAAGCTCACAGATCTGTTACTCTGATAATTCTTTGCAAGTATCTATCTGGTCGTGCTCTTGCACACACGTATATATCTGTCAGTGATTTATTCTTGGACTTGACATACATTCTCTCATGTTTTTCCATTTCATTTCTGGAAACCATAAAGCACACAAAAACAACGCTACTTGTTGACAAGAGTCATAAAATTGGATGAATTATTTGCTTTTATTTTTAGGATGTTTAAACAAAATTTATTTTGCCTTATCCATATACAAGTTCCTTTGTTTTCCTACCAGTTGCTCTCCCTTGTACATCAGTAGTCTCTAAGAGCAAGACTTATACTATGGAACAAAATGACTGTCAGACTATAGCATAGAAGGCTTCCACACGTGGGAAGTAAATTCTCTTTGATTCCTTCATTCATTGGGCAAGTAACCAAAAATCTACTTTTCTGTAAGTTTCCTTCCTTCTTTGTTTCATATCATCACTGTTAGTAACTTATTATTCCCAACAAATCTAATTATTAAAATAACTGAAGTTCATAGAATAATAGCATACAAATGATAAATGCAATATTAAATCTACATTATATTAATACTAAACATTTGTATCAAGACATTGAGTGCACTTTATATCATATACTTCTGTGACATTAATCATATCATAGTGTTCATATTCAGATGATGAACAAGTTAATGCGCTGTGTGATACACATCCATTTGTAAATTTTACACTTGTTTTTACTCTTTCATTGTGATATTAACTTCCTTTAACCAATAACCAAATATTTAAATTTGCTCAGCCAGGATGCACACTGGAGGAAAATAATAATAGTTTTATTTAAAAATATATTTTATTGGGCAGTAAGATAGCTCAAAGTTTAAAGGCACATGTTTGAATAGCCTGACAGCCCAGATTTGATTCCCCAATGCCATGCAAAGCTTGATGCACAAAGTGGCACATGAGTCTGGAGTTCATCTGAAGTGTCAGGAGGTCCTGGAGCATCCATCCTCTAGACCCCACAAAATAATAAATACATATTTAAAAATATTTGATTGACTTATTTACATTGTGTGTGTGCGGGTGTGTGTTCACACACACAGGTATGCATGATACTGGTAAGGGCCATTTGCTGCAGCAAATGAATGCTAGATGCATGCATTACTTTAGTTTAGTGAAATCACTCATTCAGAAAGTTTTATATACAAATTGTTCAAATTAAGGACATATGATTGCTGACATAATCATGGTCAAAAAGTTAATGAAGTAAGCAATAGTCATCAGACTCAAAAGTGCAGAGCCCCCTTTTAGATAACGTAGGTGTTAGTGATGTGTTTCAGTGATCAAATGCATGCTTATAGTCCTCAAAATATTTGGTCAAATTCTAATCACTGGAAAAATAATAATGATAATCCTTTAAAATAACAATTGTAGATACTGAAGAAAAATACACACCACATATTTTGCCCAATGGACAGCTTATTAATATAGTAGGACAAGTTATATCGAAAAGAGCAGGGAAAGCCTGTGGTAGAGGCTGAAGGGAGACGATGAGAGCCAGGAAAATGCCTTAGAGCAGGGTTACAATTGATAAAAATCTTAATTTGAAATTTATTGGCATGCTATCTTGAAGAAGGCTCACAGGAAGCAGTTATTGAAATATGCATAAGGAGAGATGGTGGCATGAAGACCTGTAGTCATGGCTTGCAAGTGAAAATGGATTAAAAATATACAGTGGATAGCAGTGACATGATTGGATGAAGGAATGGAAGGAAAAAGTGAAGAGACTTACAACACGACGATTCCATGAACCCTCACAGAATAAAGATTCCTTCATTTCGTGACTTTAGAAGATGTGGATGAACAATTCTTGATAATTAGTAATTAATCGGTTACTGCTAATTTTTATTTTACATGGGGAACATTTTCA
Organism: Orientallactaga sibirica; assembly: GCA_036365145.1. Lineage (NCBI taxonomy): Eukaryota > Metazoa > Chordata > Mammalia > Rodentia > Dipodidae > Orientallactaga > Orientallactaga sibirica. The sequence continues at coordinate 35,252,286 of JAEOAD010000019.1, forward strand.
CTTTTGTGTTTGTTAACACTAAAGTGCTTAGACTTAAGAAATGATAATGATCTTTGTATTTATGCTGTCATAAAGTATAGCATAATACTTTTAATTTAGGTTTAAATATTGGAATGCACAAAATATAAAAGGTTAAAGAACAAATGAAATGTCTTTGGTTACGAGAACAGAATGGGAAGAGCAAAAGACTTGCATTTTTAAAACTCAAAAGTCAGTAATTTCAGTATCTGTAAAGAACAACTTGAGCAGGGCATGGTGGCACACTCCTTTAATCCCTAGCACTCTGGAGGCAGAGGTAGGAGGATTGCTGTGAGTTCGAGGCCACCCTGAGACCACATAGCGAATTCCAGGTCAGCCTGAGCTAGAATGAGACCCTACCTCAGAAAACCAAAAAAGAAAAAGAAAAAGAAAAAAAAGAACAACTTGAAATATGGTCAATTTATTCTGAAAATTATGTTGTTTATAACAGTAGTATGTGTAGGAAAATATCTGCACAGGTACATGCCAGTTTTCTTCAAACAGTAATGCTTGGTGTCAAAAGTGTGTGTTGCATTTGATCCTACAACCTGTAACAGGAACAATTAGTCAGTATTGTGGAATAATACTTTTGGTATGCAAAATGCATGGTAGTTTGAATGTATGGTCCCATAGACTCAGATATTTTTAAGACCTGAGCTTACAACTTGAGTCTCCAGCAACCTGGCCGGAAGACATGTCACTAGGGGCAGATCTTGGAGTCCAGCCCTAAGGTGCATTTAGCAGTGAATCTCAAGTCAAGCCCAAAGGTGTGCAGAGAGCAGTTTGAGCTGTGGCGATTTTGTGGTGCTGACTCTTGGTGATAATCTCTCTTTCTCTCTCTCTGCTAAGATTGATCAAAAGCGAGCCAGGTTTTTCCACCACTGATGGAGTTTACCCTGGGTCTGAAGCCTGAAGTAAATCTTTCTTCCCATAAGCTGTTTCTGCTTGAATGTTTGCCCCAGCAACATGGAGTTGACCGCAACAACATGCTAACAAATCTTTTCAGAAAATTGATTGGGAAAGTTTTGTTTGCCCTATCTTTGATAAGACTTTATTATTGTTTCTGTTAGAAAGAGAAGCTTTTAATGTGAATTGGCAAATATTAATACAGGAAATTTCCAGATGTCTTGCAAAAATGAGACATTGTTTACAAAAAAAGGTGACACAAGAGAGAAACACCATATATGTGTGTGTGTGTGTGTGTGTGTGTGTGTACACACATATATATATATGCCATATGTATATATGTATATAGAATAATTAGCAAGTGATGTGCTTGCTAATTAGGAGGTTATAATAAATTAATAATATAAATCTGTTTCCAAAAATATTATTAATTTCTATGCAATCTTTAAAATGTACTTTGAAGGAAATGTATGCTCAATAAAACAAGGTAAAATTAAAGAAAGCATTAGAACTTTCACTGGTTTATTAATGTGCACTTGATACACACATATTTTGTTGCATTTATGAAGGCACTGATTGTGGCTGAATGATTAACTCACATAAAAATTATTCACACAAAGGAAGAAATTGTAATATTGTACCTTTTATTCATTTGTTTGATAAGCGTATACTTTAGCTGCATGTATCATCTTAACCATACACATATATAAATAAAACATTTAGTTTTGTTACAAGTCTGTCAAAATAGACTCTTTGTGCAAGTTGATATTAATATTACTTGTAAATCTTACGTGATCTAAGAAATAAGGATTTTAGATGAGACTGACTACTTGAAAATAATGTAAAATAAATTTGCTTGAGTATGTTCTATCTGATCTAAATTTGGTCATGCTATTATTTCCTTGAATGGCTAACTTCTGCATGAAATTAAAAATATACAATGAATATTTTTTCTCAACCGTCAAATCCAATAGAATTTGTTAAAACCAACTATTTTTATAAGAGTGTATTCTCATGAGCTGCTTCAAATTACTGCTCTCAATAAAGCCAACATAATAATAATAATAATAATTTCTTTTCAGAACTAGTATACTTAAAAATTAAATTTAGAAATTATAGCCATATATATATATAAAATATATATATATATATATGTGGAGAGAGAGAGAGAGAGAGAGAGAGAGAGAGACAGAAGTTTTTAAAAATACATTTTCCCAACCCTATCATATATAAGGAATATTTAACAAATGTTTTGTTGCTTTACTTTAAAAATGGATATAAAAAATGCTTCAACATGATTTTTATATCATAACTCTGAAATTTAGATTACACACCAATTCCCACCAAAGGTGCATGCAGTGATATGGATTTTTAGAAAGAAAACATATATGTCTGTTTTCCCCCAAATTTCCTCCAATTTTACAAACCACGGATGGTGTGGTTGAACTTGAACTCTTCAAGAATGTTTATGCTCAGTTCACCCACACGTCTTGCACATGGTAGGTAGGATTGTGTCTTGGAGTCTTCAGACATTCTGAATTCTTAAGATTCAAAGAATTTAAATTAAAACTTTTTGGTAATGAATGCTGTCATGAAAGGCATACTCTGTCCTGAGACCACTTTACCCATTGTCTTCCAACTGGGGTCAAACGCATGAACAGTGACATGAACTCTTCTCTTCCATTATGCAGCTACCTGTACGTGATGAGCAAAGTGAAGCAGTGCGACTAGAGGAGATGACAGCCGTGGCAATATGGGGCATGTGTTATCAAAATGTCTGAAAATTGTCAAAACAAATCAAAGGTCTGAAAAGGCAAGAGTAGGTGAAGGGGCATTTGGTTACGCAGGGATGGTCAACTGAGCGATTGTAGGAGAGTCAATATGGAAGGACCAGCAGGCAGTGCTTATGATAGCAGAGTGGGCGCAAATGGACAATATGATGCTTTCTGTGCTTGAAACCAGAAACTGATATGGTCACGGTGGGCTTTCTTCATCATCCTGTTCTAGAATTTGCCTCTCAGTAAGAATCTCGAAGAATAACCCCTCTGTGCAATCCTGGTTTTAATTGACCCACACACAAATCTGAATACACTAGTGTAGTAAATATCCATCTTTGAACTATCAGTAATCAAACAAAGATGGAGCCACATCCAAAAAAAAAAAAAAAAAAAGCCAGACATTGTGGCACACTCCTTTAATCCCAACACTTGGGAGGCAGAAGTAGGAGGATCACTGTGTGAGTTCGAGGACACCCTGAGAATACAGAGTGAATTCCAGGTCAGTCTGGACTAGAGTGAGACCCTACCTTGGAATAAATAAATAAATAAATAAATAAATAAATAAATAAATAAATAAATAAATAAATAAGACCTGAACAAACTGGCTTCCCTCTTCTCAGAATTCCTTAGAGGATAAGACTCTGATACTTTGAAAGACTCATAATGTGTCCTCATAAGTTTCCAATACTTTTCCCAGCTGTTTTTGGATTCTACCTCTCTCAGTTCACTATTGCTGCATTATGCACAGTGGAAAATTTAGTGGCTTGAAACAAACAAACAAACAAACAAACAAAAAAGAAAACTTGCTGTAAGTTAGGAGTTTAGGAGACAACAGCAGAACAGTTTGCTGAACTGAAGCTAGTCAGGCCTCTGTTCGGTTGGCTGCAATCCCTTGCGTATTTGGTTCTGTGCAGGTATCAGGCAGGATGGAAACCGTCTCACCCTTTACTGAGTCTTGTAGGTCCTCATGGACTCACACACTGATCCAGACTTGTTCAGCCAGCAACTGCCCTGGTCTCCAGGAGAGGGAGAAGGCCAGCTGGAGCGTAGGTCCAAAAGACTCACAATTGCAAGTCTCTGGAGATGAGGTTAGGCACTTCTGTCACTTCAGGTGGAAAAGTGAATTTTCTTGACAGAAGGAGCTGAGAGATCACAATGCAAAGGAGCATGGGTAGGAGTGGAGAATCGTAGTCAGTTCTGTCATCAACCGCTGTTGTCAGTTACTGTCCACCCTGCCTGAGAAGGGTAGATTTCTCTTTATGAAGAATTCTACTTCCAAAACAGTCTCTCAATGAGACACAGGCTCACTTCTCAATGATTTATATTCTTCACAGGGATTTATTAAAGAATTGGTTGTTAATTAATTAATTTATTTATTTGCAAGGAGAGAAAGAGAGAGATAGAAAACAAGTATGTGTGTATAGGTGCACCAGAGCCTCTTGGCAATGCAAATGAACTCCAGATGTATGTGCCACTTTTTGCATCTGTTATATGTAGTTCCTGAGCAATCAAACCCAGGCAGGCAAGCTTTGCAAGCAAGTGCCTTTAACTGCTGAGCCATCTCTCCAACCCATAAAGCACTGATAATTAAATTATTGAATGATATTACAAAATTTCTTGGTATCATTTTTTAAAACAATAAAATGGAAATTTTGTCATTAAAATAAATCTACTAAAATGACCAAGATGAATCATAAATTCAGATTTGTGGTGATTTTGCTAATTGAACTTTACTGAAGTTATAATTCTATGCAAAGGCAATAATTACTCCTTGTATTGAAGTGAGGAATGCAATTACTATCAGTGTTCAGAAAGCAATATGAAACTTTTGTGCACCAAACTTCTTGATCTACAATACATAAGGGAACTAAGAACTGCTTAACTTAAGGGAATTAATGGCATGAGGTACAGATGGGCTGAGTAGATAAGGTTGTTACAGAATATTATTTTATTAGTCAACTGGGGAAGATAAGAGTGAATATATTTTTTGCCAGAATATTCTCCCATTACCATAAAGAGATGACAAAGCATTTAATTCCATAGATATTATACATTTAGATCTATTCCAGTACTAATTTCATATTACTGGTAATATAGGTAAGAGGACAGAGTTGATTTCCAAAAAAAAAAAATATATCTAAAATATTGTACATAATTTTATTCGATCTATACTCATATGAAATATAGTTCTTTGAAATAAAATGTGACTAAAACATCAATATAATGACTGATAAGAAACATTAGGACGATCTTGAAGGAGCACTGTTATAAACTAATAAAAAGATCTAAAGTGAACCCTAACACAGGCTAAGTATGTTAGGGGTCCTGCCACCTTCTTCCTCTACTTTGCCATCATTTCTGGAAGTAGATATATCTTTCTATTCTTTGAAACATGTGCAAGTTTTCATTTATGGTTATAAGCCAGCTGATCAAATCCTTTTGTTTCTTCATGTTCAGAACCAGCACCAGGCATTAGCAACACACCTGAGTAAGTTCATTCTAAACATCTCTTCCACACTAGTATAAAATGTAACTGCAAGAAGATCTCTGTGGAAAAGTGACAGAGATTATCAATACAATAAACAGCTTTTTGAAATCTGTGACAATACCAGAAAAAAAAAAAAAGCCTCTTAATACACCACGTTGAATCCTGTGCATCCTTAACATGCACACAGTGCCTAGATCAGGAGCAAACATGAATAATTCTAACTGTTGTACAGTTTTAAAATAACAAAGTATGACGTTTGTCTAAATTACCTCACAATCCGTTGAAATTAAGCATTGTGGGAGATAACAAAATGAAAAAATAAATAGAGGAATCTCATTTTGTACCATATTAGCTACTGGGTGCACTGAAGCTGGGCCAGCAGGGTTTTCAAGCAAGCAACTTTAAACACTGAGCCATCTCCCCAACCCCTCACCATATAATTTTTTAAAATTTATAAACAGCACTGAATACTTTGTATTGGAAGTTACAAGGGGCATGTGCATTAGATTAAACAAGTTTATATAGAGATCCTACCCCAGGCTGTGCACTGTGGAAATTACTGGAGAGGACAAGGACAAACCAACAAAGAAAAACCTTTCAGTCATGGTCCTTAGATTTTATGATGGAGGAAGCAGTAAAACAAAGACATGAAAACAAGGGCATAACAAAATAGATTTAAGGAGTGTAAGGTCCGTGGAAAGAAGGGCTGAAGGGAATACCTGGGTTGGTTGAGAAAGCAAAGGACTGCTTTGGAGAGGGTATTCGGGAAAGGTCCTTCTGTTGAGATGACACGACACGGTAGAAGCCCATCAGGAACATATTCCAGCGACTCTCAATGGCAAGTGCAAAGGACCAGAAGTCGGCAAAAGGAGCGTTACCCCAGAGATGAAGTGAATGCTGGCACAAGCACGATAATGAGCATGGAAGGAAGCTGCCTTTGAGGTCAGATATCTACATATCTGCATTCTCTACAGAGCTATAGAGAACAACCAACAACTTGAAAGGGTTATGGAAAGGAAAGACTGATTGCATTTTGATTTTTACCCAAAATAACTTCATATCTCTGTGGATCTAAGTGGGTAAACAATGGCCTTAAGGAAAATTTTTGAGGACAGTGGTTAATTGTAGAGGCAAACAGTGGCTTGTGAAAATGTGTTCTTGTGTATTCTCATTTTCTGCAAATATTTACTGGCAATGCTATGAGTTATTTATAAATGTCATTATTTTGAGAATCATTTGTTAGTCTCAATTATAATTCATTTATTTGGTAATAATATCTTTGATTATTACTTTATGCCAGCAGTTTACATATCTTCAGTCACTTCACAATGATTTTGGTGGATTTTAATTGTAGTTTCTTGATTTTTAGACAACTGTGAGTTTTGATTGACAATGTAAATAGTCATTACATTACCCTCTCCTCTATACCTAATAAGAACCACCAACATATTGTGTATTTTCTTCTTTCTGTAATATATATATATATATATATATATATATACAGATATACAGAAAGAGCAATGTATTTTCTTATATAAATGGCAAGTGCTGCATTCGTGAAGCAGTTTTATCAATGATTTGTGCTTTCCTTTTTTTATTTGAAGACATACAGGCTATAATACCAGGGATTAGCTCTAGTTCATAAGACTTCTCAAAAGTTTGCTTAAGATTATCAATAATATATAGGCTAAATATGTGGACAATCTTCCTCTTATAAAATACAAAATCTTAAGCAAAACAAATAAAAATAACAACTGTAGAAAACATTGGAAATGAAGATCAACATACATATCATATCAAGTAGACACACACATACACACATTAATTATTCATTCATTATATCATTCATTGGAGAACATTGTTTTTGCTATTAATAAGCATATTCTTCAGGGCTAAAAAATACCATTATTATAAGTGAATACCTAGAACTTCATGAGAAGTAAGCTTATAAAATAATTAGGTATTACAGAACTCAATTCATACAATCTACTTCCTTTGCTCTAATTACTTTTGTTTTAAGTGCCCAGATTTCCAGTGTTAGAAACAATTACTGTTTAGGTCACAAGTGTCACTGGTTAGTCTAGATAAGTTAAAGGAGGGGATAAATGTATTGGTCAAGGTCTCTTTTAACAGCATGATTATAATGACATTTGCATTGGGCTCAAAAGGAGAATCAGTACACAATGAGAATTGCAGATAGTGCTTATGGAACCTTTCACTATTCATTATTTTCTTGGCTGACTTTTTAAAATAATTTTGATAAGGACTTGATCTCTATTATGTGTCAATAGATATAACTTTATACATGTTACATATCTTAATATCTTCAGTTATTTATTTATTTTGTTGATATTGGTATTATTAACTTTACAATTCTGTGGATTCAAACTAGGGCTTAACATATGCAAGAGAAGTGTTCTGGGGTGGAGGAGTGTCTTCAGCTCCCTTACCTGGGGGTTGTTGGAAAGGGTTCCACGCTGAGTCAAATAGTCTGCCCCTAGTTAGGCAATTTTATGCAAGCACTCTCCCACTGAGCCTTAACCCATCTTTTTACTTGATGATGCTAAGCAAGTGCTTTGTCACTGTGATACATCCATGGCTGTCTTTTTACTTTCTTTGAAATGTAATCTAACAAAGTTATCCAGGCTGCCTTCAACTTAATCTGCAGCTCAGGCAGATCTGAACCTTGCAAACCTCCTGCCCCAGAAAGTGAGATTACAGACGCTTTTATCATTTGGTATTGATTTAAGAAACAAATGGCATTAATACCATGAGCTCCTTTCAGAATGTAACAAGTAGTGATTCATTAGAACTTTTCAATACTTTCCAACAATAGTCAACACATTTGCTAAGCTGAGGGAAATATTGATTTAGGTAGCTCTCCTTTCAACGCACTGAATGTGGGACGTGTAGCAAATAAGTGGCAAACTGAGATTTCTATCCAGATATTCAATCTCTATATTTAGTATCCCACCCTGCTTTGTCAGGTAATTCTACAAGGAGAACAGTCATATTAATTTCATGATAGAAAGTGAACACAGTTTAGCTGGCAACATTGCTTCAATGTTTTGTTTGTTTCAAGAACAAATAGTTGATACTTATCTGTTGAAATGAGAAACAAAATGTATCATAAGCCTTAACTTTTCCTGGCTCCAAGCACGGTTTCTAGGTCAGCACCCAAGTGACTCATCCCTTCTCTCTCACATTTTCTTCTTCTTCTTCTTCTTCGTTTTTTAATATATATTTTTTTTATTTTTCATTCATTTATTTGCAAGAAAGAGATACAGAAATAGGCAGAGAGAGAGAGAGAGAGAGAGAGAGAATGGGTGTGCCAGGGCCTCCAGCCACTGCAAACGAACTCCAGATGCATGCACCCCCTTGGGCATCTGGCTTACGTGGGTCCTGGAGAATCAAGCCTCAAACCGGCATCCTTAGGCTTCATAGGCAAGCGTTTAACCGCTAAACCACCTCTCCAGCCCTCACTTTCTCTTCTTGAAAACATGGTCACTTAGGTTTGCTTCTCTAATTTTTGCCTCAAATAATTTGTGATGTACAGACTCCCCGAAAACAGCTTCGATTGTGATTTCGCAGTTAATCTGATTTCCGTGGTTTTCTGGTGGAAATCTAAAAGTTTGGTATTCCTGGAGAATATTTTGTAACCAGGGGCTCCTACAATTACTGTGACTCACAACAAAAGAGCCAGCTGTTCTGATGTGGAGTTATATTTTTCACGTACGTGTGCACTGTGAGTATTGTTTTCCTCTTGCCTGGGCACTCTTACATGTAGATATAGATTATAGATTTCTAATGATAGGGAGTTGCAGAATATTTGGAAGGTAGTGATGAAGGCACTGAAGTTCTTGAAAGTTCTCAGATGTCAGAGCCAGGGGCTTTGTGAGCATGTTGGCTTTGGTGTTTGTTCTACAAACTCCCGTGGGGCTAGGGCAGCAGTTCCCCAGACCTAACTCCCTGCTTCCAGTCTCCCATTGGGGAGATCTCTGGAGAGCATCCCACAGTTCCCTAGGGACCCTCATTCTTTATATTCCTCCTGCAATATGAACTTTGGTTTGAGAGCTCTCTTTCCACTCTCAGAAGAAGTTATCCAGAAAATCAGAAATATCTTTCTCTAACGGCTATTCCCCATTCCGTTACAGCAATAATTTCTACATTAATTTAAATCCCTTCTAACAAGAATTCATACACTTGTTTGCTCACATTACCCTCCACATGCGAAGCTTCATCAAATCTTACATTATTTTTGTTTGATTTTTTTTAAACCTTTAATATTTGTCCAAAACCATGAGTTAAGGGTTTAATGTAAAATCATAGTGACTGCTCTTAGGACAGTGGCAATGGAAATAACTATTTTGTTTTTTTCTTGTATTCCTTTATCAATAACTCAAATCTAATAGTTTAAAATATGAGCCTCTTCATGCATGGCTACAATAGAACTTCTACTTGAATGATGTTTGGATTACTTTAGTTATAGACAATATAAAGTCCTCATCTTTCTCTTTCTCATCACACTATGTCAATGTCTACTGAAATTAATGTAGACTGATTTTCTTTCCACTTCTTTGCACAAAAGTACACAACGTGGAAGGAAAATGCTTAGCGAACTGTGGGATCCTCTCCACAAAGGCAGGCTGGAAGCTAAGAGATACGTCTGTGTAGCTGCTGTCCTAGGAGTTAATGGAATAAATAGGAATTTATTCTCAATAATACATGTAAACTTGCATTATAAATAAAGTATTTACATTTTCCTTATTATATTTAAATTATCTTTTATGATTGAAACACAAAATGAAATGAAAGCATGAAAATATGGAAAAATACATGTTAAAGGGAGCCCCATTCATTTAAACAATATGAGCCCTGAGGTCAAATAAAACTTTGTTAAAAAGCTAATATAGTCAGCTAAGCTTATCTTACTTACCATGCAATTCCTTCTGTAATAAAAATTTCATCTCTTATGAAAATGATGTCTGTATAAAATGAAAAGATAACCAAGCCAGCAAATAAAGATAAGTCCATCTTACATGACAAAGATGATGAGACCAGAAGAAGGATGGGGAGTTTGGCGAAAGTCTAATTCCAGTACTGCCAGAGGTTCTGGGCCAAAGCAATTACTTCCTTTTCCCTTTACTTTTTTAATCATATGGAAAGGAAATAAATTTGAAGAAAAGATAAAGTCAAATAAATCAGTCTAAAAAGATGTCAAAATTAATTGCATTAATGTAATCATTTTTTCCAACATTTAGAACTTTTTTTTTCAGCTGTTATGTGACATTAACCAGGGAGACATGAACACATGTCTGTTCACCCCATATAGGTTACCAATAACAGATCAAAGGAATAATTCCACCCAAGTCCATTTTAATAAACCCATGCAGTCACTGGGATCAACTTACAAGAACATGGATGAGGGTTTACTTAAAAGACCATGATGGGTTCAAAGACAGCTGCTTCGTGGAAACATCTGAAAAGTCATGAGTCTATATCCTTGGATCTCTCTGCCTAACTTGCAGGCATCTCTACTGAAGAGTTTCCACTCCTATAACCTCAGGGAACTAATTTCTGCTTCTTGTAACTTTCTGAGCTTCCAGAATCTTCCAAGTTTCATGATCTAGCTGAGGCTTATAATTTTCATTTACCTCTTTGAGTCTGGTAGATCTCCTTTGTCACTATACTAACTTTATAATTGATGTAAAGCCAAATTTCAGAATTAAGAAAAAATAAGTTTCCTTTGATACTCTATCCATAGAAGAGAAGTTGTTTTACTTTCAGTTACTCAGGCAACGATGGTTGACACTGTCAGCATGTCATTACAACACCTTGCTAACATCATAGAAATAGCAGAGAAGTGCGGTTTCTCAATGCTGTATTAAGACTGACCACACATATATGTGTTTCAAATCTATATTTGTTGCTTTATCCAGAAAAAAGAAAGTGACAAAGAGTCAGAGGGCAGGAAGGTGTTTGGAATTAGGCAATTTGCTAACAACTTTGGGGTAAATGTTGGCACACTTGAAATATGAAAGGAGAACCAGCAGTTGCTAGATGCTCAGGAAGGATTTTCATTTCAGTCTACAGAATGATTATTTTCTTCTCTGAGGAGCCTCAAACATTGATCTCACGGGTTTGTTCTGATTGAGTGAGGTCCATGTGTATGATGGACAGTAATTACATAAGCCTAGCAGAGTACGTGCTAAAGATAAGAGATAGTTACAGATAAAAATGAAAAGGTGGCTGTAAAATGAAAATAGACTCACAAAACACAACTTGGAAATGTTGTTTTCCCTCAGTGAATGGACACTGCCAGCATGTTATAGTGCATGAGGTAACGTGGTGAAGTGCACACATAAATGGTGCTGCTTTAGCGCTATCCCGAGAACAGTGTCATTCCAGTGAAAGAGTGCAATGACCACACTGTAAAGGGTGAAGTATATATTATCATTTTTAATTTTTTAATTATCATTTTATTTTTATTTTGGAGAGATACACAGAGAGAAGAGAGGGAGACAGATAGAGATGGGCACACCAGCAGTGTCTCAGCTGCTGTGAATGAAATCCAGACGCGTGTGCCCCCTTGTGAGCAGGTACTGCATTGCACCCTTGCGTCACTTTGCATCTGGCTAAACATGGGACCTGGAGATTGGAACTGATATTCTTAGACTTAGCAGGCAGGAGCCTTAACTGCTAAGCCATCTCTCCAGCCCATATTATCACTTTTAAATACATTGTGAGGCTTTTAAAACACATTTTGATTTATTTGTGTGTGTGTGTGTTTTCATCTGATGTTATATGGGTGCTGAGAAACTGAACCCTGGATTGGCAGAATTTGAAAGGGCCTTTACCCAATAAACCTTCATCCAACCCCAATGTGAGATTTTGATGTGTGAATTTTGGAATGAAAAAAAAAATGTGCTAACATTTTTTCCTTCCATCTTGCATACTTACATTTTGTTCTGGTGACAAAATTTAAAATCTATAATCTTTTAAAACTTTCAAGCATATGTTGTGTCACCAGCACTGTGTTTAACCACGATGGAAATTCAAGTTCCTTCTCACAGACTTGCCCATCCTTTCACCAACATTCCCCCATTATCCACTGAATCCCAGTTTGGATAACAATTCTGTTCTCTCTGTCTGAGTTTGATATTTCACATTCCTCATTTAAGTCAGATCATTCTGATTATTATTGTGTCTGCTGTGGTTCCTGTCAAACAATATCCTGTGGGTTTATTCATGTTGTTACAAATGGCAGGGATTCTTTTTTATATTTTCTTTATTATTATTAACAACACATTTCATATGATACATCATGTGTTGGGACCATCTTTTCCCGTGTCCCTGCCCCCATTCTGCTGGGGACCCATCTCAGTGAGGTTTCAGGTATTCCCCATAGAGTTGTAGGTTATGCAGTGTGGGAGCAACAGTCAGTTATTGGGGGGGGGGGGCAGACCAAGAAATGCCTCTAGCATGATGTCTCAACCTGTGGCTCTTACAATCTTTCCTCCTCCCTTCCATGAAATTCCTTGAGATGTGGTGAGTGAGGTTTAGTCTACTGTAGTGATGAGCTCTTAGGAGCCTCTGGATCTCTGCTTTGGTAGGTGTTGAGTGGATACTTGGGTCCGTCTCCTCCGCCCTGGCGCTGATGATCAGGTTCAGCATGGAAGCCGCACTCTCATCTGTAGTTTGGCTGAAGTGGGAGGGGTAGTTTATCGCCTCCAGTCTACGTACCTTCTTGAAAAGAACTGATTCTCCAATAGAGAGTGGAGTCAGTATAGTTTAAATGGGATAAGCATTATTAATTTAAGGAGATTTTGATGTATGTAACTCCTATTTTAGCCAAAAACTAGTGAGAACTTGAACGTAGGGAACATAATCTTTGCCTCTGTAGGATTTCCAATTCCACTGAATCCCAGTTTGGATAACAATTCTGTTCTCTCTGTCTGAGTTTGATATTTCCAATTGCAGATATGGTTCCTTTCCACTGAGTGAGTGGAACTCTTAGCCAATCAGAAAGCTACTGGTTACCCACTGAGGCAGTGTGCTTCTATTGCACTGGCGTGTTCATCCTGTCAAGGTGTTTATTTCTGAGGAGCTTAGACCTCTGGTTGTTCAGACCATTGTTGGCCCCTTTCCCCCAGTAGCTCGTGTAGCATTTTCCAGCACTAGACAGGCTAACTGTCTGGGGATTGGCTTTCTTCCAGATTCCAGCCAGGTCTCCTTATGCTCAGTGTTGGCAACATACGGAGTCTTCAGCAATAGGGTCTTACTGATTGACTCTGTAGTGAGTTCTGACCAGAAATCAAGTTTAAGACTACCCAATATGGATTTTAAAAAAGAGTTTATTAGCTGGCTAGTGACTGTCCCCGCACAGCAAGTCGCTGAGCAGGAGAGCAGCCTCTTCTTAACAGATCAGTGAGTTTATAAGGCAAAAACCACATTCTTTTACAATGGTCAGGAAACAAAACCACATTCTTTTACAGTGCTCTGCAAAGTCCCCAGCACCCTGCCCCCATAATCCTATTTTGCAATGCAAGCGAGTGTGATTACAAAATGGGGAATTTTGCAGTTAGCGCAATCTCTCCAGCTCATAATGTCACATCATAAAGTCACGTCTTCCCTTCTAATTCTAGCTCTCCTATAATTTCTAACACATCTTCAGTTACTTCCCACATAGAAGTCTTAAACCTCTTAGAGTCACTCATGGGAGTTGCAATAAGCACATGCATCAGAAACACCTGCTCATTTTTTATATTGTATGTATAGCATTTTGAATTGCATATGTACTAAATGGTAGCAACAACAATGAACCTTTTTAGAATAGTTTTGATTTACTTTGCTCAGACCTAACAGAGGAATGATGATCTATGGTGGTTCTCAGTGGAGTGTGGGAAAGATATCTTAAATAATAGACTTGGAAGTTGAAATTGCTCCTTCAGAGAGTTTTCTGCAGCATCCCCACGAGTCTCTGCTTTCCTGGAAGCGAGGACATCAAGAGCCCTGCCCTGCATCATGTTTTGCTTACGGCATTGTTGTAGCTTCTCTCATCTTCCTAGACCATTAATTCTTCCTCATGATTTACTTTCTTAAAATTTGTGGAATCAGTGGACTGTCAGTTATGTTTTTCTTCGTTATATTTATCTTTCTATTTTAATTATATTCTGAACTTGGCTAAATGTTTGATGCAAACTGTCTAACCCAGCCTATTTTGTCCTCAAAGATGGGTTCTCCAGTAAACATCTATTTCTAGCTTTTGATTTAACATGAGAGACCCAAGATCCTTCCTTTCACTTGAACACTTACAGAGTCTTCTGGAGTTCTTAATGACCTGATTCCAATAATATGGAGGTCCAACACGAAGGAGTGAAAGGCGTGCATGCCAGTCAGGGCAGCAATCAGAACTCATTATTTATCCATGATATTTGCTGACTTACATGGGTGTGGGTTGTGGTGATCTAAAATACAACACCGTCAGGCGTGGTGGCACACTCCTTTAATCCCAGCACTCAGGAGGCAGAGATAAGAGGATCGCAGTGAGTTCAAGGCCACCCTGAGACTACATAGTGAATTCCAGGTCAACCTGAGCTAGAGTGAAACCCTACCTCAAAATCTGCCCCCCAAAATAAAATAAAATACCACTTTTTACACCTCATATTAGTGAAAAAAATTAAATATTGAGAACCTCCAAACTTTGAAGCCTAGACCTGAGCAAATGCTATTAAAACATTGGGATCAAGAGACATACTCATCACTGAATTGCCAAAAACTTTCAGTCAGTAAAACTCATAGTGTCTTCAAAGAAGAAATAAGGGACAGCACAAAACCTTGCAGTCTTCACTCCATTAAACAAAAGTAAGCCTAAACAGGTTTCTCTAAGAAATATTACTTTTTTTAATTAAAAAGATTTCCTTTTTTTATTTATGAATGTGAAAGAAGTACTGTAAGCCTAATCTCTTTTGTGACTCTGATCAAACATGATAATGATGGTTAAATATGATGTTTTAAATAAATTTTTATGCTAAACATAAGACAAATAAATTGGCATCTATTATTTTAAATAATTATGGATCTTAAAAGTTAAAAGATAGGTTGAAAATCGCATTATGCTGCTTCCCATAACATGAAATGTTCTTGCAGAATGTGGAGTGCCATCATGTTGTAACATTAACTTTACTTGATCTATGGAAGCGTACCATTTACATAGCATTATGGTTATTTTACTTATAAAATTAGACACCTGCACAAATGTAGGGAAAAGTTACAGCCTATTTTATAGCTAGCACACTCTTATGGGTAAAAGTAAGTTTTATTGAATTTAAAACAAAATTGAAATTTATTTTTGCATACAGGAATTAGTATTAGATGTAGGAATGCAATGCATCATTTTGTCATCCATAGTTCCTGATTTTTTCAATTACATTTTGATTTTCAAATTATTTACTTTTTATTCTTCCATATGCAAGTTAAAATCACTAGATGAATGTATAAATATATGTAGATATGAGAAACACAGATTTAAAATTTTATGTCTCTAAATATGTCTCTATATTTTATGTCTCTAAATACCAACTCTGATTTTGCAATGAAATTGAGGCCATTGATACTGGTCTCTTATCAATTATAATGTGTTGTATCTCACAATACTTGTCTAAAAATATAACTGACATCCCCAATGAGGAGGGCCCCTTTGCGGGGGGAAGGAATGAGAGTAAGGATAGTATGAACATGTGCTTTTTACCTTCTGAGTACGTCCATTACTAATAAAAAATACAAGTACAAATAAATAAAAAATATTCTAAGTATCTGGATGTGGTGGTACATAGCTATAATTCCAGAACTCAGAAGGCTGAAGTAGGAGGATTGCCTTGAGTTTGAAGCCAGCCTAAAGAATAGAATGAGTTCCAGGTCTTCCTGGGATACATGTATAGATATAACATACACACACACACACACACACACACACACACGAGACCCATGCCTTGGCACCTATATTCAGGGTGAACAACAGTGTTTTGGGGGTTATAATCTCTTCTTTTATGATCATTGTATATATCTATATTCAGTAATAAACTACTCTCATATATGAAAGAAACTCCAAAATAAGATTGTCTTCCTTTAATTTAGACTTCACTGGATTATATTTTAGAAAAATTTAATTAGAAATAACTACCAAGTGATGCTAATGTAATGAAAAACTTATTTCTGCCAGGTGTGGTGGCGCATGCCTTTAATCCCAGCACTTGGGAGGCAGAGGTAGGAGGATCTCTGAGAGTTCGAGGCCACCCTGAGACTACATAGTGAATTCCAGGTCAGCCTGAGCCAGAGTGAGACCCTACCTTGAAAAACCAAAAAAGAAAAAAAGGAAAACTTATTTCTAAGCAGAATTTGGAATCATATTGCTCTAATGAAAGTTCCAAACTGGTAGCCGGATTCCAATAAGCAGCACATGTACACACGTGAACACACAAGTTCATGTGCTCAAACAACACATGGCATCAACACCACCAACAGCTATAAAAATACATGTAGATGTCATCAATAAATTGGTTAACTAAAACGAGTTGAATGCATCATTAATCTCTGACTTTTATGGTACATACAGTTAGGAGAATTTAGGTGATAATGTTACTCTCATAGAATATGATGTCAAAGGTCGGCAAGGAAGCGTCAGGCTCCTTAGGTGACATATGTCTTAAATCTGCTTCTCTGAGTATGACAGCTTTGATGATATTCAGATATCCTATTAAAGCACTGCTTTCTAAATTAATCAATTTAACTCATTAATTTCTCCATTGGTGGCTTACCCTTTATTGACATGAGTTGTATTGTATCTCAGATATGCAACTGTGGCTTGCTTCCAAAGTATTGGATTCCTTTCAATTGATCTCATGGAAATAAGATCCAATTCTATTTAAATATTAGGTAAATATAAGATATGGAAAGGAATATGTATAGGAATTGAAGATGACATGAAAATTTATGTGTGGTTAAATAAGAGAAGAAACTCTCCATTAGCAAAGAGATGTACACAATTGCTAGAAGAGATGTTGCTGGCATCTATTTCATGTGGACAGACTTATTTCTTTATAATTCCACCAGACTTTGCTGCATCTATTTTAAAGCTCTCTAAAACAGTATGCTGCTGATTCTAGTTTCTATTTTCCTTGGAAAACTGACTTCTTAATCATTGTGTAATATTGCTAATAAGAAGTGATAATTAAATTCCTCTGAAGGGTACTCAATCTGAAATTAATAAAGAAAATCGCATTATTTTTTATAATATTGTGATTTGTTTGTTCTTGCATTCCATATGTCCTCATTTAACCATTTATGCATTTATGAATAACCTAATAGTGGATTTTGACTGACCACCTCATTTATTAGTCTCTGCCTTTTTAAAATCTTATTTTTTTTATTTATTTATTTGAGAGAGGGAAAGATGCAGAGCAAAAAAGAGAGAGAGAGAGAGAGAGAGAGAAAAGGCATGCCAAGACTTTTAGCCACTGCAAATGA